>JARDVY010000077.1:210000-862500 GCA_029030555.1 Ornithoptera alexandrae | reverse complement strand
GTTTTACTTAATGAGACACTTAATATATACAATGTATAGCTTAAACACTGACCTTCGATTGATGATACACCGATCTGAAGTGTAAAACCTAAAGTACGACGAATAAGTTGTCAAGTTGAAAGTAAGGGCAACGGGATCGGTTTGCTTGTTCGAGACGTCTGCACAGTAGCGTTTAACTCCAGACTTATTAAGGTAATGAGTTCATAATGAACAAATGTAGTCGTTCAGTTAAAACTGGAGTTAGGTTTAATAAAAAAGGTTCTCCGGCAACACTGGCGACCGGGGCCCGCGCCGAGATTAATTCTCCTCATTTGCTAACCCTGGAACTTTACTCATTTCACTCCTGTTGCCCACCCAGCACTTTTGCACTCTACGAAATTTAACCAGCTGAAAGGGTTTTTTTTTCTAATTGTTACAATTAACTGTAACACTAACTGATTGATGGTGGGAAAGTTGTTCAGCTTTTAACATGAGTCGGGGGAGTGCTTGACTAACTACCACCATCACATTCTGAATCTGACAATCTTAATAACATTACGGTTACCAGCTGTTAATTGATGAGAGTATTTTGGCGGAGTACGCTTTACCATTTTTGTCCTCTTTATTACTTAGTATTACGTACCTGTAGGTGATCATCTTCAAAAAATTAATTTAAGCTTGTAATATAGATTTCAAATAAAATAATATGAACATATATATCACCTCGTATGTTTATACAGCGATCTTAGTTTATTAGATTTACATCGTAAATGAAGTAATTGAATAGTGATAAGAATATTAAGGGATGATGGGGCTGACGTTGACAGCAATGTAGAGCTGATTGGATGACGCCATGATATGTATTGGCAAGGACGATTATTTTGCTAGGAATTATTACCTATTTAATCCCTTTTACGAGATGCTGAGTAGAGTGGCGTATGAGATATATATATATATGTTGAAATTGAAATTTTATATATGTATATATATTCATCATCAGCCATTAGCCAATAGACGTCCACTGTTGGATATAGGCCTCTCCAAAGATCTCCACATCGATCGGTCCTGCCCTGGTTCCAGCGCCTTGCCAAAGTCCGTCATAGTCAACATGGCCTCCGGGGGTCGTCTTTTGTAGGGTTCATATGGGTGGATTTGAGCCGTTTCCCACCACGTTGCCCCAATGCAGGTTGCTGGGGTCCAGAGTCTCGTTTGTTGATTAGTAGGGTGCACCACGAGTAGGTGAGGTTCTCTTGGGTTCCGTAAGTTGTTGTGCGGGACCTCTTACACCCCTATATATATATATATATATATATATATATATATTTCTGTAAATAAAGCCCCATCTGCGCTGCATAATTATTGGGGTAGAATGAGTTGCAGGAATTAGTTTATTGTTTTGTAATATTAAAAAGTTCCGTTTATATTTAGTTTTAAAAGAAATTCCATTAGCCGTAGGCGGGGGTGGACATAAAGTTTCCCCTCACACAGGACCCCACCGACCCTTTCAAGGTCCTAAAACGATTCTGCTGCGCTAAAAGTTTTGATCATGTTTTTAGGACAAATTTTCTTTCGTAAGAAAATCCATTGTGCTCGGCTCCTACACGGCAAGACCCCGTCCCACCCCTCTTATACTTCCACAGAGATGATTTACGGAGATCCTCGACAAGTGGGACTGATTGAACACTAATCCAACTTGAATACCAATCGGGTCTTTATTGTGTATTTAGTTTTTGTTCGGAAGGAATAATGCCTAGGGTTCCTATAAATAGTTGAACGTTTAGTTAACTAAAAGCGCATATTGTTATTTTATTATCTCCTTAAGGACTAAACATGTTTTTGTATGAAAAATAATATATATATATATATATATATATATATATATATATAATTTTTTTTTTAATAGTATTTGTAAATTTTCTAGTTTCTGAATCACAAGTTATTTTCCTCTGTTAACTAATCACTGACAGTAGGTCTGTTGCAGCCGACAGACAGTACTGTGTGAACACTACTGTGATCCGGTTTGAAGGGCGCTGTAGCTGGTGTAATTAATTACTTGTGTAATGAGACAACATCTGATGTTTCAAGGCGACGAACGCAACGTGGTGCTGTGTAATCATCCTAACTAGTACCACGTTGTTATGGGTGGGCGTATCACTTACCATCAGGTGAACGTCGCGATCTTTTTGTCTTTATATATATATGTAAAGTGTACTCGTAACATGTTCATTGTTCCGAATTTAAATGTTTTCACACCCAAAAAACATCAAAATCGCACTACCCACATAATTATTATTAAATAGACATTACTGATTTGGCCACTTAATAATTTCTAATTAATACTTTAATTATTTAGTTAATACAGTAAGTTTACTACTTACTGCATTGTCACGCTTTGTAACAATGTTTGTTTAATGGTTATTAGTTTTTAATAGGAACAAATTGGAGTCGCGACTGAGGTCTTTCTTCGGACGACATATCGTCGCTTAAATACATCATCATTATCAGCCGATGGACGTCCACTGCTGGACATGGGCCTCCTCTAAATATCTCCAGATCGATCGGCGTCTGGTACCGCCGGGCACTAGAGGATATCGTTTGCAAGGGTTTTCATAGGAGGATTTGAGCTAATGGGGGTTGGTGGGAGCCAGAACCCGATTTGTTTATTAGTAGCGTGTACCATGATCACATGAGGTTGGCTTGGGTTGCGTGATATATTGTGCGGAGCCCCTCACATCCCTTATTATTTATTACAATACAATTTGAGGTAATATGTAAGTCATAGTTTATTATACAATAGCGTATTTACTTTTTAAGTTTTTATTATTTTCTGGGCTTTAATCACCATCATTAATATTTGGATACGATGATGAATAAAATAACATTCTTTACTTTCTCTTTTTTTCATAAAAGAAGACTAAGAGTCCCAGCTGTGGGAACAACTACAGCGCTGTAAATTTCTCTTAATTTTATTTATTATATTCTTGTGCCAAGAGTACTGTATCTATTGTAACTACTGTGGTTACTAAACATAACACTTCACATTACGAAGTGTAAGTGCAATGTGTTGTGTAAATATCTTAAGACGCTTATTTCCGCTACCAGCAATATTATTTAGCCTAATCTCGACATACATCTCCAATCGACATTAAAAAATTATGAACAAACAAATTATCTCACTCTCACATGTAACATATGTAGTAGTCCCACCCCTGCCTACCTTTCATCGGTCGCTGTGTACACTCGACAAAACCTCCCCTCTGCGCCCCGGCTGCGTCACAGCGCACATGTTAAACTTTACTCAAAGTTAAATGCTCCCTAACGAGCAGGTGTAGTAGGGTAGTTTAACATCCAAAGCAAACTTTACTATGGTCTAGTCTCAATCTGCTTACGCGACGGCGGCGGTGAGCTGGAGCATTTATTCATGCCGTGCGATGCTTCCACCTACAGGAAAGTTTCAGGCCCTCAACTTGAAGAACTTAAACTTGAAAGTCCTTTTTCAATATGAATGTGCGCAATCAGTTTCCGAATTGGTACGCACCGCGCATCCGCCAGGAAAACTCGCAATAAATTTAGGGAAAATAGTAGAAAGACATAAAGAAACAGATGGAAGGTGTAACCATGTAATCATCCTCCATCATCATCATCAGCTGATAGACATCCACAACAGGATATAGGGCCTCGTCAAAGATCCCCAGGTTGATCGGTTCTGCGGTGTCTAGATCGCCGGGCACTAGTGGTTCATATGGAATGATTTGGGCCATTTCCTACCACGCTGGCCCAATGCGGGTTGGTGGGGGTGGGAGCCTCGTTTGATGGTTAGCAGGCTGCACCACGAGCAAGTGAGGTTGGCGTGGATCCCGTGAGTTGTTAAAAAATACCAAAAGGGTTACTTATATATATATATACTATACCTAACTGATATCAGTTAGTCACAAATAAATAAGTATATAAACTTTATGACATGAAATAGTATAGCAAATAAACCTAGACTAACAAAAAATAAGAAACTTAAAAAAAAATAGTTTAGCCGTTGCAATGGTACGCACACCGCTTTCCTTGTTAACAGTTAATAATGTTTTACTAGTAGTACATACGTAATACTTCCTGCTACCTCATTCCCCCACTTCCACCTTACTCTTCCGCACACAAAGCACTTTACATTGGAGTTAAACGGGTCGCGCTAACATCGCTGCGAAGTTTCCGCAGCCGCAAATATCTAACGAAGGCACCCTAACAGGGGGAGAGTTTTAAAACTGTATATTAAGACGAAAACTGTCCCCTGAAAACAAAAATTTGAACAAAATAATATTGTAAAATAACTAAGTGAAATATCTGGTGTCGCAAGGTGGCACTGCTATATTCTAGTCGACTCTTCGAGCAGCAGTTTTGTCATCTTTTGTTCCAACAAAGATCCATTGAAATAGCAAATATATATAAAGCAGGAATATTAACCTAAACTACATAAAAATATGATAAAGAACCAACAAATCATTTATCAGACGTTATTTTTGAAAGTGAGAGGGGTGTTAGGGTTCCCGCACAATAACTCACGGGACCCAAGTCGGCCTCAGCTGCCCGTGGTGCACGCTGCTAATCAACAAACGAGGCTCCGGCTCCCACCAACCCGCATTGGGCCCGCGTGTTGGGAAATGGCCCAATTCTGCCCCCATATGAATCCCTACCTGATCGATGAGGGAGTCTTTGGAGGAGGCCTATGTCCAGCGTGGAGGTCTATCGGGTAATAAGGAACATTGTTGGAAGTAGCATATAACATTAACTTCAATACTTTTTTATTTAACTTCAATCATATAAACAGTACATGTGTATTACAATCTGTGTAATAGTAACTCCGCTGTATCGTAAAAATTTAAAAGAAAACAGTGTTTACTGGAAAATCTTCAAACTGGTGTAAGCTGCACACCATTTGACTTAATCTATGCAGCAAAGCAGCGGGGATGAACAAAAATTTCGTTGAGTTAATCTTTTAAAACGGGGCCGCGTTACGGCTTGCATCGGCCGTAACGGCGTCGTAGAGGTGAAATATGTATTGCGGTGCTACGAAACAGCTACAGAGGAGCTACGACATATCTGCGGCGTAGTGTTGTAGCGGACGTCTGCAGCGGTAACAAAGTGGGTTTCCCCCGGGCTGCAGCGATTTCATTACACTATAAACCGACTCGCAGACTGTAGTACCTTTTGTGTAAGGCACTTCTTAAATATTAAGACACCTTTAAACGATTTCAGATTAAAATAATGCGCTGTAGGTGCTTTAATGTTATTGTCGCAATTACAGTTGGTACATCGTATATTTTTTTTTTTACTTGACGAAATCATGCCGAACGAAGAACGTAGCGCTAGTTAGGTTGATATACACAGCACTACATTGCGCTCGTCGTTTGAAACATGAGATATGGAATATTGTTACCCAAGTAATTATACTAGCTACAGCGCCCTTCAAACCGGAACAGTTATTTTTTTACAGTACTGTTTGTCCGCTGTATAAGTGCTGCGGTGTTACACACCTTGATGGTTTCCGGCATCAGAGACCTCTTTTTATTGCGAGGGAAATCTTAAAAGATACCTTGCTTCTGGGGGAAACAGAGTTATATTCGTCTTCTACCTACTAAAAATTCCTCTGTGGTCTCCGGCAGTGCATTAGGAGAGGCTTCGGGACCTCCTGCGATACGCATCGGTGCCCCCCTGCACTCCGGCTTAAACATCTCACGGAAGGGAAAAACCCTACTTAGCACACACTGTGCTACGACAAATACAATACCAACTTGCATTTGCCGTCCTCCTAAGGCTCGATTATAGAGCTTTGAGAGCCCCCACCCTCAAGGCTCACGAACCCGAGGACCCTTTTAGTCGCCCTGCGCGACAGGCAGGGAATACCTTAGTCCTATTATTAATAGCCCGAGACTACAGGGCTGACGGGCTGGAGCGTCTGTTGCCATCACCCTGACGTCTTCATTTATGGCCTTAATGATTATGATTATGAGCAGTGATTAATTAACGAAAGGAAATAACTTGTGATACAGAAACTAAAAAAATTACAAATGCATTTAAACTTTTTAATATTAATATGACCCGTAAATATTATTATGAAACGTATATATATGATAAATTCATTATTTTTCATACAAATATATGTGTAGTCCTGAACGAAACAACAAAATAACAATATCCGCTTTCACTTACCTAAAATTGCGACTATGTATAGAAACCTTTAAATTATAAAACGGTAATATTTGCACACTGCTGATGGGCGGTAGACCTACCAGGAGTAAGAGTTAATCAGGAGGGGAGGACAAACAAATCAAATAGAATACCGCTGCATAGTTACTGGTGAATGCACGAAAATGTACAGCTTCTTTTCACAACAAAGCACTTTCGCTTCAGTACATTCGGTAATCAATCGGGAGTCCTGAAATCTAATAACACTTTATAAAGCTAAGCTGTTCGGGAGAGCTGTCTCGAGACAGGAGCAACTAACGTCATATTTAAGGCTCTATTCTGTGAAAATTATGAACTCCGGCACCTCGCTCCGTGCTCTAGAGGAATGCATTAACGTCGCGAGGAGCCGGAGTAAAGTTTAGCTTATATTCATATATATCTATAAAACTTATTACTTGTCGAGTATATAGCTTAAGCTTTTAGCTTTTTTCGTTGTGGCCTGCTTGTTGTTACCTATTGAAGGTAGGCTTTCCCTAAAGTGGGTATTTGAGATGATAGCTGCCAAGTCCAATATGACAGGTAGAGCTGTTTCTTTGACATATAGATATTACAACATAAACGTTTTAATCAACAATATATCAGTTCATCATCGTCATCATCAGCCGGTAGACGTCCATTGCTGGACATGGGCCTCGCCTAAAGATCATATGGATATCAGTTAGGATCTTTTAAATATCTGGTGGATTTTTGTGGGTGGGTGATTGTTTGCCAGAATGTCTGCTGTTGGACAAAGCCTACTGACGAAGCTGAAGGCTGATGACAGTAGCACTGTCTTGGCACGACCAGAGCTCCTTGGCGAAATCAAGATTTTCTACGGACATCTTTTTGCGACATAATAACAAAAAGACAAGAACAACAAGGCGCCGGGTAATGAAGAGAGACGACGGAGCTTCTGAAGGCAGGAGGATGACCAGTGCTGATGGCCCTTCAGAGACTATTTAACTCTATCATACTCGAGGGGAAAACGCGGAAATCATGGCGCAGGGGTATGGTGATGCTTTTCTTCAAAAATGAAGAACTATAAGGCCTACCACGCTTCTCAGCCACGTTTATAAGCTGTTTTCGAGAGTCATGACCAATCGTCTTGAACGCAAGCTAGACGATTTTCAGCTCCCCGAACAAGCAGGATTTCGAAAAGGCTTTAGTACCATAGACCATATACGTACGCTGCGGCAAGTTATACAGAAGAGCGAAGAATATAACTTGCCATTATGTTTAGCGTTCGTGGACTATGACAAAGCCTTCAATTCTGTCGAAACTTGGACTATGCTACAGTCGCTCCAGCGGTGTCAAGTAGACTATCGTTACGTCGAAGTTTTGCGGTCACTGTATGAAAACACCACTATGTCAGCCCGCCTCCAAGACCATCGCTCGACATCGTGGTCATGGCTGAGATCATGGAAGACCTTGGCAAAAGCTTGATGACCTCTGTGGAGCGTCCCGATGAGTGTGTCATGAAATGAATATGGAGAAGACAAAGATTATGTCTAATGCCCATATTGTACCCACACCAATAATGGTCGTGGGCTCTACACTGGAAGTTATCGACGAATACGTTTACCTGGGAGAAACAGTCCAGCTAGGTATGTCCAATTTACAGAAAGAAGTCAATCGACGAATCCAACTTAGGCGGGTAGCGTTCGGGAAGCTACGCAGCATCTTTTCATGTCATATACTGCAATGTCTGAAGACAAGTCTTCAACTCGTGCGTGTTGCCAGTGTTGACATACGGAACCGAGACGTGGCCTCTCACTGTCGACCTTACAGAAAGGCTCAAAGTCATCCAAAGGGCAATGGAGAGAGCTATGCTTGGAGTTGTTCTACGCGATCCAATCAGAAATGTGGAGATCGACAGAAGAACTCTGGTCACCGACATAGTCCAAAAGATTGCAAGATTTAAGTGGCAGTGGGCATGGCACATTGCTCGAAGGACCGCCAGCCGATGGGGTAGTAAGGTCCTCGAGTGGCGCCCGCGTACCGATAGACCTAGTGTTTTTTTTTTAATAATTCCTACCGCATGTGATGGGTCAGATCACCATCTCATTTTTTATTTATCACCTTGCTTAGATAATGCTTTTCTTTCGTTCTTTATTTTCTATCATTCTCTGGTCATCTATCACAGTTCATCTCTTCTATCATACTACATCCCATTTCCTTCTTTCATACCTCTCGCAAGTGGAGAAGGTCGCCTTTTTCCTTCTGCATCCTAAAAGAGACCTGGAATTAATAGAAAGCATCTTTTTTTCTGTTTTCACATTGTTGTGTTATCTATTTATTTCTTAACTGTGAAATTTCTTTTTTATATTGGGCAGATTACTTTTACGACTAACCAAATATCTTACTTTGTTTATATTTTTTTTTTATTTATTACATCGGCTATATATTGTCTCCAGAATTTTATTAGGATTGGTTGATTTTTGTCTTCACTCAGCAGAGAGGCAAAGACTTCCTTATTCAGCTGTTTACTCAATTCGATTTCATAGTCAGCTCTTTTACTCCCTCCCATACAAGGGACAGGAGGTGATAATGTGCACTACGGTCTGATCCATCACGGGGCAAAGGCACGAGGGACTCTCCTTGAGTTTGAACCTGTGCAGGTACTCGTAGAATCCTCCGTGCCCCGTGAACATTTGGACCAAGACCGTGTCAAGCTTCAGCCGGCGCAGTGATCGATAGGCCGAGGCCACGTTTGGGAAAAAGATTTGCGTTGTTGAAGCCGTCGTACCTTCCACGTAGTGTTGAGAGACCTCCTACAGGGTGGACCAACGATCTGGTGAGAATCGCGGGAATCCATTGGATGCAAGCAAAGCGGGACCGATCGATGTGGAGATCTTTGGAGGAGGCTTATGTGCAGCAGTGGACGTTAATCGGCTGATGATGATGATTACATAACATCTGAATCCGTTTCAAAGAGGGTGAGCCTCGTGTTAGGTCAGTCCTGTAGTCTCTGGCTAGTAAGAATAAGACTAAAGTAAGCCCTGCCTGTCGTAGAAGACGACTGAAAGGGTATTAGAGTTTCGCGAGCCCTGCGGGTGGGCGCCCTTATCGCTGAACAAGCGAACCTGAGCGGGACAGCCTATGGCTCAGCAATAGTGCCTTCGAGGGTTAAGCTCCTCCTCAGAGACGTGTAACAGAAAGTGTAGAGAAGCACCGGTGCTTTCTATAAGAGATCCCGGAGTCTCCGAATGTACTGATGCAGAACACCGAGGTGATTTTAGTTAGTAAGAAACTCGCATAACCCTAACCTCCCAGACGCAGGGTATCTTTCGATGATTTTACTTCAGAAACAAAAGAACCTTGAAAACTGGGATATGGTAATGTTAGCACCCTGCTGCGTCACCGAGGGTACGGCGGCTGCGCCAGAACTTGTTTAAGTAGTGAGAACCACACTGCCATATATTGTTACAGGTTTGTGTAACATTTTAATACAGTTTCCCCTCACTCGCTTCCGAGGAAACTTTCCAACGTCAAGTTAACTTGCGGAGGTTCATTGAAAGCTTTTTTCGTTTCCGCTCGGCGTTTCGTGATTTATTAGTCGATTGTTGCTCAAACTTGCGCGGTAACTATTTATTATTCGCGACATTTCTGACGTACATTGTAATACAGTTGTCCGACTGTGTTTCACTGTGTTTCACTGTGCCCCAGTTCAGGTTCAATTCCCGCGTGTTTAACTAGAACAGAGTAAGGTTAAATAGATGAACGGGCTTTTGTTAGTCTGTATCTTGTTTATAAAAATAAACATAATCATGAATGAGAGAAAAAGATGAAACGAAATTTGTATAAAGAACGAGATGCTATTTACTTTAGCTGATTACGGGCTGGACTTTTCCCTAAAGGTTTTATCCAAATTTCTCGGTTTCTTAAATCTCTTATGCAAAATAAATATATTTAAAAGGAATACTTTGTGTTTTTTTGTTAGTACAATAAACAGAGGGCACCGGTTAGATCCCTGGATGTCGTCCTTCCGGAGAAGATAAGTTTGACTTTTGAAATATTTTAAATGGGAAAGGCGACACTTAAGTTAAAGCTGGCGCACCGTATGGATGCAAGTTATAATGGTATATATAGTTAAATTGATAATACTCGTAATGCTTTCTTGAATGCTCCACTGCATCTCGGATTGGATTTTTACATTTATTTATTTCCAATCTTTATGAATATCATATTTTTACATTTCTTGCTTTATCTTAAATTACTTTCCTTTATTTATATTTAACTTATTTTACATTCTAAGTCTTTTCTTGTTCGAGTTCATTTACTTAGATATTAATTTAATTTTTTTCTATGATCTTTCTTATCCCTTTTTTGGCATATTTCATAAATATGTTGCAACTTTCGTCTTCACTACATTTATCTACTTTCAGAGTTCCTCTCGCACACTATTCTCTATCGCCCATATAAGGGATAGGAACCAGACATTATCAGCTTACAGTACTCCACTGCTGGACATGCCCCCTCATGGAACGACAAAATCAAAAGAAACTCCCTTTGCACCCAGTTAGAAGCGCAAATGAAACTGGTACAGGATTCTCGTAAGCTGATAAACTTGGCTACTTCAAAATAAGTTATTTATATAATAGTAGAGATATTCTGGACTTTAAGTATGCTTACATAATCCAAGTTGAAAACCGCCTTATATATTATTAGCCTATAAGGAAGGTATATAGACAACCGCAATAATGTCACACGCACATATAAATGAGAGAAATTTCGGAATACCTGCACTTAATTGCACTCTGCAATCCCACGTGTCTGCGACCTGAAATTTAATTAAGGTTAGCTTGAATCGCTGGCCGTAATTAAGCTGTTTGATATGTCACTGCGAATCCTCGCATATAAACTCGTAAGAAGAGGAATGTTTAAGTAATCAACAATAGTAAAAATAAATGAAACGGAAGAATATATATAAGCTGGTGGTATGATAGCAGTAAAGACTACCCTGTGTATCAAAACGAGGAGTACAGTATGTTCTTCTTCTTACTTGACCTTGTCCGATCTTTATTCTGCCCTCCTGGTCATTATTATATATCTATCTCTATTTTGTGTCATACCTTATGTCAATTTATCATTCTCTAGATCTTCATTGATCATCGTCAACTAAGTAGTCGACGGTCTCCCAGAGCATCTCCTTTTAGTTTCGAGATCCAGCGCTTCCTTAACCATTAGCGTTGTTGGTCTTAGCATAGCATGGCCATACCAGCGCAGGCGTCTCTCTACCATTTTTTTTCTTGAGCTGGTTTAACTTTAGAGGAACCTCTGACATGTATGTTCTTCAACCTGTCTTCTAGGTAACTCCTCCTGCTTACCTAAGGACACGCATTTCTACAACAAGAGTACAGTCTGATGCTGTGTGAATTTCCTAGTGTTAATAGTTTCTTGAATGTCATGGACCCTCGTTGCTTTAGTTAAGCTTTAAAGTAACAAAACAGAAGTCGGTTTAGTCTTGCTTAGGTTTCAGGTCACAAACATACATAGTCAAGTAAAGTCAAGTAAAAATCATAGCATACTCATTTTGCATGAGTGGTTAAATCTTGACTAATATTAAACCTTTAGAAGAAGCTGTCTAGTGATGTCGAACTGTGGTCAGGTCACATCTAAACCGATGCCTCAAATTGAAGTTAAAGTGCCGTATATATAACCCAATTGCCGATTGTACAGAGGTCTCCGAGTTGGTGGATTATCACCCCCTCCCCTATTCCTCCCCACTCCTAATAGGGTTCTATTCAATTTCGGCATTACGGAGCATACAAGCGGAACCCTAATCTTTGGTAGCAGCGAATTCCAGGCGGCCACAGATCGTGAGGTGTGGTTAAAATTTGGTAACAGTAAAAGACTGTAAACGAGCTGATATTCCTGAAAAGATTACCTCAAGTCACTGAAAGTCACATGGTGTTAAATAGCGATGTGGTATGCGGTGGTACAAATTACAAAGATAGCAACGGAAAACACCTGCTGGTGTCGCTAGTCAGGATAATATTCTCAGCACCACCTTATGCTCCTCGCCTTGATAGATTATACGTAAATTTTTGTTACTTCAGCAATTTCACTAACGTATACGCCCTTTAAACCGGAACTTAATGTGTGCACGGTACTATTTGTCGGTTGTGATAAGAACTTCAGATCTACTTAGATGGTTTAATACAAACTTATCAGGTTTTCGACGAGGCGACGAGATCTTCACTTAGGGAGAGGTGTGAGAGAAGCAAATGGGATGGAGTATGGAAGGAGACAAAAAGTATGTTAGAAAAGAAAGGATGATAGGAGAGTATAAGAAATAAATTATGTATAGAGATGGAATAGATTAATGATAAGTGTAAAATGTATATACAGGCCCTGACCCACAATATGCAGAGGGAACATATAAAAAAAAAATACAGAGCTATCAATAATCAGAAAATATTTTCACTTTTACAATATTGTACGTTAGGGGTGTAAATATTTATTTATCATTAGTTGCTTGTTGATCTAAGTTGGGGTAACTCCCCCGTGGGAAATC
Source organism: Ornithoptera alexandrae (assembly GCA_029030555.1). Lineage (NCBI taxonomy): Eukaryota > Metazoa > Arthropoda > Insecta > Lepidoptera > Papilionidae > Ornithoptera > Ornithoptera alexandrae. The sequence continues at coordinate 849,791 of JARDVY010000077.1, read as the reverse complement.
GCAGCTTGCGAAAGTAGACTTAGCTTAAAAGGGATCCGCAAATCCTTTTTTGACGATTTTCTCCGCATTATCCGCCGCCGTCGTCCCCTTTCTATGTACACTTTGAATAATCGTTTGTTACCGGAAATAGCTACGGGTCAACGTTTGTTTAGACGTCGATAGCCACTGCGAATACCGAGGTTCGAATCGATATGTCTCCAATGTAGCAACAGTACTGATGGTAGGTCCCCTGTTGCCGGAGACCGTTAAATAGTACTCTGCAAACATCACTGTGTTCAGGTTTGATGAAGGGTGCTGTAGCTAGTATAATTACTGGGGTACCGAGACTCGACATCCTATGTTTCAAGCGACGAGCGCAATGTAGTGAGCATATCATCTTAACTAGCGTCACGTTGTTAGGGCCGGCGTATCACTTAGCATCAGGTGAGCGTCCGTAAAATAATCACTTCAAGAAGTAGTAAAGTCGTATCACTTTACCTGCATGTCTCTCCTTGCCAGCAATCGTGTTGGCGCTGCTGGGAGGAGGCATTGCATGGGCGGCCGTAGCCTCGTAGTCACGAGGCTGGTAGGGTCTGCATAAAGCAGACCCCGTGACGGCCTACCCCAGCATAGCGTTAGCGAGGACGTGGTTGTGTTCCGAACTCGGATTTCGTGAACTCTTCAAACGCCGAAGGTGGCCACTATAGGGGGGTTTAAAACCTCCACATAACTCTGACTTCCCACCCAGAAGGCAAAGTTTCGAAGATTTCCCAAGAATTTTCGAAGATTTCCTTCCCGAAACGAAAAAACAAACATGAAGCTTTATTCAACGAAAAAGTATATGACAGTAAAAGTTAAGAAGTATATTGACGGTAATTAAAAATATTATATAAAGGGGGTGTCGATTGCAAGCAGTTAATTAATGTGAGCGTATGGTCAACCAGGCGCTGGTCCGATACGCAAAGCGATCCCGCAGCTCCACGGAATTGTACCAATTAAATTGTGCGAGGAGCCAATCGTCACCTCAAAGATATCGCAACCGGATATTCGGTTCTCATTTCACCGAAAAACGAACCGGTTCAAAACTAAATAGTAGTTGACGGGGTAGTTTAAAATTATTTTGTGATTAAAAGTTTAAATTAGCGGTTAAGTTGACACGCTGGTGGTAGACAGCTGATGTAGGTTTAAATTAACTACGAGATTAGTATTAGCTTTACCTTAGAGTAATTATAAAATCAGTATAAATACTAAAATCAGATTAGTAGTTCTAGTATTCCCTATCTTCCTGTATGGTGTGGAAACGTGGACAATCTCTGCCAGGGAGAGACAAAGGATTGATGCATTCGACGTGTGGTGCTGGAAACGTATGCTAAGGATACCTTCCGATCCTGTCGATCCAGACTTGGGTCTGAAGAAAAGCTCGTTTGTTCACCATGCAAAGAAGGCGAAAGTTAATCTGGTCGTGCACCAACCAGATGGAACAATCGGCTTAAAAAATCGTTGTGCTCTAAATTTTACACAGTCGTAAAAGGTACGCTGGATAGGAACCGATGGAAGCAGATCTTCCGCTCCAGACAGAAACCCTCGCATTGACCACAATCCTCAGATATGAGGAAACGCCTGTAGAGAGAGAGAGATACTATAATGGCGCCTGAATACCAATGTCTTGGAGACAGATCAGTGTATTCCATCGCTATTCGTCGTTCTTCTCTTTTTCTCTTTCTTTTTGGTTGATACGTCATGTGAAATTGCTATTAATTTTTCTTTGTAACTTGCAGCAAATACCCAGCAAAGTGTAGTATAAAGTCTAGCTGAAGAGGAGAAATTCGCAAATCTGGCGACCACCTCCAGGATGGAGAGGCACTTTAAGAAGGAGAAAAGAGTTACCACGAATAAGTTTTTGTTGTATATTGACTAAATTGTTTTTTTTTGTTTTATTTCATTAAGCGACTAGTACCTAACTTACGGCGCAAAGACATGGCACGAGACCATCGGGCTCGTCCACCGAATCAAAGTAGCACAGCCAGCAATGGAGAGAGCTGTGCTTGGCATTGTTCTAAGGAACAAAATCCGAAACAAAGGAATTCGACGGAGAACTGAAGTTGTCGACGTAGCTCTCCAAATCTGCAAGCTGAACTGGCAGTGGGCCGGCCATGTCTGTCGCGTCAGTGACGACCGATGGGGGAGGAAAGTCTTGAAGTGGAGGCCGCGTACAGGTTGAAGAAGTGTAGGACGCTCTCCCTCCAGATGCACCGACGACATCATCAGGGCGGTCGGAAGTGGATGCGAGAACCTGAGGAACGCATCTGGTGGATGATATTGAGGCTATATCCAGCAGTGGATAAACGAAAGCTAATAATGATGAAGCGACAAGACGAGCACAATGTGCACCTGATGATAAGTGACACGACCGCTCATAACAACGTGGCGCTAGTTAGAATGGTATATACAGCACCATATTACGCTCGTCGCCTTGAGACAAGATGTTGTATCTCCTTACCTCAGTAATCACATCTGCGCCATCTAGCGCCTTTCAAACCGGATCACAGTAACGTGTGCACAGTACTGTGTGTCGACTGCAATAGGCGCTGCGGTGGTACCTACCTAGAGAGTCTCCGGCAACAGAGACCTACCACCAGTAATATTTACAGTTTTAAAATTTAACTAAAAATTAACTTTAACCCTTATTTGTTTTTTAATCAAGGAACGAAATATTACATTCGTTTGTTACTAATAACTTTTTCGTTCTCCCCACCTTTCCACCGAAAGGTGGGGAGAAACAAAAAGTCATGGTTGTAGAATATCAGGGTATTGGCATGTCTAGGGCGTCCAAATTGTTCCGCCTAACCACAGACAGGAAGGACTGTACCACGCTGATCGCCAATCTTCACTAGTTGGAGAGGCACTTTAAGAAGAAGATGTTACCAATCATCAGCCGATAGACGTCCATTGCTGGACATAGGCCTCCCACAAAGATTCCCAAATCGATCGGGTAGGGATTCATATCGGGTACATTTAAGCTATTTTATATAACTTTTTTTATCGATTGATAATTAGCAAACGAAGCTGTAGCTCTTACCAAACCCGCATTGGGCCAGAGTATTTTATATCACTCTGGCCCAATGGGGGTTTGGTACGAGCCAGAGTTTAGTTTGCTAATTATCATGTCGATAAATAAAATTATTGATAATTTCAATGATAACAGCGACAGAGGGCTGATTGAAATAGGGTGCTGTTTCCATAAGGGTAAAACTATAAAACTCCTCAACCACCCTTTCCGACAGAAATAACGCTGAAGCTAAATGTTTAATTAAAAACTGCTGTTCAATTATATCCGTTTCAAATATTTTACAACTGGCGCACCCCCAAAAGAATTACCGCGTCACTCGATAGTAAAACACCGCACCCCCGCAAATTATAAACCGCCGTAGCAAAATTAATTAAATATAACGCCCTTACACGTAAAATCGCGTGAGTTTCCGTTGCGGATATTAAATGCGGAAAGTTCCGCGTATAAATGAATATTCACGTTCTATACCAACTCCAGCACTCTGCTGCTTCCACATCAGATCCAGGGTACGGGGTCAGATAGTTGAGTTAGTAGAATATTCGGATAATTACTATCCCTTTCTTTTTTTTCTACGTGTGTGATGGGTCAGCACCTTTAGCTTTACATTTACCATCAGATTTCTATATACTTATTTCCAACTTATTCTCATCTTGCTTCCATCTTATTAATCACACTTCGCTCTCCTTTCACACTTCTTTACCCAATCATTCCGCTTCCTATTTCCTTCTTTCATACCTCTGGCAAGTGAAGACTCGTCTTTTCTTCTTCTTTCACACCCTGCAAGAAAACCAGAACTACATGAAGCTTATCATCTGTTATACTCATTTCTTGTTCTTAACACGTACCTTTATTTAGTTTTATATTTCTTATATCTGTTTTCATGTTATTTTCTTTTGTTCTCTTTGGCAGTTTTACAATATATTTTTTTTATGTTTACAATTTAGTTTGTTTTATTCTTTTTTATTGTCTCGGCCACAGCTTTCTTACAAAAATGTATCAAGATCACGACTTTTGTCTTCTGACATCAGAGGGTCTATAACTTCCTCATTTCACACTCGGAGCTTTCTTTCCCATTTGAGGGACAGGAGGTTACTATCCTTATATTGTTAATTAGTTACCATCTCTACGTCTGTGTTTCGGCTGATGAGATATGAGTGACCAACGAAACCGTCAGATCTTGTCACTCCTTCCTCTTGTTGAGAGAGCGTTGTGAGAGCGTGATGCGAACTAACATTAACACTAATATCAAAACGGATTTCTGATTAGTGCTTAAGTAAGTTTCTACTAGTAATCACTGGTTTGTGCAGCCTGCTGTCGAATAGTAGTGTATGAAAATTATTGTGTCCCGGTTTGAAGGGCGCTATAGCTAGTGAAATTATTGGAGTATCGAGGCCTGACATCTTGTCTCAATTTGAACGCAATGTAGTGCTGTGTTTATAATCCTAACTACTGCTACGCTGTTATGGGTAGATATCACTCACTATCAGCCCACGCCCTATCGATTCCCACCTCGATTGGGTATTGATTTATATGCAAAGATTGGGCCCTTTCTCACCATGCTGGCCAAATGCGGGTTGGTGAGAGCCAGAGCCTCGTTTGTTGATGAGCAGAGTGCACCACGAGCTGGTGAAGTTGGCTTGGATCCGGTCCGATGTTGTGCGAGATCTCATACACCCGTCTCGTCATTTGACGGGTCATTTTGATAACATCTTTTTTTTTATAATGATAGCTTTGGAGGAAAAGGTTGAGTATATTCTAAGGAAAAAAGGAGTTAGTGTTTTTTTCTCAATAAAATATTTTAAGTTGGGGCAGTGGAAAAACTGGAATGTCAGCGAAAACGACTCATTATTTTTTCACGTAGCCCTTTTATTGTTATCGCGGGCCGTTCGGCTGGCCGGCGCTGCGATATGAGTGCCCATTGCGCGCCCATCAAATATTAACGTTCCGAGGGTTATTGTTCCGAACGGCGACATTAAAAGAACAACCGTGGAGCCGGATCGAAGCGTCCGTCGCCTAGCCGCGTAAAATTTACATAGTTTCTTTGTATCCGAAACGTCTGGAACATTCATTTAGTCGTAAACGTTACGCATGCGCCTGCTCGTAACGGTACAGTGCTAGTTAAGTTTACTCAGAGCTTGTGTTTTTGAATGTTCACGTGATGGCAAGTGATACGATAGTCGGGATGATAAACACTGCACCATGATACGCTCGTCGTCTGGGATATAAGATGTCTCTCCAGTAATTACACTGAAGGGCGCTGTATCTGTGCCCTTCAAACCGGAACACAGTAATGTTTAAATAGTACCGTTTGTCGGCTGCTATAGGCGCTGTGGTGGTACCTAGACGGTCTCCATAACTACCACTAGTAAACCTCCCTTTTCTCGTTCGTTACCCCCTTAACATAACATTACATTTATAAGTACCTCCACTGATAACTCCACACCTACTCCTAAGCAATATATCTCGTTTGCCTTAATCTCTATCTATTATCAATCTTAACTTTGAAACATTCTCTATCTCTCTTTATTGTGTAGTACCTTAGTAAGTTTAAGTTAAGTTAATCATTTATAATGTTAATTTTATACTTTATAATGTAGACATATATTAGAATGATATTTATTAAAGTTATCTGTTTTATTTTCTCAGTGTTTCAGCTTTTACCAAAAAAACTTTCACAAAGCTCAAATGGGGACCCGAGCAGCACCCCTGCGGGCATGATTACTACTGGTTTGGAATCGCTGCCCTAGAATAAAAAAATTTAAGTTATTGCTCCAGTAACTTGACCACTTACAGCATTTATTAGAACAGTTTGGCCTATAATATGAGCTATGTCGGGCGAAGTTAGTGAAGTATTCAGTAGTTATTTATTTTATGTTCATATCCGATGACGTAGTAGTATGAAGAGTAATCTTAAGTTCATTATACAATACAAGAAAAAGCTTAATTTCATTAGATTTTGCATTAGAATCAAAACAGGACAATGAGACGAAGCCCACAAGGTGGTCGAAGTGATTTGGTAAAGGTTTCGTGTAAAGATGATCTATGTTCAGCTGTGGACGTCTGTTGACAGACGAATGATGGTGACACAGTAATAGTGTGGTGAGTTACGAAGAGCTGTTACATTTTGAAGTTTTAAGTCAAGAAATATATGAAAGAAACAATAAAATAAATCTAACGAAGAATATTTAAAACGATTATGAAATTACTAATCAGACTTAAGAAGTGCTTCAAGTACCTTGAAGAGAATAAAATGTTATTTCAATAACTGAGATATGAAGGGGTGTAAATGATATATGTATAGCAACTCTCGCGTGGAGGGTGGAGGAGGAAGTGCGGGGTGTGGGAGTTCGAAAAATAAACGAACAGGTGCACCGTAGTGCTTTTACAAAAGCTGGATCCTCCTGCATATTCTTTTAAGCATCATACGGATTAATCCACGTGAGTTGGTCGGCTGCCGGGCCATTACACACTGCCGCCGTTCGACTGACCTGCAGCGGCTCCGCTTCGCTTTTAAATCCTAAAGCGACTGAGCGACTGAGCGACTGAACCATCGGAGTACTCTGTCCACGACGTACGCTCTGAGCACATCTCCTCAGCCGCCACCTCAAACTAAGGTTTCAACTTTTCAATTTCAAGCTTCACCTTCAAGCTATCTACTGATTTGATCCTGCAAATGTACTATCCGCGTATTCATACCATAAGTTTATGGTCAGTGCCGATAGAAATCTAGACATTAAGCTAGTGCGTTTCACTACTACATACCACATCACTATTTGACACTAGGTGGGATCCTAGTCGAGCGCCTACTTGAACCAATAACTTTAAACACTTATCACATTGATCAAACTGTATCAGTGGGGGTACAGTTTTCACATTCGTCGGAGATCACTACTAAAATGATTTTTATTATGAATAGAGACTATAGTAAAACAGAACGTGCAATCCAAGAAGAGTCTGCACATAAAGAAGAAAGAATTACATCAATCCAATCCGACAAATGGGAGGCATTACAGCCGTTTCTTGCCTTAAAAAATATTAGGAGCGTGTCCCAATGAGGGGCGGGAAGCGGGAAGTTTGCTAAGGGAATTGCGGAGTCTCTATTTTTATATTACTATTGAAGATTTTCTCTGCTTAAATTTCCGCTTAGATTTATTTTTTTACACAATATATCATCATCAGCATCGGCCGATATACGTCCACATAATATATACTGCTCTCATAATGTACCTATTGTTAGGAGTCGGGGTGTTTACTCAACAGATGAGAAGATCTCGAGAGAGAAAATCATGATCAATTATCCAACCGTTGCTGTATAAGTTGGCGGATGAGGTACTTAACAGGAAGCTTTTGCTTTTCGTACTGTCGCTACTTCTCTTATTATTAAGATGTCCTAGAAAATTTATGTTTCATTAGTGCCGTTACTTATAGTGCATTTTATAATCAATTATTATTATTTACCACCTCGTTTAGGGGGCGAGGGAGGTGGTAGAAGAAAATCTGTCAGCACTGTCCTATGCCTATTTTACACACAGCAGCTAAAAATTTAGTATTTTTGTTTAGGTGTTATTTACAAAGTGAATACTAAATAGATTTCTGATTAGATCTGGTGAGTTGTGATAAGACAGTTTATACCTCGAAGAGCTTTAAGTTCGATGAATTTTTTTTTTATTTTTCTTTACACTTTATGGCCCTAAAATCGGGCAAAAGATGTCCACAGTGACTCTCTATCGCGTTCAGCCTTGGGCCTTACATTTAATTTCATTCTACGTTTTCTTGATCTTCTTCGCCTCGTCTGCTTCTAAGCGGCGCCAGGTCTGTCTGGTGCGACAGTGCTTGCATTTTCCTTGCAGATTCCATCCAGTCAAGCCTCTGTCTGGAAATATGGTTGGGATCTCTTCGATAGGATCTAGAGTGAGACCAATCCACTTCCAATTGGGACGCCTGATTTGTAAATTAGTAGGAGATTCGCGACAGAGCTCCAGAAGATTGGAGATTCTTTCAGGCCAGTGAATACCGAGAATTTGGCGAAGACAACGGTTGACAAAGACCTGGAGCTGGTGCGAGATGACATTGGTGATCTTTCACGTCTCATAGCCATATAGCAGCACAGATTCACCGTTAGACTGGAGTATTTTAACCTTAACACGACGTCATAATTTCCGTGACTGCCACACAGGTCTGATTCGTCCGAAGGTCGACGAGAGTAAGTTATGTAAATATCTAATACATATTATATTTTTTTTAAAAAAAAAAAACTTATTTAGGCAATTAATTACTTCACTGACAGGATATGTCCCAACACAAGCGTAGTGTACGTAAATATCTTAACAAGTGACGCATCATTTAGTTACACACGGGTCGGCCTGTCCATCATCATATTAGCTAAAAACATGCCACAAAACCGGTTGTTAAGTTTATGTTACGCTCAACTTGATGTTTACTGTACAAACATCAAGAAGTCGACTCTTGACATAACTAATCCACGTTTAATCGTGTAATTGAATCGTAACGGAGTTCGCAGCGGAGCGCACCGCCGCCGGCGCCGGCGCCGCGATATCAGCGGCATTCATTGATAATGTTTATTGTACTCCAAAACATTAATGACTTTCTGGGTGGTTTGTTAACATGAAATCACACGATCAAATCCTTACTATTGCCCAAAGTGAGTCTTGGCCTCCGACACGAGAGAGCGTCGGCGTTGTCTGTCTCGCATTGCCTCTCGTCAATCCCCTGCTCTACAGCATCCTTCCAGCGATATCTGGACGGCGGCTAATTGGGGTTCCGAATAACGCTTTTTGTTGCACGATCGTCTCCCATCCTTAGCAAGTGGCCCATCCAGCGAAGTCTGCGGCCTTTGGCTTCCACTATGATGTTCGGTTCGTCAACCAGCCTCTCGATTTCAATACTGTGTCGAGCTCGCCACCTACCGTCCCCTCTCTGGGTCCAACTGAAGATCCTACGCATGATTTTCTTCTCGGCAACCAGGAGCCACTCTTCTTATTACGATTCAACGACGTTATGATTTAATATGAATACTAGATCCAACGCCGATCTCTGTTAACTTTAGTATTATACAAAATAACACAAAACTTAACAAATGTACTTAAAGTTATACGTATGGTCTTAGATCGGGCTACGTAGCATTCTTTGGAAAAGGTCAATGTCCATCAGTGGACTGCTGATGACGATGATGATGTAAACAAGTATAAAACATAACATAAACTAATCAATTAAAAACCACATTCTCAATGAACGAGGTAGTCAAACGCTGTGCAGCTCCAATAAACGAATTTCCTGTTCCATGCTGTTTCAGTACCAACCAAAGTATTTAGATTATATTGATTACTAAATGGTATCCGGCGGACGGTGTCCTGCTGCTGGATAAATATCTCTGATCTCTGCGTATCTGGATACGGATGTTCAGTGTAACTATCGACGTGAATATACCTCAACGCTAACTAATGGTTAAACAAACGATGAATTGTACATAAAAATGTTTTTAATTAATCAATTTAACTTATTTATTTATATTATCTATATAAACATAGCTTAAGTAGTGCCTACAAGCATTTGTTGTGTGTAGTGAAAGCATAATCGCAAGAGCATGAAAATTTTTCACCATCTACTTCTTCCTTCAGCTATAAATATTTCATGAGATTATGGGCTTTTGTGCTGATGATGTCGGGTCACCAATATGGGGATTGTGAAGATGTAGTTCTTGTAAATAAATCGCGTGCATCAAACAGTAGCCATGTATTTCGTAAAATTCACTTTGCGATGGTAGAGGAAAGTTAAATGTCAGTACGTACAGTTAACGCCGCTGTCGCAGGTAACTAAGTGATTACCGCCGCAAGGGCGCAGTGCTTTATACTTAATTGATTACTTGTCAGCGCCGCACTGCACGCGCCGCGCTCTTGTTTACTGCAACGCGTTGTATATACTTGTGTAGACAAATTGATAACTCGGCGTTTGTTACAAATATAAGCAACAGATCCGGTTGCTTAGTCTGCGAGTGCCAGGTGACAGGACGATCACGGAATTACAAAGAACGTCTGACCAGAGCGGCGTCACGACGGTACGACTGTGGTGATGGATACACGCCGCAAGTAAATTTAATGCATACTAATCTTGTACTACATAATATTTAAAGGAAGCAAGCTAATAAACTTAGTACTTATACGTTAGATTAAGTTTAGAATAAACGTTTACTACCTGGCTGCATAAGCTATACCCGCATTGCTTAAGTTAAAGGTAAGTCCCCGGGTAGCTTCAGAACTTTCGAGCTAAATTCAATTTGCAAACAAGCGAAGTAATGCAAATTCAGAAGTGCGACTCACGGACGAACAATGAATCTCTAATGAATAACAACGGGGGGAGTTTACCCTCATATATATTTATTTTATATTAGTAACAAATAAAATATAATCATGATTATGTAGAGAAATACGGAAATATGAAATTTATTTTCAAAATTTCCATGTCCATTTCCATTTTAATTTAAGACTACAATATACAGTCTATTTTAAATTAAGAATAAGTATATTAGCGGAAGTCTGAAAATCTCCAGTAACAAGGAAGTTGAGGAGCAAGAAGTTAGCGTGGTGCAGGCATGTTATGCGGAGGGATGAAGGACATTTAACAAAGAAAGTAATGAGAATCAACGTGGATGGTTATAAGGGTAGAGGAAGACGGAAGAAGTGTGAATGGTGTGAATGATGACATGTGTAAGAAGAGTGTGGATTCAGATATGACGGCTGATAGAGGGATGTGGGGGAGAAGTACATACTGCGCCGACCCCACGTAGCTGGGGTAAGGGCAGGAGGAAGAAAAAGAATATACAGTCTACTTTTGACTATTATACTTTAATGTTGTAATCAAGTAACAATTTCAAGTGAACAGGGTGAACGTTCAAATGTATAGTAACAGATAAATGGAGACACGAGAAAGCTCGCCGGGGATGAAGTGAAAACATTACGACCCCATAAAGCGCCGCGCGATGCGCCGCGAAAGGGGGGCGTTCGCGCGCAGCTGGAACCGGAGACTAGGTCACGGACAGGCGGCATTACATGTTAATCAGCTGGTAGATTTGCCAGCTGATGGAAGGAAGACTTCGTGTCAGGAAGTACAAGGCCCGACGCTAAACATTTGCAAGCTTTCATTGCTTCAGCTAAACCGGCACTGCAGCTTCATCTTCATCATCAGCCGATAGACATCCACTACTGCACATAGGCCTCCCCCGAAAATTTCTTCATCGATCGATCTTGCGCTGCAGTGAGCATGGCTCCCAGCACCGCCGGGTAAAAGGGCTCGTCGTCTGTAGTAGTTCACTTGACGTGATCTGGGCGATTTCCCCCCACGCTGGCCCAATGCGAGTTGACGGTAGCCAGAGCCTCGTTTGTTGTTTAGCAGGGTGCACCACGATGTAATGCAATATGAACTTCTCACGGTGACCGCGCTAATGCAGTGTGTCTTACCATCAGATGATTTTATCTGCATTATACTCGGTGGAGAGGCTGGCTAAGACGCTTATAGGTGATCAAGAACTCCTCACAGCTAGGCTTGACAGTCTTGAACAACAGCCGCCCTGTGTCCAGTCTCGCGGTGTTCTATAGGATATATTATGATGAGTATTTGGTGGAATTACAGGGAGGTTGAGGGGAGGAGGAGGATGAGGTAAGGAGGGGGGAGGAGGAGGTGGAGGAGGAGGACGAGGTAAGAGGGGGAGGAGGAGGGCGATGAGGACGAAGAGAACGAGGACGAGATGATGATGATGATGATGACGATGACGATGACGACGACGATGATGATGATGATGATGATGATGATGATGATGATGATGATGATGATGACGATGATGATGATGACGATGACGATGATCATGACGACAACGACGACGTGTTGTTGTCGTTGTTGTTGTCGTTTTCGTTGTCGTTGTCGTTGTCGTTGTTGTGGTTGTTGTTGTCGTTGTTGTTGTCTTTGTCGTTGTTGTTGTCGTTGTTGTTGTCGTTGTCGTTGTTGTTGTCGTTGGTGTTGTTGTTGTCGTTGTTGTGGTTGTTGTTGTCGTTGTTGTTGTCGTTGTCGTTGTTGTCGTTGTTGTTGTAGATTTGTCGTTGTTGTTGTTGTCGTTGTGGTTGTTGTTGTCGTTGTTGTTGTTGTCGTGGTTGTTGTTGTCGTTGTTGTTATTGTAGTTGTTGTCGTTGTTGTTATTGTAGTTGTTGTCGTTGTTGTTATTGTAGTTGTTGTCGTTATTGTTATTGTAGTTGTTGTCGTTGTTGTTATTGTAGTTGTTGTCGTTGTAGTTATTGTTGTTGTTGTTGTTGTGGTGGTTGTTGTTGTTGTCGTTGTTGTTGTCGTTGTTGTTGTGGCTGTTGTTGTCGTTGTTGTTGTGGTCGTTGTTGTTATTGTAGTTGTTGTCGTTGTTGTTATTGTAGTTGTTGTCGTTGTTGTTATTGTAGTTGTTGTCGTTGTTGTTATTGTAGTTGTTGTCGTTATTGTTATTGTAGTTGTTGTCGTTGTTGTTATTGTAGTTGTTGTCGTTGTAGTTATTGTTGTTGTTGTTGTTGTTGGTGGTTGTTGTTGTCGTTGTTGTTGTCGTTGTTGTTGTGGTTGTTGTTGTCGTTGTTGTTGTGGTTGTTGTTGTCGTTGTTGTTGTCGTTGTTGTTGTCGTGGTTGTTGTTGTCGTTGTTGTTATTGTAGTTGTTGTCGTTGTTGTTATTGTAGTTGTTGTTGTTGTGGTTGTTGACCGACGACGACACAGAAACTCCGGTGAGTTTTTAGTGTTGATGCGACGAGGCGCGTTTAGGTGACTGAATATATAAGGTAGTTACCTATTAAGTAACGGGATAAGCACTGCTTCCACCTGGTAAAGGATACGCCTGTCACCCTGGTGTGCTTGGTGTCCACGAGAACGCGAGACGAGTGGGACGTTCATCTGATGGTAAGTGATACGCCTATCCACAACAACGTGGTGCTGACACTGTCTACAACGTCCTTCAAACCTGAACACAGCAATATGCGGCGGTACCTACCTAGACTCTTTTTGTATTACCTAAGTAAATAATGTTATACAACTGCTTACCTGGACAATGCTCTTTATTAGTAACTACCGTTATACAAGACCAGGAGGTTCCGACATTATCTGATGATATGCTGACGCCTCTTGGTCTAAAAGTCTCTTAAGAGTCGGATGGTTTTTCTAGATCTTTTGTAAATCTGGTTACTGCGTCCAAGGTCGAGTTTTTTTTTTTATTTAAACTTACTAAATCAAGTGGCAATAGGCAGGACAAATCATTTCAATCTAGACATACTAAGTACTAATCCTAATATAGCTCTATCCATACCATTCCAGCTATCATCATCATGATAATCAATCGTATTAGTTCGCAACCTGACGCATACTGCGATGAAACCGGAACGTGATAAGTAGCTGGTGGTGGAAGGTCTCCGTCGCCGAAGGTACGCGGCTAAACCGTGCAGACATTACTATGTTATGATATAGAGGGTGTTGTAGCTAGTAATATTACTGCGGTAATACATACAACATTTAACATATTGTGTTTAATACGAGCACAATGCGGTGCTGTGTATACCCAGCAGAGCATTACTACCAGCTTCCATGTTACTGGTAATATTCAGACATTACTTATATATCACCCGATATTACCAGCAGATTGTTTAACGTTTAATAACATGGAAAGTTGGTTCGTAGCTGCCGAAGGCTCATGTTAACAAGTTGTCGTGAACATGTCTGTACTCTAGTCGCTGGCTGTCGTGTGAATATCTGAACATGCGTCTGCGACAAGGGTTGTTAACTATGCAAAGGATATCATACAAACGCACAGTTAATAACTAACAATTATGTAAGGAGATTGTGTACAGTCACACCGTTAATATCTCATCATCAGATAGATCTCCACTGCTGGATATAGGCCTTCCCAAAGACCTACAAGCATGGCTGCCACTACCGTCGGACATTAGGGGCCGTCGTTTGTAGGGGTTTGTCTGAGGGATTGGAGTTATTTCCTTTCACGCTGGATCTGTACGGGTTGGTGAGTGGTCAAAGCTGTCTGTAGTTCAGGGTGCACCGCGTGCAGATGAGGTTGACTTGGGTTCTGTAAGATGTTAAGGGTGTACGGGTTCCCGCACAATAATAACAAAAGTCTCTGGTACCCAGCGGTACCAGAAGCCATGCTGACTGTATGTGGAGATCTTTGTGGGAGGCGCATGCCCAGCTGTGGACGTCTATCGGCTGATGATGCTTTACACCGCTTAGAAACATGATGTCTGGCTAAAACGGAGAAGGTGTTTTTTATTATCAGGAAAGCAAAGCGTTGGGAATGGTCAGGGTCTTCGTGTGATTCAAGTAAATATCCTTTTTCCGTTACAAGGATATTTTTCATTTTCTATACCAGCGTCAATAATAATGAAGAATTATAATTTTCCATCGAAAGCCTCGGACTGGAAGATGTTTATCTGATGTCTGATGATCCGTAGACGTATCATGAGATGTTAGCACAAAACACATTATTTAACTACTTAGGATGTAACTAAATTCAAAACCTAAAAAAAGACTCGCTTATAAATAAATAAAACAGAATAGCTGGATACCATCTGAGAGGATCTGCAAAGTAAATAAGTGGATTGCTTAGTTCGTCAACATGGAGTGAACAAATAGGGGGGAAGCAAATAAATATATAAATGGGATCTAACTTCATAGAGCAGATGCGGTGGGGATGCAATAAAGGAAATAGAGCGACTCTACCATTACCTAGATTACCGTCAGACATTTCCGACTTATTTAGGTTTCTTTTTTTTAAGAGGCGACGAGACGAGCAAAACGTTCACCTGATGGTATCTGACGCACTCGCCGATTACAACGTGGCGCTAGTCAGGATGGTATACTCTACATAACATGATAAGTCTTGTTACCCCCAATAATGTCACGAGCTACAGCGCCCTTCAAACTTGAACTTAGTTATGTATGCGCTGTATTGTTTGTCGACTGCAATAGTACCTACGTTATTAACTTTTTTTTAGGTCTCGGAACATAAATCTGCGTAAGATATCCTGCTTCAGAGGGAAAGTCGGGGTTATGAGAGATTCTCACTGAAACCCTCTCGGTGGTCTGCGTCAGTACATTCGGAGAGGCTCCGGGATCTCTTACAGAACGCACCGGCGCCTCTCTACACTTTGTGTTATCACGTTTCTGAGGAAGGTCCAAACACTCCAAAGCACCATCGCTGAGCCATACGCTGTCCCACGCAGGTTCGTTTGTTGAGCGATAAGGACCCTCACCCTCAAGGCCCGCGAACCTCCTAGACCTTTTAGTCGTCTTCTACAACAGACGGACCTTAACATACTCATATTCCCACTAGCTTGAGACCACAAGGCTGATGTCAGTAGCTACCTAGCCGGTGTCTAGTAACAGAGACCTTCCACCAGTAAATAGGTTTATGATAAGTTTTCCTCATTTCTTTTTGTCCTGTTGTATCATAATACATATTGCATATAAATATAATGTGAATGGGGTGTGTTTATAGAACAGTATGTAGGGTATATAAAAACCTATTTGGTTAACTACCACTCTCACGCCACCATCAACCTATCACCATCAATGAAGGTACTCGGCTGTAACAGAGCATGTGGTGTTACTAACAGGATGACAGATGATACTTAGAGGCTGAGGGAAAATACTTTCGTCCATAACCCCGCTCAGGGTGCAGGTAGAAAGTAAAGGGTGTTGTAATAAAACGTTTATAATGATGTCCATAAATATAAAATAACCAGTTCAAGTTTACTGTGAGACAGTTAACCAGCCAACACTCGGGTAGTCAGGGATCCGCTGTAACGGAAACCTTTGATAAGATTAAAATGAGCCGCTTCGTTTGATCTAAGTAAATTGCTTAAGGACAAAGTAATATATAAATAATTGTTTGTTATAATTCTTTAAACCCTTTTAATACTTATATACTTATCAATTCATTTATTTAGGTACCGGTAAAGGCAATGCTAGAAGATCAGAGCAGAACTTGGCTATTGAAAAGAAGTCTTGAAGAGGATAGTAGATGTCGATCCATATTGTTTTTAATGATCTTAAGTAGTGCTGCCAATTTTGATATACAGAATCGAGACCTGGTCTCTTACTACTGGCCATATAAAAAGGCTCAGTGACCCAATGGTGAGAGCTATGCTTGGAATGCCTCTGCGCGATTGGATCAGAAATGTGGCGATCCGCAGACGAACTAAGGTCACCGACAAAGCCCAAAAGAATGCTAGATTTAAGTGGCTGTGGGCAAGGCACGTTGTTCGAAGGACTGATGACCGATGGGGCAGTAAGGTCCTCGAGTGGCCCCCTGCATACCGGTAGACGTAGTGTTGGGGGGCCTCCCACAAAGTGGACCGACGATCTGATGAGAATCACGGTAACCCACTTGTTGCGAGTAGCACGTGGCCGATCGATGTGGAGTCTGTGGGGGCGGCCTAAATCCCGCAGTGGACGTCTAACTGCTGATAATGATGAAGTACTGTGTTTCCGCTTAAGTTTTTACGTCACTTATTAATATATAGATTACGTTTAAGTACGTCTCCATCCGTCAGCCGTCTGGTGGAAGGCTCGTGTCTGCAGCAGGAATGTAATAGCAGCAATTAAATGAACACAAACTTAACTGCGTGATGAGTTAAGCGTCGTGTAATTATCCGGAGCGGTTGTATTAATTAAGGCGCGCTCACTCATTTGCGGGGGAGGCTGTGACGTGTGCTCTGTAACCTTATATCTACAAAAGTGGCTGCTGTCTTGTACATTATATAAATTTTCGTATATAATATAACTGACTTTCTAGATAGGTCTCTATAGCTGACACTAGGCTAACGAGTGTGAAGTGAGTTTGTGAGGGCATTCGCAAGTGTATGTGGACCTTGGCTGAGAAGTATGGGGGAGCAGCGAATATTTCCAACGCACACAACAAAGTACACGTTATTACATACAGTGGTGATACGTAAGTTCCTAGACCCATACTGCCACATGACCACAATTTCACCTGATGCTGTTACAATGATGACGAAGCGCACTGATACAGAATACTTTGTCTCATATATTGAAAACTGCTGGAAGTTCTCTATTGCCGGAGACCATCTAGGGACCACTGTAACGCCTATTGTAGCCGACAAATAGTACTGTATGAATATTACTGTGTTCCGGTCTGAAGGGCGTTGTAGCTAGTGTATTACTGAGATAACGAGACTAAAAATCATATGTAATCAAAGATTAATTGTATCAATGGGTTCCGCCCAACATCTTACGGAGCCCAAGTCAACTTCACCCTCACAGACAGAACCTCACCTGCTTCACCAGAAGAGACAAGGTTCTGACCACCCACCAACTCGCACTGAGGCAGCGTGGTGGGCTAAGGCCAAATTCCTCTCAATGAATTCTTTGGAGATCTTTAGAGGAGGCCTATGTCCAACAGTGGACGTCTATAGGCTGATGATGATACACGTAGTAACTTAGTATATTATGTTTCACTTAGTTCACTTTAAGTAAATATAAATAATGAAAAAAGTTTGAGTGCTCATGCAGACAAGTTCCGTTCTTGTTCGGACGCGTTTCTATGGAAATTGGTAGAGTTCGAAGCTAGTGAAACTTCGCCCTCCACCCTCAAAGGCTTCCCGGAGAAGTTCTTGGTGCGCTTTTAAATAAATATTTTGCTTTGATTGAAATGAAAATTACTGAAACCCCTGCGGAAAATATTAAGTACATGTTCTACTTACCTTCATGAAAACTTATAGAGAAGTAGCTGTTACCCGCTCGCGTTGCGGGTAGTAACACCCCTGCAATCTCTTAGGGAGTAAAATTTCGTACAAATCCGATCTTAGCCGCACTATATTCGACAAAAGGAATCATCATCATCAGCCGATAGACATCCACTACTGGATATAGATCTCCCCCAATGATCTCCACATCAATCGGTCCAACGCTGCCCGCATCTAACATTTCCGAGACCTTCGTTTGTAGTGGTACATATGAAGGGATTCAGGCCACTTTCCACCACGCTGGCCTAATGCGGCCTGGTGAAAGACACGAGCGGTGAGGTTAGCTCGAGTTCCGTGAGTTATTGTGCGGGATCCTTTACATTCCGGGACTGAGGAATATTCCTATCAAATTTCAAATCTCCTGTGCCTTATGAATCCAGAGATATCGTGACGAGTCTCTACATAGGTGGAAGTCTCTTATATATACAACTTCAATCGTGATGAGTAATTATATCAAGATTTTATATATATATATATATATATATATATGAATGTTTTTGATGAAAACTGCTCCAGAATCAAAGGAGAAGATATCTTCGTTGTGAGATATTCATTCATTTCCTCAAAATAAAAAAGGTATGAGTGTTATTAAAAAAAAAATTATTTCACTCGCGTGCCGTTACAGAGCATGGAGTGGTTCAGGTTGCGCCGTGGGGAGCCACAGTGCAGTGTGATCAGTACAATGCAGTACCAGCAGCCGACCCGCAAACAATAAATTCCACCGCCGTCCGCCGCAGTTCATTGAGCTGTGGGTCGCGCGGCCCGGGGTCCGTTTATTGCATTCCGCATCCGCTGCGGAGATGAATCACTATTCATTATTAAGACATGCGTAGCATCTCTGAAACGACACAGCAGCTCCTTTCTCTAAGCATCATCATTGTAGTGGGTACTCAAGTGGAAAGGGAGAAAGGCGGTGTATGGCTAAGATTAAGGTGGGTATTCTATGTCGTTTTATTAAAAGAATATACCACAACAATCATCATCAGCTGATATGCGTCCACAGGTGGATATAGTTCTCCCCCAAAGATCCCCACATAGATTGGTCCTGCGCTGCCCGAGCACTAAGGGCCGTCTTTTATAGGGGTTCATATGGGGAAGTAGACTATTTCCTATCACGCTCACTCAATGCGGGTTGGTCGGAGTCAGAGCCTCTTTTGTTGACTAGCAGGGTGCACCACGAGCAGGTGAGGTTCGCTTGAGTCCCGTGAGTTTTTGTGCAGAACACCTCCTCGCTCTTTCTCCCTCTCTAAGCATACAATCGGGTAAACCTAAAATAATTAATCACAGCTACAGCATTGACAATTGGTAACCATTAACAACCGGAAGTCGCTTACTGCTTCATATAGACTTCATCCAAGTGTTTCCACGCCGATCTGACCCCTGTCTGCATCCAACGATACTCACCACACCGTCTGTCCATACAAAAAATGGAAAACGAAATTATAGATACAATCATAATAATCGAACATCCGCCGATACCCGACACGCGCCCACTGCTGGACTTAGGCCTCCCCTGATGAACTCCACATCGATCCATCCTCCGTTATGATCGACATGGCCGTCTTCTGTAGGAGCTCATTGAGGGAAATTGGACCGTAACTCACCACGCTGGCCCAGTGAGGGTTGGTGGTCACAGCCCCGTCTGTTATTTAGCAGGGTGCACCGCGTGCAGGTGTTGCCTTGGGCTTCTTAGGATGTTGGGCGGAACCCCTTACACCCCATAATCAAACATAATACAAAAGCTAAACCAAATCCAATAACTAAAGACATTTGGATTTTAGGTTCAAGTTAAACCTGTCAATTAAACATAAACACCAACACATTATTTTAATTTAACCGAACACGATTTAACTCACCGACCGCATTCAGTTAACTGAGCCGTTAATAATTCTGGCTTCTAAATTTATAAAGCGTCAGTTAAGGCCCGCATGATTGCCGTCACGCGGTTAACTTTAACTGTTGCATTAACAAGACGATTCCTTTATTTTTCTCCTATCAGTTATCATAATATTAGAACTATTTTATTTAACTAACTGCGTTAAGAAGTGAGCGCGGTTTTTATGTAAAATGACGGAAACAGTAAATGGTTGAAATAGTAGTAAATACGGCCTGACTGTGGGAGACGCTAAGGATACTTCATCATCATCATTATCAGCCTTTGTTTATCCACTGCTGGATATAAGCCTTCCTCAATGTCTTTTACCAAATGAGATTCTTAGCTTCTCACATCCACCCACTGCCGACCGCTTTGATGATATCCCTGGTCTATCTGGAGGGAGGGCGTCTTACACTTCTGCGAGCTGCACGCGGCCTACACTCCAAGGCTTTCCTCCTCCATGAGCCGTTACTGCACGACAGACATGGCCGGCCTACTGCCACTCCAGCTTGCAAATTTTTGAGAGCTACGTAGACAACTTCAGTTCTCCGTCTTTCTTTGTTCCAGATTTTGGTCCTTAGAGAAATACTAAGTATAGCTCTCTCCATCACTCGCTGTGCATCTTCGAATCGGTGAACCAGCTCGATGCTTAGTTGCCATGTCTTTGCGCCGTAAGTAAGGTTGGGGAGGACGTACTAGTTAAAGACTTTCCTCTTGAGACATTGGGATATTTGCGAGGTGACGATGTGGCGGAGTTTCCCAAACGGATATTACACTAGAGCATTTCAAACCGGAACTCGTAAGTAAGGAATTTTGTTAACTACCTGCCTTTATTGAGTTCTAATTGTTTCCATGAACTCTAAGGATATCACTAGTTACTTGTCACCTGCCTTGTAGTATGGGGGTTCCTGGTCAGGTTATCAGTAGCTGATGATTCCCACGATTTAATCAAGTACAGTTATTTAGGAGCTGTGACGTTACGAACTGATACCACCAGCGTCTCCAGTTCTAGATTGCGGTTTAACAATAGAAATGATTAAACAATAAACTTCATAAGATTTATATTTCTCATTCATAAAACTTTGTAAGAAGACTATTTCGAGAACATTTGAAGCGGAAATTAATCAGCTTAAAGTTCTTCCGCAAGATGCGGCTGCATCTCCGCTGTTTACTGCTTGCTTTCAACTCAAGCTAAAAACATTGTTTTTAATTATTCAATAAATCTAAAGTAACATGTGATACAAATAAATAGCTAAAGCTTACAAAGTCGAAGCTTTCAAAGCTGTTGTTCCATATACCAGTAGATCTAAATGTAGAGGTTCATATGGAGCGATTTAAGCCATTTTCCACCGCGCTGGGCTAATGCGGGTTGGTGAGAGCCAGAGCCTCGTTTGTTGATAAGCAGGGTACGTCAGGAGTAGGTGAGGTTGGCTTGGGTACCGTGAGTTGACGCTGTAGAACTAAAATCTACAGCGTTCAGCAAAGAATGGCCATAAGGATCGTACGAGGATACGGTATAATATCCTTCGAGGCGGCTACAGTCTTGGCTCGATTTCCACCTTTGGATATTCTGGCGGATATGGATGCGAGGGTATACGACCGCATCCGCGCCATCCGCCAGAGCGGTGGGAATGAGCCAGATGAAGTACTTAAGACGGCACGACGACAGGAACGGCGTACGGCTTTCACAGCGTGGTACGCTAAGCTCGCGGAAGAGAGGTATGCGCGCGCGCAAACGCGTTGTGAGGGGGTGATCCTGTCGGTCTTCAATGCCTGGATGCAACGACGCGGAGTAAGTCTCACCATACAGACTTACACAGATACTCACCGAGCACGGGTGTTTCGGCGATTGTCTGTGTAAGATTGGACGAGAAGCGATGGCGAATTGCTTTCACTGTGGAGGAAAAGAACAGGATTCCGCAACGCAGACGCTCGCGGTCTGCTCGGCGTAGGAACGGGAGCGGCGGATCCTAATAAATCGGATTGAACGAAACTTCTCCTTGCCAACAATCGTGTCGGCAATGCTGGGAGGAGACATTGCATAGAGGGCCGTAGCCTCTTTTTGTGAAACTGTAATGGTACAAAAGGAAGCTGCCGAGCGGGGATCGAGAGAGGACAAATCCTGCTCGGAGACGAAGTCGTCGTGGCGCTATCGTGCGTTAACACGTCGCACCGGTGAATGGTGTTCCTCTAGCATAATGAGGTCCTTGGGGTCGTTGGCGATCAGGGTGGGGGTTTTCATCGCCTTCTAAATGACCCTGAGGAGGACAATGGCATAGCGGAAGCGAGGCCACGGTTATGTTCCGAATGGAGATCCCGCGAGCTCTCCAAACAGCGAAGGTGACCACCAAGGGGGTTTTAGTGGGTAAAACCCTCCACATAACTGACTTCCCCCCAGAAAGCAGAGTATCTTTTCGAAGATTTTACCCCCGAAACCAAAAAAGGGGGTCTCGTGAGTTGTTATGCGGGAACCCCTACATCCCTCAATGATGGAATCTACACGACTATAAAAAATATTTAGCTTTAACCTAATAATAGTAATTAGAAAAAGATACTTATTAAACAATTTATGGTTACAATGATCTCTACGTAAACTCAGTGTTATTATTAAGTTATTATTCGTAAAGTTAAGTAATAGCTTAATAAGTTTTTAATATGTTTATTGTTTTACTTAACAAAGACGTGTTGAAATTCTGGTTCCATACGTATCATTAGATTTGAATAGCTTGCGTAGTACGTCCCGTGAGAAATCACATTGTGCGAGCTGGTAACCGGAAAATTTCGAAGGTCCCTGAAATCCCTTCAGGCAATTTTCACGCAATTCCTGTTTCTTCAATAGTCCCTTGGCCCAACTGTGTGGATTGAATAATGTATCATTTGTTAGATGACAATCTACAACCGCATAACGGGCAAGTAACCGATGTGATGTTTTTGTAAAGTTTCTATTCATCACCAAGAATACGCGGCGCTGGGCGGAAAGGGGTTGAAAAACAAAGTAAATATATTAAATATTTATTAGTTATATTTCTATTTTAGTTATGATTACGTTTTATGAAGAAAATTGTTTATGGGAGATTATGTTTGTATACTTTTGGAGTTGATGTTTTTTTTTTAAGCCCCACTGAAAATCAGGGTTGCGGTCTTTATAGGATGTAACATTACCTGAGTGGGTTCCTTTCCCACTTGATCCAAAGATATTTTATTTTGATTTTAAATCTTTTTTTTTCGTATATATTTTTTAAGTTCTGGGAATAAATGATATATTATTATTACTAAATATATTATATTATAATGATTGTATATATGATGTTTCTATTACTAGATCTTGAGGCTTTCTCTCGCAAAGAGAAAGGCCATTTGTTTACAACAACGGCTGAGTGTAAGTGGGCGGATGTAGTAGATGATGAAGTTATAATCAAGTTATACTGTAGTTATAGTATATTTCATTTATGTTAACAATGTTGCATTGTATAGCTACGTGTTAAGCTTTTCTCTTAATAATAGTATATTAAGTTTTTTTACTGAGAATCGCGGGACCGATCGATGTGGAAATATTTGGGGGAGGCTTATGCCCAGCAATGGGCGTCTATCAGCTGGTGATGATGATGATGAAGATTGTTCTTTACTTATATGTTTCTCAACCTAAAAGTAACGTTAAAATAGATAACATGTAAGGAATATCAAATTTTAATAGTACAATGAAAATTACTGCCCAACATTGATACGGTTTGATGAATAGTTACAGCGCCTTAGATACATTATACTGGTACAATAATCAATTGTATCATAATGAAGGCTCAGTGCCGACACCTAAGGCTGCGTACACATTGTATACATAGATATTGTCGACTTTGTTTACATAATAATTCAAGCCGATACTGCTGAAGCAATAAGCTTAGCAAAGTGCTTTAATAGGAGGTTAATTTCGAACAGTGGGTATAGGCATTAGCACCGAGCATACGTATTGGGGTGTAATGGGTTCCGTACTACAACTCACGGGACCCAAGCCAACCTCACCTGCTCGTGATGCACCCTGCTAATCATCAAACTAGGCTCTAGTTTTCACCAAATCGCATTGGGCCAGAGTGGTGGGAAGAGGCCCATATCCCCCGATATGAAACCCTACAAACAACGGCCCCTGGTAACCGGTGATGCGTACGGCACAAGACAGATCAATAATGGGATCTTTAAAGGATGCTTATGTCCAGCAGAAGACGTATATCGGCTGATAGTGGTGGTGATGGCGGTCTCTTCCAGAAGGGTGAATGAACGCTGAAAATCAATGTGTCCCTGTGGGTCCTTGGGCAACGAACCCCTTGCAGTATTGCATTACACACAGAATCGAAATATATTGTAAATGATTTATAATATTTGTGTAAGTGATTACTGCAATAAACTATTTATCTGTCTAAACAGCTGCTACGAGAGTGCTACGCCGTAGTCGAAAGGCAGTAGCCTAAGTTTCGTAGCGCGTCGTAGAGCGGTCGTGAGAATTATGACGTACAATTCCCCGAGGCAAAAGAAATAAGCGCGAGGCTGTACTAGTTACGATAGTATATCAAATGTGAGCTGGTTTTCACCAAATGAAAATGTACTAAATATTTTTATGCCATGAGTATATCGACTATTTCACTTTTGAGGTTATTATAAAAATCTGCTATTATATATCCGATTTAGATCTTTTAATTTATTATTACTTCCACAGTGTCATATGGCAGATGGATATAATTTAGACGAGAAATATTTTCGCATCTTTTCATCCACTATTTATATATATGCCATCTGCAGAGTTTTTAATTAGACAGGATGGACTTACAGTTTCAACTAAAACCAAAGAAAAAATTTATGATATCCTTACTCATGTAAGTATTACTTAGTTAACGGATACAAGATATGAATGAGCTTTGAAACAGAATTTTTGCACAAAAGTTCATAGATAAGGGGTGTAAGGGTTGTCGAACAACAACACTAGGTACGTAACCTCACCTGATCGTGGTGCGCCCTGGTAATTAAAAAACGAGGCTCTGGTGTCCACTAACCCGTATTGGGAAAGCGTAGTAGGAAGTAACCCAAATCCTCCCATATGAAGCCCTACCAACGAAGGCTCCTGATGCTCGGCGATGCAGGCAGCGCAGGACCGATCTATGTGGGGATCTTTGTGGGAGGCCTATGTCCAGCAGTGGACGTCTATTCGTTGATGATGATGTCCATAGATATGTTAGTAATAACGATTACGTAGAGCACTTAATTTGTGCCTGCTAAATATTGACAGAGTAACATTAAAATTTAATATAAACTTATGCGAACTAAGTTTAAGTTAAAACACTATATATGTTGAATGCTTTATATCACATTGTTTTGTTTGTATGTTTTCCTTACAAGAGTGCACACACGTCTTATTGAAAGCTGATTGTCGATCAGCAGTTTTACAACCGCCTAAAGAAAAATTATTTCCATGCAAGGGTTACAGCAACCTCTTACTCTTTCTTTTAAGTCAACCAGGACTTATTATTGCGGTTTTAACAAATAGCACTTATTTAATCTATGAAAATGTTCATCATCATCATCAGCCGATAGACGACTACTAATGGACATAGGTTTCTTCCAAAGATCTAAACATCGATCGGTTCTGCGCTGTCCGCAACCAGTTGCTTCTCGCGACCTTCACGAGATCGTTGGACCACCTAGCGCCAGGCCTGCTAACACTACGTCTTTCGATGCACGGTGGCCATTCGAGGACCTTGCTGCTCCAGCAGCCGTCGGTCCTTAGAGCAAAAAAAAAACAAAAGTTAAATGCAACCCTATCTTTTCCATTTATTTTATTTGCATCATCTGCACCTTCTACTTAATAAAAGACCCTAGTACAAATAAACATTATGAAATTAAGAGGGTATTCAGGTTTAAAAGTTCAAATTTTAGCTGTTTTTTTGGATGCAAAAAAAACAATTATTTTCACCCTCCATTATTTTTAAAGTATTTTTATCGATGGTTAATATTAAAAACAAAATAAAATTTCTTAAAACTGTTGGCCCACAAAGTGGGAAATTGACGAAAAAAAAGGCCGTGTGCTGGTGTGCAGGATATCAATCCTTCCAGTGACCTAAAATGGAAAACAATTAATAGTCCTTGAAGACGAAGAACGTAGTTTTTTTTTCTAACACTCCCGTAAAAACACTTATTGGGTTTCTAAAGTACAATACTTCTTGAAACACGTTAGCTATTTGTAAATGTACCGCACTAACACGTTGTTTCAAGTGGCTCATTTCCAAGTAGATGCTACGGGAGCGGAATAATCAATTTGTCAGCTATCTGCTCCCCTTCTCAATGGAAAACGTCGCTGTCTGCTTCCCGTCGGGTTTCAGTGGCTGAGAATCCTGTTGATCCGGGTACAAACGTTACGAATTATCCCCATATGACGTATCGCGCTTTTCCTTAATTTCTCTGCGCGATCCAATCAGAAATATGGAGATCCGCGGAAGAACTAAGGTCACCGACATAGCCCAAAAGATTGCTAGACT
The DNA here is from genome assembly GCA_029030555.1 of Ornithoptera alexandrae. Classification (NCBI taxonomy): domain Eukaryota; kingdom Metazoa; phylum Arthropoda; class Insecta; order Lepidoptera; family Papilionidae; genus Ornithoptera; species Ornithoptera alexandrae. Next base: position 823,540 of record JARDVY010000077.1, on the reverse strand, counting down.
TAAGTGACAGTGGGTAGGACATTGCTCGAAGGACCGACGGCCGATGGGGCAGTAAGGGCCCCGAGGGGCGAGTACTGGTACACGTAGTGTTGACAGGCCTCCTACATGGTGGACCGACGATCTGGTGAGAATCGCGAGATCTTTGAGGGAGGCCTATGTCCAGCAGTGAACGTCTTTCCGCTGATGATGATGACAATGATTTCAGACGTTAAAGGTAATAAAAAAAAATAACTATTTTTGTCTATAAACAGTAGCGGGCAATAATGGCTGTTTCAGTTTGAAGTTTGATGTAGCTGGAAAAATTGCTGAGGCAACGAGCTTTAAGATATGTCTCAAGGCGACGAGCACAATGTGATGCTGTGTATGTCACACTAGCGTCACGCTGTTATAGGGGCAGTAATGTAAATATAACTAAGTGTTATAAACACTTTGCGTAGAGGCAACGATATCTGGAAAAACTGATTGTCGTTGGGAACACCGAAGGCAAAAGTTCATTCGGTCAGGCACCAACAAGATGGACAGATCAGATTAAGGACTTGTCGTCCTCTAAACTCTACACAATCGTAAGAGGTGCGCTGGACATGAACCGGTGGAAGCAGATCGTCCGTTCCAGACAGTAACCCTAGCACTGACAAAGAGAGAGTAGAACTTTAATTAAAAGCTTCTCCGCACAAAGCTGTACTGCTGAACAATGAGCCGATGACATCATTCGGGCCTTACCGCTGGGGCAATAATCAGTCGTCGCTGATTACAACCGCTTAACCTGATCGCAAATCAGGCGACGCGCAGCCAATTGATTTCCCAATCAATTACTGAACAGTGCGCGGCTAATGAGACGCCGGATCCGGCAGCGGTGATTGCGCGGTGTAGCCTCGTAGCCACCCGCGAAAGCTACAACGTATTAATTCGACAGAGGCGAGAGCGTAAGCTCCATTATCTATGTAGCAATGCACTTTGATATATGATATGTATGAGAACTGCGATTTAGATATTATTATTGCCGCACATTAGCAGTAGGGCGGAAGTTAGTATTATTGTAAGGTAAAGCCTAAGTTAGGGGCAGAAAAGTCTTCGAGTGGAGGCGGTGTACAGGACGCAGAAGTGTAGGACGCTCTTTCTCCAGAAGGACCGACAACATTAGGCTGAGAATCGCATTTGGTGGGAGGCATTGGGGAAGACACCAGCGGTGGATAAACAAAGAAATGATGATGATGATGAAAGCCAAAGCTACCATTGTAAACTATTGTACAATCTTATTACAGATGGAACTCTGATGGTAGGTCTCTGTTGCCGGAGACCATCTAGGTACCGCAGCCCAGAAGTAAGCGCTTACTTCTGCCCTCCAATAGTAGTGTGTAAACATTACTGTGTTTCGATTTGCAGGACGCTGTAGCTAGTGTAATGTCTTACGTATCAAGGCGACGAGCGAAATATGGTGCAGTGTATATCATCCTCGCTAGTGCCGCGTTGTTATGAGCGCGCGTATCGTTTATTATCCGAGGAATATCCTGCTCGTCTTGTTGCTTAATTGTATAAACAAAAAATCTTACCCACCCTTAAAACACTGTAAACCCTATTATTTGTTAATGGAGTAAGGTGGAAGTAATACTTCTAAATACCTGAAAAAACAGTAGGAGTTCACACGCAATAAACGTGACACTATGTTCTGGTTAATTTGTGAGACATACAAATGAATATATCGTGGATGTGTTAAAGAGAGAAAGAGAGAGGGAGAAAGAGCGATTGATTGACAATATCTCTATTCATTGAAGTTGGAGATAACAAAGAAGATAAGTTGAAGTTAAAGTAATGCTTTAATAAAGGTAGATACTGTTCCGCTGAATATAAAAATTATTTTCATTATGTATGTCTCAACATCCGAGTTCTTTTGTGATATAAAACTGAAAGTATATAGATTTTTATTTTACTCTCTTTAAGTCAGTACCATGTAAACACATTCATCATCACCTCTTCTTCGGTATACGCCTTCGTTTCATTCAATTCTCTTCATATATTCCTAAAAAAAATATCACTTGAAACCCTATCAATACCTAAATAAAATTCAATGAAAATCATAGTTATACAAGTTAAATTTATGTCGCCATATTAGTAGTGTGTTCAAATCGGAGGGTTGAAAGGGGTTATGATGAAGTGATTTTTTACGTTTAATGAGGAATCAAAGTGGCTGCCGCAAAGGCGGGCGGGGCGCGGGCGATCGTTTGTTATCGCGCCGAGCCGTATCCGACGCAGCATCTCAATTCGGCGGATGGAATTGCTTGTTACAAAGCTAGCGAAAGATTTTTTTTTCTATGAACCCCACCCCCGAAACCTTTCAAATTTCCATAATGGCTCAATTCACTTTCGGCTTAATGCTGTATAACGAGTGAGGTCGCGGGATAAGCCCGCCATTTGCTTTGTTCACATTATATCTGCGTGGCAGCATCGGAGCTAACGTTACCAATTTATTTTTGTGCGTTCGTGTAACGAGACAACATTTTTTTTTTATATAATTGTAATGTAATCGGGCCGACAGTTTGGTGGCAAGCGAGATCCTCAGGGTCATCTAATTTATCAAAATATATCTATTTCATTGTTACTTCTTGGACTAGACGGCTATTTAAAGTAAAAATGGATGGCACTGTGAGTGGTCACGAATAACGACTCACTGGACTCAAGCCAACCTCACCTGCTAGTGGTGCACCCTGCTAATCAATAGACGAGGCTATGACTCCCCCAACTCGCATTAGCGAACGTGGTGGGAATGGCCCAAATCCTCCATATGAACCCCTACAAACGACGGCCCTTAGTGACCGGAGGCCATGCTGACTGTATGTGTAGTTCTTTGGAGAAAGTCTGTTTATCAGTGGATGTCTATCGACTGATGATGATGATGACTGTAAGAGATTGTGTGGATCAAAACTATTGTAAGGATTTAAAATGCTGTACTTAACGCAGCTCATTGGTGAACTCTATTGCTGGAAGGAGACAGAGTAAAGCCACCACACAATTGGTTTGAAAGATGTTGCAGCTGATACAGTTATTGTGATAATGATGTCTATCATCCCTTCCCAAGATTCATGCGCGCCGTGATGCTATGGAAACATCTTAACCAGAACATCATTAATGATGGTAATCCAGCTCCAGGTCTGTCATGCTCCATTTAAATATGCTCTTTGTGTCTTAAGTTTATAGAAATGTGTAGATAGATGGGTTGCCCTGGTGTGTTGGTAGATGATCCTAAATCCACTATAAAGTACTTCATCTATTATAATGGCTGATGGTAAGCTTGCAAGCTGGTAGGTTTCTGTTGGCGGAGACAGTTTAGGCGGGTATACATACGGGTGCGTACTTTACTGAGTTCCAGTTTGAAGGCCGTTGTAGCTAGTCAAATTACTGGGTTAACGAGACACAACATCTCATGTCTCAAGGCGAAGAGCGCAATGTGGTGCTGTGTATAACATCCTAACTAGATCCACGTTGTTCCTGGCGTGTAACCATCAGATGAAAATCTTGCTCGTCTATTCGAACTATAAAAAAAATATTAAGAGAAGTGTATTACCGGAAGTAATAAAAGAGCATCGCCATTCCTAATGTTTTAATGGAAGATATATATAATGAATGCGTCAGTCGCATCGCTGGAGTGCAGTGTATCTCCACAGATGAATGGGGCTCAATTATCGGCAAATCAATTTACAAGCTGATATCTGATTTCGATACAATGGGCGTGGGGGTGCGGGGGTGGCTCCGGCGCTGTTCATCATGAGAGAACAACAATCGCACTTAGAAAATGTCGTATGAAAATAATGTATTATACTGAAATTCACAGTGGGCGGGGCACATCGCTCGAAGAACCGACGGCTGATGGGGCAGTAAGGTCCTCGTGTGGAGCCCGTGTAACGGCAGATGTGGTGTTGGGAGGCTTCCCACAAGGTGAACCGCGATCTGGTGGGAGTCGCGGGAACCCACTGGATTCGAGTAACTCGGGACCGATCGATGTGGAGATCTTTGGGGGAGAGGAGATATGTCCAGCGGTGGATTTTCTTGGTTGATGATATCAATAATAAAAATAGTATGTATAACCAAGCTCGACTTCACAAGTCACATTAAGGTCAATAACATATAACAAAAAAGGAATATAAATGTGAGAGTGTGTTTCTATTTTTTTCAGGTTCCATACACTGGTTTTCATTCTCCATATTTTGCTTATTAGGATCAGCGACTTCAAAATATCTCCTTGAAGGTAGACTGTCAGGACTATTGCAAAACTTTGTTATCTATACTAATACGTTTTGGTACTTATAACAATTTGAATTATTATCAGTTTATTGACACTTTGTAAATTTATTTGGAGGTAAAAAAACAATCAATTGTTTAATAATAACGATTCGCCGTCTCCACCCCTCGGTGAGGGTCGACAGAAATAAAACTTATTTTTCAGGACGCCGCTGATGTGGGCCCCGGGGGAGGTCACGACGTGCGCCTCCAGTCTAAACGATAAATTATATTCAGATAAAATCTTTTAAAAAGATATCAGTTTCTAAAATATACCCTACACTTGTATGAGAAGACAGATTAGCGGGATTTTTTATTTTGTGATCAGGTATCGATTATCATCATCATCAGCAGCCGTAACCAGCGGATATACACACTCTTTTGTGAACCGTGTTTTGGATGGCGTGGGGTTGGTTTTCGGATCGACTTTCCACAAGTAAGGTAGTAGTTTCTGTGGTCGTCTGTTAATTGGGGAGGTCGTGCTATTCAGAACATAAATATCACCTCTTTGACGGTATTCTGATCACGAACGCTGATCGCGGACCTTCACTAGTTGGAGAGGCACTTTAAGAAGAAGAAGAACGGTGTTTTGAAAAAGCTCATTTCGGAGCCTATGCGAAGCAATTTGTAAAGCTTATAAACCTGACTACGACATCTGACCACCGCTTCCAGCTTATAATTAAGCTCATTACTATAACTTTGTAAATCGTGTCCTGGTTAAAAGTTTATCAGATTTCTATAAATAGCGAAGTATTTACAAGGGGGTAATTAATTGTGAGCGTAGTATGAAAACAACAAAGCGCGCGGCTCGGCTGGCCATCTTCATCGTGCTGTCTCTGAGGACAAGAGTAATTTATTGCCCCCACCAATCATTCCGATTTTATCTCCTTTATTTTTAGATAGGTATAACACGAGGATACGTCTTCGCGGGACACTGCACTGTTGAATGAGTGATTGTTATAATTTGAAGGATTATTACTGCGAAGCGGTAAAACTCTCGCCCGATAGTATGCGATGCCTGTTTATAATAACGTGACTATGATGAAGAGACCTTCCCCAAAGATATTCACATACAGCTAGCATAGCCTTCGGTATCGCTGGGCACTTGGGGTTGTCATATGTAGGGGTTAATATGGGGGATTTGGGTCATTTCCAACCATGCTGGTACGATGCGGGTTAGCGAGAGCCAGAGCCTCGTTTGTTGATTAGCAAGCAGGTGAGGTTGGCTTTGGTGAGTTTTTGTGTGTCGGGGTCCCACACCCCTTTCGACAAACACATTGAGCTCATTATGAACTTCACAAATTTTTTAAATCTCCCTGAATTGTTATTTCTTTCTCGAAGAAGGTAACAATTCCGTTATCCGCATCAAGATAGGAGGAAGATTGTAAGGATAGAGATATATGCTCCGCCGTGGTCACCACTGAAACTATTCTTATACTGAGTGCGAAGCTGTAAAACTTCCCCAGTGTTTTGTTAAGGGTAATTGAACGGAAATTAATGAGCAACGCAATACATCAACGTCTGAACAAGTTGCCATTTCAGTCTGATGGATGCGAGGGAGTGTGTTTATACTCGCGAGTGTACGATTCTTCGCTAAGTACGAGGATAACGAAGGCGGTGTCTCGTCTTCAGGAGTTATATTTTTTCAGCAACTAGAGTGATGGATAGAGGAATAACTTTATTATATCTAAGAGTAAATATACTAAATTTGCTGCTAAGTAATAAAAAAAGGTTAATATAGTAATACTGTAGATTGTATGTTAATGAATGTTATGAAGGACCTTGGTTGACACAAGTCAGGACCTGTATAAGGTGATCTAAAGATGTGGTGAAGATTAAAGGCCGCTAAATGCAGCATAGAGGGCAATGTTAATTGACATGTGTATTCTAATGAGACAGGATACAGACAGACAGGACACAGCGCCAGTCTGCTCTCACAGCAATGAAATATTTAATGTACAGTACTTTCACAACTGGTGGTAGATCTGTCTTGTAATGTGCCCCACAAAGCATGGTCTTGCGCTGTTTGAATCCAGTGGCAACCAGAATTTTTTTTTATGTCCTCTGTCCACCTGGTGATGGGTTTGCCAACGCTGCACTTTACGATGCGGGGTCGCCAAGCCAGTAATAAGAGCCCAACGACCATCTGTTCTATGAGGTATATGCCCCGACCATTGCCATTTTAACCTTGGCGACTCGTAGGGATATGTCGGTGACCCTGGTTCATCTGCGGAACTCCTCATTTTTGATTTGATCATGCAGAGATACTCCAAACATCGCCTTCTCCATCGCCCGCTGTGTTACTCCGAGCTTTCTATGCCCAGCAGTGGATGTCCACCGGTTGAAATGATGATGGTAATGGTAGATCTCTGTTGCTGGAGACTGTCCAGATAGGTACTAGCGTAGCGTCTATTGCAGCCGATAAACAGTAACGTACAAACATTACTGTGTTCCTGATTGAAATATGTTGTAGCTAGTGAAATTACTTGGGTAACAATATTTAACTTCTTACCTCTCATTGTATCTAGCGCCACGTCGTTATGGGCAGGCCACCATCAGATTAACCTGTTGCTGTTCCCGTCACTTGGACAAATAAAAAAAAAATCCAACTACGAGTTTCCAACTTGAGGGTATTTCACACCGCTGATGGTGTATACGAAATAACATTATTTACGAAACAATGCATCTAAAGAGATTTAAAAAAGCCGCACACGATTTAGAGGAGACTTAATGTAACCGTAGGAGAGCATAAAGTTAATTCCGAGCGAGTTAAAATAACTTGTACCCGGGGGACCGTAAATCTGACTGACTCTAATAAAGCGGACAGACGGACAAATGCGCGCCGTATATCACGTAACAATTTAAATTCTTCGGATAAGAGACACTGGATGCACGTCTTATTCGGCGACTTTATTTTCGGCGGTTGTATACTGAATAATCTCGGGTTAATGATTCGGATGCTGCGCTGAGTCAATACAAACATTGAAACGCGCGCGACTTTATTACGAGCGGGCTTAATCACTAATATAGTAAAAACAAAAATCTGTTTTTATCTATCGTATGGTACAATCTTTGTTAACAGATTTATCTTATTCAGAACCTTTGTATAACACAGCTTCGATTATATCTTCACAATATTCCTTTCATTGATGAATAAAGAAAAAGCTCTTCAAACGGGTCTAAGTATAACTAAGTATTATAGAGTTTTACTTTAAAAGGCAGGTAACACCCACTGCTGAGGATATGCTTCTCTCTAGGATCTTCATTTCGGACGGATCAAGATCAGCACAGTCACCGGTCCCGTCGGACACTTGGCACCGTCTTTTCTAAACGTTTATTGAGAGGAATTGGGGCTCACCCCACCACGCCGGCTCAGTGAGGATTGGTGGGTTGTCAGAGCCTCGTCTGTTGTTTAACAGGGTGCACCGCTTGCTGGTGAGGTTCACTTGGATTCCATAAGATGTTCGGTGGAACTCTGTACACGATCACGATTTACATACGAACGTTTGTTTCATATTTACTTTACTCCTTTTACGTATAGATGTATTGTAGTAGTTATATATATATATATATATATAACTACTTATAGTACATCTATATATATATATATATATATATATATATTATAGTGAATATCTGTCGGTTGATGATGATGATAATGATATTATAACTGAAACTATAACATATATAACGATGCCAGAAACTTTTAATTTTAGAGAAGAGAGTTAAAAATAAAACAATATTGTTTTAAGAAAGTATTCTACTCCGAGTGGGAGGCCAACCGACGAGTTTCCTCATCCGACCCTCATAATAAATCCTCCCAGCTATCTCAACATATATTTTGATAACGATACAAATAACGTTATATATGTTAAAGTTTAAACGTTAACTGTTATGTAACATAAAAATGTTAAACGTTAAGTCCAACTATTAAACAGTCTTCAAGAAAATGTCAGACCATACAGCATCTAGATATTTAGGTCAATCGGCACAGACAGACATTAGACCGATCTGTGGAAATTATTTTCAGTAAACGTTCACGAAAATGGAGAAAATAACCTGTTATTTTGACGTCACAAACGGATATTTTAATTTATTTTCACGGATATCGCTTCGAAGGAAGCTGTGCTCGCGTAATAGTGACCGCGAGTGTACGTAATGTCCTGGCCGACTCACAGCGCAATATCCTCGAGCTAATATGAATCCAGCTCGAAATTTACATGCCGACTGCTGTTTGCTCTATTTTTTTTTAAAACTAAGCGAGATGTTTATCGAAATGCAGCGCAGCTTCAGCATCCTGTTACATGAGCTTAGTAATGTTCACAACTCTACAATCTGAAAGGTTAGAACAAATAAATTATTATGGCGACAAAGTTAAGGATTGTGTTATCATCATCATTAGTCCACAAATGTCCACTGCTGGCCTTGGATCTAGACCAAAGATCTCCGCATCCATCAATCTGGTGCTACCCACAACGTAAGAGAGCAGGATTTTGTGGCATTGTTTGTAGGTCTCTGTTGCCGAAGACCGTCTAGCTAGATACCACCGCAGTGCCTGTTGCAGTCGGCAGACAGTACTGTGCTGGTTTAAAGGACGCTGCAGCTATTGTAACTACCGGGGTAACGAGATTTAGCATCCTATGTCTAAACGACTAGTGCAATGCGATGCAGTGTATATAATCCTGACTACCGACTTGTTACGACCAAGACTATCATTTACTATCAAGTTATCATCTCGCCGATCCGGTAGCTTTGAATAATTTTTAAAATTGAAATTATGAAAGAGACACTATCGGTTACAGTGTTAAACACCGTTTAACAACGCACCTCTTTTTAGATAAGCGGTTAAAGACGATTACGTTTAATAGAGACGGATGTGCTGCAGCGATTATTACGGAACTGTAACGCGGCCCACGTTAAATTATTCCACTGTATTAACAACACAACAAAGCCTGCGGGCTTAGCGGCTTCCGCGGAGCTATTTATGGCCGAGCCCCGCGCGACACCAGCGAGCACTATCAGCGAATGTAACGCCCCCGCAAAATGCAACCCCTACGAGTTTATACCCGTGCTTAAACTAAGACCAACGGCGTGGTGAATAGGTTGCCCTTCCACGCAAACGGCCGGGTCGTGAACTGTTATTTATAAACAAGTATTGGAGATTAGAGTGTAGCATTTGAGAGAAGCTGTCATTGAGACTGCAAACGTATCAATGTTCAGGGTTGGAAAGCGCTACACCGCCCTTAAGTAGTCACAAGATATAAAAGAGAACCAAAAAGTTATAAAGTTTGTCATCGTTTCAAAGGTAAGAAATAACTTAAATTCTTAATAATACATTTGACAGTAACCTGGTAGTGGAGTCAGGATGTTTTACGGTACATGACCATGTTAATCTTCATCATCTTTAATATATTAATAACGCGAAGTGTTTCAAAACTATACAATATAAAAACGTTTTCAATGAAACCAACGCAGAACAAATTGACGCCGCTCCCCGCGTCGCCTGAAAAAGGAAGCCGTTAACGGCAACTCACCCCCCGACCTTCCCCTGAATAGCACCCGTTGGAGTTTTACAGTTTTCTTTGCTTACCAAGTTTGTTTCTTATTGAATCTTTATTATTTATTGGAAAAGCTTCGCCGCCGAGCTTTGCGCACCTTATTTAATATCCGTCATCCCCTACTCTCCCTCACCCTAGCCTGTTATAAGTCCAACTAGTGTTTATATGTTATATTAATTCATTGAGGTCTTTAGATCAGAATATATCCTTTACCACTCTATACCATGAGTATAATATAATAAACAGGAGCAGCAGTATATGCCATAAAGGACAATTACTCCTAGATTATAGAGCTACTAAGAAGCAGATGAAATGCATGTGCGTCCAAATGTTAGTGACCTTTTCATTAAATATAAAAAAAAATGTCATGACGTGTGGAAGAGTTACTTCAATGAAAGTTCTGAGGATAAGAGAGTGTAGTACAAAACGCTAGTGAATGAACTTCAAAAAACGTACCCTCACCCTGTTGTGGGGTGTGCAACGAAACTGAAAATCTGCATCATTAACTCTAGGAATCCGTATCGGGAGAAATAGCAAATATGGACAACCTTTATATCAATCAATTGGACATCAGTCCATATCACAAGATTGTGTCTTCCCCGTGCTCTGAGAAGGTTGGAGCACGGAGAAGAACGGAGAAGAAAATTTGATTAAGTCTTGGGAACAACAACCTTTTGGAAACGGTATTACTTATGCTACGATGGGACTGTCATGACTGCTAACAAAAAGTACCGAAATTAAAAAAAAAACAGATGAACATTAATAATCTTCTTCCTTCTGCCCTTTCCTCAGCTACGTGGGGTCAGCACAGTAGGTACTTCTCCTCCACATCCCTCTATCAGCCGTCATATCTGAATTCACACTCTTCTTAAACAAAATATGAAAATTGATAATATGTGTGGAAAAAGCTCTGGGAACAAGCGGTCCATTCTACTTAAATATATTCTGTTTACTTATTTACTTAAGTACAACTTTATTCCAATAAACATTGAAATGTACCTTAACTTTAATAAACTGAGAGTTACATTAAGATTTTATTTCGTAGTACGTTTAAGATGTTCATTATGATATAATTTGAATCTCAGAATTTCGTATTCCCGAAGCTGCAGGTATAATGGGAGATATTTAATAAAACACTTAACACTAAGTTGTTTTCAGAATTGTCCTATTTTAAAGGGTATTTGAGATTTTAGTTGAAGATCTGCGATTCTTGGAACATCTCCACCGATTTTCCATGGCAACTGACAAATATATTTAAGCTGTTTTAAGTAGTAGATAAGTACATTTGCTGATCAAAATATGATCATTTTTTTTTTACGGGTTATCTCCCGTTATGTGAGGCTGGGGCGATTCATTTATTTATTTCCTATTAATTTATCAAGTTTCTTAACCTATCCTTCTATCTCTTCTTTCTTTTCTCTTTCTTTTATACCTTTCCACTTCCACACTTCATTTCTCTTCTCTCATTCTCCATCCTATTTCCTTCGTTCATCCTTCTCTCAAAAATAAGGACAACTCATACCATTTTTACTTCCATTTCTAGGTTATATATATTTGCTTATTTCTAGTACAGTTTGCTTAACGTTAATTTACACTATTTTTACATTACTTTTCTTTAGTTTACGTTTTTTATTGTCTATTTACATTGTTTCTTAATCTCTATCACAGATCCCTCTTCTTCTACATTATGTATACTCTACTATTTCTCTATTAACTTATCTACATTCTATTTCTCCGACTTCTCCAATTTTGCTACTGTACTTATTTCTATTTATTGTTTTTCTTATTACATTTTTACGAAACTCTAGGAATGTGTGTCGAATGTTATCCTCACTCATCAGAGATGACATCATCATCAGCCGATAAACGTCCACCGCTGAACATAGGCCCCAAAGATCTCCATGTTTTTAGGGGATTATATGAGCGAATTTAGGCCATTTCCTACCACGCTGGCCCAGTGCGGATCGGTGGGAGCCAGAGCCTCATTTGTTGATCAGCAGGGCGTCCACGAGAAGATGAGGTTGGCTTGAACCCCCTTACACCCTAATTCATTGACAACTTAACCAATATTCGGTCCAGTATCATTAGATTACAACCCTTACATATACCTTAAACAAGAAGTAATAAATAATAAAATTTATGCTATTTCATGTCCTCCATAGAAGCCTCCTTAGCTGAAGGAGCACTCGCTGAGCGAGCCGGAAAGTGAGGAGGGGAAGGGTGCGAAAGTTTTCAAAGCCGCATAATAAGTCTAACGAAGGCTGGACAAACGTTCAAGGGGAGGAGGAGCTTCGGAAATGTTTCCAGAGGTTCTACCTGAAAGGTAATCGGAAATTGTTGAAGTTAAGTATAGTTAAACTTTTATGTTTATAAATTAAGTAATCATCTGGCGTAACTGATGGGAATGATGATGCTGAGCTAGACAGCATAGTCGTTAACTTCCCATGTTGCACCAAATGTACAGAGTTTGCACACTACCACTGGGAGAAATCTATCTTGTTACTTCACTACTAGAGACCGATATATAAATTATATACACTATAATTAATACCGAATGATTTACACGGAGTCATCATCATCATCAAGAACTCCACAGAGTTCATTGAGGGGAATGTTGGCCCACCACACCGGTCCAGTTCGGGTTGGTCGGTGTCATATAAAATATTCTTAGATATCATCATCATCAGCCGATAAACGTCCATTACTGGACATGGGACTTTCCCAAAGATCCCCAAGTTTCTAGGGGTTCATATTGGACGGCTTTGGGCCATTTCCCATCACGCTGGCCTAATGCGGTGGAGTGATAAACCCGTCTATAATTACGTGGCGCTGGTTAGGATGGTATACACAGCATCACGTTCCGCTCGTCGTCTCGAGACATAAGATATTGAGTTTCGATACCCTAGTAATTACACTAACCACAGCGCCTTTCAAACCGGAACATATTAATGTCTGCACAGTACTGTTCGTCGGCTGCAATAGGAGCTGCGGTGGTACCTAGACGGTCTACGGCAACAAAGACCTTCTTCATTATTTTATCCTGCTTCGATGACCACGATGTAGTGTATATAATCCCAACTAGATCTAAAGATAACCGTGTCCTTTACCATTGGGTGCAAGTCCTGTTCAACTGTCGCTGCGGTGAATACAAAAAAAATAACCTGCAGCGATGAAAAGGTTTCCAGTTCGAATTCTACCCTTGCTCCTTTTATCCATACGTAACCATTTACATTCGTAATTTTTTACAGTGTGATCCGGTTCTGATGAGTTTTCATTCGGTTTGAAAGAACTCAACGGATATCCTGTAAAAAATATTTTGTTTTCCCAATTTTCAATTATTAATTGAAATTTGCACTGTCCTGATGTTGCAGGGGATTCATACAAATGTATCAGCAGTTATAATTGTTTAATAAGTCAAACAAACCGGATGTAGGAATTCGCTGAAACACCGCCGCGAACTGAAAAGGTAATTGTAACAAACGTTTCTGTGTTTGCGATCTTCGGTTGTTTACTCAAACGCCGGCTTCCCCGGGCCCCGTACCCCGTGCCCAAATTGGTGGGTGGGAGTGGGGGTTGACACAGTGGCGAATAAAACAAACCGTACAAAACATAATCTATTTAATATGTACGGGGCGACGAGAATAAGATGATGGTAAGTGATCATAATGTGGCGCTCGTCGCGTTAAGACATAAGATGCTGAGTAACGATACCCCAGAAATTGGAGGTAGAAGGGTTCTCGCGCAACAAGTCACGGGACCCACGCCAACTTCACCTGCTGATAGTGCTCCCCGCAAATCAAAAAACTAATCAAAAACCACGCTGGCCCAATCCGCGTTGGGCCAGCGGGGTGAGAAATGGCTCAAATCCTTACAAAATATGAATCCTTACAAACGGCGGCCTAAGTGCCCGGCAGTACCCAGAGGTCATGCTGACTGCGGTAAAGGTCACGGGAAGCCGCTGGATGCGGGCAGCGCCGGACCGATAGATGTGAAGATCTTTGGGGGAAGCCTATATCCAGCAGTGGATTTCTGTCGGCTGATAATGATGATGATGATTCAAAAGTTGACCACTGCTGGACATAAACCTCCCTCAAAGATTCTTACATAGATCGGGTAGCGATTCATAACGGTGGATTTTGGATATTGCCCACCACGCTGGCACAATGCGGGTAGGTGGGAGCTGGAGCTTCATTTTGGAAATCGAAAGATGAGGAGAAGGAAAAAGTTATGGTTGAGGAATATCAAGAAATGGACTGGTATATCTGGGGCGTCCGAATTAGTCCGCCGAACCAGAGGCAGGAAGGAGTGTACCACACTGATCGCCAACCATCACTAGTTGGAGAGGCACTTTAAGAAGAAGAGCCTCGTTTGTTGATTAGCAGGGTGCACCACGAGCAGGCGGCTGGCTTGGGGACCATGAGATATGGTGCGGGACCCCTTCCACCCAATGTACTCGTATATTGTACGAGTACATACGACTCCGTTGTATATTGGCGCTGTGTAAACTTTTGTGTGAAACGTTTTGTTTGCAAGTTGCACGTATTTGCAGTTTCGCGCTTGACAATTATTTGTATGAAGCGATGTATGAGACGTCATACAAAAACATTTCCGAGCTTTTGCAACGTGTCAATATAAATTGGATGCGCAATATTGATCAACGCGCCCGTTCCCATGACGTAGCTTTCCATATACTCGAAAGCTTAAATTTTTTTTTTAAATTAAAATTTTTATTGTTCAATTTCTACCACTAAACAGTAGTGTGCAAATATTATTTTGTTCCGATTTGAAGGGCGCTGTAGCTAGCGTAATTCATTAACTCGACTTAAGATGTAACGTCTTGAAGCTCCGAGCTCCATGTGATGTGGTGTATGATTTACCATCAGATGCGTGTCTGTGATCCCTTCATCTAATAACAAAAAAATTATTATTATTTTAAGTTTGGTATTTGGTTAATAGGGGTGTAAGGCACCCCGCACAACTCACGAGACCGTAGCCAACTTCACCTGCTCTTGGTGCACCTTAATAATCAATGAACGAGGCTCTGACTCTGGGAGATTTGGGGTATTTCCTACCAAGCTAACGTTGGCCTAGCCAACGTGGTAGGAAGTAGCCCAAATCCCCCCCATATGAACCTTTACAAACGACGACTCCTAAGGGCCGGCGATGCGGTAGCGCACGGCCAATCGATGTAGGGATCTTTGGAGGAGCCCCATGTCCAGCAGTGAACATGTTCTACCGGCTGATGAAGATGATTTGATTAACTGCCTATACATCTGTCTGTTTGTACCATTAAATCAAACAGTCGAAACTATTCAGATTAATACCTGTTTAGTTATTGCCATTGATAGATTTACTCAATCGACAGTATTCACCTGTCATAGAATCGTGTCGACGTAAAATATTACTACTGCAACAACAAAAAAAAAACAATTTGTTCGGTTCATAGAATATATGCCGTGCAGCATTGTCATGTGTCATGTTTAATAAGGTTCCTTGTCCAGAACTGAATCGCGTCAGCAATGCGGGTCAGCGGGATGCGCCGCACCGTTACACTTGACGAATTGCGAACAGCTCTACTGATGTGCACATGTTCAGGTATTTTCTTTAGTTACTGTCTTTTTACTGTCTCTGGCCGGATACCGTCTAGTTAAATACCACCGCAGTATCTAATTCTACCGCCAAACAGTACTGTGCGAACGTTACTGTGTTCCGGTTTGAAAAGCGTTGTAGCTAGAGTAATTATTTTGCTATCGAAACTCGATATCTTATGTCTCAAAGCGACAACCGCATTGTGCTCCAGGGTACACCATTCCAACTAGCGCCACGTTGTTATGGGTTGGCGTATCACTTACCACTAGGTGAATATCCCGCTCAGTTGCCAACACGCCCTCTCAAGAGTCGACAACTTCGTGAGGGAGAGGGTTCGTCTTTAACGTCTACCTTTTAAGTATACATTACCTTACCGTAACCGGCGATGTAGTCTGCGGTGGTAAAACACACTAGTGTGTAAGTAGCCTATTCACTCTTCTGTTAAAGATTCCCATGTCATACCTGGACGGAAACACCGACGAGGGCAGACTGTTCCAATCCTTCGCTGTTCTCATTGAGAAGGTCGAAGCAAAACGCTCCGTCCTAATGCGCGGGATGAACAGCGAAGAGATTAATGCCTGCGGTGTTTGTACTTCCGGTGGTAGAAGGGTGATTGCGTAATCAGGACACCGAGAGGCTCCTTGCCTTTCGCTCGGTTCATGGTTCCGACTATCCTTATGGCGTGCCTCTCCCCTGTTCCAAAGCCGGTTGGTATCAATAAAGAGGATGTTAATATCCGGTAATAATATTTCGTTAACAAATAACAGATAACTATTTCGTTAATACATCGCGATCGCCCCTCAATCTGTTGAGGTTCGTGAAACCACAAAGAGGATCTGGTAATCCGATCATAATTATATTACTCCTCTTTTTTGTTATTTTTATATTCTGCAAGCGTACAGGGATGAAAGTGGATGAGAATGGCGGGGGCTTGGTGGTATGTCGGCATCGTTATACTAGTGTCAGAGCGCAGCTTTCACTAAAGTAGGTCTCTGTTACCGGAGACCGTCCAGGTACCATCACAGCTCCTATTGCAGCCGACAAA
Organism: Ornithoptera alexandrae; assembly: GCA_029030555.1. Taxonomy (NCBI): domain Eukaryota; kingdom Metazoa; phylum Arthropoda; class Insecta; order Lepidoptera; family Papilionidae; genus Ornithoptera; species Ornithoptera alexandrae. The sequence continues at coordinate 807,076 of JARDVY010000077.1, read as the reverse complement.
CAGTGAGCAAATATTACTGCGTTCCGGTTTCAAGGGCGTTGTAGCTAATGAAATTTTTAAACCTTAACATCTTATGTCACAAAGTGACAAACGCAGTGTGGTACTATGTATGACATCGTAACTAGCGCCGCGTTATTATGGGCGAGCGTATAACTTACCATCAGTCTCGTTGAATAAATAAAAAAAGCACCAAATTCTGCTCGTCGCCTTGAGATATAACACGTTAAGTCTCGTTCAAGTCGTATAACGCTATTCAAACCGGAACACAGTAATATTTGCGCTGTATTATTTGGCGGTTGAATTAGTAGCCTTGTGGTATCTAACGGTAACTCAAGCGGTCTACAGTAACGGAGACCTACCACCAGGAAAATTACTACGGTAACGAGGTAACATTACGTGTACAATGTGGTGTTATGCATGTCATCTTAACTTACGTAAAATATTTCCAGCGTTTAAGTGAGTATTCTGCTCATCTCACGGTTCCGTAACATTCATCCTGAAAGATTCCATTATATTTCTGGTTACATGGAATTATGTACGCGATATGAAAATATCAAATATGTAATGTACGTATTCGCAGTACGGTTTGGGGCGAGTGATGGTGGACGGTTGGGAACGAGGCAGCTTAGACGTCTCCAGAAGTTTCCAGAAACCGTTCCACGAATCCTTAACTAGACCGTAGTGCATTTTAACAAAAGCAAATTCATGACCGGAACCTTTACAATTTCACAACAAAATTTCAAAATTCAGTGAACGCTGCTATGACCAGACGGAAGAAAAAACTTTTCCAGGATTTACAGAGGTTTTTGTAATTCATTGCAACATGAGACCGAGTGGTAGTGGGCATATATATATTTATTTAGGCTAGAACTAGTGACATCATTGGATTAAGAAGAATCGTATCTTCACTGAGTTACGTCTGTCAGTTCTTGAGGAGGGGAACAGTGTTGAAAAAACATTCTCAATTATAGTCAGATGCCTTGCCAAAAGATTTAAAACAATTTCTTACTCTTTCTTTTTTACTCTACGAAGCGACGAGGCAAACGGGACCTTTACCTGATCGTAAATGATACGCCCATCTTAACATAGCCCTAGATAGAATGGTATATACTGCACCACACTGTGCTCGTCGTCTTGAGACAAAAGATGTTGAGTCTCGTCACCCCAGCAACTACACTAGCTGCAGCGTCATTCAAACCGGAACTCAGTAAAATTTGCATAGTACTGTTTATTGGCTGCAATAGGAGCTACAGTGGTACTTTTTTAGATAAGATTTTAAAAGATACCTTGCTTCTGGCGAGAAGACAAGATTATGTGGGTATTCTACCCACTAAAACACTCTCCATGGTCCCCGTCAGGGCAGTAGAAAGGGTTCCGGGATCTCCTGCGGAACACATCAATGCCCCCCTGCACTCTGGCTAAAACATCCCTCGGAAATGCAAAGCTTTCCTTAGCACCCACGCCGTGCTACAGCAAATATAAGACCACGTCATTTGCCGTCTTCCTAAGGCTTGCTTATTGAGAGGACCCCCACCCTATTAGTCGCCTTGTACGACGGGCAGGGTATACCTTAGTCCTATTCTTAATGGACCGAGACTACAGGGCTGAGCTGCAGTGGAAAGCTACCTAGACTAAAGCTCATTGGGATATTTTAATACTGATAAAAATTAATAGTGTGTAGGGTAGGTTGATAAAGAATTCGCTAGTATAAAAACGTTTTTTATCATTTTGTTAGCAATAATTATGCAAAAAGAGCGATTGTCGGACAGCAATCAAACTACAGGCGAGGGTGGCCCGGGAAAGTTTTAATGAATCTTCCGAACATTCTAGAAATTCGCAATGAACTTGTTTTAATTCGTTCAAGTTTAAGTTATCAGACGAAGGTATCAATTAAACAAGAAAACTTTACTATTAGCTAATATACAGTTTATATATGAGCCTGCTGGTGCGCATCACATTCTGAACCCAGAAGTTGCACTTCCTATAGCTCTGTCTAAATAGGAAACAGTCTCTAAACGGTCAATGATGAAACAGAGCTACCATCAGTGATTTGTGTAATATTTTTGATGAATTACAGGAAGTCAAATTTCTTCCGGTGGAATATTTTTGTATTAATCTAACAGAGGACTGACATGAGCTGATAATGTTAAAAAGTATACAAATGGTTATAATATAAAGAGAAAAAATGGCGATTGTGCGGATGTCGTATAACCTTGACAACTGTGATTCTTTTAATATGTCGTTTTCCTTTAACAGAACCGGAAATTCACGAGGAAGTGAATGCATCTTAATGTCCCACAGCGCCGAGTTCCGTTGCACTAGCATCTGGGCCCGCAACTCTTCATGCTATCTTTCTTACTATTTAAATATACACGACGCGTAACCCGTGCGGAATAAATCTCCGTTGTCTACATCCCTTAATTTATAACAGCAAACACAGCTGACACCGAAGCAATATTTTACTGCCCACGTAAAGAAATCCACGGAGGGGCGCGTGTTACGTAAAAACAAAAAGAAATCATTGCGCCGCGAGGAATTCTTAACGAGAATCGATAAATACTATTCAGAGCTTGTTCCTGTTCGCGGGGCCTTCGATAAATTCACCGCCGAGTTCTGAAAACAACACTTCGTAAGTACCGCTACCGTTCCGCTGCGCTGACAGCTGAATCTCAGGGAAACAAATTTTATGGCACTCGACAAACAGTGTATAGAAAGAAAACCCAGCTGTGGACAGAAATCAATATGTGAAGTAAAATTAACTATTAGGGCTAGACTTTATCAAACGTACTTTTATAACATGTACTAGAATACTGTGTATGAAACTACGAAACCGGAATACTGTATACGAAACTACGAAATCAGAATACTGTATATGAAACTACGAAACCAGAATACTGTATACGAAACTACGAAACCAGAATACTGTATATGAAACTACGAAACCAGAATACTGTATACGAAACTACGAAACCAGAATACTGTACACGAAACTACGAAACCAGAATACTGTAAACGAAACTACGAAACCAGAATACTGTATACGAAACTACGAAATCAGAATACTGTATACGAAACTACGAAACCAGAATATTGTATACTAAACTACGAAACTAGAATACTGTACACGAAACTACGAAACCAGAATACTGTATACGAAACTACGAAACCAGAATACTGTAAACGAAACTACGAAATCAGAATACTGTATACGAAACTACGAAACCAGAATATTGTATACTAAACTACGAAACTAGAATACTGTAAACGAAACTACGAAACCGGAATACTGTATACAAAACGATGAATCCAGTATACTGTAAACGAAACTACGAAACCAGAATATTGTATACGAAACTACGAAACCAGAATACTGTAAACGAAACTACGAAACCAGAATACTGTATACGAAACTACGAAACCAGAATACTGTAAACGAAACTACGAAACCAGAATACTGTAAACGAAACTACGAAACCAGAATACTGTATACGAAACTACGAAATCAGAATACTGTATACGAAACTACGAAACCAGAATATTATATACTAAACTACGAAACTAGAATACTGTAAACGAAACTACGAAACCGGAATACTGTATACAAAACGATGAATCCAGTATACTGTAAACGAAACTACGAAACCAGAATATTGTATACGAAACTACGAAACCAGAATACTGTAAACGAAACTACGAAACCAGAATATTGTATACGAAACTACGAAACCAGAATACTGTAAACGAAACTACGAAACCAGAATACTGTAAACGAAACTACGAAACCAGAATACTGTAAACGAAACTACGAAACCAGAATATTGTATACTAAACTACGAAACTAGAATACTGTAAACGAAACTACGAAACCAGAATACTGTAAACGAAACTACGAAACCAGAATACTGTAAACGAAACTACGAAACCAGAATATTGTATACTAAACTACGAAACCAGAATACTGTAAACGAAACTACGAAACCAGAATACTGTAAAAGAAACTACAAAACCAGAATACTGTAAACGAAACTACGAAACCAGAATATTGTATACTAAACTACGAAACCAGAATACTGTAAACGAAACTACGAAACCAGAATACTGTAAACGAAACTACGAAACCAGAATACTGTAAACGAAACTACGAAACCAGAATACTGTATACGAAATCGAAGTATTCGGTATCTAGTCTTCAATGGACGCACAAAAGATTATGCGCAGAGGTATAAAAATGAAGTAAAAACAAACAATGGTGTCAACAAAGGTTTGTAAGTCACTCTTTTGTACAAACGTGTCATCATCGTCATCATTATCAGCCGATTGACGTCCGCCGCTGGACATAGACTACCCCCGAAGATCTCCACATCGATCGCTTTAGCGTTCTATCAAAAGTGTACCTAGATGTAATAACTTAACCCTAATATCTCTAGACTAGTTATGGACGAGAAAATACGTATACTTTTCGTTTAGCGTTAACATTATTAACTATATCGGCCATTTTGTTATTAAAATGAATAGTACTTTGAGTAAATTATTAAATAATACTAATAAAAAGATTTAATATAATAAAAATCGTCACATGTCCAAGAACACTTGATAGAGAGTCGCGCGCCAAATAACATCAATACAGGTTAACAAGTTTAAGGGGTTGTATGTGTTAAAGTTACTGGACCACCCTCTTCAACTTGCCGGTTAAAACGTTCTTTGTTAAATGAGAAAAACAGCTTTTCTATAGATGAGGCAAACATTTCGTTGGGATTGTGTAAGTTGGAATGGTTGGAAAGTCGGGGAATTCCTGGCGACGGCGTCTCGCCCGGAGTCGCCGGGAATTGAAAGGGGTCGCAACTTCACCCACGCCATTTTAATGTATTGAATTGCTCGTCTTTAACTTCACCCCTACACAACGTGCGGGGGTTCTTCATCTACATAGAATCTTAGTACAGCTTTATTGCATTACCACCTCAGCGCCAAAGTCGGGATTGTATGAGGTTTCTACACAATAAACCTATTTTGACTGTCGCCATCATTTTACATCATAACTCCTAACATTATCCTCCTTTATTTTCACTTGTCGCCACTATCTTCTATACCTCTCAGAGTTTCCTTGCAGCGAATCCACCTAACCATTATTCACTCCAGGATAAACATATTACCATCATCTCTGGGAGCTTGTTCAGTTTGTAAGTCAAAATACATTTCCGAGCGGGTAGCGTTCTCTATTTCATTCGTTGCGCTACAGGCAAAATCTAAGGGTTGATTATGAAGTAATTAGTGTGTAAGAAGAGGGTATGTTATGAGGAAGAGAATGAAAAATTAATAACGACATAATACTAATAGTCTTTTTCAGCAAAATATATTAACTGGTGATAAGTCTCTGTTGTCTGACACCGTCTAGATAGCAGTCGACAATCAACAGTGTAGCTAATGAAATTACTGGGGTAACGAGACTTACTATGTTGTCTCACGGTGACGAGCGCAACGTGGTGCTGTTTATACTATCCTAACTACGCCTTGCTTGTCAAATAAAAAAAAAACAGAAAATTTTTAAAAAATGTCCTTATATGAAAATAAGTAAGTCCTGCATTATGATGATCAGTGGTCATCCACTAGACGCTCCCCGTCTTTCCCTGTCTCGTTTAGTGAATAATGTAATCAAAGGTCCTTTTAGTCGCCATCTTCCATATACAAGGGATACCTAAGTGGTATACTTAATAGCCCGAGATTATGGTGGGTATTAAAATTTTCCAAATATCGCCGTCGCGAGATTCATAACAAGGTTCTTCGTAAACATGGAGGGAGTAGGTAAATGCGTGTCCTTAATTTCCATCGCCGGCTGTGTTTGCGTAAATTGTTCGTTCCTAATGTAAATTGTTACGAGGCGCCGCAACCTCCGCCGGCGGCCGTCGAGCCGGAGCGCGCGCGACACACGGACGCGAACGATGCGCAACATCAGCACGCATCAAAAATGATGTTCGGGACAACGGTTTCATTTAACTTATAATCATCAGGCGCTAGACATCCACTGCTAGACATAGGCCTCCCCAAATACCCATAAGATCAGAGAGGGACTGTGGGGGACTTTGGGCCATTTCCAACCACGCTGGCCCAATGCGGCATGGCGGGAGCCAGAGCCTTGTTTGTTGGTTAGCAGGGTGCAACGAGCAGGCGAGGTTGGCTTGGGTCCCTTTGCTTGTTGTCCTGACCCCTTACACTACCTAGTAAATAACTAAGTTATACCCTTGTTTAAAAGCACCGCAGTGATAAAAAGGGTTGGTGAAAATTGTATGTATATATAAGTTATCACTGTGGAGTGAGGATTTTCAGCATTTGTAGAAACAACTTACACCGAGGTACGTTTAAAAAAAATTGTATTTAATGTAGTTATAGGAAAAAAATTTATAATATGAAACTAAGTTTTTATAATATGTTAAAAAATCAATAAAAACTTAACTAAAGTTAAACTTAACCGTGTGGTTGTATCGATGCCATAGGTGTGGTATGTACTTAAATTCATTACTCGTTTACTTTTTGTATGTTAAAATTTTAACTGTTCACACTGCGTCCATTTTGATGTGATGTAGTATTTCCGTTTTACATGGTATTATCATAAAAAACGGAAACACGAGTCCGGTTCACTTTACCGTTGCAATAAATAAATATAATAGGTAAAACATCGCCAAACGGCAGAAGTGACAAAAATGTAAAAAAAAGCAATTGACGTATATTATTTATTGGTAGAGGGAGAGAGAGTACTGATCTTTGAGGGAGTGATAGGTCCAGCAGTGGACGTCTATCGACTGATGATGATGATTTATTAGTATCTTTACAGAATTGATTTCAGGCTACCGTATCTCGCGTATATCATATAGAACATAGATCTCTTGTACTGGACAGCAGTAGTCAAGTTTGTCGTGCTGATTGCTGGTAAAGCTCACAGGAAAAGCTACTGATCGTATCATTACAATTATTCCTTCCTCCTTCACCGACACACTGACGGTAAGGATAACGTGGATACTTACCCCGTCTCCGACAGTGAACGGTGTACAGCTGTTGACTGCACGCGGCAGTGTGTATTTCACAGATGCTAAGTGTGTAAGCCGTTACGCGAACGCTTACTTGTAAGCATATCGTGTAACATTAAGTAAATGTGTACGCCGCTAAGATATCGCGGCAACTATCGCAAGTGGAGGCTGAGCACCTAATTCTGTTTAACCAAATGAATAATTCCCTGCTCGTTATGTACCGAGTATGGGTAACCGAACCTATTGATGGTACAACTTAATGTCTTCTACGGAGCATGTTTATGTACTGTAGAGGTCTTCCTTCGCTAGTCGAAGAGCCACTTTAAGAAGAAGAGGTCTTGAAATGGGATGCGCGGTCTCTGGTGAATGACAACGCACGCAGCAATATCAGAACTATATTCATAATGAGCAGAGTAAATCAAAGTACACAGCAAGTTACTAAGTACAATAATATTACGAAGATCCAGAGAGATCCAGTTGATAGATACAGTTGTATAATTCGTGATGAGCTACTGTCTCGAGTCTTGGTATTACGAAGATCCAGTTAATGGGTACATTTGTATACTCCGTAATGATTTACTGACCCAAGTCTTGGCATTACGAAGATCTAAAGAGATCCAGCTGATAGATACATTTGTATACTCTGTAATAATATTAGCAAAGTCAATATATACAAAGATGTACGATCCTTATAAGGATTTGCGTTATGATAAACGATTGCGCGATCTATTGTTCATGGTGGCGCCATCTGTTGAGGTGTTTAAAACTTCATGTTACAATATGTTATATTTGAGGTTTAAGAATCTTTATTTCTCACAAGAATATATACAATTCACTTATGCGAGAAGACAATAAGCAATAGATTAAGCTAAAATTACGAGCGTACAAAAAAGGACATACAGTAATTCCATAAACTTAATGCATAGAACAATTGACACTGCAGTCGGCCAAAGGAAGGTAGACTGCAGTCCGCGGCAGTGGTCGGTGTGGTTGAATTTTACTATTTAATATGAATAATGCAATTTTGTTTAATTAGTATAAACTACACTGGAATTCATCATCATCAGTCGATAGACGTTCACTGCTGGACATAGGCACTGGAATTTCTTTGTAGTTATATACAGTTTCATCATTGATTTTATAAACAAAAAGGCCGTATTTTTTTTAAAACAGCTAACACACTACTTAAGTTAGTCTTAATGTTAAGTTAAGAATAGTCTCTCATATATGGATAGCCAAAACTCGGCAGTACCGTTGTAACAGGTTCAGAAAATACCTTTCATCATTCGCACATGTAGCCACTCCACATGTAGCCCCAGAACTGAATGTTTGTTTCACAGGTAAGCGGTTATCCTCCACGCAAAGTAAACAGTTGAACATCATCATTATTATCAGCCTTTGTTTATCCACTACTAGATACAAGCTTTCCCCAATGTCTTCCACCAACTGCGATCCTCAGCTTCTCACGTCCACCTACTTCCGACCGCCCTGATGATGTCGTGGGTCCATCTGGAGGGAGAGCGTCCTACACTTCTGCGACCTGTACACGGCCTCCACTCCAAAACTTTCTTCCCCCATCGGCCGTCACTGATGCGACAGCCATGGCCGGCCCACTGCCACTCCAGCTTGCAGACTTCGAGAGTTACGTCGACAACTTAATTTCCCCGTCGAATTCCTTCGTTCCGGATTTGAACACGTGAAACGTAATTATATTGCGATGGTGCCCCACTTAGTCGAAACTTTGGCAGTAAATCAAGCCAGCTTAGGGTACCTGAACATTAGAATGTGCTACGAATTCGGGATAGCCGGAAATTGTAGACATTTTAGATATTCCACATGTAGGCGTTCGTTCGCAGTGTGCGATCATTTGATCCTGATGTGTACGAGATTAGTCAAAGCTATATTTCAAAATCCGTTCAGCCGACTGGAAGACTACCTTTAGCACTGATCAGTCAACCCAGTGCCCAGGGTACTGTTATGTACAAATCACTGTATTAAGCCTCTGCATATGTCAGCGATTCTGATTTGTGTCAAATGTTTTTACAGCCTAATTAAAAGTGTTTTTTCAAAAAGGACCAACAGAGGGCCATCCTTACAAATTTTGGTGTCAGAAGTGGGATCCCGGAACAATTGATAAGTACTAGGATCTATATATAAGGTGTCAGGTGCGTCACGTTTTGATTCTCGGCCTGCACCATTATTTGGCTCTGTGGATGTAAGGTCCTTAGCTAAGTACATAGTGACAATGTGATAGACGGTCAGACTCCGCCATTAGTGTGTACCCGCATCACAAACCGAAACACTGTTGTACTGACGTGGTCGACGGTAAGCCTCCACCCTCGAGTGGGAGCCCGCATCACATCCAACACCAGCTCATATACATTCATAAACTTCACGTAGAGTTCAAAATTCTTTGCTCACAGTAAACGCAACGTGTCCTCGGAGTATCAGCTGGAAGACGACTCCACCGCGTCACCAGTCACACGCTGCGTTTCCATTGCGCGACACGATACGGTTTCCGTGAAAGCGGTTCTCCACATGTTCGTCAGCGCTGTGTTACTGCTGTGAGGTTATTTCATATTTTTCCATGATTTCAAAGTTTACATAGTGAAAGTGATATTTCTTTTATTCAGAACATTTTAAGATTAATCATAATACTTTTATAACGTTTACAACTTTATTTACTAATTTGTAAAAAAGGAAGAGAAATCTGAAGACAGTTGCGATAATTTGAAATCAAATTAATCATCAACTGAATCAAAAATGGCCGACAAAGTTACTATTTCCGTTTTAACATAATTTATTAAACCGTACAATGGAGATCGTGCGACTTTGCCCGCGTTTTTAACGAATTGCAAAAATGCAATTTCCTTAGCAAGTGCAGACTAACAGAATATGCTGTGTAAGTATATCATATCACAACTTGAAGGTAAGGCGTAATTAGCACTTTTAAAATGTTTTGATTCTTGGACAGAAATTTAACAGTTTTTAAAAATAACTTTTGGGGAGAAAAAACATCCCACCCATTTGTTAGTAGACTTACAAAATTGCAAACAATTACCTTACGGATTGAATCTTGTGTTACACGATTGCAATCAGATATACATTATAGTTGTGAAAACGAAAACGAACTTCCATGCAGACTGGCTGCCATGGAACACTTAGCCTTAAATACATTTGTACTAGGACTAAATTCAAACTTTTCCCATATTGTTCGCTGTAGGAATCTTAAATCTTTATCCGTAGCGATCACACGCGCAACCGAAGAAGGGAAACTATATAAGTTATCTCGTTTATCAAATAGTTGAACACAAAAATATTGTACGATTTGCCAGGAATCTGATTACAGTACTTCTGATTGTTTTAAAAATAAAAATAAGCATTTAAACCTAAATTTCATAACGTAAACTTCAACCCCAGTTTGTCAAATGATAATCAGTATAAACCTAATTATTTTAATTTTAATAAATCATATGCATATTGCAAAAAATTGTAAAAAGCGACCTAATACAAATAGTCGGGCAATACCTAGTGCACATGCACCAAATACAAGTTCTAATAATCATTCTAGTGTAAATGTAATTAGCGATTCTAATGAACACGAACATTTAAACTAAAGATGGTCACGGTGCCGTCTGCACGAAGCTGATGATGATATTATATTATTGGTAAAGTAAGCCTTCAGACATAGAACGTTTTGTCAAAGATTGTAAATAGTGCCAAACAAATAAGCCACTACGAACATGTAATAAAGCACTTATAGTTATTACTTATTCTCGTACCAAGCCGTTGGAACGTCTAGATTTAGATATTGTGGATATTTTACCAGAAGATACTTTAACCTTGCAAGGTAACTTACTAAATTTTCTTGTGCCTATCCAATGATCACTTGTACGATATGAAGTAGCACGTAACTTAATTCATTTCTTTTCATTATTTAGATTTTCTAAGATGATACTTACCGATCAAGGCACTTGTTTTACATCGCACTTATCCGAGAAATTAACAAAAGATTTTTAAAATAAAAAACTTATATTCAACTTCTTGTCATCCTCAAAGGAAGGGTTCATTAGAATGCAGCTATGCTACGCTCGAATAATACTTGAAATCTTTTGCAAATGAATATCATGATGCCTGGCATTGTTACCTAGCAACTGCAGCTTTATCATGTAATACAACAGCACATTGCACTACAGAGTTCACTCCATTTGAATTATTATACGGCCATAAGCCCTGAGTCCTAATAGCATTTATGAATCTAATGATAATAAGGTATGATCAAAAATATATTTACAATATAGAGTGAAGCACTCTCGTGAAAATGCGTTACAAAATATAAATAAAAGAAACAGAGTATTCGAAAAGATATTATGATGCTGCTTCTAAAGAGACAATATGTAAAACAGGTGAATCAGTGTATTTGAAGCAGCATCATAGATTGCGAGAGGCCTTGTCCCCCATGTGGAAAGGACCATTCAAAATGATAACAACACTTGGCAAAAATAATGTTACTCTTTGCATTGATGGAAAACATGTTAAATATCATGTAAATGAAATTAAACCTGCTTAAATGATAATTGTTTCAAGTTATTCTCTCCTCCAAGTTTCTCAGAACCTTTTTACATAGTTCGGGAATATACTTCGACCCGACTGCTATTGCTTATTTTTGTAATGTTATTACTTATGTCAATGTTATCCCGATTAAGCCTTATTTGAACGAAATAACAAAATCAAACATAACTATTTCAAATTTTTGTGAAAAATCTAAAAATTCAGCTGTTTTGAAAGTAGATTTTATGGATGCTATAAGTCTTCTAGAAATATTAATTAATTTAAATAATCTGAAATATGAATCATAGTCTCGTCTTACTTCAGAATGTCCTCCAAATCGTTGTAAAGGTCGCTAGGATTCGGTGGTGGAATTCTAAAATTCTTTTTTGGTACATTAAATGCTGATGATGCGGGAAAGTATGATAAAGCTATTTCTATAAACAAAACGGAAATCAACTATTTTCGTTAATAAAAGATAATATACATATTGTCCAATCGACTATAAACAATTTTAATGTTTCTATCTATAAGTTAAATGATAATGAACTTAGATTAAGTGAACACATTGAAAAACTTAACTATGTAGTTCAAGAAAACTATAAAATTAATATCAAGTTAGTTATTGTTGGAAACATTTATTCTATATTAAATATTATTAAAAGTTGTTTGTTGAATTTTATTTTATATGCAAAACCAAACATTTTACATCCACATGTAACTCCTACAAAATTATATAACGAACTTTACAACAGCAAAATTATAAGGAGAAATGTAGAGTTTCCGGTTTCATTACCTTTAAAAAAATATTCATACTATTATATAATATTATTGATTTGTCTAAACTTATCTTTTGTTACTTATAACGACAAATTAGTATTTGCTATTAAAATACCGTTAATTAATATATAAAAACTTACCTTTACTTACACCACATGAAATAAATAATATCTTAACATATATTCTTGTTCACCCTTCAAAGTTATGTACGGCTATAACAGATGATGGATTAAGTTATTCATTGTTAGCTAATATAAATGATTGTATGTTAATAATGAATATGTTATAAGTCCCCTACCCTCTATTTTATCCACAGTTAATAACCCCTCTTTATCACTTCCGGAAATATGTTAACCTAAAACAATTTTTATTGATATTGATGTATGTTAAAAACTAAACGATGGAAGATATATCTATGCACAATCTAAGCCTAAGAAACTAACTTTAAAATGTAATAAAGTAATAAAGGTTTATACTTTACAAGGTTCTAGATATCTATCTTTGTAAAATGATTGTATTGCTTATTTTCAAACTTTACAATTTTGACTATCTCAAAAATATAATAATGTTATACCAAGCCAACTTGAAATTAACTTTAATATAGTAGAAGGTGACTTTTGCAAGTATAATTTAATAAATGAAACCTTACGTACATTTACTTCTATTGCATTAACAGATATTGACCTAGAATCTTTAGAATTTACCGACACGTCTGATGACTTTGACAAAAAGTTAACCGGAAGTAGAAATTAATATAAATAAAAATAAAGTTATTTTCAGATAATTTCATAGTAATCGAAATTTTACGAATTATTAAATTTAAAATGAACAAATAAACTTATTAATTTCTATTTAGCTTATAAAATTATTTTCTTATTTTTTTTTGGTATCTTTTGTATTACTTAAGTTAACTTGATTATTCAATAATTATTTTGTAAACGCGTTTTACTTTTAACCTATCAATTGTTATAAAATTAATCTTTACATCAAACTTTTATATTCTATTTTTAATATTTAATTTTGTGTGTATTAACCCTTCGATTTTCTTAAGAGATAATCTCCGTCTAAAAGGGGATGTTATGTACAAATACTGTATCAAGTTAAATATTTTTTTTAAAGACGACCCACAGAGCGCCATCCTTACAATACCTCAAAAGGCGAATGAGAATGAAAATGGTGCGAAAAGTAATGCGAGAGCTTCGTTTAAATAGGGGATGTTTTATAGCACCACAGCAATCATAACTTTAATTGGTCTTACCGTCGACACAGGCTCGCGACAAGCCCGATTGGTAATGTTCATTTTTTTTATTTTTCTATAATAACATTTGAGTGATCCGCAACGAGCGCCGCAGAGTTAACGAGCAAAGAGTCGACTGCAGATGACATCTAATTAAATTCATTTCACTTAATTGGAGCACTGTGTTACTCTAACGAATCCGTCGTACAGTTATTTCAGTTAACGTTCATTTAGAATGCGAACCTTTTTTTTTTAATTATTGTTTAATTTTATCTTTTCATATCGCCTGGTAATTTGATCCCACTGGCACCCACCAACCCGCATTGGGATGGCGTAGTGAAAATGGCCAGAATCCCCCATATGAACCCCTGAAAACGAAAGCCTCTACTGTTCGGCGGAACTGGTGACCATGCTGACTGTCAGGTCGGGTGAAGTCACAGACCGATGTGGAGATCTTTGCAGGAAGCCTATATTGATTGGGTAACGTTTCATTTCACAAAGCAGCATGTAGGGTAAGACGTTATTTTAACCTTATCGAAAAAACATCAGATCGGTCAGAAATGTCTTTAACTAATTTTAGAATATTATTCTTATGGTGAATTTAAGTTTTTCATAACTTAATCTGGCTTTTTTTCTAGTATTCTCTCTTCTATATGATATTTATAAAAAATTAGAGTTCACGGAAATACTTTAAAGGTGTGTTTGTATTGAACACGAACAGCTCTTGGCGAAGGATGAAAACCAGTATTGTACCAATGGGGTAAGTGCATTAAACCTGGACATTTTGCAGCATTACACATGGACATTGCAGCACTAAATATTATTGAAATAATGGTCTCAAATCTAACAATTATACAACCTGATTTTGTATCGTTATAAGTATTCGATATATACGTTAAACTTGCAAAAAGTAAAAAGTTTATATTAGTACTTTTTTGTTTAATTGATACTCTTTGCTATTCTATTACTGAGTACACTGTGAAGTTAATTTTACAATAATTTAACCTTTAACCATATAACCAATTTAATAATTAGCATGTAGTTTGTTTAAACTGTTCGTTTCAATATTAATTCGGTTGAGGTATAAAGGTGGTCGCGAATTGTGTCGCATGGGATTTACGAACGCCACTCCCGGCCAACACGTGTATCCCCTTTTCCCCCAGCCTCTCTCTCTCTCTCTCTCTGCACTCCCCCCTCGTCAGCAAAATCCGTGACAGGTTATTGCGTCGCCCAGTTTAATATTCCCTTAGTAGATATGGACGTAAATTTTAAGCGAACGTCCAGCGTTGCTCTGATGCGGATACTCGATGTCAACCGAACAACGGCCAAGTAACGATGCGTGTGAAACAGCAGATATAATAAAAAAAAAGAATTAGTTAAAAAAAAAATTCTCAAAGTACTAAAATATAGATTACTTACAGACCTCTCTTGATGGAAACCGTCTAGATGTGAAAACGCGATGTGTTCTTCTTTGAAGGTCTCTGAAACTAGAAAAGGAAATACTAAGGTGTTAAGACCTTCAGTCATTTATCTCATGTAGGCGAGAACGATGTCCTGCAGTGAGATTTTTTTTTTATTCAACGAAGCAGCGGGTCGAACACCACGTCCACCTGATAGTAAATGATACGCCTGCCCATAATAACGCGACGCTAGTTAGGATGATATACACAGCGCCACTATGTACTCGCCGTTTTAAGGCATAAGAATCTCGTTACCTCAGTAATTACACTAGCTACATCGCCTTTCAAACCGGAACACAGCACACTACTGTTTAACAGCTGCAGTAAGAGCTGCAGTGGTATCTAGAAGGTCTCCGGCAACCGACACCTACCACCAGTAAACTTACTGCTCGATTCGATGCTTCATCGAATAATAACAGAAATAGTCTTGATCCAGCCGCCGTACCAAAATCTTTCAGTTACAATTTGCGATTTACAAAGCCTGAAGCCGACGCACAGTTTCAAGTGTTAATAACGAAGCTGAGGAAATGTAATTCGCTGAAAACTAACACGAAGCAGAGCTTAAGTAAATTACATTAACTTAGAAGTGACATTTCGTTGGGAATAGAATTAAGTTATCTTCTCGTTGTTACGCGTTTACATCAGCCGCGAAGTTTGCGAAAATCTTTTTTTTTTATTCGATGAAACGAAAAGACTGGCTAGACGCTCACTTGATAACAAGCGATACGCTTGACCATAACAACGTGGCGCTAATTAAGACATATACACTGCACCACATTGCGCTCGTCAGCTTTGGACATACGTTGAGTATCGTTACCTTAGTAATTGTACTATTTACAGCGCCCTCCAAACTGGAACACAGTAATGTTTGGCAGTAGAAACAGGGGCTCCAGCAACAGAGACGTACCACCAGTAAATGTGTAAAAGTAAACTATATAAACTTAATTCCCTTCATCCAGTGATTGAATCTCAATGATAGGACATCGAGAATTTTGTTTTTAGGTCTAGAAAGGTTTTCAGCATTTTCGAAAAAGATTTTCTATTACGTTTAATTATTATTTTATTAATAAATAACTCCGAATAATAGTTGCCCTTGCTGCTGTAACGAAGGGATTCATTACAAGTATTTCTGATATTTTTATATAAGAGGGTAGTTTTATATAAACCATTATTAGTTTTATTTCATAGAAGAACTAATGTTCAATAATTTGGAATTCATAAAATTCCATAAATATTTCTTCAGTACTGTTACGCTGAATTTGTCGTCGAGTTAAATTCCATTTCACTTGAGATTATTAATCGATGTTTTTTTTTTACATCTATTTAAGTTAAGACGAGACAACTTTACCGAGACTACTTAAAATAACTTTTTATATACACTAAATATTTCCCTCCATAGGGTTTCCTCCTTGTCGTGGCGAAGGTGCTTAGTAACCGTGGCGGGGTCGTTCATAGTGAAGCGAAGAGGAACCTACCCGGCCGGCCCGAGGCGGCCGCTCCAGCTTAGAGCATCGGTTGGATAACTGGAGCTCACCGGAGCGGCTGGGGGTTGCTGGGGTGGCTTTATGCTGCCATTTGCGTGCAGGCTGCAGGGGCGGTTTCATATTGCCCCTTGCAACCGAGGTAGAGTCGCAGAGGAAATACCCTCTGCGACTAACAACGAGTGGCGGCGGGCACAACATCGGATCTGCCGCAGGGACCCGGAGAGTTTTCTTTCTTGGCTCTCATGGCCTCTGGACGACGAGTTCGGGTGAATCCGTTGCTCGCGCAACAGCAGGAGGCCGAGGAGAAGGCGCGCTGCATGTTCCGGCGTGCCCCAGCGAAGGTGGAAAGCGAGGGTTTATCCCTCCCTCCCCAGGTGGGGCTGCGAAAGCGGCCAGCGCTGGTGGGGTAGCGGATGGTGCGAAAGCATTCCTGTGATCCTGCCATCAGGCGATAAGTTGGAACGTCATGGAGGTGTCAGAAGGTGCAAGTCCGACAGAACCCCTCCTTGCCCCCGCGAGAACGGGTATGCGCAGGCATTTCCTCCAAGTTGAAAAAAAAATTATACTAAATATTTGCTGAGATAGCTGTCGTAAGTATATTTCGGAAATGTTTGTTTAATATTAAAGCGTTTATTTGGGTGTAATGGATCCCGCACAACAACTCGCGGGACCCAAGCCAACCTCACCAGCTAGTGGTGCACCCTGTTAATCAACAAACGAGGCTCTGGCTCCCACCAACCCGCATTGGGCCAGCGTGGTAGAAAATGGCCCTAATCGTCTTGCAGGAATCCCTAACCGATCGACGTGAGAATCTTTAAAGGAGGTTCATGTCTAGCAATAGACATCTATCGGCTGATTGATAATGATGATGATGAACTTTTTTTTAATTAACGAAGCGACGAGACGAGCGAGCCGATCACTTGATGTTAAGTGATACGCCTGCCCATAACGACGTGGCGCTAGTTAGGAAGTTACACATTGCACTAAATTGTGCTAGTCGCTTTGAGACATAAGATGTGGAGTCTCGTTACCCCAGTAATTTCACTAGCTACTGCGCCCTTCAAACCGGATCACAGTAATCTCCACACAGTATCTATGCTTAATATCGTCGTGTATAAATCTTTAAAGTAAAATAAATGACTTGAATGAAAAGTATATCTATAAAACGTAATAAAAAAATATTATAAGCATAAAGTTATAGGCTTAACTCATAACTTAGCTCTCTTAATTTAGTCGTCTGCGCTCACAAAAGTTATAAACTCTACTTAGTAAACACAAAACTAATGAAACTATTGAAAAATGTTCATTTGTGATTTAAAAGTTTTCCGCTGAATGTAATTTTCATGTACTTTTTTTTTATCCGACGAAGCTACGAGACGAGAGGTACGTTCACCTGATGCTAAGTGATACGTTTGTCTATAACAATGTAGCATAAGTTAGGATATGCACACCACTAGAACGCATTCGTCAATTGAGACGTACGATGTTGGGTCGTTACCCAAATAATTACAGTAGCTACAGCGTGCTTCAAACCGGACAACAGTAATGCTTGCACACTGCTGTTTGTCGGCTGCCATGTGGGCTGCAGTGATAGCTACTTAGACGGTTTCCGGAAACAGATATATACCACCAGTAAACTAATATATGTTACATAATTAAATCATCATCATCATTATGATCAGCCTATAGACGTCCACTGCTGGACATAGGCCTCCCCCAAAAGTCTCCACATCAGCATGGCGTTACTTACCGCTGGGCACTAGGGGCTGTTGTGTATACGAATTCATATGGGGGATTTGGCCCATTGTCCACGACGCTAGCCTAATGCGGGTAGGTGGGAGCCAGAGCCTCGTTTGTTGATTAGCAGGATGCACCACGAGCTGGTGAGGTTAGCATGGATCCTGTGAGTTGTTATGCGAGAACCCTTATTTTTTCTTCTATTAAATAATGAATTAAAATGTTAGGCGCACAATTGAGAGTTCTTATCCTTTCAGTGATTTATGATAGTTAAGTAACATCCGGATGCTGGTGTACCCTCCATCCGGGGTCATGCTCGCTGCAGTGAACTGGGTCAGTTCTTAGCTGCAGACCGTCGGTACTATTAATTCCAATCAATATATCCGACTAGCTGCTGCATCATGAAATAGTCACTACTTGAATACAGTTGCACCAAAACTTGCAATTTCGCTATCGATATTGTTCCAAGGGGGTGTAAGGAGCCCCTTACTACAACTCACAGAACCCAAGCCAACCTCGCCAGCTCGTGGTGCACCCCGCTAATCAACAAACGAGGCTGTGGCTTCTATCAGCCCGCATTGGAACAGCGTGATGGGAATCGGCCCAAATCCTCCCATATGTACCCCTACAAACGACGGTAGGCACTCGATGGTACCGGAAGCCATGCTGACTGTGAGGTCGCGGATAATCACTGGATGCGGACGGCGCAGCACCGATCGATGTGGGGTTTTTCGGGTGCGGCCTATGTCCAGCAGTGGACGTCTATCGGCTGTCGATGACGACGACGATGATGATGAGCTGTAACAGTATTTTGGGGGAGTAATTAACAATCCTCCATTTAATAGTTATTAAGTCGACTGTTAAATTTCACTATTATATATATATATATATATATATATAAAATATTATTTAGTTTGTGTGTACGTATTGTTTGCTACCGGAAAAGTAAAAGCTTCGCGAAATCAATAGAGAAAAAAAAATCGGCGCGACTCCAATAAAACTCGTCATAACGTGACCCAAATATTGAACGCCGATATTAGTTTACATGAGACCTATTTTATTCCACGCGAACGTTCCGCCAACCCCACGGGCCCCACGCGTGGCCCCTTACCTAATAAATAGGTGGGGTAAGTTAACACAAGTTTCCCGCTCACTTTATTTTTTCACTCGATATTGAGGAAGTCTTCCTCTTTTGTTGGCGGAAGTAAATCTACGTTTATACCTTGTGTAGGAAAATCAGATTTAAAAAAAAAATCCTCATTAATATACCGGTACCAGGGAGAGACATGGTCCTCGTCAGTATCCTTACTGTGATACATGTTTGCTGTTCTTCTGGAATTTCCTTAGTGAAATAAGGTTTTTTTTGCGATGAAGCTTTGAAAGGAGCAAGACGTTCACCTGATAGTGTGTTCACTACTTACAACGCCCTTCAAACCGGAACACAGTAGTATTAGCGTACTATAGTTTGTCGGCTGGCGTAGGAGCTGCATTAGTACCTGTCTAGATGGTCTCCTGTAACAAGGACTTACCACCAGTCAATGAACCTTAAAAATCGCTCAACTCGAAAATCAATTTAGTCGCCTTGTTCGACAGTGAAAAATTATATTAGAATTCCTAGACTTACAATTAAAAATGATAGAAGCATGACCTAAATTCGTCATTCCGATGAAGCTCTCCGCTTGTTCCTCGTGGAACCGTGATAATGGCCAGAAAGCGGAAATGATCTTCAGATCCGTAAGACTTGCCCTGAATTATTAGACCAACGGCTTTTGGTGCTAACGTGCCAAATACAAAGAGATCGTTCTAGTTTTTATACAGGACAAATCTAGATTTGTTATAAGCTATAACGTAGCTAGCGCCTTTTTTCGACTTTTACTATTCGCTTTACAAAATTTATTTTGTTCCGGTTTGAAAGACGCTGTAGCTACACGAGCACAGTGCGGTGCAGGTCTAACTAGTGTCACGTTACAGGCGGATGTATCGCTTACCATTAGTTTTATTTCATATGTATTTTAAGCTATTCTGCTAATAGCTTAAAAGCTGCCTTCGTGATGCAATGGTGAGTCGCTTGCCAAATAACACGGAAATCCTGGGTTCGATTCCAAGGCCACGTGTCATCAGTTCTGTAGTCTCGGATCATTAAGAGTAGGACTAAAGTAAGCCTTGTCCGTTGGAGAAGGCGACTAAAAAAGTTTTCGAGTCCGTAGACTTTGAACATGGGGGCCTTAAGGAATAGTAAGCGAGCTCGGTGGAGATGACAAAGACGAGATGATCATCATCCTAGAAATAGTACAGCAAAAATTTTGAAGAGGGTACGGCCCTCTCTGTGACTTGCTTTGGCGTAGTGCAAGGAGGCACCAGTGTGTTCCTTACGGAATCCCGGGCCCCTTGCAACATACTGAGGATGACCACCGCAATTATCTTGTAGAAGATTCCACCCCCTACTCTAATTAACAAAAAAAAAGATCACATGCCATAATATCGATGGAGCTAGGGTTATTCAAAGCCATACAGCCTGAAGCTAACACCCAAACATTGTATATCTGTCTCCATAACAACAGCGCTCTGTTCCGGCGTGCATGTGTGAGAGCACGCTCCTGAAGTTTAAGTTAAATATAAGTTCATACTAAATAAAAAAATAGTAATAGTTCGTTTACTAGAAATGAGGTTTATTAAGTTTATATATATTTTGTAGAAAAGGTATACACTGCGAGTGCGCCGGGAGTGGAGTCGCAGCGTTGTTCGCGTGCCCAACGATTTATTACGCGCGGCGGATAGAGTGGCAGTTGGCAACAAGAGAACGGTTTACAATATTAAGAGAAGAGAGAGATTTAAAATATTCTAAACAAGATGAATGAAACGCGAATACACCAGATAGTAAGTGATAACAATCCAATAATTACTCTGTACGTAATTCGTAATGCTAACCAATGAACTCGTAGTTTATTTTTCAAACAGTCACAGAACATTACCGCGCATGCGCCGCGCCATTGTCGGATTGTATTATACATGTATGTTATGTTATTTTTCTTTCTGTTCTTCTATTTTTGTCCTGCCTTTATTACAATTATTTATTAACATTTTCTTATTGTAATATTTATATCTATCTTTTTTTATTTTTATTGTTATAAGTAATAGTGATGATATTTGTATTTTAGTTACGTTTAATTTTTTGTAAAAAATTGTTGAAAGGACATTGTGTTTGTATACTTTTGGAGCTGATAGTGTTTTTTTTAATTTTATTTTTTTATACCCCACTAAAAACTATGGTTGCGGTCTTTATAGGTTGCAACATTAGCTGGGTGGGTTCCTTTCCCACATGATCCAAGAAAGGTAATTTGTTTTATTTTAATTCTTTTTTTTACTGTGCTATTTTTTTTATCTTGTGGGAATAAATGATATATTATTATTATTATTCATTATTTTATTAGACATAGACGTAGGAGACTACCGGCGTGGGAATTGGAGCGGCGGATCCTTGTAAATCGGACCGGACGAAGCCTGGCATTGCCAGCAATCGTATTGGCAATGCTGGGAGGAGACTGCGTGAGAGCTGTAACCTCCTTTTGTGCAACTTTTTGGTAGAAAAGGAAGCGGCCGAGCGGGAGCGAGAGAGGTTAGATCCCGCTCGGAAACGAACCCGTCGTCAAGAGAGGGATTCTCATCGCTTTCTAAACGACCCTGAGGAGGGCAATGGCTCTGGTCTCCGGCTATTAAGATAGTGTTTGTGAGATTAGTAGGGTCTGCATGATGCAGACCTCGAAAGTGGCTATCCCGGCATAGCGTTAGAAAGTCGCCGTTGTTTCAAACGGAGATCCTGCGACTGCCCCAACGCTGAAGTTGACCACCGAGGGGGTTTTAGTGGGTAAAAATCTCCACATAACTCTGACATCCCCAGAAGACAGAGTATCTCTTCGTAGATTTCCACCCAAAACAAAAAAAGAGAGTAAACGACAAAAAGTAATTGCAGTCATAAAGCAGCAGATATGTCAGGCTTGCAAGAGTGCTGCAGCAGTTCAATAACTTGCATAGCCTTACAATTGGAGATATAGATCCTATGGGTGCTAAACGCGTTGAAGATGAACTTGGTGATAACATTAATCAATAGTAGTCAACAGAAGTCCACTGCTGGACATCCCCCAAAGACCTGCACATCGATCGATCCTGCGCTGCCAGCATCCAGCTGCATCCCACACCCTTTACCAGATCGTCGGATTACCTGGTGGGGGGCCAGACACCACTACGTCTTCCGGTACGCGGTCGCCATTTTAAATCCTTGTTTCTGCCCATTGTCACTTGAGGCTAGCAATATTTTGGACTACGTCGGCGACCTTAGCTCTCCTGCGGATCTCCTCGTTTATGATTCGGCGATGGCGATGATGAATTAAGATGCCTATCATATACATTTGGCGTGTAGTATAGTGCTTAGTTTGCTGCACCAGCTCAATGCAGTCGGTTTTGTCACCAACTTAATGCAGTATGCAATGAAATATATAGCTTTGTGCGGGCAACACTATTAATTTCAATCAGCTCGGCCGCCGGCTTAGCCGTTTGCCTCCCTCACCACACCGATCGTATTGCAAACAAACGACGGTTCCAGATTCGGTTCCAGCTGGACAACAACGTATGATATCATGATATACTGTACATCATCATGAAATTAGTTTCCCTTGAAACTAACGTACCAAAGAAACCCCAAGAATTTCTTGTATTGAATTTAGGTAGTACTGGTGGTAGGTCTCTCTCTGTTGCTGGAGACGTCTAGGTAGCTACCATCACAGCGCATTGCAGCCGACAGACAGTACTGTGCGGACATTACTGTGATCCGGTTTGAAGGGTTCTATAGATAGTTTAATTAATGGAGTAACGACTTAACATCTTATGTCTAAAGGCGACGAGCGCAATGTGGTGCAGTGTATACCATTCTAACTAGCGCCACGTTGTTATGGGCAGGGGCACTTACCATCAGGTGAACGTCATACTCGTCTCTTAATGGAATAAAAAAAAATATTTTATTTAAACTACCTCATCGTTTTGATGTTACATATAAAAAGGCAGGATTCATGAGGTAAAAAAATTTAATGAGAATATAAACAAAATAGAAAAATGTTAAAGTGGTCGCCGGATATAGATGTATGGCAGACATTCCTATTTCATCATCATCATCGTCATCAGCCGATAGACGTTCACTGCTGGACATAGGCCTCCTCCATATCGATCGGTTCCGCGCTGCTCTCATCCAGCGGCTTCCTGCGACCTTCAACAGTCAACATGGCCTCCGGTACCTCCAGGCACTAAGGGCCGTCGTGTAAGGGTTGAAATGGGGTGGATTTCATAGTCACTTCCTCGGCATTCATATTGTGTACAGCGATGGAATGTAACAATCTACCGGCGCCAATGTTTCCTATTATATGACGTTGGAGAGTCAATAGGTTGCTTCTAGACTACTGTGTTTTACCATCAAATAATTCACCACCGTTTACCACCAAGTCGGTTTGATGTAATTACATTGAAACGTCCTAGAAGCGAAATTGATGGCTCTTTAAGTATGAAACGCAAAATAAGCAAAACCGTTAACAAACTGTTAACAAAGCCTGCGGCGGGCGCTCGAGTGGCGCCGAATTTATATTTTAAATTAAGATCGGACGCGAAAATTGGTGGTCTCCGGCACTTAAGGGCGCGACCGACCCACCCCCACCACGCTCTAATTATATCTACACTCGGCAAGGGTAACGAACGGGCGCACAGTTTACTTAATGCTTCGCGAAGGTGCTCACACGTGTGCTCGGCGACCGGACATACGGGAATTTAGACTCCATCTACATCGTGACAACTGTCGATATACGTCCACAGCTGGACGTACACCTCCCACCAGGATCTCTAAATCACAGCTGCTCTGTCTACATCCAGCAGATATCGACATATATAACATACCAGCGAGGTGGTCATCGTCAGCGTGTTGTGCATCATCTTCTAAATGTTGGGCGAGTTTACTATCCGTACGTTGCGGACATCCTCAGTTTAACAAAGAGGTAGTTAACTATTAAAGTTATCATCGTCAGCTGATAGACGTCCACTGTTGGACATAGGCCTCACCCAAAGATCTCCACGTTTGTAGTAAATACACTAGTTACAGAGTCCTTCAAACTGGACCACAGTAATGTTTGCATACTGCTGTTTGTCGGCTGCTATGTAGGCTGCAGTGGTAGCCATTTAGACGGTTTCCGACAAGAGAGATATACCACCAGTAAACTAATGTATTTTACATAATTAAATCATCGTCAGCCCTTGGACGTCCACAGCTGGACATAGGCCTCCCCCAAAAATATCCTCATCAGCACGGCCTTAAGTACAGCGCGGCACTAGGGGCTGTCGTATGTAGGGGTTCATATGGGAGGATTTGGGCCATTTCCCACCACGCTGGGCCAATGCGGATTGGCAGGAGCCAGAGCCTCGTTTGTTGATTAGCGGGGTGCACCACGAGCTGGTGGGGTTATCTTAGGTCCCATGAGTTCTTGCCCGGGACCCCATACACCCCTTCAAAGTTATGACAAAGGTTAACGCGGTTCCGATTCAACACCTGTCTACACCACTGATGGTCACTGCTTGGGTAAATATGACCATCAGCACCATTTATATATACTAGATTATAAAGGTAACTTATTTCTCTGGTAATATAAAAGAAGGCTCCGTACTTCCTGCGTCTAATACATCAACAGGAAGAAGCGTCTCTTCTGTACCGCCGCCGCGTCATTGCGCGACTCCGTGACCGATCAATCCTTGTCCAGGATATTAAGAGGTCGAGAAGCGGCCAAGCCTGATAATTAACTGATGTAATAACATTCTCCATTTTTAATTAGTGTTATAATTAATTAAATAACAATACAAATGCTATTTTAACAAATTAGATGACAGCTGACTGTTATCATATAGCATAAATTATCTACAGCAAGACCTATAGACAAGTAAAACCTAGATTAAAATTCTTGTCCTTAAAGTGCCTACGGTTACTGAGACTGACTATAAGAGATAGAGAATGCAAGGATACTGACACAACGACGCCACCTAACTTTCTTCTCTTTATTTACTTATCTATATATCATCATCA
This sequence comes from Ornithoptera alexandrae, assembly GCA_029030555.1. Lineage (NCBI taxonomy): Eukaryota > Metazoa > Arthropoda > Insecta > Lepidoptera > Papilionidae > Ornithoptera > Ornithoptera alexandrae. The sequence goes on along the minus strand of JARDVY010000077.1, from coordinate 781,703 downwards.
GCCGATAGATGTCCACTGCTGGACATAGGCCTCGCCGAAAGATCTCTACATACAGTCAGCATAGCCTTCAGTACTGCCGGGCACTAGGGGCTGTCGTATGTAAGGGTTCATATGGGGAGATTTGGGACATTTACCACCACGCTGGCACAATGCCGGTTGACGCTTATCTCTATATATATATATATATATATATATATTCTTTTTATCTGTATTATAAAAGAACGAATCGAGCAGGACACTCCCCGAACATACCCTGTAAGTAACACGATTTAAAACCATTGTCAGCATCATCACAATAAGTACCATGAAAGTTTACCAGCTCCTGCCCATGTCCAACAACGGACGTCTATCAGCTGATAATGATGAAAATTATACATTATATAATTTATTCAACTGCTCTTCTGCTTTCCTGGAAGTAACACCCCCGCAACTCCCTATGGGGGTGACATTTAGTAAAATACATCTTTAGCTGACTTATACTAGGAAAAAATAATATTGTTATCAAATTTCAAGTCTCTAGGCCTTCTGGCTTCAGAGATCACAACGAGTCTTTATTATCAGACGATAGACGCCCACTGCTGGACATAGACCTCACCCAAAGATCTCCATATCGTTCGATACTGCACCTTTCGCCACCCAGGGATTGTTCATACCCCTGGTACCGGTGTCTCGCCGACTTCCGTCACGATCGGCACGGCCACCGATCCCACCGGGCACTTTGACTCTCTTTTGATGGAGTTCATTGTGGGGAATTAGGGCGTAACCCACCACGCTGGCCCATTGCGGGTTGGCGGGTTGTCAGAGTCTCGCTTGTTATTCAACAGAGTGCATTGCGTGCAGGTGAGGTTGACTTGGGCTCCGTAAGATATTGGGCGGAACCCCTTACACTCATCTCCATATATAGATAGATGAATAAATATAAATATTAAAAATTTTGCTGTTTTGGGGTGGTGGCGTACTGCCTCCCTTGTAATACGGAGGTCCATAGATCTGTTTCGGTCTAGGGGCCCACATCTTGTATACTTCGGATGCAGTGGGGTATATTTGAACCTGTCCAGTCAGCCGCCATAACGTCATCGCTATGTTCCGGCTGTCAGCGTATGAGAACACAAGTTTCGAACGCGCTTTACAACAACCACTTAACGAAAGGTCAACGACCTTTTTTACGTAAAAAGATAAAGTAGTAATTTAAGTAATATTCAAAGTCTGAAGCCGGACGCAATGATCCTTAACATATTGCTAAAAGTTTTCTACATTAGCGAGCTCGTTGGTGTTCAAGTCGCAACTTCCATGATGTAAGGTATTTAACACTCAGTATACGGTGGTGTTAAATATGGTGGTATTAGTGACTTTTTTTATTCAATAAAATGATGACACGAGCGGGACGTTCACCTGATGGTAAGTAATACGCCTACTCATAAGGACGTAGTGCTATTTAGGATGATATATATTGCACCACATTGCGCTCGTCGTCTTGAGACATAAGATGTTGAGTCTCATTATCCCAGTAATTATACTAGCAGGTCTTGGAGTTTCGTGGGCCTTGAAGGTGGGGGCCCTTATCGCTCGACAAGCGAACCTATGAAGGTTAGGCTCCTCCTCAAAGACGTGATAACACAAAGTGTAGAGGAGCACCGGTGCGTTCTATAAGAGATTCCGGAGCCTCTTCGAATGCACTGATGCAGAGCACCGAAATGGTTTTAGTGAGTAACTATCTCGCATAACCCTGACTTTCCCTCCAGAAGCAGGGTATCTTCCGAAGATTTCCCTTCCGAAACAAAAAAAAAAAGATCTCTGCTGCCGGAGATCGTCTAGATAGCACTACCCAAACATTACTGTGTTCCAGTTTGAACGGCGCTGTAGTTAGTGTAATTACTGGGGTGACGAGACTTAACGTCTTATGTCTCAAGGCGACGAGTGCAATGTGGTGCTATGAATAGCATTCTTACAAGCGCCACGTTGTAATGGGAGGGCGTATCACTTACCATCAGGTGAAGGTTCCGCTCGTCTCGTTGCTTCGTTAAATAAAAAAAACCTGTACAACCCGGATATAGACAATCTTAGTATTTATATTAGTAGTGATAATAGAACGACAGCCTGTGTGGCCGGTTAAAATTATCCCTGAAAAGTTACTAGCTCAACGAAAATTAACTGTGACTTAGTAAGTTTTCAATGGGTACATGATAAGGTCTTATTTTTGGGTAGAAGTAATTTTACAGTTACCTGCGAGATAAAAAATCTCTGTAACTTTTTGAGTCCCTCCATATGAACCCTTACAAACGACAGCCCCTGTTGCCAGGCGATGCGGGCAGCGCAGGACCGATCGATGTGGGGATCTTTGGGGGAGGCCTATGTCCAGCACTGGACATCCAGCGGCTGATGATGATAATAGAACTATTAATTATAATCGTGTTTCCTTTTAGAACGGCCCACGATAATTGGTAATAAATTATTTAAAAGGAACATGGTGGTGAAGTCAAACTTAAAATCTTTTCAATCAGCTGTTAACGTTTTGTACGTTCCCACCAAGGGTGGAAATAAAGGCTACGAGGACATTTATAGGCGACCGGAAGTAGTTACGTCTAAATATATAACTACTGTAATAGCCACTTGAATATGTTATACCATTTATCGATTTGAATTGTAATTATTATTATTTTATTTAACGAAGCTACGAGACTAGCGGGATTCACCTGATGGTAAGTGATACGCCCGTACCATATCAATGTGGCGCTAGTTGGGATGATATATAGCACCATATTGCGTTCTTCGCCTTGAAACAAGATGTTGAGTCTAGTTATCCTAGTAATTTCACTAGCTATAACGCCCGTCAAACCTGAACGCTAATGTTTGCACATTGCTATTTGTCGGTTGCTATGGGAGACCTTTTTTTTGTTATCGGGTGAGAAATCTAAAAAGATACCCTGCTTCTGGTTATGCTATGTACTCGTAGCTATGTAGGATTGTTACCCGAGAGACCCTGGGAGCTCTTGGAGAACAAGCCGGTGCCTCCCGGCACTACGCCTAAAGCACGTCCCAGAGAGAGCTGTAGCACTCGTCGACACCCTCGCTTTGCTTCGACAAGCACTAGACCACCTCGTACTTGTCGTTCATCCCTTACTCAGTGGACAATTCGGGTACATTTAAAGCCCGCGGATCCGAAAACCGCTTTAGTCGCCTTCTACGACAAGTAGAGCTTACCTTAGTCCTATTCTTACTAGCCCTAGACCACAGGGCAAACGGCAACAACGATCTACCACCAGTAATATTATTAATTAAATGTCGACAGGACGATGTCCAGCTGTGGGCGTCTGATCGCTTACGACGGTTAATAATAATTTGTTCTTATCGTGAATTTCTGTCACTTTAACGGAAGTAGCCAAGCGAAAACTTTATGAAGCATTCAAACGAGAAATTCAATTTAAGCGGTGAGAAAATAGGTAATAACCAAGTTAGCAGCTGAATATCAATATCTTTTTGTGGCTGCTTAAAATTATCTTTGAAAAGATACTAACTCGACGAAAGCTAACTGTAACAGTAGGTATTCACTGCAGACATGGTAAGGTCTTGGTAGAAGTAATTTTACAGTAACCAGGGAGATAAAAAATCTCTGTAGCTTTTTGAGTCCCTGCATATGAACCTATACAAACGACAGCCCCTGTTGCCTGGCGATGCGGGCAGCGCAGGACTGATCGATGTGGGGATCTTTGGGGGAGGTCTATGTCCAGCTGTGGGCGTGTATCGGCTGATGATAATGAATGTCGTTTTTTGAAGTCTTCTAGTTTCCCGTTAGCTCAATTTATTTATACACAAAAACACGGATTATTAAGTGTGTTCACTTGGTTTATTAAAAGGGGGCAAGCGAAAGATGTTGGTACCATATATACCATTATATATTGACGGTGATAGGTCTCCGGTGCTGAAGACCGTCCAGGTATGGAAACTACCGCAGTGCCTTCTGCAGCCGACAAACGCTACATTGACATTATATTGTTTTAGTTTGAAGGGCGCTGTGAAAGTACTTGTGTAACGAAGATTAATATCCTGTCTGAAGGCGATGTGCGCAGTATGGCGCAGTGTATATCATCCTAACTGGCACCGCATAGGCAGGCGTAATTACCACAAATGAACATCTCGCTCATCTCTTCTAATTAAATATTCACATGATCTCCTTGCTGCTCAACTGGAATCATTCCAATTTCCTGGTAAAGCGAGCAATATTATTTAAATACATATTCATAGGGAGTTATTGAATACATGCGCGGTATGAATTTTTGCGAGCATTACTCGAACCCTTTACAACCCGTCGGAGTACAGAGAGGTTCTTGAGAGGGCGGCTCGCTCCGACAAACGCAATCTATGTACGACTCCCTCCTCAAAAGGTCGAGGAGCTATGCAGATCGACTGGAGAGGGAAGTCAATGGCTGAACTCAAGCTTTCCCATATATGTACCCTTGTCCCGGAAGCGAAATGTTAAAGCTTTGATTTATTTTCATAACGTACACAGAAATTGTTAATTAAAGCTTTTCTTATACAATTTCATGTTTTCGTTAAATTATATTAAATATATAAACGAGCTTTATATCTTCATATTTTTAGCAAACCGAAAGCTTATTATTCCCACAGGTAGCGACGTAGCGCTCTGTAAAGAGTTGCCGTAGCACCGCGTAGCGCTCGTGTTCTCGACAGAGGAGATGGTTAATCTTTTTAGCTTCAGATCATGCTATAATACAGTAAAGGTGAAAAATGTTTAAGATACAAATACACAATATTACGTGTAGCTGGAATAAGATATACAATATTGGGCAGATAACATTAAGCAATATATAATTCAGAGTAACAGAAACATACGTATAAATTTTATATATATATATAAAATTATGTAGATGTGTTATATTTATATAATTCCTAATTTACGTATTTATGTAAATAAGGAGACCGAAGGACGGGGAGCCGTTTGGCAGTAAGTTTGTAGAGTGGTGCCTGCGTAGCGGTAGACGTAGTGTTGGGAGGCCTCTCACAATGTAGACCGACGAACGAGTGTCGCCGGAAGCCGCTGGATGCGGGACCGATCAATGCGGAGATCTTTGTAGGAGGCCTATGTCCAGCAGTGGACGTCTATCTGCTGATGATGATATATCACTTACCGTCAGGTGAACGCCTTGAAAAAAATTTGTATCTCCCAAAATTAGTGCTGATGCAGCACGCCAGTGTTGTTAATAAACTATTGATCGGAAGTCAGTAAGTGATCTTATCTAATTACAAATCATAGATTAGTAGTAATCTGCAACACTTAACTTCAGATAATCGACACCCTTGTTATAAGGTCCAAAATGTTCTACGAGGTCACGAGGTAAATACAGCTTTTATGGTAATATACGTCAAGTAATCATTGTATAAGTTAGAAACGGACTGTTGCTGTGAACCATATAAACTAGTACTCATCATCATCAGTCGACAGGCGTCCACTGCTGGACTTAGGGCTTCAACAAAGATGCCCATATCATCGGTCCTGTACTGCCCCGATGCAGCCTTTGACTACGACCCGCCGGGCACCAGGGGCCGTCATTCGCTCACCACGATGGTGCGATGCGGGTTGATGGGGGTAACTAGTATTCAATAAACTTTTATCAAATAATCTTACGATCTGACAAACAAATTTACCCCCAATAAAACCCATCGCATATTGTTTATATCCGTATTGTATGTATGTGTGCATGTCTGTGTGCACGTGTGGATACTACCCTGTATCCCCCACTCCCCCGCTATCAGATAATAAAGCTGACAGCTGTCGGTTCAGCCATAAAGTTTTTATAGCCCCGCCTATATATTCAGTGGAAACAATAGAATATACGGTCCGCTTTTTTTTATACCCTGGGTATGTCGGAGTTGATCCACCTTCCGGTTTGAAAGTAAATGCAATGCGGTGGTGTGGACTGGATGTGGCGATTCCCTGCAATATATAGGCATGTCAGTAGTCAGCAACAGGCGCTGCGGTGGTACCTACCGAGACGGTCTTCGACAGCAGAGACCTACCAGTAGTAGTAACTACAACGCCCTTCAAACCGGATCACAGTAATGTCCACACAGTACTGTCTGTCGGCTGCAACAGGCGCTGCGGTGGTACCTACCGAGACGGTCTTCGACAGCAGAGACCTACCAGTAGTAGTAACTACAACGCCCTTCAAACCGGATCACAGTAATGTCCACACAGTACTGTCTGTCGGCTGCAACAGGCGCTGCGGTGGTACCTACCGAGACGGTCTTCGACAGCAGAGACCTACCAGTAGTAGTAACTACAACGCCCTTCAAACCGGATCACAGTAATGTCCACACAGTACTGTCTGTCGGCTGCAACAGGCGCTGCGGTGGTACCTACCGAGACGGTCTTCGACAGCAGAGACCTACCAGTAGTAGTAACTACAACGCCCTTCAAACCGGATCACAGTAATGTCCACACAGTACTGTCTGTCGGCTGCAACAGGCGCTGCGGTGGTACCTACCGAGACGGTCTTCGACAGCAGAGACCTACCAGTAGTAGTAACTACAACGCCCTTCAAACCGGATCACAGTAATGTCCACACAGTACTGTCTGTCGGCTGCAACAGGCGCTGCGGTGGTACCTACCGAGACGGTCTTCGACAGCAGAGACCTACCAGTAGTAGTAACTACAACGCCCTTCAAACCGGATCACAGTAATGTCCACACAGTACTGTCTGTCGGCTGCAACAGGCGCTGCGGTGGTACCTACCGAGACGGTCTTCGACAGCAGAGACCTACCAGTAGTAGTAACTACAACGCCCTTCAAACCGGATCACAGTAATGTCCACACAGTACTGTCTGTCGGCTGCAACAGGCGCTGCGGTGGTACCTACCGAGACGGTCTTCGACAGCAGAGACCAACCAGTAGTAGTAACTACAACGCCCTTCAAACCGGATCACAGTAATGTCCACACAGTACTGTCTGTCGGCTGCAACAGGCGCTGCGGTGGTACCTACCGAGACGGTCTTCGACAGCAGAGACCTACCAGTACTAGTAACTACAACGCCCTTCAAACCTGATCACAGTAATGTCCACACAGTACTGTCTGTCGGCTGCAACAGGCGCTGCGGTGGTACCTACCGAGACGGTCTTCGACAGCAGAGACCAACCAGTAGTAGTAACTACAACGTCCTTCAAACCGGAGCACAGTAATGTCCACACAGTACTGTCTGTCGGCTGCAACAGGCGCTGCGGTGGTACCTACCGAGACGGTCTCTGGTATCAGAGACCTACCAGAGTAGTAACTACAACGCCCTTCAAACCGTATCACAGTAATGTCCACACAGTACTGTCTGTCGGCTGCAACAGGCGCTGCGGTGGTACCTACCGAGACGGTCTTCGACAGCAGAGACCTACCAGTAGTAGTAACTACAACGCCCTTCAAACCGCATCACAGTAATGTCCACACAGTACTGTCTGTCGGCTGCAACAGGCGCTGCGGTGGTACCTACCGAGACGGTCTTCGACAGCAGAGACCTACCAGTAGTAGTAACTACAACGCCCTTCAAACCGGATCACAGTAATGTCCACACAGTACTGTCTGTCGGCTGCAACAGGCGCTGCGGTGGTACCTACCGAGACGGTCTCTGGTATCAGAGACCTACCAGTAGTAGTAACTACAACGCCCTTCAAACCGGATCACAGTAATGTCCACACAGTACTGTCTGTCGGCTGCAACAGGCGCTGCGGTGGTACCTACCGAGACGGTCTTCGACAGCAGAGACCTACCAGTAGTAGTAACTACAACGCCCTTCAAACCGGATCACAGTAATGTCCACACAGTACTGTCTGTCGGCTGCAACAGGCGCTGCGGTGGTACCTACCGAGACGGTCTTCGACAGCAGAGACCTACCAGTAGTAGTAACTACAACGCCCTTCAAACCGGATCACAGTAATGTCCACACAGTACTGTCTGTCGGCTGCAACAGGCGCTGCGGTGGTACCTACCGAGACGGTCTTCGACAGCAGAGACCTACCAGTAGTAGTAACTACAACGCCCTTCAAACCGGATCACAGTAATGTCCACACAGTACTGTCTGTCGGCTGCAACAGGCGCTGCGGTGGTACCTACCGAGACGGTCTTCGACAGCAGAGACCTACCAGTAGTAGTAACTACAACGCCCTTCAAACCGGATCACAGTAATGTCCACACAGTACTGTCTGTCGGCTGCAACAGGCGCTGCGGTGGTACCTACCGAGACGGTCTTCGACAGCAGAGACCTACCAGTAGTAGTAACTACAACGCCCTTCAAACCGGATCACAGTAATGTCCACACAGTACTGTCTGTCGGCTGCAACAGGCGCTGCGGTGGTACCTACCGAGACGGTCTTCGACAGCAGAGACCTACCAGTAGTAGTAACTACAACGCCCTTCAAACCGGATCACAGTAATGTCCACACAGTACTGTCTGTCGGCTGCAACAGGCGCTGCGGTGGTACCTACCGAGACGGTCTTCGACAGCAGAGACCTACCAGTAGTAGTAACTACAACGCCCTTCAAACCGGATCACAGTAATGTCCACACAGTACTGTCTGTCGGCTGCAACAGGCGCTGCGGTGGTACCTACCGAGACGGTCTTCGACAGCAGAGACCTACCAGTAGTAGTAACTACAACGCCCTTCAAACCGGATCACAGTAATGTCCACACAGTACTGTCTGTCGGCTGCAACAGGCGCTGCGGTGGTACCTACCGAGACGGTCTTCGACAGCAGAGACCAACCAGTAGTAGTAACTACAACGCCCTTCAAACCGGATCACAGTAATGTCCACACAGTACTGTCTGTCGGCTGCAACAGGCGCTGCGGTGGTACCTACCGAGACGGTCTTCGACAGCAGAGACCTACCAGTACTAGTAACTACAACGCCCTTCAAACCTGATCACAGTAATGTCCACACAGTACTGTCTGTCGGCTGCAACAGGCGCTGCGGTGGTACCTACCGAGACGGTCTTCGACAGCAGAGACCAACCAGTAGTAGTAACTACAACGTCCTTCAAACCGGAGCACAGTAATGTCCACACAGTACTGTCTGTCGGCTGCAACAGGCGCTGCGGTGGTACCTACCGAGACGGTCTCTGGTATCAGAGACCTACCAGAGTAGTAACTACAACGCCCTTCAAACCGTATCACAGTAATGTCCACACAGTACTGTCTGTCGGCTGCAACAGGCGCTGCGGTGGTACCTACCGAGACGGTCTTCGACAGCAGAGACCTACCAGTAGTAGTAACTACAACGCCCTTCAAACCGCATCACAGTAATGTCCACACAGTACTGTCTGTCGGCTGCAACAGGCGCTGCGGTGGTACCTACCGAGACGGTCTTCGACAGCAGAGACCTACCAGTAGTAGTAACTACAACGCCCTTCAAACCGGATCACAGTAATGTCCACACAGTACTGTCTGTCGGCTGCAACAGGCGCTGCGGTGGTACCTACCGAGACGGTCTCTGGTATCAGAGACCTACCAGAGTAGTAACTACAACGCCCTTCAAACCGGATCACAGTAATGTCCACACAGTACTGTCTGTCGGCTGCAACAGGCGCTGCGGTGGTACCTACCGAGACGGTCTTCGACAGCAGAGACCAACCAGTAGTAGTAACTACAACGCCCTTCAAACCTGATCACAGTAATGTCCACACAGTACTGTCTGTCGGCTGCAACAGGCGCTGCGGTGGTACCTACCGAGACGGTCTTCGACAGCAGAGACCTACCAGTAGTAGTAACTACAACGCCCTTCAAACCTGATCACAGTAATGTCCACACAGTACTGTCTGTCGGCTGCAACAGGCGCTGCGGTGGTACCTACCGAGACGGTCTTCGACAGCAGAGACCAACCAGTAGTAGTAACTACAACGCCCTTCAAACCGGATCACAGTAATGTCCACATAGTACTGTCTGTCGGCTGCAACAGGCGCTGCGGTGGTACCTACCGAGACGGTCTTCGACAGCAGAGACCTGCCAGTACTAGTAACTACAACGCCCTTCAAACCTGATCACAGTAATGTCCACACAGTACTGTCTGTCGGCTGCAACAGGCGCTGCGGTGGTACCTACCGAGACGGTCTTCGACAGCAGAGACCAACCAGTAGTAGTAACTACAACGTCCTTCAAACCGGAGCACAGTAATGTCCACACAGTACTGTCTGTCGGCTGCAACAGGCGCTGCGGTGGTACCTACCGAGACGGTCTCTGGTATCAGAGACCTACCAGAGTAGTAACTACAACGCCCTTCAAACCGTATCACAGTAATGTCCACACAGTACTGTCTGTCGGCTGCAACAGGCGCTGCGGTGGTACCTACCGAGACGGTCTTCGACAGCAGAGACCTACCAGTAGTAGTAACTACAACGCCCTTCAAACCGCATCACAGTAATGTCCACACAGTACTGTCTGTCGGCTGCAACAGGCGCTGCGGTGGTACCTACCGAGACGGTCTTCGACAGCAGAGACCTACCAGTAGTAGTAACTACAACGCCCTTCAAACCGGATCACAGTAATGTCCACACAGTACTGTCTGTCGGCTGCAACAGGCGCTGCGGTGGTACCTACCGAGACGGTCTTCGACAGCAGAGACCTACCAGTAGTAGTAACTACAACGCCCTTCAAACCGGATCACAGTAATGTCCACACAGTACTGTCTGTCGGCTGCAACAGGCGCTGCGGTGGTACCTACCGAGACGGTCTTCGACAGCAGAGACCTACCAGTAGTAGTAACTACAACGCCCTTCAAACCGGATCACAGTAATGTCCACACAGTACTGTCTGTCGGCTGCAACAGGCGCTGCGGTGGTACCTACCGAGACGGTCTTCGACAGCAGAGACCTACCAGTAGTAGTAACTACAACGCCCTTCAAACCTGATCACAGTAATGTCCACACAGTACTGTCTGTCGGCTGCAACAGGCGCTGCGGTGGTACCTACCGAGACGGTCTTCGACAGCAGAGACCAACCAGTAGTAGTAACTACAACGCCCTTCAAACCGGATCACAGTAATGTCCACATAGTACTGTCTGTCGGCTGCAACAGGCGCTGCGGTAGTACCTACCGAGACGGTCTTCGACAGCAGAGACCTACCAGTAGTAGTAACTACAACGCCCTTCAAACCGGATCTCAGTAATGTCCACACAGTACTGTCTGTCGGCTGCAACAGGCGCTGCGGTGGTACCTACCGAGACGGTCTTCGACAGCAGAGACCTACCAGTAGTAGTAACTACAACGCCCTTCAAACCGGATCACAGTAATGTCCACACAGTACTGTCTGTCGGCTGCAACAGGCGCTGCGGTGGTACCTACCGAGACGGTCTTCGACAGCAGAGACCTACCAGTAGTAGTAACTACAACGCCCTTCAAACCGGATCACAGTAATGTCCACACAGTACTGTCTGTCGGCTGCAACAGGCGCTGCGGTGGTACCTACCGAGACGGTCTTCGACAGCAGAGACCTACCAGTAGTAGTAACTACAACGCCCTTCAAACCGGATCACAGTAATGTCCACACAGTACTGTCTGTCGGCTGCAACAGGCGCTGCGGTGGTACCTACCGAGACGGTCTTCGACAGCAGAGACCTACCAGTAGTAGTAACTACAACGCCCTTCAAACCGGATCACAGTAATGTCCACACAGTACTGTCTGTCGGCTGCAACAGGCGCTGCGGTGGTACCTACCGAGACGGTCTTCGACAGCAGAGACCTACCAGTAGTAGTAACTACAACGCCCTTCAAACCGGATCACAGTAATGTCCACACAGTACTGTCTGTCGGCTGCAACAGGCGCTGCGGTGGTACCTACCGAGACGGTCTTCGACAGCAGAGACCTACCAGTAGTAGTAACTACAACGCCCTTCAAACCGGATCACAGTAATGTCCACACAGTACTGTCTGTCGGCTGCAACAGGCGCTGCGGTGGTACCTACCGAGACGGTCTTCGACAGCAGAGACCTACCAGTAGTAGTAACTACAACGCCCTTCAAACCGGATCACAGTAATGTCCACACAGTACTGTCTGTCGGCTGCAACAGGCGCTGCGGTGGTACCTACCGAGACGGTCTTCGACAGCAGAGACCTACCAGTAGTAGTAACTACAACGCCCTTCAAACCGGATCACAGTAATGTCCACACAGTACTGTCTGTCGGCTGCAACAGGCGCTGCGGTGGTACCTACCGAGACGGTCTTCGACAGCAGAGACCTACCAGTAGTAGTAACTACAACGCCCTTCAAACCGGATCACAGTAATGTCCACACAGTACTGTCTGTCGGCTGCAACAGGCGCTGCGGTGGTACCTACCGAGACGGTCTTCGACAGCAGAGACCTACCAGTAGTAGTAACTACAACGCCCTTCAAACCGGATCACAGTAATGTCCACACAGTACTGTCTGTCGGCTGCAACAGGCGCTGCGGTGGTACCTACCGAGACGGTCTTCGACAGCAGAGACCTACCAGTAGTAGTAACTACAACGCCCTTCAAACCGGATCACAGTAATGTCCACACAGTACTGTCTGCCGGCTGCAACAGGCGCTGCGGTGGTACCTACCGAGACGGTCTTCGACAGCAGAGACCTACCAGTAGTAGTAACTACAACGCCCTTCAAACCGGATCACAGTAATGTCCACACAGTACTGTCTGTCGGCTGCAACAGGCGCTGCGGTGGTACCTACCGAGACGGTCTTCGACAGCAGAGACCTACCACCAGAGATAGGATGTCCTACGAATTATTTAGTATTTTACTACAGGTATATCAATAGATTAAAAACACATTGGTTTTATTTTTACTGGCGGTAGGCTCTCCGTTGCCGGATCGCCTGTCTGCCGCCGAACAGTAGTATGCAAACATTATTGTGTTCCGGTTTGAAGGGCGTAGTAGCTAGTGTAATTATTGGGGTAAAGGGATTTAACATCTTACGTCTCAGATGACGAGCGCAATGCGGTGCAATGTACGAGGAGGGATCAAAAAGTAGTGAGAACGGCATATATACTCCTTGGTAAGTAAATAAATAATTAGTGGCACAGCTCAGATACATATTTGTGATATTGATGGAGGAAAAATATTCGATTGTCTTTTGGTTTGTTTCTGAATGTAGTCATTTGTTCGCTTCGCGTCGGAACCGTTATTAAATAGCTCTGTTTGAAAAAGTTAACGACGCAAGAGATTCATTGCGATCTGGAGGCAACACTGGGAGAGTCTGCTCCGCCGTAACCCACTGTCGCAAGGTGGGCTTCTCAATTTAGAGTGGGGAGAACGAGCACGGAAGACGAACATCGTTGCGTCCGTCACCACGTCCATCAGCGTCAGTCAGCCAAGGAAATGTTACGTGGAGAAAATTGTATTGAACGATCGAAGAGTTACCATCAGATACTTAATTCAAGGAACGGGCATTTCATGTGGAAGTGTTCAATACATATTGAAACATTCTTTGAATACGAGAAACGTCTCCGCAAGATGGCGGCCCAGAATGTTAACCGACACTCGGAAACAAAACACGACGACGACTTGACATTTCGTAGATATTGTCGGACAAGTTTCAAGAAGACTGAAAACTTTTTGTCTCGTTTCGTAACAATGGACAAAACATGGCTCCAACATTTTGATCCCGAGATAAAACAGCAATCTTCGCAATGGAAACGGCCATCATCACCGACCCGGAAGAAGTTTCGTGCCGTGGCATCGGCTGGCAAGGTTATGGCCTCAATATTTTGGGACTAAGAAGGGATATTGTTGATTGATTGCCTGGAGCGGGGAACCACTGTTACAGGCCAATATTAAGCAGCCTTAATTCCCAAGTTGAGGAATACCATCAAAACTAGCGCCATGTAATGGGCCAGCGTATCACTCATCATCAGATAAACGTCTCGTTCGTCTCGTTGCTTAAGTGAATAAAAAAAAATACTTTTCTTCTCTTTCGTGTACTTCATGACTGAAGGTCATCCATGTCCTGAAATGCTCTTAATGACGCGTGAACCAGCTGCCTCACACCGCTCTATTCAAGGGGCATTCGGAATGTTGATGCCTAAGATTGCCTGTATCTGCTCGTGGCCATTGGGCAGGCGCCGAACCCGTGTGATTTCTTGCCTTCAATCTTTCCTACTATAACCAGCTTCTCCAGATTATCTGGTTGTCTCCGGGCAATATGGCTAAAGTAACTTAGGACTTGTTTGGAGCAAATGGTGGACAATCTGATGGTGATATTGAGTTCATCAGTTGGTTCTCTTTGCTGTCCGCGGTATGCGCAGCATTCTCCTCTAACACCACAACTCGAAAGCGTCGATTTTCTTTCGTCCGTCTGCGCGGACTGACCATGATTCGCAACCGTACGGGTATATCGAGAATACCAAAGCCCGCACGAGTTTGATTTTGGTGGTGTTTGACACTTTCTTATTTTACCAGGTTCTGGTTCTTTGGCTCATTGTTGCTTTGGCCATCTGTAAACGTCTCTGAATTTCTCCGTCAGAGCCTTATAAAATGAATAATACTAGCAGTAGTAATAATGTAGCTAGTGCTGTACGCCGAGTGTTGCGGTGTCCTGGGCAGGCGAGCTCGGTACGCGCTACGCCCGCGCTGGCCGTACCGGCGGGAATGCCGCGCTCCGCCCGCCGTCCGCGCGCGCGCATGCACCCTCACCGCCGCCCGCGTCCCGTCCGCGCCCCGCCCGCGCCCTCGCCGCGCCCGCCGGCCGCAGTCCCGCTCCGCGCTCCCGGCGAACGAACGCGCTGGCCGTCTCCGCGCGCCACCCACACATCGATTTTACTAACAGCGCGCGCGTGTGTGTGTGCAGTGCGTGTACAGTGCTAGTGCTTGACGGAAACCGAGCTATCACGTGAGTAAACAGTTTTGATGTTATCAAAAAAAATAACGGATGTATCGTACTACTGGATCTGCTTTATGGGTTCCGCGGCGCTTAATCAGCTCTTGTGGAAACTTTTAATAACTCGCCCGCGACACTTGAGCGCGGGTGTAAAAGTTCTTTTACGGCCGCTCCGCGCAATTGACATTTCAACGTGTTAATTGCGCGAACCGGAATCGGAAATATGATATTATCGGCCATCAAACTGGGAAAATTTTAATTTGGCAGTGAAAGACTTACCTTTATTTGTGAAAGAATCTAAAAGAAATATTAACCCAATTATGTCAGTTATAAGTTGATACGACCTGGACGGTATTATTTTCTTTACAAATATCTACAAATGTTTGCTCTACCAATACCATGTATATTTAAATATACGATTGGCTTAGTAATGGCCCTGACATGCCTATAGTCTATAATATCCTAGAATATTAAAGTAAATAACATCTAAATATAATCCAGGCTAATTTTTGGTCGATAAGAAATCATCATATATATACTAATTCTAATTTTGCGTCCTACATTTAAGGTTATATTGACATGTCACCAGGAATAGTTAGTACACCAGCCTTCACTTCTGTCGCCATGTCACTGTGCTAATATTTTGACGAACGGTGCTGTAGCAATTTAAATTATTAGAATAGCGAGGCACCCCGAAGTTCTTTGAAAGACGCCGGTGGACAATGCGGAGAAAAATTCAAATTTTATCAAATTTTCAAAACACCAAGCTCTATCTGAGAGTTTTAACAAAATGCACACCTTCTGCTTCCTCTAGAAAGCATGGTCACCATGTTTAGAACCATTGTTATATACAATAAAGAAACAGAGTTATTGTCGTTTGCATAACTTCATGTTGTATCAAAATACTATACAAGCAACCTATCCACTGCTGGAGATAGGTCTCCCCCAAAGATCTTTACATACAGTCAGCATGGACTCCGGTAACGCCGGGCACTAATGGCTGTTGTATGTAAAGGTTCATTTGGATTTGAGCGTTTTCCCATTACACTGGCCAGGAGGAGCAGTGGAGGAGCAGGAGCCAGGGCCCCTTTTGTTTATTAGCAGGGTGCACCACGAGCAGGTGAGGTCGGCTTGGGTCCCGTAAGTTGTTGTGCGGGATTCTTTACACCCCTTACAATATTATAAACTTACAATTTTAAGCAAAGAAAATTAAGAAACCTTTTTAACCGCAGTTAAATATCACTTGACCTCGATATCATATTTGACTAAGAGACAATGAAAGAGAAGATAAAGCGTGATAATAATCGGGCTCATGTCGACAACCAGAAACGCTGCTATGGATTACAACTGGGCAGAAGTAAGAGCTGCTATAGTACTGGTGGTACATCTCTGATGCCGGAGACCGTCTAGGTACGTACCACCACAGCCCTGTAGTCTCGAGCCAGTAAGAATAGGGCTCAGGTAAGCCCTGCTGTCGTAGAAGGCGACTAAAATGGTCTAGGTATTTCGCGGTTATTGAGGTGAGGGCCCTTATTGCTCAACAAGCTAACGTGTGTGGGACGACGGCTCAGCGATGGGGCTTAGGAGGGTTAGGCTCCTCCTCAGAGACGTGTAACACAAAGTGTAGAGGGGCACCGATGCGTTCTATACGAGATCCTGGAGCCTATCCGAATGCACTGATGCAGAGCACCGAGGGGGTGTTAATGAGTAAAAATCTCACATTAGCCTGACCTTCTCCCAAAAGCAAGGGTACCTTTCGAATATTTCTCCTCCGAAACAAAAACAAAAGGTAGGTACAACCAACGCCGATTTCTATCGCCAAACAACGGTGTGCAAACATTATTGTGTTCTGGTTTGAAGGGTTCTGTAGCTAGTGTAATTACTGGGATAACAAGACAACATCTTTTGTTTCAAGGCGACGGGCGCACTGTGATGCAGTAAATATTATCCTAACTGGAGTCACGTTGTTATGGGTAGTAGTATCATCAGGTGAATATCCCGCTCATCTCATTGCTTAATAGAATAAAAAAAAATATCCACTTAGATCTTCAGCTGCTGGAGAAACCTTCTGGGAGAAAATTTTATTAAATATTTTATATTCATCTTTCACTATCCACTCTTATTATTTTTTTTTGTTTTGACTGCTTCTGTTGTGCAGCAGTCACCCGCTTGCTTTTTAACACGGAGGTCTTCAGGGTTCAGTTCTATGTTGTTGGATGAGTTTGGATGGTGATAGAATGGTTTAAAAACCGTGTATTAACGAAAATATAAGGATACAAAGAAATTAATCAAAATTTGTGTTTTTCATAGTAAACTTATCAGCTTTAACATAGTAAGTAAAGGAAGTTTAACTCATCATTTGATATTTTCATCATCATCAGCCGATAGACGTTCACTGCTGGACATAGGCCTCCCTCAAAGATTTCCATAGTATCTGGTAGAAATTCATATAAGAGGACTCGGCCCGTTTCCCACCACACTGGCCCAATGCGGGATGGTGGGAGCCAGAGCCTCGTTTATTGATTAGCAGGATGCACCACGAGCTGGTGAGGTTGGTTTGGATTCCGTGAATTGTTGTGCGGGAACCCTACTAGTTATTTTATTCATTACTAACCAAGTTGCATGACTAAGTTAAGTAGCAGTATGCGGATAGTGCTGGGCTGGCGGTTCTATATTAATATTTAATTACTGTCAGGTACTTTAGAAATAAAATCTAGACTAGAACACATCGCAAACACTGGCCCTGACCCCTCCATCTGATGTTTACTTTTAATTATCGCAATTAACTGACGACTACTGTTTTATTTTAATATTCTTATATATATTAACAAGTTCAGAAAGTGTTCTACCAACCCTCATTGGGCCAGCGTGGTGGAAAATGTCTTAAATCCCCCGATTGAACTCCTAAAAATGACGGCTGTTATGCCCGGCGGTACCGGAGACTATGCTGCCTGCGTGAAGGTCGCGGGAAGCGGCAGGATGCAGGCAAAGCAGGACTTATCAATGTGGCGGTCTTTCGGAGAGGTCATGTTCAGCAGGGGGCATCTATCGTGTGATAATGAAGCTCAGAGTTGTATAAAGAACTGCTATGAGCTCGTAGGCAACATGTCTTCTATTATACATATTATAACGTCTCTCGAAAACTGGGCCTGGTTTTATCAGTCTCCGAGAAGTCTAATTTGAAGGGTGCTGTAGCTACATATTTATAAGATTCTTTTTTGTCACGAAACGTCCAAATCTAGGTGATCTACTTTCCTCAGACTTCATGCAGACTTATCTTTGATTCCATTAAAAAGCTCTAGTTAGGATGTTTAGACATCCCCGTATTTAATACTATGGTAATAATATGGCCGGAGAGAGACATGTTCACCTCATGTTAAGTGATACAACCGTCCATAATAACGTGGCGCTGGTTACGATGATTAACCACAACATTGTGCTTATCGCTTTAAGATAGAAAAAGTCTCGTTACACCGGTAGCTTCATGAGCAATAGAGCATTTCAAACCGGAACATGGGAGTCTGCAAGAAAAGGGTATACCATTTCCTTAAAGGTCGGCGACGTTGCCATGATCCCTCTGGTGTTGTGACTGTCTTTGAGCGTCAGTGATCACTTTCCGTCAGGTGAACTGTTCACTCGTTTGATCACCCTTCCTATAAAAAGAAATTATGCGATTCAAGAGTACAGATAAGGGAACATAGTACTATCTGCAGCCTACATCTTGGAACCTATTACCATGGTTGGGGTAGTTCATAAAAATAAAACTAATAACCTGTGAAGTGGTTCATTACAATTCGTATCGCGGTGTCGATCTGAGCGGAACTCATTTAGTCATCAGCTGGAGTTAATCAATCACGGTGCGCCCGCCGGCGGTGAGGTCACGCGACGAAAGCATTAACCGACAACTGTTTAACCCTCCACCGCCCCACGGCACCATCGCACCATCGCCGATGACAACTTCATTAGTTGAATTGCGAAGAAACAAGTCGAATAATGCGGTAGTTAATACGAGGGTTCCGAAACTGATGATAAGGAGGAGGTTCTACAATTGTACTGACGACGATATTGTTGGGGGTGAATATTTGTCCAGCCATACATAACCTAAGAAATTGCTAGACATAAGTGGCAGCAGGCAGGGCACATTGCTCAAAGGATCGACGGCCGATGGGGTAGTAACATCTTTGAGCGGCGTCCGCCTGCCGGTGGTGTTGGGAGGTGACGACGATCTGGTGAAAATCGCGGGAACCTACTGAATGCGAGCAATGCAGGACCGATCGATGTGGAGATCTTTGGGGGAGGCCTATATCCAGCAGTGGACGTTTATCGGCTGGTGATGATGATAACTTATTTAGATCTAGCTAAGCGACGTTCCTTGGGAGAATTCTGTATTCAACAGAGGATTGTAGGCTGATGAATTTTTTTTGTTTATATAAATTAGGTTAAATAGGTAGGTAAAAGCAGAATAATTTACAGCCTCCATCCCCAGTAACAGAGGCCATGGTGGCTGCTTCGCGGGTAATCCGTAACCAAACATGAGAGGCCTCAAGCTGGTGGGTGCGGTTCTTCCGCCTAACACTTAAAAGGCGTGGAAAGAAGTCTCTCGCTATCGGGACCACGGTTGTTTCCGAAAGTGCTCTCTTGGTTCCGGTCAAATGCTGGTTTTAGCCCGTAAGAATCAGGAATAAGTCTTTTGTTGCGCCCCTCAATTCAATGCAGGATTTCCCGAAAAAAATAAATAAATAAAAGGACCGGCTCGAATGCCTCCAAGGTCTAGTAGGTAAGCGGTTGCTTTGTAACACGGAAATCCATGATCAGCAAATCAGCCAAATCGGAAAACTATCAACTACTGCTTAATTTAGAACTCATAGAAAGCTATCATCATATCATCATTTGGACATGGGCCTCCCTCAAAGATCATCACATCGATCTGCCCACAGTTAGCGGGGCCATCTTTGTAGGGTTTCAAATGGGTTTTCAGATAAGGACATTTCCCACCACACTGGCCCAATACTTGTTGACGGGAGCCAGAGCCTCGTTTGTTGATTAGCATGGTACACCATGAGCAGGTGAGGTTGCCTGGGTCCCGTGAGTTTCAACATAAATTATAGCCACTGCCACTAAGTTTACTGAAACAGTACTTGCTCGCCCGAATGAAGCTGAAACGGTTACCGAAGGCAGAGGCAGCATGAGGTCGGTGTCAAAGGATACGCGTCAACTTTATTATTTATCGCCTGAAAGTTTTAATTATTCAAAGTTCTGTTCAGTCGCGTCGTGGGCGTGCTTTAGATAATTTAGTCTATATTCAATGTAAGGCGGGATTTCACTTTCACTTGTCAAGTTCATTTTAAGTTAAAGCATTGAACTTATTGAATTATCTTCCAGAACTTTGTTTTAACCCTTAGATAATAATTAAACGAGAAATCGCATTCAGTGGGGTATTATCACCATTGTCGTCGTTTCGGCTTATCACTGTCAACGCAACCGGAAACTGCATTATATATTTTTATACTACGAAGCGACGACACGAGTGCGACGTTCACCTGATGGTAAGTGACACGCTTGCCACAAGACGACGAAGCGCTAGTTAGGGTGGTATACATAGTACCACATTGTGCCCGTAATCTTGACAGAAGACGTCACGTATCAATACTCCAGTAATTCCAATAGCTACAGCACCCTTTAAACCGGAACACAGTAATAACGGGTTGACGGAGCCAGAGCCTCGTTCGCTGATTAGCAGGGCGCACCACGAGCAAGTTCGTATTGAGGCCGTTTATTTTGGCTGTACTATTACCACTCGAGTAATATTACTCGGGATGACTTGGAGGGATGTTTAATGGTGGTATTAAGCCGAAGTGCGGTTTATTTAAATGAAAGCGGTCTAAGTGGGGCCTCCTGGCGCTGTGCCTAGACCTAATAACCTAAACCATTTCCACCATACAACCGAGAAGAGGGGTATCGCAGGTTTTACTCGTATATTACTGTAGCTCCTGACTTTAGTTTTTTTTACTTCGGTGAGGAAATCTTTGAAAGATACCCTGCTTCTGGGAAGTCAGGGTTACGCGAGATTCTGTGCGGCGGTAACACTCCCGCAATTCTCTTGGGGGGAGGTTTTTAGTGAAATCGATTCTTAGCTGAACTTTATACGGTAGCTCCGATGCATCTACCGAATTTTGAGTGTTTCAGAGATTTCGTGATGAGTCTATGAATCTCTGAACATCTACATATATAGATTAGTCTTCTTTTTCTTCCTCCCGCCCTGACCCCAGCTACGTGGGGTCGGCGCAGTATGTACTTCTCCTCCACATCCCTCTACCAGCCGTCATATCTGAATTCACACTCCTCTTACACATGTCATCGTTCACAAAATCCATCCACACTTTCTTCCGTCTCCCTATAGATTAGTATTATAAAATAGTTTTATAAATAGATACAATGCACCATGGGATATTAGTCCACATCCTCATAAAGACAGGAAGTTGTAGGATTTTCATTATAATTAAAAACAAAGGTTTAGCCATTTAGTACATCATCAGTAGTCTTCCAGTTTCCATTACGCGTTTTGTGGTTTGTCTTGGCTACGTTCGCAGGTAACCGTTGGACCGATCCCTTTGGTTTATGGTTACGCTTGATACAACACCCACAAAGCCTAAGACCTTCGCGCTTTAATCCTATCACAATTTTCTTGGTTAAAAACAACATTACATATATAACGTACAGTTAAAATAAACAAGATATTTAATTACGCTTCGCAAACATTAACTGCCGGAATATGAAATTCTCGTTTGCGTGAGAGCAAATTAAAAAAGTTAAACAAAAAAATGTTGCTGCTCCGCTGTGATCCGGACGTACGGGCCTCGGGGACCCCCGGTCCCCTGGGAATGCTACGTTTAGAACAAAAACGTACAAACAAACATTGTTTCGTATTTATGAAACAATACATTAGAGCGCTAACGATATTGCTTCAGCCCGGAGCCGCTTCGAGCTGCGAATCGCATTATTACAATGTAACCTTTGTTATTTCCCATAAAGTACAATGTTAGGGGGTGGGGGTGGGGGTGTTGCCGTGAAAAAATAATATCACTGAACATTTATACATTAACTCGTGAAATTAAAGGTCCCGTAATCCCCTTACATTTCGACGGATACTTACGTTTTGCTATTAAGCAGCGTTCTATGACCTGCAAGACCTAGAAAGTTCGTCATTATGCTTTGATAAGTTTAATTACTAAGAGTTCCTGTACAGCAACTCGCGGGACCATAGCCTGCTCCTGCCTCCGCCCAACTTCACATGCTCGTGATGCATCATGCTAAACAACAAACGCTGGCTCTGCCAACCCGCATTGGACCAGCGTGGTGGGAAATGGTCCAAATCCTTCGCATGAACCTCTTTACACAACAGCCCCTTGTGTCCAGCGGTACCGGAGGCTACGCTGACTGTATGTAGAGATCTTTGAGGGGAGGCGTTTGTCCAGCAGTAGACGTCTATCGGCTGATGTTAATGCTTTAAAATATTAAATTCTTGAAGGCTTTATTGCTGTAGTTAGTGCGATATAATTCAGCTCGTTCACAGCATCTTCATCGTAATCAGAAATTTTTTTTCGAATTATAATATAGACTAGATGATGATGACCATCGACTTGATAGAAAGTTGAGATGTAAGCTTCGAGTGCGAATCTTAAATGTTTAGAAGAAGTCTAATTATTCTCCACTCCATACCTGGATGGAAATACTGACACCAGCGGGCTTTTTCAATCCTCTGTTTTCATTTATAAGGACGCAAGGAAACTATAGTCCTTGTGCACGGAACGTCAACATCCAAGAGATAAATACTCGCTGTGTCTGCACATCCGATATTAAAAGGATTGTTGTGAATGAAGCTACGAGATGAGTAGAGGTGTCTAGGTGCGATACGGCCTATCCACGACGATGTAGAGCTAGTTGGAATGATTAACACAGCATCACGTTGTGCTAATCGTCTACAGACGATATTGAGTCTAGTTACCACAGTAATTTCATTGAAGAAGCACTCTTCAAGCTTGAACACGGTAATGAATGCATAGCTACAGAAATAGGAATTGCTACAACTTCTACCTTTGTTTTTATTATCGCGAGGGATATCTTCATAAATGATAACTTGCTACTGGGGGGAAGGACAAGGTTATGTGGGGCTTCTACCGACTAAAACGTTATCGGTGGCCTCCGTCAATGCATGGGGAGGGGCTCCGGAATTTCCTGCGGAACGAACCGCTGTCCCCCCTGCACTCTGGCTAAAACATCCCACGGAAGGACAAAGCCCTCCCTAGCACCCACGCTGTGCTACGGCAAATACAAGACCACCATGCATTTTATGTTCTCTTAAGGCTCGCTTATCAAGTTCTGAGGTCTTCCACCCTCAAGGTTCATGAATTTGAGGACCCTTTTAGTCGTCTTCTAGGATAGGCAAGGAATACTTTAGTACTATTCCTAATAGACCGAGACTAGAGAGCTGACACTACAATTTCAACTTAAAAGGTCTTCGACAACAGAGATCTGCCATCAGGTTTACTCACACCTTCATATTTGTTCTTATAATACGCTCCTGCTGGTACACGGACGCCACTCGAGGACCTTACCGGTAGACGTACTATCTTAAGACCTCCCACAAAGCGGTCCAACGATCTGGTGAGAATTACAGGAACCCACTGGATGCCAGCAGCGCGGCACCGATTAATGTGAAGACCTTTGGGGGAGGCCTGTGTCCAGCAGTGGACGTCTATCGGCTGATGATATACTTCTAATTTTTTTGGATGTCTTCAAATATAACTTGACACTATAATCATTATATGAGCTGCTTACCTATTGTTATGAGATATTGAACAAGGAGTCCGGATATAGAGAGGTTGTCACTTGAACATTTGCAAACTTGATATGGCGCAGTCTCTAGATATATATATGAAGGATATATGACACCTACCACTTCCGCTGTCAATTCTGGTCATTCCAATCATCAGAACCTTCTATTTTAATATTTTACATTTATTTAATATTTCACTTGATGATACAAGGTTAATTAAAAAATATGTAATAAAATGCGATCGACCATGTCATAACTTTACTGCAAGAACCCCTCCCCCAAGGAAATATGTCGACGTGAATATAACTTGCATATAACTTAGAATATTCAGTTCATAGTTGTATTACAAAACGCTTGTTGCGAAGTTAGTCGCTCCTTAACAGAATTACAAAGTTGTCCGCGCGGGCGGATGGGTGACCGCTTGATACACTTAGTACATCTATGCATTCAGGATTCAGTACATCTAGGAAATTATCATAATCTATTTCTATCATTTTGGTTCATTTCATAGTAGATAAAGTTATAGATAATAAAAAGAGTTGTGGGTAGTGAATGTAAAAACTACTGTTTGGTAGTACAAATATACTCTGCGACAGTAAATAATAATAATAATTTTGAAATTTTTTATTTAACTACAAAATTTATAATTTTTGACATCCGCCTTATATTCGCCAAATCGAAAAATATTTTTTGATCCACTTTTCGTCAACAAACTCTAAGAATCAAAGCTTCAGTAAGTTATTAAAGTAAAAGTTAACCAAGTTCCGTCGCTGTCGATGCGGGGCTGGTTTTACCCCTGGGACGTTATAAACGTTTCCCCTCAAAGAACTTTTCCGTGTTAACCGTTTTTATCTTAACGGTTCTCTCTTACTGTAAAAGGACAGTAAAAACGATTTTTATCATGTAATAGCCAGTAAACTGCTCGCATCATACTGATGTTATATGCTGCCAATAAAACCCTCGGAGGGAATCCTTCACCGTTTAATGTTGGTCTTTATCGCTGCTCCAGGAGGCGGTCTAAGTGTGTACCGGGCAATCAACAGTCTCTGTAGCACAGTGGCGAACAGCTTCCCTTGTACAGGATACACCCGGTTCAATTCTAGCAGATGATGTCCCTTCGCGCGCCTTTCAAACCAGAACATAGTAATGGTTGCGCACTGCTCTTTGTCGGCTGCAATAACAGCGGTGTCCGGTAACAGATACCTACCACCGTTTGTCAATAGCTAAAGAATTCCACACTACAACTCACGGCACCCAAGCCAACCTCACCTGCTCGTGATGACAAACGAGCCTCTGGCTACAACCAACCTGCATTGGGCCAGCGTGTTGGGAAATCACCCAAGTCCATTGATATGAACCCTTACAAGCGACGGCTTTTGGTTTCCGGCGATGCAGGTACTTCAGGACCGATCGATGTGGGGATCTTTGGGGAAGGTCTATGTCCAGCAGTGCATGTCTATGGGCTGATGATGATGACAGTCCAGTATCCAGTTTTATTGCCCTAAAAAATCAGTAGATTATACTGATTGCAGGTCTCTGTTGCCGGAGACCGCCTAGGTCTAGCTGGGAATCACCGCACTTCCTATTTTGGCCGCCAAACAGTAGTGTGCAAACATTACTGTGTTCCCATTTGAAGGGAGTTGTAGCTGATGAAATTACTTGTATGACGAGATTTAACATCATTTGTCTCTAGGCGACGAGTGCAATGTGGTGCAGTGTATATCATTTTAACAAGCACCATGTGGTTATGAACCTCTCGCCGCTTAGTAGGATAAAAAAATTATTGGATACGAATGTCAGCGTATTCCTCCAATCAGAGTCCACAACATAGCCCTGGAGTCGAACCATCGGACCTTAGTGTTTACAATCGCTGGATGTAATAACGTGTAATTTGTATGTGTGTGCGTTGGAGGGTAAGGGCGGTTGGAAATATTCGCTGCTCCCTCATACTTCTCAGCCAAGGTCCACATACACTTGAGGACGCCCTTACAAACTCATTCACACTTGTTAGCCGAGGGCCATTGGCTCTGTAAGTGTCTCTTCAGCAAAAGCTATCGAGGTGGACGCGAAACGTCACTTAAGCAAGCCATAAAAGATTCATTTTTAATTACTTAGATTTATACATATAACGTTTTGTTTAAATTTGTATTTTTTTTTTAATCGTCAGGAACTTGAGAATCACCTGATTGTAAGTGTAACATCTACTCATAAAAATATAACGCTAGCTATGGTGATAGTGTATCATTTGTCAACGTTTAACTTAAATGTATCGAAGACATAAAACTCGTGAGCGACACTCGTCTCCCCCGTTTTTGTATATGGTGCTGAGACGTGGATCTTAAGATCTGCAGATTGCAAAAGAATTGACGCTTTCCAAATGTGGTAATGGAAGAAACTGTTCTTCAAGCGAAACCTAGAGTAGTTCAGACCTACTGCTAGAAAATAGGGAGATAACCTAGAAAACTGGGGGTTACTGGCAAAGTGCAACAAAAACGCTTTCCAACTAGCCGGAAACAGGACTGAGATGATAAACATTGACAAGAGTAACAGAAGGAGGGAAGAAAAATTAGATTTGAGGAGGAATCAGAATGTGGTTGGATTAGAATTAATAAGGAATTAACAAGGAACAACTGTACCCCAAATTTAATTACAGATGTGTTATACCTTTATTAAGCGACCAGTGGTCCAGGGAAAGGTTGAGAACACCAGGCCACGAGGAAGATCGCCTATCAGGTCGACTGACCGGATATAAGCGGCGGTAAATGGCTCATCATCGTTATCACTAGACGAATGCACTAGGAAGTCGGCCATCAGAGAAGAGTGGCGACGTGTTGTGAAGCTTGCCACCAACACATGAAGTGATGACCACGACCACTCTGTCAAGAGTGATACCGAGGTTATTATAAGTGTTATAGCTCTTAAAAGTTAAAACAAAAGAAAAAACAAACAACCCCTATTTGACAATTTACGGCAATAAAATAACAACAAATCAATTCAGACAAATGCGAATAAAGGGGAAAGAAAATTATGTGAGAGCAATAAAAATACTAATGCCAAAGCTGTACTCGATGAAAAGGTACACAAATTGGCAAGCGCGGGTTGGCGGCAGGGTGCGGCGGACAAAGGGGTGAGCTCGGTATATCATCGCTAACGACCCCTCTCATAAACCCTGGATTCGCTTGTAAACGTCCCGCGCACGCAGCGCCCGCCGTTATCCGGGACAGCGATAAAAATGTACGGAGCTTAACGACATTCATATTTTGCACCGATCACCGAGCACACGGCGACGTCAGACGTGCAGACACACAGATAAGCATGATGGTCCACATGTCAGGGGAGCAATTGTACTCGTACGTGGGTAGATGGGTAGGTGCCGCCGCAGCGCCTACTTCTGCCACCAAACAGTAGTGTGCAAATGTTACTGTATTCCAATTAAAAAGGTGCTGTAGCTAGTGTAATTAGGGGTAACGAGTCCCCAACGTATTCTGAGTAGCGCCACGGTTTTACGGGCAGGCATATTACTCACCATCAGGTAAACGTCCCGCCCGTCTCGTCGCTTAATTGAATAAGAATACGTCGTTAGTTGGGAGATCGACAGTAGCATCAACTGATTGTGTTAAGCTAGCCTTTGTTTCTAAATCTTCGAAAAGATACTCAGCGCTCTAGGGGGAAGTCAGACTTATATGTAGATTTTTATTCACTAAAACCCCCTTAGTGATCAATTTCGGCGTTTGGAGAGGTCAAAGGATCTCCGTTCGGAACCCAACCGCGGCCTCGCTAACGCTGTGCCGGTATAGCCCGTCCCGAGCTCTGCTTTATGCAGACCCTACCAGCCTCATCACTACTACTTCAATGATCGGAGACCAAGTCCAGTTATTGTCCTCCTCAGGGTCGTTTAGAAGGCGATGAGAGCCCCCAACCTGATAGCCAATGACCCCCAAGGCCCCATTATAATAGGGGAACGCCATTCACCGATAGGACGTGTTGACGCGCATTAGCGCCACAACAGCTTCGTCTCCGAGAGGGATCGGGAGAGGATAGATAACCTTCTTTTGTACCATAATAGTTTCACAAAAGGAGGCTACGGCCCTCCATGCAATATCTCCTCCCAACATCACCTACACGATTGCTGGCATGGAGAAGTTCCGTCCAATCTAATCTATTAGGATCCGCCGCTACGGTTCCCACGCCGAGCAAATTTCGAGCTAGCTTTGCATCAATGGTGGCAGATATGCGTTCCATGAGTCTTTATCCGCCATCTGTAGATGCAGAAGCAGCATAACAATGCCTAGAAGGCCAAGCAGGTGCTACTTTAGACCGACACGTGATCCCGGTGCTTTTACGGAAGAGGTTAGACTATCGAGCCTTGCCGTTAATTGCGTTAACTGAGATCGAAACTCCGCGTTCTCTTTAGTCAACGTTTTGGTGTGACAGTCACTGGAACCGCCATCGGGACCGCCGCCGTATCTCCGCGAAAGTTCTTATGTTGCCGCCTACGCATTGCGCGCAGCAATCCTTACACCACGCACATATGTACCTTTGAAGTTATTGGGGCGGTCCGCGACTTTGTCAATCGCCTCAAGGTTTTCGTCAATTTGTTGCCTAGGGTCGACACAGATGCGCATAAAGCGGGCCACCTTCTCCTCGTTCGGGAGACTTTTCTTTGTCCTTGTGTTTGTTAGTATCAGGATGAGGTCAGAAAAGTCTTCAGAGAACTCAACGTCCTCCGTTATCTTTCCGATTTCGGAATTCTCTGCTGACACTGCTACAAATTTAGCAGCTATAGCGTCTAGACCCAGAGGTTTTGTTCTTTTCCTTGTGAGTGTAGGGAGCTGTTTGGCAGACAAGAGCGATGTTAGAGACATCAGAGGCGTTTCCATTGCTTTCACTGACCGTCTTACCAGTTTTTGTGTACGGCACGTTTTAATCGGCCTCCTGTGTTTTTTGCCGGATCCGATGATCTGTTTCCCGATACCATTAACATCTGGATGGCGTTCCCCCATCCGCCAACTGGGGGACGTGTCGATGGAAGTTCTGGCAACTCAACACGGGCTATTAAGCTAGCCTGTCACAACATGACACTAGTTAGGATGATATACACTGCACCACATTGTTCTAGTCGCCTTGAGACATGACATATTAAATATCGTTACTTTAGTAATTTCACTAGTTACAACTTATATAAAATACAGCAAGGTACGTTACCTACCTAGTGTCCGACAATCGAAGAGCTCTAAAAGATGTACAATTTCGCTTCACATCTTACATGTTACCATCACAATAAATTCTCTATTACACGTAACATTTTACGGCAACATCTGTCAAGTTGCCAGGCGCCGGCAACGTGAAGGATCTTCAGACGTAAACGGCACAATTAAAAAGCAGGAACGACCCCTTACACATTAGTAGGAAATAATTAAATGGATACAAAGAGATTCCTTCGTCATTGAAATTGCTAGAGGAGTTGGTACAATTTAAAGTGATGATTATGTTCATTGGAATATCACAAGGAAATTATACATTTAATGGATAAGAAGAAAGTTCATATCCAATGGTGACCTTGTATTTACTCCCAATGGCACTGGTTTGTTATAATCATCACCATCAGCCGATAGACAGAAACTGAACCTACTCCAAAGAACCCAGATCGATCGGTCCTACGTTGCCCGCATCGCCGGGCACTTGGGGCCGTTGTTTGTAGGGGTTAAATGTAGGGGGATTTTGGTGGAAGGAGCCTCTTTTGTTAATTAGCAGGATGCACCACGAGCAGGTTAACTTGGATCCCGTGAGTTGTTGTGCGGGACCCCTTACACCCCGTTATAATGACATGTTAGAAATTTGACACAGCATCACATTGGACTCATAGCATCTTGAGATACAACACACAATTATAATCTCCATTAATCAAGGCGAAACTCAATAATATACTCGTATATACACAAATATTTGAAGAAAATGAAGACAGGATCTACGAGGGTTTTCGACGGGCTTTATTCAAGTCTAATATAAAACTACAAAATATTCGTATGGATATCCTACCTATGGCATTCTTCTGCTGCGAGGGCAAATAAAGCGTTATTTGGGGTTTTTACTTAAAACTCTACGGTGTCCCTTTCAACGCTTTTTGCTATTTAAAGCCTACAAGGTCAGAAAGACGTGTGCCTTTTCATACCTCCATCTACTCATCATCATAATTTTAGTGTTTTGTCGTTGCTGAATATAAACCAGGTATGTTATAAGCTAATCATACCTTATTGTTTTCACCAGGTCTTATTTACCTGGCAGACGGTGTAGTAATTCAGCGCTTGCTATTACGTGATCTAGTCTGTCGTTACGAGACCTGGTTGTATTAAAATCAAATACCCATTCGATAAATTTTATTTGTTATTGATATAAAAGGAAATCTAAGTATAGAGAAACGGTAAAGGAAGGGGTTGTCGTGCGCCGGCCGCGCGTCCGCCGCGATACCATAAAACTCCACAGACATTACGTCGCCCCTTTACGTTTTCCTCGTTGGAGAAGTAGTCCGTAGATATTCACTGCCACGATAGTAAATAAATTGCTTGAATAAAACGTCGAACGTAGCGCAATGAACGACCGTAACATAAAACAGAATGTCGATCTGGAAATGTAACTTTGTTACAGTAATATCATGTTAAATTATGATTACCATTTGCTGGATGGATTTCGTTGGACTCGTTGTTCGGGGGGACACCGTGAAAAGTAAATCAAATCAACATTTATATACACTATACATACTGTTACTTCGTCATCATCAGCCGATAGATGTCCACTAGTGAACATAGGCTTCCTTCAAAGATCTCCACATCGATCGGTCCCGCGTTGCTCGCATCCAGTTGGTTCCCGCGACTCTCACCAGATCATCGGTCCACCTTGTGGGAGGCCTCCCAAAACTATGTCCACTGTTACTTATTGTGGGACATAAATGTCTTATATACTCTTACGTTATTAGATATTATATCTGTATATTAAAGGGCCAACACCACCCGTCGCCTATTGAAGTAAAAAAAGGTACAAAATTGATTATTAAGGGTTCCAATTTAAACGGAATGTGTCTTGGGAAACGAGATATATATATTACATTTTTTTTAAAAACAATTTAGGTTCCCACCCGCACAAACCTACCCTCAATATGACGGTGATGCAGCCACAGTCACCGCGCGGGACCAATGCGGATTGGTGACTTCACACACACCTTACAATAAATTCCAATCCATGTGCAGGTTTCCTCGCGATGTTTCCCTTCGCCGTTTGTATTTCGCTGTTGTTGCTAAAGTTCACAAATGTACATAACTTAGATATTAAAGTCATCGGTACTTACCGAGATTCAAACCCGCGGCCCTCGGAATGGAGGCCGCACGCTCTAACCATTTAGCCAGCGAGCCACTATGTACAACGAGCTAGGTTTTAACAAGTTGATTGTTACATTACAATTAGTAGTTATAAATAATAAGTAGTGGTTTACTGCTGGTCAGTCTGTCGCTTATGATTGTATGCAATGGTACCTAAGTAGGTACCACCGCACCCCCTACTGCAGCCGACAAACAGTAATGTGTAAAATTACTGGGGTAACGATACTCAATATCTTGTCTCTGGCGACGAGCGCAATATGGTTCTGTATCATAACTAGAACTACGTCGTTATGGGCAAGCGTATCACTTATCATCGAGTGAACATCTCGCCCGCCTCGTCACTTAATTGAATAAAAAAAATAGCATGTAGTCTCTCATATTTTGGGTTTGTAGGTTAAGGTATATATGTGCGCGTTTTGAAGTAGGGTCCACAAAAAGGTTAATTAACAAGTTACGTGTTTCGCGTTTTCGAATAAGTCTAACAGCCCTCCATTGAGAGTCATATTTATAATTTATATCGTAGTCAGCCCATAGACGTCCACTGCTGGGCATATGCCTCTCCCAATGATCTCCACGTACAATCGGCATGGTCTCTGGTATCGCCGGGCATTATGGGGCATCACTTGTATAAGTTTCTATGGGTAGATATGAGCTATTTCCCAGCAAGTTGGCTCAATGCAGGTTGGTGGGAGTCAGAGCCTCGTTTGTTGATTAGCAGGGTGCACCACGAACAGGTGAGGTTGGCTTGTGTCCCGTGAGTTGTTGTGCTGCGTCCCTTACACCCGTTTCATAATTTAATATCCAAAAATTTAGAACGTAGTAGAGAAAACAAACTTTTTACGATAGCAATCCTAACAAGCATCAAACGCAGCATCACATTGATCCATCAATCAAATAAAACCTCTCATAAGTAACAGGATATGACAAATGGCCGACGGCGGAGCATAAATTCAACGTAAGGGGAAATAGGGACCGAAATATATTTTAGTTTTGAAAAATCACAAACAATAAAGATTCCGCGCGATGCGCATCCCTGCGAGATAAATAGACGCGGGTTCCTGCTCGGAGGTAGACCATCAGTCGTGTTTATGCCATTTACTCGTACAACGGGAAGCGGGAAGCATTCCGTCGGACGGTGACGTACCGTCGGAGTAACTCTTTCTGCTGCCAAAAAACAGTGAGCGAACAGTACTGCGTTTCAGTTTAAGGAGATCTGTGGTCTCTGTTTACTGGTGATAGGTCTCTGTAGCTGATGGAATTACTGGGGTATCGAAACCTGAATTGTTATGTCTCAATGCGACCAGCGCAATGTTACTTACCACGTTATCATGGGCGGGCGTATCACTTACCATCAGGTAGACTTCCCGCTCGTCTCGTCTTTTCGTAGAATAAAAAAAAAGTTAATAACATTACTTCAGCATGAGCAGAGAATGTGAATTTGATGAGTCAAATGCGTAGAGCGCTTTATAATGTAAACATCCTACAGACACTATCTACATCAATCATCAGGTAAACGATCTGGCAGTGAAAGACTATATAAAATCTAGAAGCTTTCAACAGCTTCATAACATCCTAAGTAATAGAAAGCTGCTTTTTCTTCATTGCTTTTTTCTGAAGTTTTACTTCTACGCCCGTGCGTTAGGTATTATTCTCGTTATTCTGTATAACTATTCTTTAAATACACTAAAAGCTACACCCTTAGTTACCTAATAACCCTTGACCTATAATTGAAATTATTTTGTTGTCCAGGGGTAACCGTAGTAGCTGGGGTTCCAAAAAAACAACCCTCGCCGTCTGTAAATCTCATCGTGTCTACAATAACAGAATTTTAAATTCTCATATTTTTATTTTTACAATTTCAAAAACCTTTTAGTGGTATGGATCCAAGTGAAGGTGTATTTGCATACATCCTTAAAGCCTCACTCATCCGGCGCGGGGGGTGGGGCGGTGTAAACAATAACCTATTACGAGCAGGGCCCCGGTTGTTTACGTTTGACAATTTGTTTGTGATGCAAACCCCGCCAAGTGTCAGGATAATGAATATTCAGAGTTCGCGTTCACAGCTCGCTTCAGTTTCTACATATTCATAACTTGTTATATCTTCAATTTAAATGTATTTTTTTTATAATTTTGATGTAAAACCATCATAGTTTTTCTTGTGTTATTTGCTCATTAGGGTATTCCATTATCGGTTTGCTTAAACTTAGTCACGTGTCTCATTACAGGGCTCAATTAAAATGGCTATCTATTCAATAACGTGGAGACACACACATTCTATTTTTCTTTTACCTTTTACTTCCTGGCCTTCACGCCCCTTGTTATCCTCTGTAAGCGCTTAGATTATCTCGTGCCACGCGAAAGTCAATGTTGCTTTTCTAAATCTTTGCTTCTTCAAATACCAACACTTTCTTCCAAACTTTACAAAGATTATTTTACTATAAAAACAGTGAAGCTTTGAAATGCTCTCTCTCATGATACCCGTGCTTATCCCCCCTTAAATATCTTTAACAGGAGAGTTGAGGACTCTTATCTTCGTCGCTCGCTTAGTAATATTATATATGCATTGCATTTATTTTATATATATATATATATATATATATTCCTATCTTGTATTGTACCCCTGCACTCTTTATTACAATTGTTTATACCCTGTCAGGGTTTGCTGGAAGAGATCTCTTAGGGTTAAGCACGCCTATGTTCAATACGTCTCAACTTATATTTTAATTTGTTTATAAGTTTTAATGTATAAGGTATTAAATACTATGAATCTATAGGCCTCGAACAAGGTGGACCAACGATCTGGTGATGGTGGTGATGATATATCTATATACATAAAAATATTGTTATATAAAAGTAATAATCTAATTCGTATGAATGATTATACGATACAATAAAAATATAATCAAACTGTTATCATCATCATCGTTTCAACTGGTGAACTGCTGGACATAGGTCTCTTGTAAAGTATTCCACGGTCTTGCGTTGTTTGAGTCCAGTGGCTTCCAGAATTCTTTTTATGTCCTTTGTCCACCTGGTGGTGGGTTTGCCAACGCTACGCTTTCCGGTGCGAGGTCGCCATTCGAGCACAAGACCCCCAACGTCCAGCGGTTCTACGAGCTATGTGCCTTGCAATTTGCCACTTCATCCACGCGACTAGTACCCTATCTCGGTGTCCTTGGTTACAATTAACTTATTTTAGTAGAGCACTGTTTAAGGTAATATTAACTTAACTGTTATCAGAGGGTACTTACGTCGAGGTAGCACCTTATATCGGAGGAGAGGATACAATGTCATCGCCGTATGTTGTTTTAGGATAGAAGTCCTTAACCAACCTCGATTCGGAGAAACCTTCACGATAAAATATATAACAAACACAATAATGAAGGGGGATAAGGGGTCCAGCACAGAAACTCACGGGACCCAAGCCAACCTCACCTGCTCGTGGTGCACCCTGCTCATCAATCGAGGCGTTGGCAATACTATATGAGGTTCTTCAAAGAAGACGTGAAAATGTTTCTGCAGCGCCGACACCATGCCCAGTGATACCTCTGGTGTTACTGGTGGTTATAGGCTGTGGCTACCGCTCAACATCAGCTCAGCCGTATGCCTATTTGGGACCTAGGTAGTATATAAAAAAAAAACTAATCCGCATTAGGCCAATGTGGTGGAAAACGGTCAAAATCTCCCCATATAACTTCCTACAAACGTGGACATTTTTGAAGAAGATGATGATGATAAGGAAACTAGATTTCTATTTCAATCCACGTGACCATAACAATGAGCTACTTATGATGTTGTCTCATGAAACTTTCCAGGACCTTCTGAAGGATATCGTAATATTTTGATACTACAACCTGTTGATCGAAATAAGTATTACATGTTAAGGAAACAAGTGTGATGGAAACAGAGCAAGAGAAGTGCAAACAGAGTGATGGAAGGGTTGAAACGTTATCCAATCTATCATACAAAGCTGTGGCTGCAGTTTATTATTTGAACTAAGGGAAGTTTTGAAATTAAAATTTCGAAAAACCCTGTTATCATGCAATGGCCAGGGTACGTTATTATCCTCTGCGTTCTTTTGTATAGAATAATCTAATTTTTTCCCCCTAATACAATCTTACAATCCCACCCATTATTATCTGGAAACGGGATGAAAAATGAACGCTGCTTGCATTGAATTTCAGCGCGACCGGTCTGATGCAGCCTACATCTGGTCTTGAATAATTTCTTGTTCCATGTATAGTCCGGTCTCTGCTCTACGTGGCCCGCCAATTGCCAATAACAAAAACGCTTAAGACCCGGAGTCTCCGATCTGGTTGCAATTTTCTGGTCGCGTCGGAGTTCGCCGCTCTCGATGTCGACATAGGTCCCACTGAAAATCAGGTTTGCGGTCTTTATAGGCATTACTTGATTGAGTTCCTTTTCCACAAGACCCATATAATTTTTTATTAGCGTTTTTTTTATTATGTATTTTTGTATCTTATGAGAATAAAGGATATATTATTATTATTAAATAATAAACTTTGTAACTACTCGTACATTACTATGCGGACTTACCGCCAGTGAGCCATTTCTCTTAGTTAAGTTCGGGTGCGGTGAGATTTGTAGATGTGCTTAATGAATACTGAAAGTTAAACTATAAGCGTTATATATTATTTATATACAAAGGATGCTCAGTAATGGAATGCACATAAATAACATATAGTTAACAAATTATTTTGTGACGCGGGCAATAAACCAACCTAAGGCGGGAGGGGTTGAACGGTAAGTTGTTATATGTAATGTAATTTTTTTTTTTAATGGTTTCACATATAAATATAAACAAGAGATTAAGCTTACAAAAAATTGTTATAGTTATGATGGCTTTAATAGCGTTAAGTAAATTAATAGTGGGGGTATGGAGCCGATGTTCAGACTAATTATTATATAGATACTCGTGATCACCGAGCACGCAGCCTCGTCGCTTTCGATTATGCGGTTTTCTACTGTACATATATATTACATAAGGCACGATATCGATCTCCCCGCCCGCGCACATAGCGCTGACTGTCTCGGGAACATAAAGCCATATATTCGTGCAAACACAGACATTAACCCGATATCATCCGGCCGATCCGATCCACGCGCACCAAACCGAGCGGGCAATCGATGACGTGATGAATATATCCGTGGATTTTTTCAGAAGCGAAAATACTGAAGTTTATTTGATGTATTACATTCTGTTATTTCAGGTTTTCTTTGTTTCAATCGCAATTCTTCCTTTGTGGCAGTTCAATAAGACACTAAATCTAATTGCATTTCTAAGAGATTTTGACTTTTTGTTTATTGAACGAAGCGACGAGGCAAGCGGATGTTCACTTTAAAGTAAGCGATACGCCTGCCTCGTCGCCTTGAGGCATAAGATATTAAGTCTCGTTTCTTCAGTAATATTTACCCGGTACTTTTTGTCGGCTGCAATAGCCGCTGCGTTGGTACATACCTCCAGTAAACAGAAATCTGATGAAGACACTGTAACATTTCTATTTCACTACTGCAGCTAGAGTTAGGGTTGAATAAATCATTTAGATAACATTAATACCATTAATAGGTAAAGTAGAAAGGGCGTCGAATTTACTGCGGTAACTATATGTAATATATTGTCTCAAAGAGACAGACGGAAAAAGTGTAATGTGTAGTGAAGATAAGAATCTTCACATTATTACAGACGGATGTATCATCAGCAGATGGAGTGTCCATTGCACGTCGCATTATTCTATGTTAACAGAATACTTACAACAAATTCAGAATTATTTTCACAAATTCGTTCAGATCAGGAAAACTTGCAGGATTGGTAACTTAATGATTATGATTAAATTAAGTTAAAATTACAAGCGAATATATGTACGAAGTATTTTTGATAAAGCCTGTTTATTTTATGAGGTACTCGTTATCGTTAATAAAGCTTCAGATAACATAATGTATAGACAGCCTTACGGGGGTGGGGTTGGTACCTACTACAGAGTTGTGTAAATATATCTGTTGTGTGTCGTTTAGAAAAAAATGTATTTCCTTTGTGAAAGGACTACATTGCAAAATAGCCTTTAAGGTCTTTTTATTTAAGAGTTATATTTTGTTACAGCTGATCGTGTAAAGGGTGAAACGGCGTGGCAAAGGGATGTTACGTACGGTCCCGTGATTCAGCCGTGATGATGGCTTACCTGTTCGGGGCGATAGGGGCACTCGCGCTGGTGAGTCACACAGGTAAGCCCTCCAAGTGTTAATAATCAGCAGCTCCATTAGTCTACGTATGCATTAACACCGGAAAAGGTTCACATTATGAAGAGTATGTTATGGCTACAAATATTGCGATCGAATGTAGCGATGCTAGAGCACTCGAGAAAATGAAGAGAGCGATGCGCCGCGAGCCGGATATCCGGCGGTGAGTTACAGTTAAGGAGTCATCCGTAATAATTAATAGCTATTGCATGAGAAAGTTCTTCAGAAGAGTTCTTTAGACGTTTCCAGAGTAGTAGGAAGCCGATCGTATATACAGGCGTTCGCGTATTGAACTTGGAGGAGATACCGCGATTGATCTACACGGGTGATACGAGCGATGCGCGACTTGATTTTCAACTTGAGACGAGCTTATTTATTGGACTTTTACCATCAGGAATAATAAACGTTTTCGTCTCGAAATATCGTTTCACTCGATCAAATAGAAAAAATCGCGTAACAATATTTATATCGATATGTTTCAAGTGCAACAACTCTCGTGGACGTGTAACATCCGCAAACCCGCTCTTGTCCAGATCTTGATAAAATTGTAAGTGGACGTCGTAAGAGAAGGCCCTAAGTACCAACAGTGAGGACCTTAAGTACTTATTCTTATTATATTATATAATCGTACAACAGAAAGGGTTAACTTTTAATCCCTTTTCAAACGATTGCTTTTATTAGATTTGGCATACTCCAAGTCTGTATATAAAAGGTATTATTATTATTTACATTTCATCTCAGCATGTATCCACGTATACATACAAATAATATGTTATAGATAATAATAATAATTTACATGAAATGTATAAAGTTACGAATTCGGTGAAAAACCTTTCCAATACTTTACTTGTTCACATAAATTTCCAACATCTTTTAATATACCTTATGTTTTGTCGTCTAACTGGATTGCCTTGTAATACGAGGGCTCCTGGTTTGATTTCTGGCTACACCAGTCATAGGGTGTATTCTAACCCTTGGCAGGTAATTTGCCACAACAGCATTGGTATCCACATGAAATCCAGAGCAGTTTTGTAGTGCACTCTTCGCCATCCACTCTAGTAACTATACGTATACATATTAGTAATTGTGTATGTTGGATGTTAAAATGTTAATACTTGAGTGACTAGATGATACAGAGAATTATAATAGATACAAAGTATAAACGATATATAATACATATATAGAATACAGATACGGAACAGCGGGATCTAGTCACTGGTGAAAAAATAGATCATGCCGGCGGGGGAACGCTGGGGCGGACAAAGCTGTTACTTTGCAACCTATTTACGCTACAAAGGCATACTTAAGTCGTGCTTATGTTATATTTTAAGCAGTAAACTATATGTTACTTAACTAATCCATTAATCTTTTGGATCTGATTGTAAGTAAAACTAAGGACAAAGAGTTGTAGTCACATTTAGAAATTATAAGTAATGATATATGAAAAGCGAAAAGCTTCAGATAGAATTGTTATTAATGTTGAATGTTTATGAAATATAGCTGGTAATGCAATTTGATTAAACAGTGGACAAATGACGGTGATAAGGCTCCGAGGGACAAAAATATTGTCGGGCAGCGAATCTGGAAACTGGTCGATCCTCACGCCGCCGAACTTGCGCTCACTTCAGCCGAGATTCATTTGTACAAATGGCCGGAGCGGGGGCGCGCATAGAAACGGATCGTTGTATAATAGCTGGATATATTGGGCCCGTAACTCAGCAGCGAGCACAATGGCTGTCTTTGCCTTGAATAGCTTCCATAATGCTCGAAGGAGACAAAAGTAGCCGCTCAGTAAACGCCACAATGTTTAATATTAAACTTGCTCCACGTTGCGGGCGGCTATTATTTATTGCAGCCTACATAATGCCGGCTCGGGACGCGTGACCCGAATTATTTTATACATCTGAGATGACCCCGATGAATACCCAGTCAACGCGGAGACGCGGCACTGGGCCTCCGACTCCACAACTCCATACAGAGTTACGAAAGAATAAGAGCTGCACGCTAAACTAACATCTCCGAAACTATTAGAAGTAAACACTCAAAATTTGGTAAACATATTGTTAAGTTAATAACAGAGTTTTTGTTTAGGGAAATAAATAAAAAAACACAAGTTCCTTACCTAGCCAACTTGATGCGGAGCAGAGGTCTCTGTCGATGTGTGGTAAGTCTATAGATCTATTGCCGGTGGGCGTCTATAAATTTCGCGGGGGTTTATTTGTTCTGAAAATAACTTGAGGGAGTAAAAGTGTGAATGCTGAGACAGAGGGCATCAACCCTTCACTTCGATGGAGACAATTATGCCAACAAGTTATTTTAACCCTCGACTATGCGCACGATAAACGATAGAATGAAGCCGCTTTGTTTGAATGCAGATATCAACAAAGAGTAGACTGGGAAGTAGAAAACTACATAAGTAGAGAAGTCAGGGTTGTGAGATTCTTACTCACTAAAACCCTGTCGGTGGTCTGTATCAGTGCATTCGGAGAGGCTCCGGGATCTCTTACAGAACGCACCGGTGCCCCTCTACATTTTGTGTGAACAAGTCTCTGAGGAGGAGGCTGACCCTCTTAGACACCATCGTTGAGCCATACGTAGTCCCACGCGTGTTCGCTTGTTGAGCGATAAGGGCCCTCACCCACAAGACTCGCGAAACTCATAGACCCTTTTAGTCACCTTCTACGACAAGCAGAGCTTACCTTCTCTTACTAGCCCGAGACTACAGTGCTGTTGATGGTAGACCTAGTGCCAAAGTTGATTTAAACTTAATCATGAATATAATGCATATTATTTCGATTGTGTTGTAAAATCAAGTGAAGCTTATAATTGATGAACAGGCTGTGCGGACAATACGAATGGATTGGCAGCCAATCTGGCGGAGTCGGATTACCCGGATCTGGATTTGGGCCTGGCGCAGAGGGGTCCTCGATTCGACGTGGCTTACTCCAGAAACGTCACGGCGCTAGTCGGCAAGACTGCACAGCTGAATTGCAGAGTTCATGACCTTGGAAATAGAACGGTACTGTATTGGTTCATATTAAATCTATTTACTTAAGTATTTTTTTTATCGTTCCTTTTCTTTGTTACTGTCATACATTTCACTTCTTCGCTTTCTTCCTTCTCAATTTCTGTCGTTCATTTTCGTCTTTTGTACATCACATGTTTAAGTATTCGATTGTTAGTGATAAAGTTATAAACCTAAGTTCTAACCTGTCGTTAGTGTTTTCGTTCAGATACATATCAAACACTCCTAGGATATAAACACCTAAGCATTGTTAAAAATTTACTTAAATTATATAAGATTCATCACCATCATTAGTCAATTGACGTCTACCGCTGGACATTGGTCTCCCTCAAAGATCTCCACATCGATCGGACCGCGCTGCTTTTGTTCAACGACTTCCTGCGACCTTCACCAGACAGCATCGCCTGAAGTACTGCCGGACACTCATTTGTTCCTAAGGGGGGTTTGGGCCATTTCCTACCGCGCTGGGCTAATGCGAGTTGATGAGAGCCAGAGCCTCGTTTGTTGATTAGCAGGGTGCACCACGAGCAGGTGAGGTTGGCTTGAGTTCCGTATGTTGTACGGAACCCCTTACACCCCCTGACATGTTTAAAAATAAAGTATTCGTGGACATGCTTTATCCACGCGCTCTTAGCCTTGGTGGATAATAACTCACCAAATCACAGAAGCACAATTGTCTTTGAATATGAAGAAATTTAACAGTTCATCTTTCTACAGGTGTCATGGATCCGGCATCGAGACATTCACCTCCTCACATCAGGGAGGATGACGTACACTTCCGACCAAAGGTTCATCAGTGTGCACAATCCTCACACGGAGGATTGGATACTAAAAGTAATGTTTGGTGGTTTCCACTGATTTTAGCTTCTTTATTATCACCATCACAACCTATGGACGTCCACTTCCTACTCGGTCGAGTTGGTAATCCTTGAAGGAGGCCTATGTCCAGCAGTGGGCGTCTATGGGCTGGTAATAACTAATAATGAATGACCTAGAGTTTACAATGTTTATTAGTTATAATTAAAGTTGTATGTCAGAGTTAAGTTTTATACTTAGTTTCAGCTTTAAGTTTTTATAAATATGTTAAATGTATTCATCGCCAGTCGGTGCCCTGGTGCTCTGGCGCAGATCGATAAATTTTCGATTTGAACACTTGGCACCTGAACGTGTCCAAAGTGGGTCGCTAACCATTAGTGAATATAAAGTGTTTGCCGACCAGATAAGGTTCCCGCAGCGGCGCGACTCCGGCGTCTACGAGTGCCAAGTGGGCACCACGCCGCCCATCGGCCACCGGATGTACCTCTCCGTCGTCGGTAAATAACCTCACACGAATTTAATAAAAACCTTAATTTTTAAACCCCGAGTTTGAAGAAGTTCTGCCATCGAATTAACCACATAACATTGAAGAGATATATCTATGAACACCTTACAAGAAAAATTACAATATTAATGAGTATTTTATACATATAGAAGATATCCAGAAGTTCATTGACTCATCACGAGATCTCCGAAACTACCACATGTGAACACTCAAAATTTGGTGGAGATATCGCTTCTGCCGTTTAGGTGTCAGCTTAAAACCGGATTTTTAAAAATCCTTCTCCAAATAGAATCCCATGGGTATTACAGCCAGCTGACCGGGCTTGGAACAGCTGGCATATTTATAAGTCTCCATCCATGTCCACTCTTTTATAAGTGAACGTCTCAATGAACAGAGTACGTACTTTTCCATCATAGAAATTAGTCTTTATTACCTGCTAAGCCCAAAGGAGGCATAAATTTAATCTCTATATCAAACAAGATCCTCTCGAATGCCGCTGTGTAATCATTGTATATGATCATCCTCGAGGATTGTATCCTCGATGGAGAAGAACTACCGCGAAATTTAGTAGATTTTTCTCTGTAATATTACAAATTAACGGTATATATTTGTCAATTAAACCTTTTGTAATACGGTATTGTTTGATTAGAGCCACTGACGACGATACTCGGTGGTCCGGAGCTGTTCATCAACATGGGCAGCACCATCAACCTGACATGCGTGGTGCAGCACTCGCCGGAGCCCCCGCCCGCTATACGATGGACTCACAATGACGAGGTATAATATTTTATGTAGTATATACAGTAACTGTTTTTTTTTTTTCATTTGTTCATGATGTCCGAGAACCCGTGATAATTGACTTCTGTGAGTATCAGATGAACGGCATCAGAACCGATGTGACCCTTTGATGTGACGTAATAATTTCCTCCAAACCTATACATATATATATATACGAGTACATATTTTGCGAATCGATCAATTAACGCATCTGCGTATTCCTGATAATTAATGGCAAAATCCATCTGAAAGCTGCTCCGGATTTTAATAATTCCTGAACACAAACCGGATGCGGGATGAGTTCGTTAACTTTTAATTATGATGCGAAAACTACCAATCGTAAAGCTAACCTCATTTTCAGCACCGTCGCCGGGATTTGAGCCGCTGCCAGACTGAGCTGGACGCATACCGCCCACTAACTAAACTTATCTACAATTACTAATTGCACCACCGCAAACTATTGGAATTAATATAATGTTTAACACAGTCTGCGCATGCGCACGAGTAATGCTACTACTGTGTCATTTCAATTTGAAATCATTTTATGTGATGACGAGAGGAAATGTAAAGCTCGCGTTTGTCATGAATAATTAAAACTTTGCTCTTGAATATTTTCAAATTGGAGACAGAATAAGCTGTTGAAGTGGAGCCAACAATACATCTGAAAATGGATCTACTTCAAAGGAAAGTTATTTTTTTAATCACCATAGTAACGCAACCAATATAGCGGGTTGGATAATTGCCTCACCCTATTCGTTCCTATTGTCGTTTAATAGGGATTCCGTATTACGTATTGACTAGTGTGTTGTGTCGACAGGAAATAAATTACGACTCGCCGCGGGGCGGAGTTTCTGTCATTACTGAAAAGGGGGAGACGACCACTTCCCACTTGCTCGTCCAGAAGGCGAAGGCGCCAGATTCGGGCC
Source organism: Ornithoptera alexandrae (assembly GCA_029030555.1). Taxonomy (NCBI): domain Eukaryota; kingdom Metazoa; phylum Arthropoda; class Insecta; order Lepidoptera; family Papilionidae; genus Ornithoptera; species Ornithoptera alexandrae. Next base: position 738,346 of record JARDVY010000077.1, on the reverse strand, counting down.
GGTACACGTGCGCGCCGGCAAACGCCAACCCCAGATCCGTGCTAGTGCATGTGCTCAGCGGTCAGTCAATTACTATAAATCATCATACAGATCCGCGAGGGTTCCGCCAACCCGGGGACCCAAGCCAACCTCACTTGCTCGTGGTGCACCCTGCTAATCAACAAACGAGGGTCAAATCGTCGTGGTCGGAAATAGCTAAAAACTACGACCCCCATTGTCCGGCGGTATCAGAGGCCATGCTGACTGTGGACCGCCTGATGTGAAGATCTTTGGGGAAGGTCTATGTCCAGCTGTGGACGTCTGTCGGCTGATGATGAACCATAAGAGATAAAATAAGTCACTTTCTAATACTTATTCGGTATTTGACGAATCATTTAAAACTTGCTATATCTGAATTAAAGTTCTCGCTTTCGAGAATTTCCGGGATGCATTCCAGGAAATCTCCCAGTCAACAAACCGCGCTGACTTTAATCTCCTCCAACTCCAAAATAGTTATATATATATATATATATATATATATATATAACGATCTTACAAATCGTAATAACCCCAACATTGTATCAACCTAAAAACTAGACTAAATCTGATAATAATACTAAATAGAATAAACTAGTTCTTTTTAATTATGCTAAAAGAAATAATACATCAAGTCTCATCATCATCAGTCGATAGGCGTCCACTGCTGGACGTAGGCCTCCCTCAATGATCTCCACATCAATCGATCATGCGCTACCCGGATCCAGCTTCCCACAACCTACACCAGATCGTTGGATCATTCTCCTTCCCACCAGGTCGTCCGAAGATCAAGCCAAGTCTGTTCGGTTCCACATCATTCCTGCCAGATATGAGCTAGACTGTTACGTCCACTGCTGGACTCAAGCCTCTCCCAATGATATCACCACATCGATTGATTCTTCGTTATGATCGGCACGGCCACCGGTCCCGCCGGGCACTTAGGGCGGTCTTTTGTTGGAGTTCATTGAGGAGAATTTGGACATTGGGAGTTGGTGGGTGGACAGAGCCTCGTGTTATTCAGCAGGGTGTACCTTGTGCAGGTGTAGTTAACATGGGATCCGTAAGATGTTGGGCGGAACACCTTACACCTCTAACTGAAAATTTAAGTAACAGTAATTAAAAACTGGAGACTCTCTATGTAGGTACCACATATTACTGTGGTTATTAAAGAAACTGTTACTGACTTCAAGATCTTGTCAGGCCACGAGCACAGTGTGGTGCTGTTGTATATGTTGATGATCTTCCTGAATTAAGACTTGATTATACAGAAAAATGCTACCACCGGTAGTGTGCTATCATTACTGTGTTCCGTGTTAAGGCTGTCGTTGAGAGATATTACTGGGGTAATGTGACTTACCGAGATGGTAATTTTTCAAGCGACGAGCACAATGCGGTGCTGTGTATATCATCCTAACTAGTATCGCGTTGTTATAGCGAAGGCGTGTCGCTTTCCATCAGGTGAACGTGATGCTCCTATCGTGACTTCGTCAGATAAAAAAAAATATTATAGCTTGCTTACAGTTTTGTTATGAATGTGATGGTGATGCATAATCCGGTTTGTGCGGTGCAGGGGAGCACCCCGCGGCGATGCAGCACGGCGGCCAGCTGCGCCTGCAGTACCCGCTCTCCGCGGCGCTGCTCAGCGTCGTCGTAACTCTGATGGGTTGCTAGTATAAACACTTCACAGGCATCGTAATCTGTAATTAGCACCAAGTGAACCCACATTTATTAATATCATATAGCTTCATCTAGCTTAAATGAACATAGAACCTTCGTCAAATCTTTCGTACGCCGTCACGTGTCCGGTCAGCCGCGGGCGACACGCTGCGTTTGTATCGCTCATCACTTGTTATTAAGTACTAGGTTTTTTATAACAATTCAATTTAATTAATACTAGTTACCATTGTAAAAATTACACACAGCATCACATCTCATTAATATCTTCGCAATGTTACGTTTCTTCATTGTGACGTTAAATCATACATTATTAACGACAAGCTATTTGTTAATAAATATGTCAAATATATCGTTATTAATAACACACAAATGTAAAAAAAAGGTAAATAAATGTACTTTGATGATAAAAAAAGGTATATAAATAAGGCTTTATATAAAAAAGGTAATATTTATTAGTTGGTTGAGGTTGTAATAGTTGGAGCGCGCGATGCGAACCCTCGCTGGTTACCTTTACACAAAATTCGTAATATCTATACCATCAAACATTGAAGAGAAGATTTGTACTACCGTTTTACAATTATCGCTATCAGTAGCGTTTTTCTTATACTTCGAGACCTAGCCCATTGATAGCTCTGCCAGCTCCAAGTGGATGAGATGAGAACATTTAGAGGACCGTAAAGCATTAAAGGAGTATAGTCAGACTATTCTTTTAAAACTTAGTCTAAAGCTCATGTATGGAGAAGTTTTGAGTAATGGAGAGGAGACGAGGATCTGATGATGAATTCGATGAAATTTTCTTGTGGAATTAAGATGGCAATAAACACTTAAAGTTATCACTTGAGTTATATAAATTATTATATAAATAAATTATCAACTACAACGGACCATCTATTTTGATAAAGCAATAATATCCGCTGTATCGCAGCGGTGGAGCTTGCTTGAGGTTTCCGGTTCCATTTCGGGTCCATGTAAATGGTGAAATTATAATGGTCCACAAAAAAAAAATTGTGAATAATAACAAACAGATTGTGTCATTAATCTAAAACTATTATATTTGATATAATTGTTTAAACCTCATATTTAAGATTTGTTTAATAATTGTTTGCCCGTTACGAGAGCTTGCATGAGACTCAACGAAATCTATGTTTACCTTCAAACCGGAAATAATCTCCATTAACAAGTGAATAGCACAAAAACCTGTCTTCTGCTTCAACAGCACATCATTTAATATAGTTATAGAAATTCAATGTGAAATTATTTCAATTACTTAGCTTAATGAATTGTTAGATTAGTGACGCGATTGATTTTCGTTAAACGTCCCCAATTAACCGGATATAGTTAAGTGAATGTTAATTCGAAAGCTAAAGTTATCACTTAAAAAGTACGAATAGGTAATTTCAATGTATTTAAGTGTCGTATAGATCAATGTACCATTGACCCGGATCAATAATGTTTATGGACAATTCGTAATTGTTAAGGCGAAGTTTGTAAATACGTAGCGAGTAAGACGTTGTTTAAGGGAATAAAAAAATTTACTGCTCAGCAATTCTTTTCTTTCACTCCCTTTTTCTCTATCCTTTTTTTGTGATGAAGTTTACGCCTCAAGTTTTATTAACAACTATTGCTTCATCGGACTCGGGGCTCGCGTATGTGGAATCCGTTCTCCATTCTCTTCCTCCTGCCCTTAATCTTAACAAGTGCAACGACAGTAGTAACATACTAGTATATTTTTCTCTACTTACCTCTGTCATCGATTATTAATGAAGTTACTCCCTCCTCCCTTAAATTATTAAGCATTAAAAATTAGAAAACTTGTATGGATTTTTGTTAAATAATTTTAGAGCTTTCTCTTTATAGTTTATAAATAATTAAAATGTGAGAAGAGAAGATAGGAATTTAAAAGTTCTATAGTAAGCAATATATTAATACTATTCCGGTCAAGTAACATTTGTGGGTAGTTTAACAATTTCAAATATATTCTCTCGTAGCTGAAGCTGCTAACGGAACCCTGAAAGCTAAATCAACATCGAACCATTCCTACATCAATTACACAAACTTTTTTTAATGAAAAAGAAAAAGCAGTTCTATTACTAATGATAGAGCTATTTACAGAACTTATAAATAACTTACATATCCTCGACATGAACAATAACCGCAAGCTTAACTTACATGATACATAATAAACAATCCACTTAAGGTTCCTTCTGCTGGGATTTAAGGAAAGACCCCAAAGGATCAAGGTCAGTTCGAGTGTAACATATTAAACTTAAACAGCTGACAATTTCGAGCTGTAGTTAAAGTTAAAAGTTAGTTAAGTTGAACTCTTCGTAGTTGAATTTGTAAGAAGTTTCGATTCCCACTAACCTTAAGATTTCCGTAAAAGAAATTGAGAAGGTCCAAGAACTAAACAGCTTATGTGGACATGAGATAGATTAAGAGTACTCTGCCGCAATTGGCCAGCCTAATGAATTTGTAGACCTGCCTATTTCTTCGTGAAAGAAGACCCCAAGTCCTCTTCTAATACCATACATCTTGGATAGCGTACGATGAAATCACATATAATTCCCCCATCCCTTCCTTACCACGTGTCACCATCCTTACGCAGTAAACATCGCCAGTTTGCTAACACGGAGATTTACCTGTTCCTCCTTGATAAGAACTTACCGCCGAGTGTTCCCAACACAATACAACGTGTCCTCGAGAAGAATCAATAGGTTTTACCACATCACCACTGGACATGATGAGGGATCGAAGTGGGAGTAACCTATTTCAAAAAGAAAATCTTAAAGAAAAATAGTTTAAGATCAGTTTAGCCATACTCAGTAATCAGTTTAGCCACTGGTGGAAGGCCTCTGGTGCCGGAGTCCATCTAAGTAGTCCACAGGAAGTCCTATTGCAGCCGACAGACAGTACTGTGTTCCGTCTTCAGGACAGGTTTTTGGTGAAATTACTGGGGGTGAGTAGACTCAACATTTTCTATCTTAGTGTAATGTGGTGCAGTGTATATCATCCTACCTAGCGCCAGTTTGTTATCGGCAGGCGTATCACTTGACATCAGGTGAACGTCCCCCACGTCTTGTCACTTAATTGAATAAAAAAAATAGACACGGCGACTGACTTGAATATAAAATACGTGCAGATCGTTGCCGCAGTACGTAATGCCGCAGTTATATATAGAACTGGACCAGACGCGCGGAACAGCTGCCAGCGACAGCTGCTTCCGTCGGAGCCTACTGCTGTGCTACATCTTTCACTACTTACTTCAAATCGGATTCTATAAAGAGTTATTTTTTATATAGACCCCTAGGTAATAAACAATATATATATATAAACACTAGATTTTTTTATTATTCGAAATCATGGTAGGTGATACGCCTGCTCGTGCTCTTCGCTACGTAGCTAGCTGCAGCGCTTTTGATACTGGAACTCAGTAATGGATGCACACTACTGTTTGCCGGCAAGAGTAGGAGGTGCTTGCACCACCATAGACAGAATCCGGCAGACTTACCACCAGTTAACTAGTAATATATAACTCACCTGGTCGTGGTGCACCCTGCTAATCAACAATCGAGACTCTCACCACCCCGGATTGGTTCAGCGTGGTGAGAAATAGCCTAAATCCCCCCAATATGAATCTCTATCCATTGTGGGAATATTTGGTGCACGCCTATGTCCAGCAGTGGACGTTATCAGCTGATAACGATGATGATAGCATTATAATGACACACTCGTAGTGACCATCTGATGATCTAACTGGTTTTGATCTTATAAAAAGTGTTCTAGCTTTTTTCTAATTGAGATATAATTCAGATCTAGATTTTTCATAAATATAATCAGTATTTAAACGTACCACCACTTGAATACATTTAATCAATTTTAAGGGTGGGGGCGATGTTCGGTCGCACTGCAATATAACGTTTGAACGATGGCCTCTCAGCGCTGATTAAATATATTAAGTTGCGCTTCCATTGGTGGGAAAAAAATATGATTTTAAGTCCTTATAAGTTATGAGGATGAAGAGGTTTGTAGTCGTTATTAAAGTGTTGCTGGTGGTAACTCTCTGTTGCCGGAGACCGTTTAGGTAGCACCGCAGCTCCTATTGCAGCCGATAAACAGTACTGTGTAGACATTACTGTGTTCCGTATTGAAGGACGATGTAGCTTGTGTAATTACTGGGGTAATGAGCGTCATGTATCATCCTAACTACCACTACGTTATGTGTACACTAGTACTTACCATCTGGTGAAAGTCCCGTTCGTGTCATCTCTTAACTAAAAAAAAGGGTTCAATCCTTTTGAAACAACAGTATAACTGAAGTGAAGGATAATTACAGCAAGCATCACGACAACCTTCGAGCCGGAATGTAATACTGCGACTATATCCGCCTCTCGATATACGTATTCAAACAAATGTTTTGGTTTAAATAGTAAAGTTATTTACTAGTAATTAGTTATAATGTAATGGTTCCCGCACAACAACTCAAGGGACCCAAGCCAACCTCACCTGCTCGTGGTGCAGCCTGCTAATCAACAAACGAGGCTCTGGTTCCCAGCAACCCGCATTGGGACAGCGTGGTGAGAAATAGCTTAAATCCTCCATATAAATCCCTACTCGGTTGTGAAGGAATCTTTGAGGGAGGCATATGTCCAGCAGTGCACGTCTATCGGCTGATGATGAATGATGTCGAGAGTACAGCAAAAAAGAAGAGGTAAGTAAATAAAGTTAATTTTATATAAAGTAATTCGTGCTTTATTATAAAATCGCTAGCGCTTATCACAGAGCCCTGAGCCGCGCCTGCGCTGCGCTGCGCTGCGATGTAAGCATAAAATTTTGCAAACAAAATTTGGGTCCGTCCTCGTTTTCACATAATACCCATATTTCGATGAAATCGTCACAAATTTTGTCAAAACTCATACGTTACAGCTGGTAGGTCTCCGTTGCCGCTGACCGTCTGGGTAGTTACCACCACGGTTCCTACTGCAGCAGACAAACGGTACTGTTCAAACATTACTGTGTTCCAGTTCAGCGGGAGTTGTAGCTAGTGTAAGACTGGGGTCGTTATCCTCTACACTTACCACCTTATATCTCAATCGACGAATGCAATGCGGTACAGTGTCATCATCATCATCATTATCAGCCGACAGAGTCCACTGCTGGACATAGGCCTGTCTCAAAGATCTCCACATCGATCTATTCTGTGCTGCCTGCATCTGGCTGCTTCCCGCGACCTTCACCATCGGACGACATGGTGGGCTGCCTGCCAACATTACGTCTTCCGGTACGCGGTCGCTATTCGAGGACCTTGATGCCCCATCATTGTTAACGGCAGACGTATCATTTACCATCAGATGAACGTCCCCCTCGCGTCAACGCAAATAGTGATTACTATGAACACTAAACTGCGCTCGTCGTTTGGGGGCCTAAGATTGTAAATCTCGTTACCATAGTAACTGTGAGGTATGTAATCTTAAGTACCTACTGACGTCCAGTAATATGTTGAATCTCGGCACCTGCGCCGGAACTTGTATAAAGTTATCATTCACTTTATTCACATTATAGTGATCACGTCTTTCCGTTTGTCTCCAGATTAGTCTGCAAAACCTGTACTCTCACGGATATTATTATATTTCACCGGAAGCGTGGCCATGGTTCGCGGAAAATTGGAATACACTTTTCAATAGCCACTTCAGATCATTAAACTTGAAGCCGGATCAATTAACTCACTCACAATTTGTTATACCTTCGTCAAACGCCGCAGAGTGGGGAGGTGCGTTCATTTAGCTCCATAAGTATGTGTGATGATGGGAGATGATGCTCATTAGGATGCCTTTATCATAAACAATAACGAAATATTTCTACAATATATATATTTTTTTTATTCTATTAAGCAACTAGATGAACGGGACGTTCACCTGATGGTAAATGATACGCCTGCCAATAATAACGTGGCGCTAGTTAGAATGATATACACTTCACCACATTGTGCTTGTCGTCTTGAGGCATAAGTTGAGTCTCGTTAACCCAGTAATTACCTAGCCACAGCGCCCTTCAAACCGGATCACAGTAATGTTCGCACAGTGCTGTTCGTCGGCTGCAACAGACGCTGCGGTCTCCGGCAACAGAGACCTACCAATAAAAACATATATAACTAAGTTAAAAATTACTCAAAGAGAAAATATGAAGTAGTTTTTTTTTAACTTATTCGTCACATTATTTTAATAATATAGATATTATAAAGGAGGTGTCGGGCGAGCTAATTTTAATATATCATGAAATACAGTAATAAATTACTGCGGTAATTGTTTATAAACACGAAACCTCATGATATTACACTGCCAACTTACAATGGCCGCCGTGCGCATTGTGTTCTTCTTTTTGTTTCCATTAACCACATTAAACCCCACTGGTGGCAGGTTTCTGTTGTTGGAGTATCACCGTAGCTCCTACTGCAGCGGGCAAACAGTATTGTACAAACATTACTGTGTTCCGGTTTGAAGGGCGCTGTAGCTAGTGAAATTATTTGCGTAACGAAACAATATCTTTTATCTCAAGGCGACTAGTACAATGTTGTATTGAATATAACACCAAAACTAGCCACGTTGTTAAAAGCAGGCTTATCACTTATTATCAGGTGAACCTCTCGCTCGTATCGTCGCTTAATTGAATAAAAAGAGGTATGATATATGTTAAGGGGTGTAAGGGTTCCCGCACTACAACTCACGGGACGCAAACCAACTTCACCTGATCGTGGTGTACCCTGCTAATCAACGAACGAGGCTCTGTCTCCCACCAACACGCATTGGGCCAGCGTGGTAAGAAATGATTCAATTACCCCATTGAAAGAAGATAAGCAACAAAGAAGGTAACAAAGTAAAGAGTTGTAACAATAGGAAAGAATTCAAGCCCACGCCCACAAATGTCCGGAGGATGTACAAAAAAAAATCTCTCTCAATGAATCCTTACCCGATTGATGTGGCAATCTTTGGGGAAGGTCTACGTCCAGCCGTGGACGTCTATCAGCTGATGATGACGATGATATCCGTAGCTGCCAATGGGTTGAACCATTTCTTAAGTTAGTTTAAATACATTTTATTTTACTCATTATCTGATTAATATGTTCTTGAGTAAATAGTGTACACTATACAAACTAAGTTCTGTATTCACTTAACTCCATCACTCCGTGGCGTGGGTATTGGTTGTAAATAAGCTGCCTTGCTAGTCCGAAGTACTTAAATTTCCTGCAGGACTTGACCGTGATGCGGAGCACTAAATCAAAAGAATTACTTACATACCATCGATACTAAAAAATTTCTAATTGTAGAGGAAAAGAGTCGACTTAATAGTATAGGATAAGATAGAGAGTTATATCGGAGCTTTTTCTTTGTTTTAAAATACTTCATTCGCCAATATTATCAGCAGTGAAAATGCTTAATATATTAGTATATTACTGTCTATTTTCTATACTTCTTACTGCACCACGGTAAGTAAAAGAATCGCATAATTAAAGTGTGCTAATAAATGAATATGAACTTAAGAGACAGCACTTGCAAGTGGAGAAGTTTCTTGTAGAAAGCTACTGTATTATTTAGAGGGAGTAGAGGTCTCGTGACAAGGGGAACTCACTACAAGTGAAGTGTTACCTATTCCGATTTCAAGGGTTCTGTAACCAGTGGAAATAATGAGCTGAAATAGTAAACCATATATCGTCTTTCTCTAAGCCACGAGGGTGATATACAACATCTTGTGTAGTGCTATATGGTTAAGGGCGGAGCTTTTATCACTTATCATCAAGTGATCGTGTCAATCGTAGTGTAGCTGAATTATTATGAAAATTATTTAAATAAACATTACTTTAAGTGTACGAGGGTTTGTAAAAGTAACACGCAAATCTATTTATAACATCCAAAGGTGTTAAGGGTAGCGCGGCCCTAATTGACATTTGACACGTTAAGTAAATAAGTTTATTTCAGCGTCTATAACATAAACAAGCCAAAAATTAAATGAAGGTAAGTAGCTTAAAAAAATTAAGTTATTGTCGTTGTTGCTAGCTTTACTTGTGGTAACAAGTAATATCTGATAGACGTGAAATTTTATTAACAAAGTTTAACGTTTCACTCTTAGCTCCTTTCATTTCACAACAGTTTGAAACTTTGAAAGTATTTTAAATCACTTTGTGTAAAGCGTGAAAGCCTTAGTTAATACTTTACAACGTATGACGATGGATTTGTGTGAAAGTTTTGACAAAATTAATGCTGGAGCAAAGATGCTGTAATACGGATACCTGTCCAATCGAGGGCCTACGTAAGTGCAGAATAGAGACATGGTCTTTTTCCAATGACGTTTTGGTCCACCTCCTCTTCGTTCTTACTTCTTACTTCCAATGGAATATAAATGTAATTGGAACCTCACTTTTATTCACGGAAGCTGTAAATACCCTTAAGTGAACCTCCTAACCGTATTGAATATGTAAACGACGGCGGATATATAATCAACTATAAAGGGGTGCTGTTAAAAAAACCGAAGGGAATTTAAATATTTTATAGTGATAAATACACAAAAGATTCGCAAGATTCTACTATCATCCCTATATATAACATTAGACTCCAAAATCAACCCTTCGGACCTCAGTGTTAGAGATCAGAGATTAGCCGCTGCGCAACGGCGGTACCGGATGTCTGAGTCACCGAAGCTTCACCACAGTCACATTTTGTAAACGGGCCCAGTTGAAACAGAGTTTACTAGTAAGTTTATCACACAATTTGATCGCTGTGCAGTACAAATTATCGCCTTCCCAAACACACGAGCGGGTTTATGGAAACATTGCGCTCTGTAAATGAAAGCGTTATTCGGAATCACGCGAACCTAATAAATTTGGGGTGTAATTTGGTTTATAAATACAAACGGGGTTAAGTAACTAGTTCATAATGTATTTATTAACAAGTTAAACTTGGATTTAACAACTTTAACAATAAATATATGCATGTAACAATGACTTATCAACGGCCTTATAAAAAGGCTCAAAGTCACTGAAAGGGCAATGGGGAGGTCTATGCTCGGAGTTCCTCTACGTGATCCAATAAGAAATGAGGAGATCCGCAGAAGAACTAAGGTCGCCCACATAGTCCAAAAGATTGCTAGACTTAAGTGGCAGTGGGCAGGACACATTGCTCGAAGGACTAACGGCCGATGGGGCAGTGAGGTCCTCGAGTGGCGCCCGCGTACCGGTATACGTAGTATTGGGAGGCCTCCGACAAAGTGGACCAACGATCTGGTGAGAATCGCGGGAACTCACTGGATGTGAGTAAGGGGACACCGATCTAGGTGGAGATTTTCAAGGAAGGGCTATATCTAACAGTGGACGTCTATCGGCTGATGATGATGATGATGTGTAACAATGGGAAGGTAATATGTTCAGATAGTATCGTTTTAGTGTATCAACTCTAACGTGTACTGTTGAGTATAAGTAGGTGAGCGCAGTACGCTGGTCGTTGGAACAGCTTCGTCATTAGTCGCCTCTTTAGACACAGTGACGCTCATAGCAACGGGGAAACATAATACGAGGACATCTTGTTATTTCTTAATTCTACATGCAAAGGTCAATGTAGTATTCGCTTTAAAAGGACGAAGAAAAAATTTTCGCATTCCTCTAAAGTAATCTGTCAAATAGATACAAAAGCAGCAGGCGCTTCCTGTCCGCCGGCACTGCCGCCCTCTCCGTCACCCTCAACCCCCTCGCCCCGGATTAATTTGATCTTCAAAGATTACTCAAGCTTTGTCCGAAAGACAATACATCTCCATCTTTTGTTAAATCCTCTTTTGGAGCGTTTTAGAAAATTAAAAAAAAAATCCATAAATAATATCCTTTTGTTGTCACTCGACTGATGTTTCATGAAGTTTTTCAGTAACGTCAACTTTCATTATCAAAAAAAAAAAAAAACAATACGTTACTACTTACAGAAATAGCTGGTAGTTACCTGATTGATTTTTAGTTATTTTACCAACAGGGAGCACTAGAAGTCACGTGATGATCACGAACTTGTTCGGCAGAGTGCTCCAGCTCTGACATATTGCCAATCGGAATACAGTAATGCCTTAATGGCGTGTTGTTAAGCTTGTGACCAACGCCTGAAGTGATCACCACGACCACTCCGTCAAGAGTGATACTGACGAAGAAGAAGAAGAAGCCTTTATAACTATTTACAACACTTGCAAACTCTAGACAGATTCAGAATCGAACCGGAGCCTGCGGCAAGGAGCTTTGGAAACGGAAGCTTCACTACAAAATTTTCAACGTTTCAATAAAAACTTTCAGTAGTAGACAATATTGAAGTTACTGCATCATTAAATGACTCAGCATTGAGTAAAGAGCGCTCCCAACCACATCATCATCGTCACCAGTTCATCATCATCATCAGACGATGGATGTCCACAGGTGAACATAGGTCTCCTCCAAAGATTTTCACGTCGCGGGTTGATGGGAGCCAGAGCCTTGCTTGTTGATTAGCAGGGTGCACCACGAGCAAATGAGGTTAGCTTGGGTCCCGTGAGATTTGCAGGACCCCTTATACCCCCCTTATCAGTAGATAGACGTCAATTAGCGAAACTTATCACTAAGCTACCAGGTATAACTCATCCCTTTATTTCGTATTCTAACATAATCGTGCTTACTTTTTTAAGTTATGTACATTTCCTTCGCGCTTTGGATGAACGTAATAAAAGCTTCCCATCCGAAAAGCTCCAACAGATTCGTGATTTAGCTTAAAGCTTTTTGAAGGGGTGTAAGGGATCCCGTATAACAACTTATGAAACCCAAGTCAATCTCCTCAACTCGTAGTGGACCCTGCTAATCATCAAACTAAGCTATGGCTCCCACCAACCCGCATTGGGCCAGCGTGGTGGTAAATGGCTCAAACCCACCATATGAACCTCTATAGACGACAACTCCTAGTGCCTGGCGATTTGCGGGCAGCATAGGATTAATCGATGTGGAGATCTTTGGGGGAGGCCTATGTCCAACGGTGGAAGTCTAGCGGCTAATGATGATGAATTTTGAAAGCCAAGCATTTTTTTTTTCAGTGCAGGGTTGAAAACTTTATTCTAATATTAATTTAATGCCTACGAACAATAGTTGTTAGTATTATATTTTATTTTTATCCAGCTGCGGGGTGGATGCGCTTTTTGGATTTTATGTAGCTCTTTATTACTCCACATCACTCTAAGCTTCCTGAACTGAAGTTGTCAAGCTCTTCAGCTTCAGCCTTCGTAAGCATGCTTAGAAGGCTGATATTAATATTACCGTGTAAACATGAGATGCGTATACGAAGCGCCGAATACTTAGCAGTTTGAAGTAAGGGATGAAAGTACGTTACCAGGATTTAAGTAGAAAAGTTCTTTGAATAATATAAAATAATTCTTTTTGTCCTACAATTTATCTAGATTTAGTAACCGTTGGATGCTGGTAGCACTAGATCAGTCGCGCCAGAATAAACTGGAGAAGCCGTGGTCTGAATCGAACTGAAATGATGATGAGTTAATTATATCGTTAATTATGTTTTCACTGAATATTTACACAATCGAGTTAAAATAAAAAAGAGTTAGTTTAGATGCAATCGTTTGTGATGTGAAGCGATGCGACCGCGGCCGGCTCGACACCGGAAGGCTTTCGAGTTCCAAACTGCTATCATTCCGGGGGGTTAAATCACCTACTGTAAAGCTCTCCCTGAAACTCGCTTCAGTTCTTTCCTTCACTTATCCAAGTCGTTCCAAATTTCAATTGGGGTTACGATTTAAGAGGTTCCCTATTGAGGGTCCGAATCCGGTCCGCGATCATTTCAAAAGAGTATATAATATAAATCAGTGTATTATATGTTAAATTATTTAGCTACTAATTAACACCTAACATACAATATGTTCATAGTGATCACTTGTTTTTTTTATTCAATTAACGATAAGACGAGCGGAACGTTCACCTGATGGTAAATGATCCGCCTGCTCATAACATCATCGCGCTAGTTAGGATGGTATACACAGCACCACATTGTACTCGTCGGCTGAGACATCACATGTTGAGTCTCTATACCTCAGTAATTATACTGGCTACAATGCCCTACAAACCGGAGTACCGAACCTATCTACCTAGACGGTCTCCGGCAGCAGAGCCCTATAACCAGTATTAAAAAAAAAATTGTTGTATATTGGATTCATCCTCATTATCCGATAGACGTCCACTGATAGACATAAGCCTCCTCCAAAAGTCTCCTCACCGATGGGTCCTTGTCAGCACAACATCAGGCATCGCTGAGCACTAGGGACCGTCGTTTGTATGGGTTCATGTAAATTGGGCCATTTCCCACCATGCTGGCCCAATGCGGGTTAGCGGGAGCCAAAGCCTTGTTTGCTGATTACCAGGCTGCACCGCGAGCTGGTGAGGTTGGCTTGGTCCCGTGAGCTGTTGTGCGGAATCCCTTACTTGGATTGGATTGTCAAATATTTACTCAGTCTTTCAGCAGGTATCTTACGTATATACTTCGTGTTTATGGTTTTTAAGGAAAACATTGATCGCCGGAAACATTTCAAGGCTGTGAATCCTTCGCCCCTCGATCCTAGATTTTAATTCTCACAGAAGTGATAGGCGGGGTCGAATGTTTATATAATGCCAACCCCTTACAACCGACTCGACCGTGTAACCCTCACTCGCCAATAACATAGTAATGCTACTAAAACGTACACGCTCATCCTGTTGTAAATCACACGGTTATAGTAAATTATCTGAAAGAGTTGTGAAGATTAGTTTTGCGGGCCTTGACGGTGGGGGTCCTTATCACTGAACAAGTGAACCTGCATGGGACAGTCTACGGTTCAGCGATGGTGCCTAGGAGGGTTGGGCTTCTCCTCTGAGACGTGTTCACACAAAGTGTAGAGGCGCACCAGTGCGTTATGTAAGAGATTCCGGATCTTTTCAGAGTGCACCGATCTAGACTATCGAGGGGGTTTTAGTAACCCTGACTTGTGTATATCATCCTAACTAGGGCCATATCATCTCCACGCATCGTTACATAAAAAAGAATTAGTTGCATCATTCGTGGACTCCAACAATAGATACTCTTTAACTTTAATAGCATTCGAATTTCCGGTCTGAAGCCTGAAGAGCAATACGACAGCTGCCGTACGGAGATATTCTTCTCGTAACGGATTGCTCAGTGCCACTTCGCAACAATGAACGCGAATACGGAATCTGGGTTACGGATACGGACGGACTTCAGAATCATGTCAATTGCTTGACCCTCATGCTCCACGCCCGACGACACTTTATAACCAAGTTAAGAGACACTGTATTGGTTTCGAAACAGATAAGTCACGCTGAGTAACTTGACAGATATATTATGTGCTTAGTCTGTTTCATGATAACACTAATAATAGTATTAGATATCCACTTTTACTGATGGTAGGTCTCTGCTGCCGGAAACCGTCTATGCAGGTACTACCGCAGCGGCTATTGTAACCCACAAACAGTAGTATGCAAATGTTAATGTATTCCGGTTTTAAGGGCGTTGTAGCTAGCGATATTACTGGGATAATGAGGCTCATCGTCTAATATCTCAGACGATGAGCGCAATATTGTGCAGTGTACTAACTAGCTCCATGTTGTTACAGGTGGGCGTATCACTTACCATCAGAACATCCCGCTAATCTCGTCTCGTAATTGAATGAAAAAAATCCATAGTCACACCGCCATACCACGTAGCGAAGTATGATGGTAAAGGTTCAAGTATACCATGTTAGCCTTCTCATAGAATCATTCTTTGTTTACACGCCTTTTATACTTCAACCAAAAAAAAATCGATTTTATACTGTAATCATATTATTTAAACAATTATAAATAAAAGCATAGAGCCTTTGTTATCTTAGGAGATGATAGCATAGACAAGAATAATGTTATTTTAATATAGAGAAGTCATTATTGCGGGAGGTTCAGTGGTTACCGTAGCAACGAATGTACTCGTACCTTCTAACAAGTAAACATAAATATTTTAAATTTCGCTTTAGTTTGTAAAATCACTAGTAAAGGTGTACTGTGTCTTCTTAATTAACCTCTCACTATTACAGCACTTAAAACTACGTGAAAACCCCGCAAGCTTAAAGCGTTTTTAAATTAAAACTCTACATAGTTATTAAGTATCAGAAAATGTATGATAGATACTAAGTGAAAAATTAGGATTTTCTTTTGGAGCTTAGTTTTTCCTATATAAAAAATATTAATTATTATTACATTCCATTTGAAGACATAAAGAAGGAGATAAATTTAAGGGTGTAAAGTTTAATAATATTTACCCAAGACGAGTAAATAAACAATCTTATCTTTGGAGGGTTGAATCGGTTATTCACTGATGTAGCAAAGTCGCAGGAATAATATAAAAATAAATACTAAATATAATTATCTGAATATATTTGGGTAAACGTCCCCCATAACCACATTTACGAGGGGAGGGCATTAACATAGTGGTGTGATCGAGGGGAGGAGACGCGGAGAGGGAGAGGGCTCGGAGACATAAAAGCTATCTCTGGTTTTGATTAGCGCGTCTAATAAATATAACGAATTTAAGGGTGGCTATCACTAAGGGAAGGTTCATTGTTGTTTCGCATTAAATGAAAAGAATTTATATGGGGTTCGATTCCCACGAAACTCGAGTATCTGGTGAAAATCTGGTGATGATATGCGTCGAGCAGCATCCCGCTTCAGTTGTTGGTTAACCAGTTCATTTACACCGTATAATATAATTAGGGTGATGGTTAAGATATTTATACAACCCCGTATTGTGATGATTCGACACGAGACAACAACCGGAACACGGTAATGTGTTTATACTGTATCTATCTAGATGGAGTGCAATAAGATAGATCTTACTGTTGGTACTGTTGCCACAGATCGTCTAGGTATCACTGCAGCCCCTATTTCTACCCCTAAACAGTAGTGTGTTAACATTACTGTCCAACTACGAGCATAATGTGGTGTAGTGATTATTTTTTTACTACTTTGTTACGCCGCGTTGTTAAATAAAAAAAAGTGTATAGAGTCCAAATTATCCGGAAATGAGACGTGAGAGTTGAGATAGAGAAACGAATGTTAGATTCCCAGCAAATTATTTTTTTATATTTATTTTCTTTTTCCATTGATAATAAATGACATACAAAGGCATCCGCCGAAGCAGTTCTCTGTATGAACTCAATTTGTATAAGATAAACGATATTTATCTATTGACGTCGCGCGGCGGAGACGAGGGGCGGACATTATAATATTTCACCGGAAGCGTGGCCATGGTTCGTGGAAAATTGGAATACACTTTTCAATAGCCACTTCAGAGCATTAAACTTGAAGTCGGATCAATTAACTCACTCACAATTTGTTATACCTTCGTCAAACGCCGCAGAGTGGGGAGGTGCGTTCATTTAGCTCCATAAGTATGTGTGATGATGGGAGATGATGCTCATTAGGATGCCTTTATCATAAACAATAATATTATCTTTAATTATCTATAATCTTTATCATAAATTATATATATATATATATATATATATATATATATATATATATATGTGTGTATATAAAAATATTTGTGATTTTTGTGAAAATATAGTACAATTATTCTTTAAATATCACTGCATCTCTCCATGTCATACTTCTACTGGTACATAATGTCTTCTTTTATAATGGGGAGGGATTTTTTTAAAAAGATAACCAGCTTCGGTGGGGGAAGACAGGGATATATCGGAAGTTGTAACCTCTAAAACACCCTTGGTGGTCACTCTCGGCGTTTGGAGAAGACGCGGGACCTCCGTTTGGAACACAACCACGGCCTCGCCAACGCTATGTTGGTATAGGCCGTTGAGTTGGGCCGATGGCCCGGGCATAAGTGCAGACCCTATCAGTCTCGTAAGTACTGCAATGAACGGAGATCACGTCCAGCCATCGTCATCCTCAGGTGCTTACCCTAGTCCTGTTCTTGCTAGCCCGCGACTACAAGACAATTGTACAGAACCCCTACAGAGGTTACTACCGCAGCGGTAGTTAGAAGGCTTAGTCAAACCTTTCTATGCCTTTTCTATAGGAACGACAGCAATGCACTGTCAATAGTTTTTGAATGTACCACAGGGTAAAACACATCTTATTTAGTAGAGTCCATAAGTATTAAAGTTGAAACTTAAAGAAATATTGAACAAGTAAATTTAGTCTTAAAGACCGTATGCTTCTTTAAGCTGTCTGTTTTTTCAATGGTGCAACGGGACAAGCGAGGCTTTCAACTTATGGAAACTTATCCCCCCATAATAACGTACCGCTAGTTAGGTTGATATACGCAGCAACGCATCGTGCTTATAGCGTGTAATGTTGAGTCTCGTTATTGCAACAACCTCAGTCGCCACAACCCCGTGCAAACCGACAACAGTAATGTTCGGACATTAATATTACTGGAGGAATACAAGCCTGGTACCTACCTAGGCGGTCACCGGAAGCGATGAGCTGACACTTTTTACAACCATTTTTAACTTTGTCGCAAACTAAACCAACCGTCTCGGTAGGTACCACCGCAGCGCCTGTTGCAGCCGACAGACAGTACTGTGTGGACATTACTGTGATCCGGTTTGAAGGGCGTTGTAGTTACTACTACTGGTAGGTCTCTGCTGTCGAAGACCGTCTCGGTAGGTACCACCGCAGCGCCTGTTGCAGCCGACAGACAGTACTGTGTGGACATTACTGTGATCCGGTTTGAAGGGCGTTGTAGTTACTACTACTGGTAGGTCTCTGCTGTCGAAGACCGTCTCGGTAGGTACCACCGCAGCGCCTGTTGCAGCCGACAGACAGTACTGTGTGGACATTACTGTGATCCGGTTTGAAGGGCGTTGTAGTTACTACTACTGGTAGGTCTCTGCTGTCGAAGACCGTCTCGGTAGGTACCACCGCAGCGCCTGTTGCAGCCGACAGACAGTACTGTGTGGACATTACTGTGATCCGGTTTGAAGGGCGTTGTAGTTACTACTACTGGTAGGTCTCTGCTGTCGAAGACCGTCTCGGTAGGTACCACCGCAGCGCCTGTTGCAGCCGACAGACAGTACTGTGTGGACATTACTGTGATCCGGTTTGAAGGGCGTTGTAGTTACTACTACTGGTAGGTCTCTGCTGTCGAAGACCGTCTCGGTAGGTACCACCGCAGCGCCTGTTGCAGCCGACAGACAGTACTGTGTGGACATTACTGTGATCCGGTTTGAAGGGCGTTGTAGTTACTACTACTGGTAGGTCTCTGCTGTCGAAGACCGTCTCGGTAGGTACCACCGCAGCGCCTGTTGCAGCCGACAGACAGTACTGTGTGGACATTACTGTGATCCGGTTTGAAGGGCGTTGTAGTTACTACTACTGGTAGGTCTCTGCTGTCGAAGACCGTCTCGGTAGGTACCACCGCAGCGCCTGTTGCAGCCGACAGACAGTACTGTGTGGACATTACTGTGATCCGGTTTGAAGGGCGTTGTAGTTACTACTACTGGTAGGTCTCTGCTGTCGAAGACCGTCTCGGTAGGTACCACCGCAGCGCCTGTTGCAGCCGACAGACAGTACTGTGTGGACATTACTGTGATCCGGTTTGAAGGGCGTTGTAGTTACTACTACTGGTAGGTCTCTGCTGTCGAAGACCGTCTCGGTAGGTACCACCGCAGCGCCTGTTGCAGCCGACAGACAGTACTGTGTGGACATTACTGTGATCCGGTTTGAAGGGCGTTGTAGTTACTACTACTGGTAGGTCTCTGCTGTCGAAGACCGTCTCGGTAGGTACCACCGCAGCGCCTGTTGCAGCCGACAGACAGTACTGTGTGGACATTACTGTGATCCGGTTTGAAGGGCGTTGTAGTTACTACTACTGGTAGGTCTCTGCTGTCGAAGACCGTCTCGGTAGGTACCACCGCAGCGCCTGTTGCAGCCGACAGACAGTACTGTGTGGACATTACTGTGATCCGGTTTGAAGGGCGTTGTAGTTACTACTACTGGTAGGTCTCTGCTGTCGAAGACCGTCTCGGTAGGTACCACCGCAGCGCCTGTTGCAGCCGACAGACAGTACTGTGTGGACATTACTGTGATCCGGTTTGAAGGGCGTTGTAGTTACTACTACTGGTAGGTCTCTGCTGTCGAAGACCGTCTCGGTAGGTACCACCGCAGCGCCTGTTGCAGCCGACAGACAGTACTGTGTGGACATTACTGTGATCCGGTTTGAAGGGCGTTGTAGTTACTACTACTGGTAGGTCTCTGCTGTCGAAGACCGTCTCGGTAGGTACCACCGCAGCGCCTGTTGCAGCCGACAGACAGTACTGTGTGGACATTACTGTGATCCGGTTTGAAGGGCGTTGTAGTTACTACTACTGGTAGGTCTCTGCTGTCGAAGACCGTTTCGGTAGGTACCACCGCAGCGCCTGTTGCAGCCGACAGACAGTACTGTGTGGACATTACTGTGATCCGGTTTGAAGGGCGTTGTAGTTACTACTACTGGTAGGTCTCTGCTGTCGAAGACCGTTTCGGTAGGTACCACCGCAGCGCCTGTTGCAGCCGACAGACAGTACTGTGTGGACATTACTGTGATCCGGTTTGAAGGGCGTTGTAGTTACTACTACTGGTAGGTCTCTGCTGTCGAAGACCGTCTCGGTAGGTACCACCGCAGCGCCTGTTGCAGCCGACAGACAGTACTGTGTGGACATTACTGTGATCCGGTTTGAAGGGCGTTGTAGTTACTACTACTGGCAGGTCTCTGCTGTCGAAGACCGTCTCGGTAGGTACCACCGCAGCGCCTGTTGCAGCCGACAGACAGTACTGTGTGGACATTACTGTGATCCGGTTTGAAGGGCGTTGTAGTTACTACTACTGGTAGGTCTCTGCTGTCGAAGACCGTCTCGGTAGGTACCACCGCAGCGCCTGTTGCAGCCGACAGACAGTACTGTGTGGACATTACTGTGATCCGGTTTGAAGGGCGTTGTAGTTACTACTACTGGTAGGTCTCTGCTGTCGAAGACCGTCTCGGTAGGTACCACCGCAGCGCCTGTTGCAGCCGACAGACAGTACTGTGTGGACATTACTGTGATCCGGTTTGAAGGGCGTTGTAGTTACTACTACTGGCAGGTCTCTGCTGTCGAAGACCGTCTCGGTAGGTACCACCGCAGCGCCTGTTGCAGCCGACAGACAGTACTGTGTGGACGTTACTGTGATCCGGTTTGAAGGGCGCTGTAGCTAGTGTAATCATTGGGGTAACAAGACTTCCATCATAACTAGCGCCACATTATTATGGGCGGGCGTATTATTTACAATCAGGCGAACGTCCTGCTCATCTCATTAGTTAATTTAATAATAAAAAGTATTAAGTTTTTTATTTATTGATTATAAGTTCAGAGTTACATTATAGTGAATATAAATATATTGTAATTGTAATATAAAAGTGAAATGTCTTAAGTCAGAGGTCCGAAAGATAAATTATGGTGTCAGCGGTATGTATGAGAGTAGAGCATTATGCAAATCGAAAACTTGAATGTAACACGTCGCGGTCCAACTAAAGATGAAGGGGTAACGATTTAAAAAAAAAACTTTGGACAACTAACACAAAGTCATCATGAAATGTAAAGTTGTAAACACTTGTCTTGTTGACACACATGAAATTATTCACGTCTACATGGACCTCTTCGATGTGACATGACCTGCACGTTACAGTTCCCACTCGGTGCACACTGCTGCAGCGGAGTCGGCTTAACTGAAAGTTTCAACTGGACAAATTGAATCTGACTAAATTAGTTTTTAACTTAATTAAATTTGGTCTCAGTTTTACGGCAACATCGATAAGTTTCCGTTGGGTAACTTATCGAAATTTCCAATTACTTTATGAAGGACGAATGCAAAGTGTACAGTGCACTAGTACAGCTGTGACGGCAAGCGGCGGTTCTACGCTTGCCCTTGCCGTCTCCATGGTATATACCTGATGAAGATCGACAGGGGGCTGAAGTGATGATAATCAATATTCGAATGTAATGATGACAATTCAATTATAATATTAATTACTACAGTAATAACCGTTTATTTAATGTATCAAAATAAAGTTTGTACTTGTGCGGTTATTTAACTATTCATTTTATCAATACAAATAAAAGATATTGGAGTGTTTAAATATTTTTTAACTTTTGTACTTACATGATTTTTTTTTATACAAAGAAGCTATAAGAGGAGCAGGACGTTCACTTGATGGTAAGTGATACACCTGCGCATTACAATGTGGCGCTAGTTAGGATGATATACACTGTATACGTATTGGGCTCGTAACGTAGCGACATAAGATGTAAACAACGCTTCTCCTTACCCCAATAATTTTACTATCCACAACGCCCTTCTATCCGGAACATAGCAATGTGTACACAGTACTGTTTGTCAGCTGCAATAGGAGCTGCGGCGGTACGTACCAAGACGTTCTCCGGCAACAGAGACCGACCAGTAAATAGTTCATCGCTAATGGAGCAACACGTTTTTTGTGTTTAGCCTGCATCTTCCTATATGAGAATGGCTGTGCAAGTTTCAGCTCGGCCTCGGCGACGTAATACTTGAAAGCTGAAGCGAGAAATGCTAAAACAACGTGCGCAGCGTAAGCGAGTGCCGGATGTCGACTGCAACTGGGACACTGTGTCACACAAAAGCGCAACCGGCAAACGGCTGCCGCATTCCGAGATGGGGAAACTCTTATTTCTACTAATTATTCTCTCTCCTTCTTCTTTCTATAGAACGGCCGACTTCAGCAAACATTTATGCTGAAGTTATGCGGCGGCATCACAACATTTTAGAATAAAGAGATATGATTTAACAGCCTCCGTAGGACTGTGACTAAGTTCCTGCCTTATGCCTGGTTCGATTCCAGAGCATGGATGGCTTTTCTGAACCTGTCAAGCCGGCTCTCGTATTGAAAATATCATCACCATCATCTCCTCCATAGATCGGGTAGAGATTTATATAGGGAGACGTGTGCTATTTTCCTTCATACTGGCCCAATGCGAATTGGTGGGAGCCAGAAAGTTTGTTGATTAGAAGGGTGCACCACGAGCAGATGAGGTTGGCCTAGATCTCGAGAGTTGTTGTTTGGGAACCCTGCACTCCAAAATATAAGTCCATACATAAGTGCTATAATATTATCGTTGTGTTCCGGTTGACAACATGAGATCCGGAGTATTCTAAATGAAAATACCAAACCATTTATCATTCCCTGTTAGTGCCTTATGGAGGTAGAGGTCATAAAAAATTAAACAAGAGATATTAATAATGATCCTCTCTGACCGTCTCTTCTATCTTCTGCTTATAGCAGTGTATATGCAGTAAGCAGCTAACTTATCGGCTACGTAATAAAAGTTGTGTATTTTTTTATTAATTTATTCTTTTCTATTAATGAAAACTTGCTGAAAATATTTTGCATGTAACGGCTCCACTTCCGGTTTTGTTTCCATGCGAACCGGGTCAGGTGTTTACTAGAGTTTTCTTCGTAAAAGTTTTGCACCTCTTCAATCAATGCTGAATATTTACCAAACGTACAAATTTTTCACTCTCACTTACAAGTTTGTGAGAGGTTTCGTTTTATTTCCTTTCTGAAAACTTAAAATCTTACTTCTCCTTAATATGAGTTATTTACTCTCATTGGTGGTAGGCTTCTCTTGCCGGCGACCCCTTAGGTAGGTACCACTGCAGTGTCTGTTTCCGCTATCTAATAGTAATGCGTAAACATTACCATGTTCCAGTTTAAAGGAAGCTGTAGCTAGTGTAATTACTTGGATAATACTTAACACTTTATGGTGAAGATCTCAACGTGGTGTAGTGTAATTCATCCCAACTAGCGCCACATTGTTATGGGCAAGCGTATCACCATCAGGTGGAGGTCTTGCTCGTTTCATCGCTTCGTCGAATAAAAAATCATTTAAGATATCGTTCAGACCTTCTGACTATAGAAAATCTCTATGGTTAAAAGCACCAGTAACTTCCTTTCTAAATATGCGCTACATTAATTAACGTAAGTCCTCGTCCATTTAATAAATATATAATAGTTTAAGATCCAATAAAACTATCAAATTCTAACCTGGGACTAAATAAGTATTCTAACATTAGTACTTATATTTAATGTTCCGAGACTATTACTTAATTCCCACATCAAGTTTCTAGCGCTACGCACGGCGTAGCGGCTCTGCTGCGGCATCCGTAGCACTTCGCCTTAGATATAACAAGGAGTTGATGAATGTAAATAAATGAAATAATACATTTTTATACCTGATCATTTTATCTTTAAACCAATGGTAGTTTTAGTTCGCGTAAAATATTTATCGCTGTTGTAATTGTTTGATTCTAACTTTGTGGAAAGGTTTTTGTTATTCAGGGACTGTTGAAGGAGAGACGTTAGGTCCTCAAAAAATTCATATTCATGGTATGGCATATAGACTAGCGAAAGTTGTGGTAGTTGTGTATTACAAATATATTCGAATACTTAAACTACTACAAACAGTTGTTCTTGCTAATAGTTATAAAATCAGTATACTAAGGGTCGGCAACGCAGCCGCCACTCCTCTGGTGTTACGACTGTGCATGGGCGTCAGTGATTAGTTTCCACTAGCTAAACTGTTCGCTCGTGTGTTCACCATTCTTTTAAAAAAAATAATTGTTATATGCTCCTTTCAATTTTTGGCTACAAAGCTAACGGAGTTTGCCTGATTGGTAAATGATATGCCTGCACTTAACGATCGAGCTCTTCCATTCAGATAGCTTACACGTAGCCTTACATTTTCAGCATCAGTATATTATGAAGTATGCCTTTCCCTTTGCCTTGCCTTGAACGTTTTTCGCACCCTTTAAAAATTTGCTATATAACAACAGAACGGAAATAAACAGTTGTGAGACATCCCGTAACGTTTCTTCATGATATTATACATGTATATAGTGACCAATAAAAGCACGAGATATTGCTGGTAATTTGTTCCGGGAACAACTTTTTCAAAGGAAATTGAAAGTACATCAAATTAAGATGAGCCACAAAAACGCGGGAGCCGGTGGAGAATTTGTTGTTGTTGCTTACACAGCAATCTGAAAGTAATTAAAACTTTTCAGATAGGACTTGTTAAGGAAATTGTTTTCTCAACAGACAACCTTTGTGCTGAAAAAAGAAAAAACTGAAGTTCATTTAGATGTCATTTATTCAAATAGACGTTATTATCATCGTAATCACCAGCAGTTAGACATCCACTGCTGGATGCTAATGTAAGCAGATGCTGCTAGGGGCACTAGAATTGGTGGAGAGGCGGGCTGGTTAGTGATCAGGAACTTGTCACAAGAAGGCTTAACAGCTGGACTGTCTTTCTATTTCTATAAGATACATTTTGGAGAGTATGCGATGGAATTACACGATATAATTTCCCATTCTCTTTTCACCACTAAACATCCAGATGCTTGGCGAGCAGATCTGTACGTTTTGGGCATCTCCAGTTTGCGAACAAAGAGATACAGCTCCTCGTTTTTAGGGGAACAATGTGCCGGCGTCGGTGTTCACGTACAAATACGACGGGGGTTGCCTTCGAGGAAAAAGTGAACAGGCTGTTAATAAGTTAGCCATATCCGCGCCATACCACTGCAGACCACATGATCACTTAACATCACGTGGGGCCGTGGTCAAGCGCTAACCTTGTTAAAATCAACTATTGTAGGGTTATAGAGAAATCATTTACCTTCCGAAACGGAAGTGCATTTGTTCAGAGCGCTAACAGGAGCTACATCTAAAATTCGCATTTCACTGTAAATATCAATTCAATCCGTTTATTTCCGCTCGATTTGTTCGAAGGCTTTTTATGGTTTGCTAAAAGCGCGATTGTTTTTTATTTGAAATGTTATCACTTGAACCTACTGGTTCAGTGCTTGCTTTGTCCTATTTACGTACAGCATATCTTGACTTCAACACATTCACAGAATCAATATCTGATTAACCATTACATCTGCTACGTATGTATCGGGGTTGACTTGAAAGAAATATATAAGAAGTATCTCTAAGAAAATAAGTTATTTTTGCAGACACTTAAATTGAAGAGTTTTCTAGATCCTATTAATCGTAGTTCTATCGTTGAATAGCTAATATTGAATATGTTAAATATTAATACATTTTTAATTACTTACTAGTAACTTATTTAATTTGGAAAGGGATAAACTTCTTAGTGTGTTAATAGAAATTAACTTTTGTTATATAAAAGAATTTATATAGGGTGGCGCAAATATGACCTTATAAAAAGTACCTTATAACAAAGGTAATAAGGTACTTTTTATAAGGTTATTTTTGTGGCGCAAATATGACCTTATAAAAAGTACCTTATAACAAAGGTAATAAGGTACTTTTTATAAGGTTATTTTTGTGGCGCAAATATGACCTTATAAAAAGTACCTCATAACACAGGTGATAAGGTACTTTTTATAAGGTTACTTTTGTGGCGCAAATATGACCTTATAAAAAGTACCTCATAACACAGGTGATAAGGTACTTTTTATAAGGTTACTTTTGTGGCGCAAATATGACCTTATAAAAAGTACCTCATAACACAGGTGATAAGGTACTTTTTATAAGGTTACTTTTGTGGCGCAAATATGACCTTATAAAAAGTACCTCATAACACAGGTGATAAGGTACTTTTTATAAGGTTACTTTTGTGGCGCAAATATGACCTTATAAAAAGTACCGCATAACACAGGTGATAAGGTACTTTTTATAAGGTTACTTTTGTGGCGCAAATATGACCTTATAAAAAGTACCGCATAACACAGGTGATAAGGTACTTTTTATAAGGTTACTTTTGTGGCGCAAATATGACCTTATAAAAAGTACCGCATAACACAGGTGACAAGGTACTTTTTATAAGGTTACTTTTGTGGCGCAAATATGACCTTATAAAAAGTACCTCATAACACAGGTGATAAGGTACTTTTTATAAGGTTACTTTTGTGGCGCAAATATGACCTTATAAAAAGTACCTCATAACACAGGTGATAAGGTACTTTTTATAAGGTTACTTTTGTGGCGCAAATATGACCTTATAAAAAGTACCTCATAACACAGGTGATAAGGTACTTTTTATAAGGTTACTTTTGTGGCGCAAATATGACCTTATAAAAAGTACCTCATAACACAGGTGATAAGGTACTTTTTATAAGGTTACTTTTGTGGCGCAAATATGACCTTATAAAAAGTACCTCATAACACAGGTGATAAGGTACTTTTTATAAGGTTACTTTTGTGGCGCAAATATGACCTTATAAAAAGTACCTCATAACACAGGTGATAAGGTACTTTTTATAAGGTTACTTTTGTGGCGCAAATATGACCTTATAAAAAGTACCTCATAACACAGGTGATAAGGTACTTTTTATAAGGTTACTTTTGTGGCGCAAATATGACCTTATAAAAAGTACCTCATAACACAGGTGATAAGGTACTTTTTATAAGGTTACTTTTGTGGCGCAAATATGACCTTATAAAAAGTACCTCATAACACAGGTGATAAGGTACTTTTTATAAGGTTACTTTTGTGGCGCAAATATGACCTTATAAAAAGTACCTCATAACACAGGTGATAAGGTACTTTTTATAAGGTTACTTTTGTGGCGCAAATATGACCTTATAAAAAGTACCTCATAACACAGGTGATAAGGTACTTTTTATAAGGTTACTTTTGTGGCGCAAATATGACCTTATAAAAAGTACCTCATAACACAGGTGATAAGGTACTTTTTATAAGGTTACTTTTGTGGCGCAAATATGACCTTATAAAAAGTACCTCATAACACAGGTGATAAGGTACTTTTTATAAGGTTACTTTTGTGGCGCAAATATGACCTTATAAAAAGTACCTCATAACACAGGTGATAAGGTACTTTTTATAAGGTTACTTTTGTGGCGCAAATATGACCTTATAAAAAGTACCTCATAACACAGGTGATAAGGTACTTTTTATAAGGTTACTTTTGTGGCGCAAATATGACCTTATAAAAAGTACCTCATAACACAGGTGATAAGGTACTTTTTATAAGGTTACTTTTGTGGCGCAAATATGACCTTATAAAAAGTACCTCATAACACAGGTGATAAGGTACTTTTTATAAGGTTACTTTTGTGGCGCAAATATAACCTTATAAAAAGTACCTCATAACACAGGTGATAAAGTAATTTTTTATAAGGTTATTTTTGCGCCACCCTATATAACAAAAGTGCCCCTTGCTTATGTAAGAGAGAGTATATACCATGTATCTGTATATACTGTTACACAGACAGACAATTTTTTAACGTTTTTGGTATAACCACTTAAGTACAAAGATACTCGTATATATAAACAACAAACAGATATACTTTTATATTATTTGTTATATTTATAGAAATAAACTGATTATATAATCCAGCTATCATTCAAAGAAGAGGGGAATGTGTATATCAATAATAAACGTATGTATTAACGTGAATAATAATAATAATAATCATCATCATCGTTTCAACCAATGGATGCCCACTGCTGGACATAAGTCTTTATAATGTGTTTCATAAAGCACGATAATGCCTTTTAAATCCAGTGCTTCTCAGTAATTCTTTTTATATTCTCTGTCCATCTAGTGAAGGCTCTGTCAACGATGCGTTTTCCGGTTCAGGGTCGCCATTCCATCGCCATAAGACCCCAACGTCCATCGGTTCTACGAGCTATGTGCCCCACCCATTGCCACTTCAGCCTCGCGACTCGTAGAGCTGTGTCGGCGATTTGATAACGCAGAGATACTCCAAGCATCGCCGCCTTCATCGCCTGCTGTATAACCCTCAGCTTTCCTATGAGGCCTCTAGCTTTTTTTATCACGGGGGAAATCTTCTTCTGCTGGGAAGACAAGGTTATATGGGGCTTCTACCCACTAAAATCCCTCGGTGGTCTCCGTCAGTGTATTAGGAGGCGCTCCGGGATCTCTACGAAACCCACCGGTGCCCCCCTGCACTCTGGCTAAAACATCCCACGGAAGGGCGAAGCCCTCCTTACCACCCACGCAGTGCTACGGCAAATATAAGACCACCATGCATTTACCGTCCTCCTAAGACTCGCTTATTGAGCTCTGAAGGCCTGACCCTTAAAGCCCACGAACCCGAGGATCTTTTAGTCCTCTTGTACGACAGACAGGGAATACCTTAGTCCTATTCTTAATAACCCAAGACCACAGAGCTGACGGGCTGGAGTGTCCGTTGCCATCGTCTCGATGTCATTGTCTGTGCACGCAGTCGGCCCTCCTCTAACTTCACGCGGCGGACTCCTTCTGCACCATGACGGTTTCACAGAAGGAAACCAACACTATCTACCCATTTTTCTTTGCCAGTGCCAACCGATATCGCTAACGGCAAAGAAAGATCATGCCCGATCCTGTGGACCAGAATTCCGGCGAGTACCTGAGTCAGCCCGGGCGTGACACGCGCCACCCCGTCCGAAGGGGGCCTGTAGCCAGCGACCTGAACAATGTACGCAATGAATTTTATATTATAATAAACACAATTACGATCCGAGCTCGGATATTTGCCGCCGTATAATAATCGCGAGGATGAATCATTCAATTTGACGGAAATGTTTTATGGGCCGTGTAGTACGTCGGCGCGGCTCGTAACCCTAAAAGTTCCACATCGAGCCTCCAGAGGGACCCACATTTTATTCCAGATAATCCTCTTCACCTACACAATCGAATATTACGTATCTGCTCTTCATCTAGCTACAGAATTGAACCTATCACTCATTACTGGATAACGTTGAAGTCAATCTTAGACCTTTTACATCATGGGGAAATTGTCGAAAGGTACTTATTCATCAGAATACCAGGATACATCATTTTTATTCTTCGAAATTCCTTTGTTAGTATTCTTAGGTGCATTAAGATTATTCAAGTTTTGTACTTTATCTATTAAACAAATTGTTACCCCCCAAAAAGTGTGCCTGGGTCACCCACATACCTCCATATCGCTCCGTCCAGCGCCGCCCGCATCCACCGGGTTTTCACGACCTTTATTCATTTGGAGATGTTCATATCGGGGGACTTGGGCCATTTCAGACAACGCTCGCCCAATGCAAGTTGATGTGCGATTTATTTGGCGGTAAGTCATACACCAAACGCAATAATAAATGAATGAAGATATTTACACTACACCGCACTGTGTTAAATAAATTTCTTATAGCACTTTCTGGTAACGGAAATAGACGCTGCGGTGGTATCTATACGGGAAATGTTTCATAATGCGCGGTGAAGCAGGACACTTTTACTTACTATTAATAAATACAAGGGGTGTAAGGGGTCCCGCACGACAACTCATGGACCCCAGTCAACCTCTGCTGCTCACGGTGCACCCTGCTAAACAACAATCGAGGCTCTGGCTCCCGCCAATATGCATTGGGCCAGCGGGTTGGGAAATGGCCCAAATCCCCCATCTATTGGCACTGTACATATGAAAACATAATTAATTATTTTTCCATACAAGCTACCCCAATAATAAATAACCAATGATAGTCGGTACTTTTATGCGATTAATTCTTCAGTTGTGAGATCGCCAAAGAGGAATAATACGTCGCGCCGGCCAAAGTGCTCCCAGCCGGATTCCATTCTGTTTGCGATGAAAGAAAAAAAAGTTTATCTTTAATTTAACAATAAATCAAACATCCCCTTGTAATGCTCTACTTCTTTTCATAAGGTTTTTTACCCCGCAACATTGTACTCATCATTTGGAAACTCATTCGCGTGATGTAAGAGAGATGTCATTTTTTGTTCCTTTTATTACTGGAGTATCAAGTCGGCTCTAACTGGAGCACAGTAATATGTATACTGCGGTTATTCAGTTAGTAGTAATTAACCTAAATGTTTGTCTATGAAGTCTACGTAAAATAGAAGATATCCAGAGATTCATTGGTTAATCGCGCTATCTCCAAAAGGTCTACCTCTAAACGTAGACACAAAAATTGGTAGAGATATTGCTTCTGCCGTTTAGAGGTCAGCTTATAATGGATTTTATAAAAAATCTTCTCCAGAGGGTGTTGCAGGAGTGTTAAAACCAGCAAAGCGAACGAGGATCAACCAGTACTTTTATGTTTTGTCTCTTACCCTACGACTCGCGCCACTATCCTTGACTTGTATTCTGGGTTACCAACTTCCTTCATTTCGTCCTCCCTTCATCTACTCTCTCTCTACTCCTTTTCCATTTGAGAGACATGTTATTCAATCGCCATTCTAACCTCTACCGTCAAACACGACTAAATGAATACAATAGATACAAAACAGCTGCTTCTATCTTTACCAGGAATCTGTCCTCGGTCCACAACCACCCCTATATTTCAATGGACACTAATAGGCGGAGATGATAATAATTTATTTTATTAATTAGTTAAATCCTTACATACAACAATGTTCATAAATAGCAGTATTGATTTACAACAGAGAGTAAAGATCACATTCAAAGGATTCAGATCTAGGAGCTTGCGAATTATTTATACGTAAAATTTTTGAATATCAACCATTGTTACCCGCCCAATATAAAATACAATTTTTCACTCTGAAGGCGGGTCACTCTAAATCCGGTGAAACTTGTCATATTTAACTACGTTACTTTATACAAATAGACGTATTCACGACAGGTTTCTGATACGGGATCAAAGTTATTCAAAGTACTTCGCGACTTCTGCAGTCGCTCCATTATGCATGCATTTAGATTCTTTGCTTGCATTAAATAAAAAGTGAACCCTCCACTACCACCGCCACCCTATCGCACCCCCACTGCGCCGTGTACTCAGCCTTTACTTGCAAGTGGGTAAGTTAAAAAATAACGACTTTGTTCTAGCAAATCAAAGTGAAATTTTCTCTTATATCCACTGGTGGTAGATCTTTATTGCTGGAGACCATCTAGGTAGGTATCAGGACCACCGCAGCTCCTGTTCCTACCGCCAAACAGTACAGTGCAACATGTTTTCCGGTTTGAAAGGCGTTGTAGCTAGTGAAATTACCGGGGTAACCAAACATGTCCTGTCTCATGGCGTTGAGACAGTATACTGAATAAGATTACAATGACAGCTTCCTGTAAATAAGATATACTGAATGTGATGTGGTCAAATAAACTCTGTCCTTCTGAGGGTGCAAGCAGTAACTCAATCCTAGAGCAGTGTTCGCCACAGTTATCCTGTATCAAGGATACAGTCAAACATTAATCACTATCTAATCTACACCCTAGGGTAGTGTTTGTTCGTTACTTGTCACATAAATTCCGTTGTTTGGCACTTAATATTTTGTGTTTCTGGCCACCAGCGCACAAAGGGGATGAAAGAATTTTTGTGTAAATAAGATGACGTCAGTTTTAGACGCATTTATTAATAGTTTCATCATCATCGTCACCATCATTAACGGATAGACGTCCACTGTTGGATATAGGCCTCCCCAAAATTCATACAAGATCGGAGAGGGACTATGGGGTACTTAGGCCATTTACCATCACGCTGGCCTAATGCGGGTTGGTGGGAACCAGAGCCTAGAGTTGATTAGCAAGGTGAACCATCACCAACAGATGAAGTTGGCTAGGGTCCCGTGAATTGTTGTGCGGGACCCCTTACACCCCCATGTTATTATTAATAGTTTATTGTTATTTAAATATGAAAAGAATGAATCTGTTGATAGCTGGATCCCACCTGCACTTACAGCGCACAGACATGGCACCTGACCATCGGGCTGGTCCACCGATTCAAAGTAGTACCGCGAGTAATGGAGAGAGCTGTGCTTGGCATTGCTTTAAGGAATAAAATCCGGAACGAATGAATTCGATGGAGAAGTAAAGTCATCGACGTAGCTCTCAAAATCTGCAAGCTGGGGTGGCAGTGGTCCACCCATGTCTGTCGCGTCAGTAACGGCCGATGGGGGAGAAAAGTCTTGGAGTGGAGGCCGCGTACAGGTCGCAGAAGTGTAGGACGCCCTCCCTCCAGATGGACCGACGACATCATCAGGGCGGTCGGAAGTGTGT
This sequence comes from Ornithoptera alexandrae, assembly GCA_029030555.1. NCBI lineage: Eukaryota > Metazoa > Arthropoda > Insecta > Lepidoptera > Papilionidae > Ornithoptera > Ornithoptera alexandrae. The sequence continues at coordinate 705,578 of JARDVY010000077.1, read as the reverse complement.
GGACACGAGAATCTGAAGATCGTATTTGGTGGAAGACGTTCGGGAAGGCCTGTATCCAGCAGTGGATAAACAAAAGCTGAGAATGGTGATAGTCGGAGCCTTCTGATTAATAGCTGTTTTAGTATGCTATAGGTGTGCTGCTGTACCAGATGATGAGTCCATTGTCATTACTGATGTAGCAGAGGTTGAATTATCAATGCACGCCAAGCTGGGGTGCGTAACTATATCAGGAAGAAGGAATAAAAACAAGGATTAATACTTAATGCGGCAGTCCTGTAGGAAATGACATAAAAAAAGACTACTAGTCATTTTTTTTATTAATCAATGAAGCGACGAGACGAGAGGTTCTTTGACCTGATGATAAATGATACTCCTACCCATAACAACACGGCTCTAGTTATCATGGTATTCACAGCATCAAATAACGGTCCTTGCCTGAGACATAAGATGTTCAGTCTCGTTACCTCAATGAATACACTAGCTAGAGCGCCCTTCAAACCGGTACACAGTAATTTTTGCACAGTACTGTTTAGCGGCATAAATAAGAACTGCGGTGGTAGCCACCCAGACGGTCAGACCTACCACCGTTATACCTAGTCTGGCCATAAGTTATGTTACAAATGAAAATGCATTTTTTTTAATGCAATAATGTAATATTAAAATGTATACCTACATATTTATTAGACTTGGCAAATAATAAAAAAAAAATATTCTATTCGATATGGCCACCTTTGGCATTTACTCAGGCCTTTAATCTGTTTGGCCATGGGTCTATGGATTTACGCGCTGTCTCCAAGGGACATTTCCACCACCACTACTGCTTGCTGCAAAGATTTTTTAAGAGACTCAATGTCGCCATGTCGTTTAGAGTAGTAGCAGGCCATGTCCTCTAAAACTGACCATAATTTAATTTGAAATTCAGCTCTGTTACAGTGCGGAGCGTTGGTTTCAAGCCAGGCTTGGATAGTTCGTACCTTGTGACCAGTGTGCCAAGTGCAGACTCCTGCTGGAAAGTCCACAGTATATTTTTAAAAATTGTATTGCTGAGAGGTTTCACGACATAATCTAAGACTAACCTACCTACCTTTCCGTACCTTTCCGACCACCACCACTTAGCAGCTTCTTTAGAACTGTGAGTGTACACTTTATCATTTTGCTTATTGTAGTGTTCTCCAATCGTGAATATTTTTTTATCGGTAAAGAGGATATTTGTGTCTTTCATCTGCTTGTTGTATCGGGACAGAAGGTTTGTTCGTTTTGATCGATCCACTCCAAGCATCTTTAATTGTAGAGATTGATTTGGGGCATGTCCTGTATAGCGACCGTGACCTGATAAGCGTCGAGCACCGAGCTTTAGTTCTAGTTTTACAATACACGACAGAGTCGCAGTGGAAATCTTCATTTCTCGCGATGAGAGTTTTTGATTGGTTTCATAATGGGGTTTCGACTAATTCTGGCTTTAACAGCATTAACAGCCTTTGTAGTTCTAACAGCTAACGGCACACGGAGGCCCCGATATTTTCTGGTCTTCTTCTGAACAGAGAAAGTGTTGTTGTATCTGTTGATAGTACGATATACGAACATACGGCTGATGGCAAGCTTATGAAGTGTCTGCAATATGACCGACGGCTCCATACCCACTTTGTGCAAGGCGGTCACTGCAATACTATTATCTCTAACACCCCCACCCCATTCCATGTTGTAATTTGATAATGAACACGAAAAATTATGTGAAATGACGCAAAATCGTAAAAAGTTTTTAAAATAATATACGTGTTCCAAATTCAAAATAATTAAAAATTTGAAAAAAAAGAAAAGTTTTTATATAACAATATTTATGGCCAAACTAGTTAAATATTATATAAACTCTTTAAGCAATACTGTACAATCCTTTTACCAAGCGCCTTATTTATTTAAAAAGGATAACTCAAGGACATTAAGGAATACATTGCTTTATAAATTACAGCAAGAGTATACTTGGTTATGTTGTTAAGTTAATATTTAAGATTATGAGAATAAATTATATACGCAGCAAATTGTTATCATTCCCCAACACAAAAAGAGGGGGTTTATAACATATGTTCACTTGTATATTTATATACAGCATTACCCAATCGTCCAGATTTAAATCTAGACTTTTTTGTAAGTTATAAACTCTAAAACGCCAATCACGAAACATTTAATACTTTTAACAAGTTCCTTTTTCGGTTAGGGGTTGTAAATGCCTACACTTTCAAAAGTGGATCACTGAGAGTGTTAAAGGAAACACAGTTCTCGCCTCTCTCTACACCCCCCCCGCGCCCCGCGCCCCGCGCCCCCGACCCCCGAACGTTGCGCCCCCGGGCGGGCACGCGGCGCCGCAGCAAACTGAATGATTATTACCGTTTATTGCTTCATTTAAACTTTGCCGCGCCGCACCCCGCGCCGCACCCCGCGCCGCACCCCGCGCCGCACCCCGCGCGCGTCCGCGGCGCGCTGCGCACCACTCCGCTAACCTACTTGCGGACTTGCTGCGCCAATGCTAATGCTGCTATAACATGCTCATTATTAAAAAAGCCTCCGTGGCTCGGTAGCTAAATAATACCTTGTGGCATAGAGGCCCCGGTACAAATCGGGCCGGTATAACTGTAACCACTGACAGTACTGCGGGTAGATCTCTGTTGCCGGAAACGCTACTACGGAGAGTAACAGTAAAGAGAAATTACTCTTCTTCTAGAAAAAAAAAGAATAAGTCTTTAAGAAGTTATGAAGCCATAGATATATAATATTATATATACTGTGAGATATACATATATATATATATATAAGACCCTATAATGTAAGTTTAAATCACGCGAACGTACCACATTGTTGAAAATAAATTAACATTTGCACGTTGCACGGAAACCGGAAGTCAAAGGAGCAAGTGGGGCTGCCTCGCGACAACGGCTAGAGTATGACGTAGTATCCTCACACATATCATATGTCACGGAAGAAAAGGTTGAGAATGCGTGAAGTTCGTAACAAAAGCTTCCGGTGCACGAGAAAACTGAGAGGGAGAGGTAAATGCTCAGTAATCTACCCTCATTTATAGCGTGGTATTAATTTAGAAAAAATCATTATATAGATTTTTTTTATGTCAAGCGACGAGAGAGTCACATGTTCACTTGATTCTAAGTGATACGCCGGTTCATAACAACGTAGCGCTATTTGAGATAATATACACTTCACTATATTGCGCTAGTCACCTGAGACGTAAGACATTGAGTCTCGTTGCCCCAGTAAGTTCGTTAGCTACAACGCCCTTCAAACCGGAATACAGTATTGTTTGCACATTACTGTTTGTCGGCTGCAATAGGCGCTGCCTGGACGGTCTGCAGCGTTAGAGTCCTGCCACGAGCGGTCTATAACAACACTAACTTCAAGTAAGTAGTATATTAAATTGCTACTTCATGTTTAAGTAATTATAAAGCTATGATAAAACTTAAATATTCGATAAATCGTTGAATTTTAACTAACAGAGCTTACTGGCTATTATTTCAGTATTAAGTTAAGGAGTTTAAGTTACTGTTAAGTGATGAAGCAATAACTTTATCGGACAGTGCCGCCGTGATCCGGTCCCGTCGCGTTTAATGAATCAGTTAACACGATAACCGATACAAAAGATCTGTTTTTTTTTTTGTATTTTACGAAGAAACGAGACACGCGGGACGTTCACCTGATTATAAGTGATACGCACGTCCAAACAATGTGGCGCTAGTTAGGATAGTATACACAGCACCAGATTACGCTCGTCGCCTGTGTGACGACATATGTCGAGTCTCGTTACCCCAGTAATCACACCAGCTGCAACGCCCTTCAAACCGGAACGTAGTAATGATAATAGGAATAATAAAATATTAATGTTTTTAATTAAGAACAAAAATATATCGTAGATATAATGTAAATAGTTTATTATTAGTTTTAAAGAGAATCAGTTTTACTACGAGACCGTCTCGGTAGGTACCACCGCAGCGCCTGTTGCAGCCGACAGACAGTACTGTGTGGACATTACTGTGATCCGGTTTGAAGGGCGTTGTAGTTACTACTACTGGTTGGTCTCTGCTGTCGAAGACCGTCTCGGTAGGTACCACCGCAGCGCCTGTTGCAGCCGACAGACAGTACTGTGTGGACATTACTGTGATCCGGTTTGAAGGGCGTTGTAGTTACTACTACTGGTAGGTCTCTGCTGTCGAAGACCGTCTCGGTAGGTACCACCGCAGCGCCTGTTGCAGCCGACAGACAGTACTGTGTGGACATTACTGTGATCCGGTTTGAAGGGCGTTGTAGTTACTACTACTGGTTGGTCTCTGCTGTCGAAGACCGTCTCGGTAGGTACCACCGCAGCGCCTGTTGCAGCCGACAGACAGTACTGTGTGGACATTACTGTGATCCGGTTTGAAGGGCGTTGTAGTTACTACTACTGGTAGGTCTCTGCTGTCGAAGACCGTCTCGGTAGGTACCACCGCAGCGCCTGTTGCAGCCGACAGACAGTACTGTGTGGACATTACTGTGATCCGGTTTGAAGGGCGTTGTAGTTACTACTACTGGTAGGTCTCTGCTGTCGAAGACCGTCTCGGTAGGTACCACCGCAGCGCCTGTTGCAGCCGACAGACAGTACTGTGTGGACATTACTGTGATCCGGTTTGAAGGGCGTTGTAGTTACTACTACTGGTAGGTCTCTGCTGTCGAAGACCGTCTCGGTAGGTACCACCGCAGCGCCTGTTGCAGCCGACAGACAGTACTGTGTGGACATTACTGTGATCCGGTTTGAAGGGCGTTGTAGTTACTACTACTGGTAGGTCTCTGCTGTCGAAGACCGTCTCGGTAGGTACCACCGCAGCGCCTGTTGCAGCCGACAGACAGTACTGTGTGGACATTACTGTGATCCGGTTTGAAGGGCGTTGTAGTTACTACTACTGGTAGGTCTCTGCTGTCGAAGACCGTCTCGGTAGGTACCACCGCAGCGCCTGTTGCAGCCGACAGACAGTACTGTGTGGACATTACTGTGATCCGGTTTGAAGGGCGTTGTAGTTACTACTACTGGTAGGTCTCTGCTGTCGAAGACCGTCTCGGTAGGTACCACCGCAGCGCCTGTTGCAGCCGACAGACAGTACTGTGTGGACATTACTGTGATCCGGTTTGAAGGGCGTTGTAGTTACTACTACTGGTAGGTCTCTGCTGTCGAAGACCGTCTCGGTAGGTACCACCGCAGCGCCTGTTGCAGCCGACAGACAGTACTGTGTGGACATTACTGTGATCCGGTTTGAAGGGCGTTGTAGTTACTACTACTGGTAGGTCTCTGCTGTCGAAGACCGTCTCGGTAGGTACCACCGCAGCGCCTGTTGCAGCCGACAGACAGTACTGTGTGGACATTACTGTGATCCGGTTTGAAGGGCGTTGTAGTTACTACTACTGGTAGGTCTCTGCTGTCGAAGACCGTCTCGGTAGGTACCACCGCAGCGCCTATTGCAGCCGACAGACAGTACTGTGTGGACATTACTGTGATCCGGTTTGAAGGGCGTTGTAGTTACAACTACTGGTAGGTCTCTGCTGTCGAAGACCGTCTCGGTAGGTACCACCGCAGCGCCTGTTGCAGCCGACAGACAGTACTGTGTGGACATTACTGTGATCCGGTTTGAAGGGCGTTGTAGTTACTACTACTGGTAGGTCTCTGCTGTCGAAGACCGTCTCGGTAGGTACCACCGCAGCGCCTGTTGCAGCCGACAGACAGTACTGTGTGGACAATACTGTGATCCGGTTTGAAGGGCGTTGTAGTTACTACTACTGGTAGGTCTCTGCTGTCGAAGACCGTCTCGGTAGGTACCACCGCAGCGCCTGTTGCAGCCGACAGACAGTACTGTGTGGACATTACTGTGATCCGGTTTGAAGGGCGTTGTAGTTACTACTACTGGTAGGTCTCTGCTGTCGAAGACCGTCTCGGTAGGTACCACCGCAGCGCCTGTTGCAGCCGAAATATAGCACTGTATGAACATTACTGTGATCCGGTTTGAAGGGCGCTGTAGCTAATGAAAGTACTGAGGTAACGTGTCTCAACATTTTGTCTCAAGGCGACGAGCACAATGCGGTGCTGTATATAACATCCTAATTAGCGCCACATTGTTAAGGGCGGCCGTATCACTTACTTGAATATTTAAGTTATAGCTACTTTGTTATGTTTTAACTTTATTTTCTTTCATTCTTCAAGGCGATTTGATAAGTCGACAGAATTTGAAACAATGAGTAATAGTTAATATTTATATAGTAAACAATATGACCAAGGTCCTCGAATGGCGACCGCGTACCGGAAGACGGAGCTTTGGCAGGCTATCCACCAGGCGGTCCGACGATCGAAGCAGCTGGATGCGGGCAACGCAAGATCGATCGATGTGGAGATCTTTGGAGGAGGCCGATGTCCAGCAGTGGACGTCTGACTGCTGACAATCATGATGATGGTGATTAAACAATATAAACACTAGAATATAGATAAAGAATATGATGTGTAATAAAACATAGTTTTTCATCGAAAATATTGGCATTGAAGTCAGGTTTGAAGCATTACTTATAACAGACGAAACCTTTCCTGGCAACTTGGAAACGTTCACCAGCCTTGTTCATACATCGATGCTCCAGTGGGAGAGACCTTCCGAGGAGTAAAATATCAAAGCACTGTCTTATACACTAGTGCTTAGCTTTTGATTTGCCTGAAGATAAGCGGAGATGCAGTCTTAGACTGTAAAGCACATTAGCCTAAATGTAGTCTAGCCCCTTTTATATGCTTCCGCGTCATCATCATCATTATCACCCGACAGACGTCCACTGCTGGACACAGGCCTCCCCCAAAGATTTCTACATCGATCGCTCCAGCGTTGCTCGCATCCAGTGGGTTCCCGCGATTCTCGGCAGATCGTCGGTCCACCTTGTGGGAGGCCCGCCAACACCACGTCTACCGGTAAACAAGTGCCACTCTAGGACCTTACTGCCCCATCGGCCATCAGCCTATGTGCCCTGCCCACTGCCACTTAAGTCTAACAATCTTTTGGGCTATGGGTTAACTTAGTTCTTCTGCGGATCTCCACATTTCTGATTGGATCGCGCAGAGGAACTCCAAGCATAGCTCTCTCCATTGCCCTTTGGGTGACTTTGAACCTTTCTATAAGGCCGACAGTAAGGGGCCACGTCTCGGTTCCGTATGTCAACACTGGCAACACGCACGAGTTGAAGACTTTTGTCTTCAGATATTGCGGCATCTGAGACGAAAAGATGCTGCGTAGCTTCCCGAACGCTGCTCACCCGAGTTGGATTCGTCAATGGACTTTGCTTATAACAAAGAGCGCTATTTAGTATTGTAGCACATCACGACTTCTCTCTCTTCGTAAGACAGACTCTACGTACTTTAAAACACGGGATACAGAGCACATCAAACCGGAACACAATAATGTTTATATACTACTCCCCTCAAGGGTGTGGTGTGCTACGTGGTGATATGTTCTACCATTAAAAGTAATAATAATATCGAATAATACAGCCCGGCGAGTTTATAAGTATCACACTTAGTATCGGACATGCTGTAATTTTGTTGAGACAATACTTGGAGTGCTGGTCGTAGGAAGAAATCGTGGCTGCGTAACATTAGGGAGGGGATGGGGATTGCGAGAGCCGCCCTCTTGTTTCGCTGCGGTAGAGACCAGGCGATATATGGTGAACTGGCCGCTAACCTCCGCTACTTGGAGAGACACTTTAAAAATAAGAATACTTAAGCCCAACTTTATATTATGTCATGTCACAATAATGCGTCATGTCATGGTTCAGATCATCATCATCAGCCGATAGACGTGCCACGACTAGACATAAGCCTTTCCTAAAGATCTCCACATTGCTTAAGGGTATTTGGGCTGTTTCCCACCACGCTGGTCCAATGCGGGTTGGTGGTAACCAGAGCCCCGTTTGTTGCTTAACAAGATACACCACGAGCAGATGAGGTTGGCTTGATTCCCGTGAGTTGTAGTGCGGCACCCCATACACCCCTGTGGCTCAACGGTTCAGATATATTGACATATTTGTTGTCCAAATAACAAAGGTCTACGAACGTTTTTTTCAATGTTAGTCTACAAAGATTGTTTAGTACTTACAAACGTATAACTTAGTACTTCTACGTATAATGATAGACGTCACCGGTTTCCGCTTAACTAATGAAAGTTCGCCGCTGTTCACTCAATCACTCGCCATTCACCGGATGGAGCTCGATAGCTAACAAGTTGGTAGCAATGGGGGAAACGGTTTTGAAACAGACTCGTAGTTTAGCAGTTTGCTAACTTTTAATCGAAGCCTTCGATATGATCACAACAAGTCAGCCCCGACGGAGGAGCAGCTCACATTGGATTGATTGCTTCATTTGTAACTTCATCGTTAATTTACAGGGTGGGAAACCTTAAATGTTTAAGTTATTGTTTGCAATAGAACTTTGATATTTTTCAACGAATCGGCGTTATGAATAAATAACGAGGGATGTAAGGGGTCCCAAGCAACAATTCACGGGACCCTTTTTTTGATTTCGGGAGTGAAATCTTCGAAAAGATACTCTACTCTACCTTCTGAGGGGAAGTAAAAGTTATGTGGAGATTTTTACCCATTAAAATCCTCTCGGTGGTCACCTTCGGCGTTTGGAAATCCGAACACCACCACGTCCTCGCTAACGCTATGCTCAGGTAGCCGCTCCCGAGGTCTGTCTTATGCAGACTCTACCAGCCTCGTGACTACTTCAATGACCTGAGATCATGTCCAGCCATTGTCCTCCTCAGAGTCATTTAGAAGGCAATTAGAACCCCCATCCTGACCGCTAACGACCCCCAAAGGCCCCATTGAAGTAGAAGAACGTCGTTCACCAGTGCGACGTGTTCACTCGCATTAGCGCCACGATGGCTTCGTCTCCGAGTGGGATCTGTCCTCTCTCGATCCCGCTTGGCAGCCTCCTTTTGTAAACTCATGGCACCCAAACCAACCTCACCTACTTATGGTGCACTCTGCTAATCAACAAACGAGACTCTGGCTCTCACCAATCCCTATTGAGCCATCACCAACCACCATTGACCCAAATGGCCCAAATACCTTCATATGGATTCCTACATACGAGTAATGGTCGCGAACAGCGCAGGAACGATCGATGTGGAGATCTTTGGGGAGGCCTATGTCCAGCTGTGGACGTCTGTCGACTGATGATGATGAGGTTGACAGCGTTACTAACAATCCACATATACGAGTACATACCTACACATAATTGCTACTATGACGTTTGAAACCTACCCTCGGCGACGGGATTTGTGACCGTCATCAGTAAATTTCACTCACTAACCTATAAGATAACAGGATAGGTCTGATTTTCTATTATTATTGATGAATAAACACTTGAAATACAGTGCTGGTGGTATGATGCAAAGTACTATTAAAAAAATTATGTATTATATACTTTAAAATGTAATCGGTTGTTTGTTACTCAGGTGTTTATTGTCTGTCTGTAGCGCACTCTTTGTCTGTTGTCTTTGTCGTCGCCAATAAAAAGTACGGACATTAATTGTGCCGAAGAAAGTACAGCAATAAAGAACATTTCTCCTGCAGATCACAACTTTTCCAATAATATTTTTTTTATTACACTAATACTTCGCGACTATTCGCGTCGTTTGTTTTTTTATACTCTAATAAAATAAAAAGTAAGGTAATGCTGCGAAGAATATCATTTCTTTTGAAGTAATCATTCAGTGCATAGACTCTGGGAAGACTGGCCCATTAAGAAACTTACCAAATTCATTAAAAATGTTTATTTTCACTGTAATAGCCTTTTACAGATCTCACTGGTGGGATTCAGAGTTTCCGGTCACTAGAAAAGCTTAAAGCTGTTTATCTACGATGCCAGCCAAGGGCGAGTTGATAGACAGCTGGCTCTACTCAGGCTTATAGTTACGCGTTGTTTTTATACGATAGGTTAAACCCAGCCACACATTTGATTTTTCAGCTCTTCACATATTTTATGATTAACTGTTCTGAAATTTATTATAATTGTATATCCGTGAATTTATAAGCAAACTACTTAAACCCTGACAACCTTATTCTCCTTACATAAGTGATCAGTACTCTCATACTCTATCTTTTTAATCATTGTGTTTTAGATGAACGTTTACATACTACTTTATTATTATAATATTGTATTATAATAATGTAAATTAATAATAGATATCTTTTTAACAAATCCCAAATTAATTGAATTTATAAATTCTATATCCTGTATTAAGACGGATGAGAATATTCTCATCGCTGCTCTACCCTCGGCGTGTTGTAAAACGACTACGTTGGGGATAACGGCGGCGGTATATCCGGTCTGCTTGTCCAGTGCGCGTCTCCCCATAACTAAATTAACCTATTTTTAGCAAATTCTACAAAAATGGACGTTTACTTTCTTAAGAATAACTCGCTAATTATTCTTACTAAAGCTCTACATTTCACAAAGAGAACCTACGAAATCTTTATAACAGTGTTCTAATTAGATAAATACTAGTACTAGAATGACGCTCGTGTTCCCGCAGAACTGCAATGCGCTAACCTTGATGCATAACTTAGAATGCTTTGTTAGACCAGTTAATTTAACGGCGGGCACGGGTGCTGCGGTACCGACCTCGAAGGCTCGGACTGTAAATCTCATCACCTTGCCTCATTTAGCGTAACTCGTCGGAAGTTGAAGCTTTGAAATGTCGAGGTCTGAAAATAAAAATAGATAACAATTTCCATTAAAGCAGAAAGTAAAAGCTCGATATCGTTCCCCGGCACGAATACGTAATAAAGTTATCGGTTTGCGAGCTCACCTTGCGGACAGGGCTGCCTGCCGTGCTCGCGGAGTGGAGGAAGAGGAGGATGAGCTGCTTAAGTATATTTTTGCAAAGGGTATTTGTAAGCGGAAACACTATCGTGTCCACGTCAACACGTCTTTACTCTACGAAGAAAGACACGACTACGCTACAAACTGTTGATCGTTTGGAAACACTATCACCTCAATATTTTCACCAGCTACAACGTCCTTAAAGCTGGAACACCTCTATATATACGCACACGTCTTTTCAGCAGAAGAAACAAGTGCTGCGGTCTACTAAAAGGTTTCCGGTAAGAGACAGCTGTCACCAGTAAATTTGTTACGTGAAAACCAAGCCGATCCATTCCCGTGTATTGCTTCAGGAAGTGGCAACCCTTTCAGCACGGCGGCGGGCTGCAGCGGTGACCCCGATTCAACTTTTAACGAGCTGAACTTCAGAGGAATTAATTCACTCGCAGCATGTTTAGTACCTTCGCTAAAATAAATATTTGTATTCACTTTAAGTTGACGAAGTTTTATCTTTTGCCACTTTTATCGCGAACCTCTCGCATAACCAGATTTAAAAACGTTTAAACCTCAACCGTATTTATGTTGGAGACAAGATCCTTCTGGCAAAAACCTGCTGGAGAAGCCTGATGCCGTCTCAAGTAAGCAGGTAAATATTACTACGTTCCAACGAGAGTGACGCTGACAACTAGGGGAACAACTAAAATATGAGACTTGATGTTTCAAGTGTGTAATGAAAAGTTGTTTTGCAAAGATTGCTACCTGGAGAAGCTGATCATCAAAACACATCAAAACTTACGTTAAGTATTTTTCAATTAATGCAGAACAGAGAACCGATGGACGTAGGGAATTCGAGTGCTGGAATGGCAATCCCGTACCGGAAAGCGTGATGTTGGCAGATCCTCCATTAGGTGAACAGAGGATATAAAAAGAAAAGCTGGAAACCTCTGGATTCAAACAGCACAAGACCGTGCTTTGTGGAACACATCAGAAGACTCCTACGAGAATATTCCACAGAGGACATCCATCGGTTGAAATGATGACGACGATGATGACTCGCTATGGTTTGATCCATCGCGTTAAGTTATCGTGGGAATACGGTTCAGATTTAGTTAATAGAAATTTCTACTTTGTGACATCCCCTCATCAGCTCTTGGCCAAAAGTGGATGATGGCCGTGTCCACCTCCTTAAGAGAACTCTCCGTAGTGAGAGTTTAAAGTTAGATGTATATGCTCCTTGCTTATTGGGTAACGTTAAGTAATAAATATGTTTCAAGATCAAATTACCATAAAAGAAAGTCCAAAAAAATCTGTACAATGTTAAGTTATTAAGTTAAGGACTGTTTACTTAAAATTGTAAAATATTTACTGTTCTCTAAAAGCATTGAATTGCTGAAAATAGAACTATTGTGTTCACAAACGTAAACACAGCGGAGACCTTACCACTTACTGTTACGAGTTGAATAATTATAACTTTAGATAACTTGAACCAGCGTTCATGTAAAGGTATAAACTTAAGTCGGTAGCTTTGCGTATTTATTAATATGCAGATCGGAAAGCTGATCGGTGGTGACCGCGGTAAAAGAAATTTCAATGATGGAGCCTCGTTAATGGAAATGTATTGTAATATAATCAAGAGATCCATAACAATGGCCGAGCAATTAAGAATATATTACCATGCATTTACGATTTAGATAATTAAAGTGGGGAAATAGGGGGGGACATAAATAAGGTTCTTCAGTCGGCGAGCGGGCGAGCGGGCGAGCGGGCGAGCGGGCGAGCGGCTCCTACATCCGGGGCAGCCCGGGCGGACTGTAACCGCGTTTAAAATAAGCACTTTATACGAATAACTTCAAGTCGAATCGAATATATTACTAAGGTAAATATTTTTTTTGTAAACGGTAACTACACAATTCAATTTACTAACGTTTAGTTAACTTATTACGTCATATTAAGAGATTTGTGGCGAAGATACTAAATAGTAAGCTGGGAGTAAATCGTGTAAAAACGATTTTACATAGCTTATAATATTCGTCTCATGGTAAGTTACTGCTACTCGAAATACGGCTGTATTTATTATATTTGCATAGGACCACGTTTTGCTCGTCGCCCGGAGGCACGAGGTGGTGTCTCATTACCGGAGTAAATATAGGTTCTAAGCAAGTAAATACAAGTTCCAGTAACAGCGCACTGCAAACCGCACACCATATTGTTTATATACTAACATAATGTTAATGTGCTGCTATATTACTTAGTACTTATACAGATAAAAGATAAAAGTTCGGGATAGTGTAATAAGGATCCGTATGAGGGGGGCCGACTACACGGCGCCGTGTAGTGCACAATATTTATAGGCTAAAGATGTCACTCTAGCGGGTTTTCAATATCCTGCCACTATACCAAGTTTACTTAAGCAGCTCTGTAATAGAACCGGAAGTAACAAAATATTTCCCATTTTACAGGCTACATTGATCTAAATTTAAGTAATAAATATAAATCTCGAGTAGCGACGCAATTTCCGGTTTAACTTAGATTGATCGTCCGTCGCTGGAGCTGTTGTTTGCGCCTTCATTTGCGCGAAACGAAAAATGTTGTCGTCGAATAACTGAAGAGCGGGCCGATTTGCTTTAAGTTATTGTATTGTACTTAATGATCTATGACTTGACACCCGGCCAATATAAAGGTGTTGCAAATTTATTTTTTTATTTTATCACGTGATTTGAAATTACATTTTGAAATGATTACACTTAAATGTTAACAATGCAGGCTAGAGAATATAGAGTGCGAGTCGGACTGACAGAAAGGCTTTTAGTCGCCTTATACGACATACGCCTTATCATCATCATCATCAGCCGATAGACGACACAGACCTCCCCCAAAGATCTCCATATCGATCGGTACCGCGCTGCTCGCAACCAGTTGGTTCCCGCCATTCTCACCAGATCGTCGGTGCACGTCGTGGGGGGCCTTATACCTTTGTCTTATTACTTTTTTTAATAAATACACAAGTGGGACGTTCACCTCATGGTTAGTAATACGTCCGTCCAAAACGTAGCGCCAGTTGGGATAGTATACAGCGCCACATTACGCTCGTCCCTGAAGCATAAGATGTTAATTCTAGTTACCTCAGTAAATTTACTTGCTACAGCGCCCTTCAAACCGGATCACAGTAATGTTTGCACAGTGCTGTCTGTCGGCTGTTATAGGCGCTGCGGTGGTACCGAGGCGGTCTCCGGCAACAGAGACACTACCACCAGTAAATAATTTAATAACGCCCGTAAACTACAGGGTAGTAGCTTATTACAGAAAAAACTGTTTAATAACTTTACTAATTTAAAAGAAACTATAAGCACGAGTAACTTTTATTCGGTGATTACAGCTCTGTTTACGAGAGGGGTTGAATAATAACCCCCCGACATTGTTCCGCTTCCGCTAAACTCTCTTTGTTTGTACGCGACACGTTTTCCGCAGTACTAATAAAAACTTCGTAAAAGTTTTTGTATTAATATAAATATTACCTGTGAAAAATGGCATCAGATCAAACTGTAACGGTGTTTCTGATGATGCGCTCGTCAGGAAATCAGGCGACCAGCAAGACGTTCGTTTGGTGGTTATCTTGTTACCTGTTCAAAATCAAGTTCCTGGCGATAGGTCCTTATTGCCAAAGATAGTTTAAGTAGGTATTACCGCAGCGCCTTTTGCTGCCGTCAAACACCAGTCACTCCAGCCACCACCAATATTACTGTATACCAGTTCCAAGGACGCTGTATTTAGTAAAATTACTCGACTAACAAAACTAAACCCATCTCAAAGCGACGAGCATAAAGTAGTGCAGTGAATCCGCGTTGAAACTGGCGTATAGATTACCATCAGATAGACGTGTCATTCGTCTCGTCGCTTCTTCGAAATAAATACTAAATGATTCTAGATAAAGAATAGATTATTTTCTATGTATAAGTCCTAAGTAGCACATTAAAAATGTGGTCTGTTGCTTCATGTAACGTTTTCCATAGATTTTCATAGAGACAGGCCCCACGCGGGACGGTGCTTGCGTCATGTCCTCGCTGCGCTGGCTGGCGTCGACTCAAACATGTCCATCACTATACAAAATCAGATATAATGATAACCACCAGATACACAGACAAACACTCATTGCACCACCAAGGTGGGAAATGGCCCAAATCTCCCCATATGAACCCGTACGAACGACGGACCCTGATGCCCGATGCCGCGCAGGACCGATCGATGAGGGATCTTTGTGGAAGACCTATGTCCACAAGTGGACATCTATTGGCTGGTGATGATGAAACAACAAATTGTTGTTTCGTATATAAAAACCAGGTAAGATGCGATGAACAATAAAATAGTATTAGGGTGAGCGTCCTCGGATCCCGCTCCACGAGCTCGCGCCGAATCCGAGCTTGGCATTAATTCGTACAGGAAACAAAGACAAGTCCCGGCCTGCTGTGTGTGCGTATGTTTTATGTGCGGATTTATGAAAAGCTCTTTGACTTTATTTGTTTGGGAACAACAAAGAACAAGACGAACACAAACAGGGGTCGGGGGTTTTTGTTGGCTCTCCGCAAACAGGCGCCGCGGAGACAGCCCGCGCGCTCCTCCGCTTCATTACCCAGCCCCGTCCACGGTCGGCGCCGACCGATGCAGCAGCTCAGGCCACGCCTCGACAGCAACACCAAATAAAAACAATATTATAATCAATACCTTAATTACTCAAGCCCACTTTCGGATGATCGAAATAAACGTTTAATCCCTCGCTGCAATTTACTGAAACCCATAGCTGAAAGCTTACACAGCACTATACAAAGAGTCCAGATAATATTGCAGCTCGCTTTATTACTCCGCTGAAAGGAGTACTCTTTATTGGAATCCAAAAAGGTAAATTAGTAACTGACGAAACATTCTTTTTAACCGGTTTTTTAACTAACAACACTGAACGGTTCAATTTAACAAAAAAAAACTTTCAATATTTTGTTTTCATGAATTTAACTGAATCCTAATAGAAGAGAACCTAACAAGCCTCAAAAGGGTATTACTTATATTTTTTGGGCGATGTAGAACATTCTGGAAAACATACTGTTTTAAATAATTGTATATAATATAGTAAATATTTATCTATGGTTTCCATAGCTTAGGATTAATAAAACGAAATTGTTTTCGATAGTGCAGCGCTGGATTTACGTTGGCAATTCGCGTTTGTAGGGGAGGCGGCGCGGTGTCGCCGCATGTGCCGCCTAACGGATGGAAAACCAATGCCTAAGTCTACACTGGATGACCTAAATTTTCCTCACTATACATTCTCCTTTTAATACCTTCGACTTGACCTCCCTTAATACAGGAAGTGAGATTCTTGGAAATGTGTACCCAAACCATTTATATGCGGGACTGAACTTATTGTTTGCTACAAAGTCATTTATTTGTCTTCAAAAATAATAAGTTAAAAATAAGAAAAAGAAAAACAAAAATGGGCATAAAATGTCACAAGTAGTAGTGTGCAAGCATTACTGTAGCTCATGACACCTAACATCCTGACTCAAGGCGACGATTGGAACGTCGTGTTGTGTAAACATCTTAACTAAGGCCCCATTGTGCAGTAAGACTTTCACCTGATTGTTCACACACCTGCTCATTACATCGTGACGCTGGTTAAGGTGATATACTCTACATGACACTGTGGTCGTCGCCTAGAGGTTGATATGTTGCTCGTTACCGCAGGAATTTCATAGCGCCCTTCGAACCGGAAAACAGTACATGTTGGCACAGTGCTGTTTGTTGGCTACTGTACAACTGTAGCTCCTATCGCATCTAGCTGCTTGCCTCAACCTTCGCATAGTAGTATAAAAAAAATAACAACTAGTACACTTGTCGTCATACTGATCTTGTTGATTAAATAAATGATATATATAATAACATATTTTATATCGTTAAAAATAAATATTTGAATAACAAAAATTCGATTTACCGTACAAATGTGACGTCACCTGTTCGACAGACAAACGACATCTGCTACAACGCTGCCCCCCACTACCGACACTACCTCACTAGACTATATAAAGCGCGTGCGCAGCGGGTACTCGCACCGCCACGATAGGTTGACCGGCCCAAAAGGCGGCACCCTAATCTATTTCAAACGGTCCCTGCACTGCATACCGCTAGATAGTCCACCCCTCGCCAACATAGAAGTCTCGGCGTGCAAAATCTCCTCGCCGGTCATCAACCGATTGTCATCGCATCCGCCTATCTATCCACCTCCAAAGCGGTGCGGGGAACAGACATAAGAACCCTTCTCGACCTAGGCCAGTCTGTTATCCTCGCTGGCGATTTAAACAGCAGGCATAGCACATGGGACACGAACAACTCCAACCCAAATAGTCTAATTTTATATAAACTTGCGGGTAAACTCAATTTCAACATTGTAGCCCCGCCAACCCCGACGAGATTTCCGCCTAACGGATCTCGCAACCCGTCCACTTTGGACATTGCGTTGTTCGACAACGTCACCATCCCACTGCATTCGATCGAGACCATCTACGATCTGACCATCGCCCGGTTCTTATGAAGCTGGGCCGGCCCGCTGGTGAGCTTCCTCTGACCAAAACCATCGTCAACTGGCGCAGCCTCGAGGTCAAACTCAAGGCCGCGGAACCCCAGCACCTAGACGGAATCCCTAGCACGATCGACTCGCTCGAAACCGCAAACCGCAAACCGAGCGATCGACTCGTTATCCCACCACATCGCCACAGCCGTCGAGGAATCGTCGAGGACGGTTCCCGAATCGGATAACCTTCTCGGGTCCCTCCCGGCCGACCTTCGATGGCTGATCAGAACCAAAAACGCCGCCTTGAGACTACTCTCAATATAGATCCGAGGAAAGCAGGATAAAACTGCGCCGCTTTCAAAGGCTAGTAAAAGAGCGCATATCCGAACTCGGATCTGACAGATGCGACAATCTACTTTGCGACGCGGAGCCTTCGGACGCCACCTTCTGGCGTCTGGCCCGCAGTCTCAAAGCGGAGAACATGGCCCGTATGCCTCGCCTCGTAATGAGCAATGGTTCCTCCCTTGCGTTGGAGGATGCCGATAAAGCCAGAGTGTCTTGCCGACAGTCTGGAGAGCCAATGCACTCTCCCAACCACACCAGTAGACCCCGCTCATCTCAAATTGGTAGAGGACGAGGTGCGCCGTAGAGCAACCCTCCCACCAGAAGGTCCCCCCCCCCTTAAACCGGTCTCCCCCGGTGAGGTCGTTGACATCATCAAGAGGCTTAAAGCCAAATCAGCCCCTGGCTCCGACAACATCCCCAATAGTGGTGAAAAGTCTTCCGCCCCCGATCATCGGCCTGCTAATGGCCATCTGTAACGCCCTACTAGCCAACTGCTCCTTCCCAGACGCCTGGAAAGAGGCCGTAGTGATAGGTATTCCGAAGCCGGGAAAGCCGAGGAACTTACCCGACAGCTATCGCCCGATCAGCCTATTAAACACCTTAGGCAAAGTCTACGAGCGCATCATATTAGAACGTCTCCGCCACTTCACCACCGAAAACAAGCTCCTCCCTTATGAACAGTTCGGGTTCAGGAGTAGCCACTCTTGCGTTCAACAAGTCCACAGACTGACGGAACACATCTTGGCCGGCTTCCAGCACAAGCATCCGATCGACACCTGCGCCGTCCTATTCGACGTCGCGCAGGCGTTCGACAAAGTCTGGCACGAGGGCTTATTATACAAGCTTTACGCTCACAAAGTGCCAGACCGACTCGTCACCATCGTTCGAGCCTACCTCTCGAAACGCTCCTTCCGCTTCCGCGTCGTGCACGCTCTCTCCTCGATCCGGCCGATCAAAGCCGGTGTCCCCCAAGGCTCTTGCCTCTCCCTGCTACTCTTCTCGCTCTACACGAGCGACATTCCCAAGGACCACTACGTCAGCCTCGCTCTTTTCGCGGATGACACCGCTCTCTACCACTCGGGCAGAGCTCCGGGTGTTATAACGAGTCGCTTACAAAAGGCGACCACTCGCCTAGGCGAGTGGTTCCGGAAGTGGCGAATCGATGTAAACCCGGAAAAAAGTGAAGCCATCCACTTCACTCATCGTAAGCCCTCAACCCTTCACTGGAAGTCGGTCCTAAAAAACCATAAACGGGGCCAGATCTTCTCATCTCGTCGATCCCATGGAGGGACTCGGTCAAATACCTCGGCGTGACGCTCGACGCCAGGCTCAACTTCATCGCCCACATTCGCGGGGCGAGAAACAAAGCGGCCCAAGTGCTGGGCGAGCTATACCCCCTGCTGTGCATAAAGAGCAAACTCTCTCTCGGGCACAAGCTTCACCTCTACAAGGTATGCGTAAGACCTATAATGTCTTACGCCAGCGTAGTCTTCGCCCATTCGTCCGAAGCACGCCTCAAACCCCTGCAGGTTATTCAAAACCGCTTCACCCGCATGGCAACCGGTGCCGAATGGTACCAGCGCAATGTGGACCTCCACAGCGATCTCAAACTCTCGACCATTGCAGAACACTTCAGAGAGTGCTCCGAATCTTATGTCGACAAGGCATCAACTCACCCGAACCCTCTGGTGGCCAAAGCGGCCGACTACGAGCCGTCCTCGAATCCCAAGACCAATAAGCGCAGACCACGGCATGTGCTAATTCCGTCATCCCTAGGGGTCCCTCGCACCACACACGACGAACCCACAGTCACCGACAACACCCACGTCACCACACACACTTCGGACACTACCAACACGCTCCGAATCCCCGCATCGCGCCGCCCTCGCTTCAGAACGCGGCGCCACAGGTACTCACACACCGCGTACACTAAGTACACCCGCGATCAGGGGCGGTTCTCACCGCCCAAAGATTCCGATACAGGCGAAGGTAGTCGGGGAACGGGTCCGCGCCCGCCCTCGACGACCGAGTAGATTCGCCAGAATAACCAATAACCAGACGCACGTTATAAAAACTCCGCCGTCGGATAACTACATACAAGTAGTCCACATTTTGTAAACAGGCCGTGGATCCAGGTCCACGCGCCCAATGTTAGATAAGCTGTAATAGCCGAATGGCTAGCAGCGCTGACATCGTCATGAATTGAGAGGGTACTCGCAGAATGTTCGTGGCTCGCGAGACGGAAGTATGTAGAACTGTGTAATAATTCTGAGTGTGTTTGTTTATGTGATTCGTTAATTTCACGGTGCCACTGTGTAAATAATAATAAGTTAACCGTTTGAATAAACAACCATGTATCAAGAACGTAGTGTTGATTGTGAAGACACCCCCTCCTCTTACATACATATATATATACACATCGCTATATGCTCAATGTGCTTGCAACAGAACGTCGTTAATTAACGGTGGAACGCACTGTGCTCCACACCGGGTTGTGGTCGTCAACCGATTGATCACAACCGATTAGCAACCGAGCCGCGTTCAGTCCAAGCGACCAACGTTTACCTGGTGAAGGATAATTTTCTCATGACCGCCTGACTGTTAATTTGCAGCAACAGGTCTACGGGTCTATTAATAACAACTTGAACAGGCACGGGCCGCAGTTCTTGCACACGACAATACATATTAACTTGCTATTTACAGTCCAAGAGACAAGTATTCTATAAATCAATTGTATGAAATAATTATAAACGATTAATGTTTATAATATTTCATATAAAACTAATATCGATGTTAAATGTAAAACAAAAAAATATATATTCAATTATCATTGGTATTATATTGGACTATTCGTGAGTGTAAGAAGTGTAAGATGTCGCGCACAACTCGCAGGACCCAAGAGAACCTCACGTGGTGGTGGTGCACCTTGCTAATCAACATGCGAGGCTCTGGCTCGCACCAAACCGTATTGGGCCAGCGTGGTGAAGAATGGCCCGAATCCCCCTATATGAACCCCTACATACAAGAGTCTCTAGTGCCCAGGGGTACCAGAAGCCAAGACTTTATGTGGGGATCTTTGGGGAAGGCTTATGTCCGTCAGTGGACGTCTATCGCCTGATGATGTATTGGGTCATGAATGCTTTTTTATTTGGAGGTGTTGAGAGAGAGGATATCTTCACAATACATATTAATTAAGGAGGAAAGTTAAATCCGGTGCCCTGTTTCACTGATTTAGAGGGGGGGACCCTAGGATCTTCTACAAAATGCACTGGTGCCATTCTACGTTTTGACTTAACACATAACAAAGGAGCAGCGCTCCTCCTCGGTTCACCCTCGCCAAGTTACAGCAAGTATGGAATCGCATCGCATTTACTACCCCACACGGATTTATTTATTAAGCGATAAAGGTTACCCCGCTCAAAATCCACGAATCAAAGACCCTTCGAGTCGCTTTCTACCATAGTGTTAGGCCTTGCTTTAATTTCTTAATATTCCGAGACTAGAGGGTAAAATAGCTACTGAATGCCAAAGGACCTATTTAAAACTAAACGATATATTAAAACAAGGTGTTAAGGTAATAAACGAAAGTATAGAATTAACTTAACATGTAACTTGCCTTTTATAAAAGGGAGAATATTCACTGTGAACGTTGAAGATTGTATTTACTCTTTTTCGTCTCTTGTCTTTGCGAACAAGTGTATAAACATTAAGTACATTGGTTATAAGAAATAACACTCGGATGGCTAACATCCTTATGGTTCCGATGATGGAGGGTGCAGATCCAGTAACAGCCTGCAGTATCACAGTAATGAAGCCGGGATATTTAATGTCTTTTTATCGACATGAATGTAGGTAGCCACCATTTATTTTGGATTTTAGCCAAAACGAAAAACTAGGAACGTGGGGAAACTCTTACAGACCGGAATATAGAGGGTCTTGACCTCATTACTCTCCTTTGTGGTGTGACAAGTGGCGTGCAGACTCTTCCGTTTGTAACTGTAAATTCATTTTCAAATTCACACACATAATTGTGACGTCCTGTAACAATTCTTTGATCTCTCGCCCTTCTTCATGTAAATTATAAAAACGTTGCTTTTAATCTTCGAGTGTATATACACTAAAATACGGTAATGTATTACGTGTAATAAATATTGAATAGCTCGCAAGTTTTCCAAACGCAACCAATAGAGACAATCTCGATCTCCCGGCGATTGGATTAGGGAATACAGGTCACATTATACAGCACGGCGCAATATCAAGCGAGATGATGTCGTAATTCCAGGCTCCGGTTATTATTGCGATGTCATCGACGATTTAATGCTTTACGAAAAACTTACAAAACCAGAATAAATCCATTCTAAACCAAATCGTAAGCTTCCACAGATTATCGAAATAAAACGTATGATGTGAACAAAACTGTGGTGCAATTAGAGATTGAGGTGTAAGAGGTCCCGCACGACAACTCGTAACACCCGAGCCAATACAAACGAGGCACTGACTCCCACAACATGTGTTGGGCCAGTGTGGTGGGAAATGATCCAAGTCCCCCTTATGAAACTCTACAAACGACTGGAGGTCGCGGGAAGCCTCTGGATGCCAGCGGCGCGGAACCGATCGATGTAAGAATGTTTGGGGAGAAGAGGCCTATACCCAACAACGGACGTCTACCGGCTGATAATAATAATAAATTAAGATTTGTTATATTGTAATTAGACGAAACTTTGAACGAGGTATTAAGATAAAATCGGACACTGGTAAGGGTCTGAAAATGTTTACGGAACCCGGAGTCATTGAAAGCGCAATGCGAGACCTTAATCGCTTGGTGCGGAAAGTTGTATCCGATACGAATTAACTTTTAGAGAAAACACATCAAAGTTAAGGAGTTGCGTTGAACCGCAAATATGTAGGTTAATGTACAGTAAGTATGTTTGCGCCCGATATTACTCGTAATTAATTTCTTACCGTAAATATTTATAGCGATAGCACTCGATATTTCCCTCCTGGTGTACCTCGGGGGACGCGGCTGGTTCCACAGCATTTGCCAGATTAAAAATTTGTGTAATAACTGAGATCAATGTGAACATTCTGCAATAGTTTTCATGTTTATAAATATAAAATGATTACCACAGTAATATATTTCGATTATAATTTAAAAAAAAAGATAATGAGTTTTTAGCAAGTTAATAATATAATCTATGTAAATTGAAATTTATTCGTTTGCGTCCACGTGCTCGTGGTTTAAGGTTTTTTCTTCTTTCCCCTGCTTTGCGGGGCGGAGCTTTTTCAATAAGTTTTTCATTAAGTTCTATACTTTTCTACGCATTCAGATTTTTCCTGTCATCTTTCTCATATTCTTCCACACCTTTTCTCTTTTCTTCATCACATTCTCTATCATTTCATGGTTTGAGGTTAGACTTACTAGCCAATAAACGCAGGTTCTAATTAAATAACTCGTTATAAGTATTTAATATTTGGGAGAGGCCTATGTCCATCAGTGGACGTCTATCGGCTGATGGTGATGAAGTATTTAATGGGGGATGTTGTTAATAAGATTGTCCGTTAAGAAGTACTTTGTGACGGTATTCAGAAACTGTTTGATACATAAATTATCCGATAGTTAAGTTCATTGCAAAGTCTGACAAACGGAAGTCTTAGTGGCATTGGAGAAAGTCCTCATGCTCAAACTCCACACAACGACTACACAATCGCATGTACGCATACCTTCATAAATACAACGGAGACTTTAGTTTGTGTTGTATTCGTATTAAACTTTTGATATTATATCTAAGCTTTTTATATTCTTTTTATATATCTATATCTCTTCTAGCAGTATCCTCTCGTACCATACCTTAACCTGATTTGCAAATATATTCATTTCTAATCTTTATCCCGTTTTCTTTCACTCTGCTCATATATCTTCTGCAGGCCAGAGTTGGATGGCAGGAAAATGGTACCGGTAATATTTCACTTTGTACCTTTTTAATATACTTATTATAATATGTGTAGATTTTATATGTGCCCCTCCTGACTTACGATCTTCGGGTAAGAAAAGGGGAATTTTGCTTTATTACTATATATTGATAATGCATATGGGAGCTCCATGGTGCTGCCGTCTACCGAAAAATTAATGTAATAGTAATTTATAATGTTTTCTGTATTCAGCTCGATTTGTGACATAAAATATAAGAGACTTGCAATTGATAGTTCCGTTATATTGACACTTTGTTATTTCCGCTAAAAATCAATACGATTAAGGACTTAATTATTTCAGAGATATAAGATTTTTACTTGAAATAAATCCTAATTTTATATTGTTCTTATTACAGTGGCAAAAAAATATATTTGTTTAATATTAAAAATAGTCATATTATCGATTGATATAAATAACGGCCGCCTGTCACTGAGGGGCTCACTGTTATTCTGCCTAATTAACAAATTATTTTTAATATGGACTTTGAGGATATAATCCCGACGTGTACATAGATAATGAAGCCGATGCTGGATTCGCTAACGCGCGTTTAATCTGCGGATGAATTTGAGCGGCGCACAGTGCCAGTAATGCTGCCTCATGTAGCCTCGGGTACACTATCGACCGCTTGCGTGCTTCCTAGCGGCTATTATCTTGGAATAATAATGTCCGAAGTAGTTTAGATTGTATAAATTATCTAATACACTAACAGTTCATTAGCCTAAACGATAAAGGTATTTATTTTTGTATCTCTAATTAAGGATAATTTAAACTTGAGGATCAAAAACAATATCGCTGTATTTCTGAGTAGGACTTGGTTTCAAATAGTTCCGTTTGAAAGATAACTTCAACTCGAGTATTACGATTTAATTAAAAGGAAAAAAACTGTTTGGCTTCTAAGTTAATTTTAAACATAATCACATCGAAAAATATTTACGTATCTTAAGTTAGCTACAATGGGAATCATTTCATGTGATTTTTTGTTGATAATGGAAAAGTGGCACGGAGAGAGCTATGCTCGGAGTTACTCTGCGCGATCGAATCGGAAATGTAGAGATCTGCAGAAGAACTAAGGTCACCGACATAGTCCAAAAGATTGCTAGACTTACGTGGCTGTGGATAGGTCAGATTGTTCGAAGGACCGATGGCCGATGTGGCAGTAGGTCCTAGAGTGGCGCCTGTGTGTTGGGAGGCCTCCCACAAGGTGGACCATAATCTGATGAGAATCGCGGGAACTCACTGAATGCGAGTAACGCCTGACCGATCGACGTGAAGATCTTTGGGGAAGGCCTACGTCCAGCAGTGGACGTCTATCGGATGATGATGATGATGGCAAAGTGTCCCTATCCAAAACATAGGTTTCGGTATACAGCTGTTTGAACATAGCAATGCTATTTTGGCACTAAGGTTAGTAACTAACCTCGTGGTTCGAAGAATTTCAACGTCATCCATACACCACTACATTTATGGCCTCGAATTTGTATTAGTGCCCTCCATGTGACGATGGCAGCGGTTTGTCGCTAAGCCAATACGACGGTTAAATTAACTTTAACTGCACATTTTACTTCAGTAATTTTAGGCTAATTACCAACGATTAACACTACCGATTCGAATTCCGGCCGGCTTACTGACCTGAATAACATTTTAGGCAGTATATACACTATTTCACTAAATTATTTGTTGTTACTCAAAACGCTGAAAGTAATATGACACCATTTGAAATGGTTTACCTGCACCACAATAAGATACAAGAACATCGTCATCATGACGCACCTCAAGTTTGGTGGACAGACTACGTAAACTAATCCGGTCTAGTAAAACTTAAACTTGTTGCTGCTCCTTTGTCATCAAATCGTTTTACGATCCTTTAAGACTACCAAGAGGGCTTTTTCCTGATATTTGGTTTTCCAGGACTAACCTTAGGAACTAATGATATCTGCTTTGT
The DNA here is from genome assembly GCA_029030555.1 of Ornithoptera alexandrae. Lineage (NCBI taxonomy): Eukaryota > Metazoa > Arthropoda > Insecta > Lepidoptera > Papilionidae > Ornithoptera > Ornithoptera alexandrae. The sequence goes on along the minus strand of JARDVY010000077.1, from coordinate 679,882 downwards.
AAATATCTTAACAACTCAACCTGTCGTTGCATGATTGTTCTCTTCAGCTAAGCGATATCTTGTCGAGTGAGTAATTTGAATAGATTTCTATATTTCCAGTTATTTCCTCTGGTGTGAGCAGTGTTCGAATTGGGTGGTAGTAGGGTACATAATATAATATATTTTCGCCCCATTTATGCTAACAATCGGAGGGTGGGTGTCCTCCGTTGCGAATGGGAATAATTGAAGCGTGCTCTATCGGTCCCCGCGAGCGGCTGTCCGGCCTCCGATAGTTTATGACGCGATAAAAATGGATTAAGAAGGATCCTATCCTTTAATAAATTACAAGCAATCCTTTAGACATACCACCGAAATAATTTCAAACTTCTAATCACACGTAAAGAGAGAATTTCTGCGATGTATCAACACCATTATATTGACCATATTTTTTGGTAAAAATATCTTGTGCTTCTCCACGTCTGGAGGGTGAAAGTTAATTTCGTAAATAACGGGACCTTTAACGCAATGTGTTAAAGCCTACTTTTAAAGATAAATAAAACTGCTCCCCCTAAACATTTGAGTTTGAACCACGTTAACTCGAAAGTTTATACCCTCCTTAATCAAATTGAAAGATGCCTGAAAATGGATCCATTAAGTAATTTTATGATTTCGCGGTTTATGTTTATTTTTAAGTATAACTTGAGGGGTCTACTCCACGTCTGTAACTTTAAAGTATAATATCTTTTGTTCACGAAGTTTCAGCTGAAATTACCTCTGCCGCGAGATGAAAGTGGTAACTATTAACCCGGAGCATCATATTGTTATTAATTTTACTAATGTCTTTGAAACGTTAAATCTCCTACCTTGGTCATGTACTCGATCATCGGCGTTATGATCTTCTGCAGCTGATTATAATGGGTAAGGTTTCTGGAAAACGAAAGGTGAAAAGAAAAAAGTAATTGTTTAGGAACATCAGGGAATGGACTGGTATTATCTAGGGCGTCCAAATTGTTCCACCGAACCAGAAACTGAAAATACTGTACCACACTGATCGCCAACCTTCACTAGTTGAAGAAACACTCTAAGAAGAAGAATGTCTTTAACTCTTCCTTTTTTTTTTACCCAACAAAGCCTCGAGAAGAGTAAGTCTGAACAGCTAATTAATGTTAATATATATACAGCTCCATGTTAGACGTACCAGATCCAGCGCTGTTCAACTCGGAAGTGGAATTAAAGATCGCGAAGTATTCTTCGGCTGCGGAAACAGACATTAGGCAAGCAATACATTCCGCGCCCGCTTACGATAATGTTCATGTACCCTCTTAAACCCACATCACTCCAGCAGCTGTCCGAACTTGCCTGATAAATTGCTGAAATCTAGAACTTCAAACTATTTCGATACGCACGCATTTACAAGTTATACGAAGTTCGAATCTTTCTGCTGCGGGAAGCAGTTTCCGAGGCGGAAGGTCACCCTGAAACTGAACAAAAAAAAATTAATAATAGGTGTAATATATAACCTCGTAATGCTGATACGAAGGCTACATATTTATTTATTTATTTATTGCATACATATTTATATACATACATATGATCTGGAGACACAAACTTTAAATGTCATTAGTCTTTGAGACGTATTGTAAGCAGTCCCGCACAACAACTCGCGGGCCTCGAGCCGATCTCGCCAGCTCGCGGTGCACCCTACTAATCAACAAACGAGGCTCTGGCTCCCACCAACCCGCATTGCGCCAGCCTGGTGGGAAATGGCCCATATACTCCCACACGAACCGCTATAAACGACAGCCCCTAGTGCTCGCCGATGCGGACAACGCAGGACCGATCGATGTGGGGATCTTTGGGGGAAGCCTATGTCCAGCTGTGGACGTCTAGCGGCGGCTAGTCATGTATTGTACTAGATTATTAGGAACACTTATTAGGAAACCTGGACGTTTATCCAATAATAAAAGGATATAAGAAAATGGTGATTAGTATTACAAACGCCTAGGTATTCATTTTATACCCTCGTAAGTTTAAAGGTAAATCATCATCATCATCAGCCGATTGACGTCCACTGCTGGACAATAGGCCTCGCCCAAAGATATCCAAATCGATCGGTCCTGAACTGCCAGCACGTAGTCAGCATCGTTTGTAGGGGTTAACTTGAGTTGGATTTGGACCATTACCCACCACGCTGGTCCAATGCGGGCTAGTGGGAGCTAGAGCCTCGTTTGTTGATTAGCGGGGTGCATCACGTGCAGGTGAGGATGACTTGGGTCCCGTAAGTTGTTGTGCGGGACCCCTTACGCCCCGAAAGATAAGTAATAACAATTTGAAAATACAATTGTAATACTTCAATACTTGAAGTGCAGAAGTTTTTTTTTATTTAAGATCTGTGGGTTTCATTGGAAAAAAAGATTTCCTGTCGACTGAACTGTGAAAAGTAAGTCATTTCAAATTTATCGAATCCATCAAATGAATGGTTGAGGATCTCTGAAAACAATTGGCTTGTTAAGTCACTTCCGTTGATCCTTAATGAAGAAGGGTACATTTCCCCATTTTTTTTTCAAACGTACAATTCATTGGACAATAAATAATGATGTTACTTGAGGAAAAAAACATATTTTCAATAACAAATAAAAAGCATTTTTTCTTACTTTTAAACAGGGATGTTATATTTCAATAGAATTGTCTCCGTATAACTTACCTGATAGCTGCACTGTCTCCTGCAGAATCTTCTAGATGAATACTCTCCAGTATATATATATATATATATATATATATATATATATATATATATATATATGTATATATATATATATTATTGTTTCTGTATTTATACACCTTCCACTTCCTTAACTTATTTAATGCTTTATTAAATCTTCAAGAAAGACATACATCACATCATCATCACTTTCAGCCGACCGACGTCCACTGCTGGTTTTGGGCCTGAGCTCGGTCATTTACAACTTGACCTCTTGCTTACAACGTTATAACTGTTAGTTTTGGAATGTGAGGTAAAATGTAGTATAATTCATCTTCAACATCCTCGACTCATCATCATCAGCCGATAAACGTGCACTGCTGGACAAAGGCCTACGATCATCATATAGATCGGCCCCGCGCTGCTCGTTATCTCGCGGCCTCATTTATACAAGTCATATGGGGGATATGGGCCGTTTCCCACCACACTAACTTAATGCGGATTGGTGGGAACCAGGGCCTTGTTTGTTGATTAGTAGGGTGCACCACAAGTAGGAGAGATTGGCTTGGGTCCTGTGCGTCATTGATGATTTTGCACGATACTAAGTGATAATTAAGCCGAAGTTAGGTAGTCTCTGAGAACATCGAAGATACGACAGTTAATAATAATGTCGTGCTCGTTAAGATGCTTACACAGCTTCTTGCGCTCCAATTCCTGGCATCAAGAGTATATAACGTTCCGTTAGCCCAATAACACATTGATGATTGCACACCACTACTAGGCGGCATCTACCACCGCAACCCAACAGATTTAGCACCCCCGAAATGTTATAACTGTTGTAGTATACATTTCGGTAAATTACAGCTTCAACGCGGTAGATGTACAATGTTAATTGGAAATACCATATACGGGGATTCCCCGTGAGGGTCGCGCTCCGCCCCCGGTATCCTCACACCCATTTATCATTGCTCTATACCTGTAGCGACCGAAGCACATTATACAAAGCTTTAATAACTATATTTATAAATATAGCTAAATTGTTACTTCATTGAAGTTCACGAATATGTCACAGTCACAAATCTAGATAAAAATTTATTCTGATGATGTATACACTTGCACAGCTCATCTGATATTGGTCTCGCAGACCCGGCTCCACGGCCTATCATATCAATTTCAATCTTGTCCTTTAGATTTTACCATAATACTGAGAACATACTTCGAAAGATACTAACGTCAATCTTATAAAACCTCTTTTTTTCATCAGTGGTTTAAAAAAGATTTTAAACAAAATTTACTTAACGGTTATATGTGGGAAAAATTTAGAGTAAAGCCAAGAATACTCTTTCAGACGTTCACAGTAAGAACACGCATTAAAGATACGAGTGTGGTAACCAGCCAGAGCTATGCCACTACTATTTGATATTAAATTAACAGTTATGTTTTATTAGTTTAAAAATTAACTGTTAAAATAACGGTGAGTTACATTGAACGGATGTGAAACTAACGCTCGTATAAAGTAAACAAAGGGGCGGCGGTGTTGCGGGCAGTCGGCAGCGCCCTTGTATATTATTCAAATATTACACATTTAACTTCGCAGCAGAGTTAGTACTTCCGGTCCACTGCAGCAGCGAAATGAATTTTTCATAAATCTCTAATTCAATTATTTAATACGTAGTTATGGTAACACAAACGGCATTATGAAGTCGGGTTAAGTTGTAAAGCAACGCGCCACAGAGTTCTGATTTGTTACGAACGGAAATACTCTAAATGTAGAGGAAGAGTACGGAAGTGGTTTAATTAGTAATAGTCTCCACACAACCCTGACTACGCTCCTCGAAGGAAGCCGTATTTAAAAAGATTTCATTCCCATAATAGGTAAGATAACAACCTTTCCGGAAAGGACAGACATCGTCTAAATTGCTCGTCGCCAAGTCTTCTATTAGAGGCTACGGTAGCTCCGTCACAAAACAATATAATAATTTCCATATCAGCATGTTCATATGGTACTAAATCATTAATACCTGTCGACTCGGATCCCCCTTGCGTAACATTTGCAGACAGGGCTGGAGGAGGGGAATCACAAACACCGCTCCGTCGCAGAAACTTGTGCGGCTATGAATCATGACGAAAGTTTGCTACAGGTAAATCGGATGATTTTACAACTAGTACTATAATTTTACATCTTGTCCCAAAGGACTAACAAGCGTCATTCACGATCATTATAATCGGCCGATAGACGTCCACTGCTGGACATAAGCTCCCCCCCAAAGATCTCCACATCGATCAATCGGCGCATAGTCAGCATAGAGTTCATATGGGAGGATGTGGGCGATTTGGGGCTGCCCCAATGCGAGTTGGTGAGAGGCCGAGAGCGTAATTATGTTACAGGTAATATATCTTAAAACTTGTCGCCAGGTAATCATAACCTCAACCGATAGACCACAGGACTTTTGTAATGTACTTCAGAAAACACAGATTTATAGTTTTCTTCTTAGTCAAAGAAACGATGAGACGTGCGAGTCGTACACATGGTGGTAAGTGACACCCCTGCCCATAGCAAAAAGGTTCTAGTTGCAATGGTATTCACAGCACCACATTACGCTCCTTGTCTTAAACAAGGTGTTGAGTCTTGTTACCACCGTAATTATTTTAAGTAGTATCTTTCAATCTAGAAGACGGTAATGTTAACACAGTGCTGCTTGTCGGCTGCGCAATAGGCGCCGCGGTGGCACCGAGGTGGTTTCCGTCAACAGAGACCTACCACCAGGGAATATCCAAGTAATCGTCCTTTAGGTTATATATACAATAAGTTAATATCTAAGTTAAATCTAATTTCCATGGTAAAGCAATCTCTATATTAATAACAAACTTATGAAAAATTCTCTACGAGAAATATTTCCTTACAACAGTGATTACTTAGAACATTCAATATGGTAGAGATTTTTTGTATAACGTAACTTGGAGGATAACTTAAGTTTGAGGAATGAAATATGCAAAATATTATGGGGTGAGGGTCGCGGGGAGTCTGATCGGTGTGGAGATCTTTGGGGGAAAGCCTGTATTCAGGGTATGGTTTATAATGATGTATATTCTATTTCTTATCGAGAAGAGCGAGGGGAGCTTACCATCAGGGGATCGATGGTAAGAGATACGGCCGCCATTAACAATCGGGCACTAGCTAATTTAATACACAATATTACTTTGTGCTCATCATGTTGAGACACAGGAGATAAGTGTCGTTACCGCAGTAATTTCACTAACTATAGCCTTCAAACTGTAACACAGTAATGTTTGTAAAGTACTGTTTGTCGGTGTTGCCTATCTAGACGGTCTCCGGCAACAGAGACCTACCAGCTGTGAACCACCAGAAGACCTCATCTGCTCATCCAACGTAACCGTACACTTTAAACAATGTGCTGCCCGGTCTCGAACTGGCAACTCTCCGACGGCTCTGCGTGTGCCGTAACTCCTATCGGAGAGCTCACGCTTTAACCTCGTAACGATAAAATAATTATTCCGCTTTCATTTACCGCTTACTTAATCTTGTCAAAGGTTTCCGAAGGGTGGAGAGGGATGAAGGGAATGTTGAAAATCGTCGCCCGGGAACTAGGCGATGAGGCTAGCAACCACATCCGCTCGTTGTAGACAGGTTTATAAACAAGATATTAAATTTTCCTGTGATACACACTGACGGCAAAAATGGCAACAAAAGGGTAAAATATATTGTTTTTTTTTATTCTACGAAATGAGACGAGCGGGACGTTCACCTGATGGTAAGTGGATGGTATACACTGCACCACATTGTGCTCATCGCCTTGTGACAAGAGGTTAAGTTAGTACAGTTATTTTCACACAGTTGCACAGTTACAGTTATTTCAGTAATTATACTAGCTACAGCGTCCTTCAAACCGGACCACAGTAATGATTGCACATTACTGTGTGTCGGCTGCAATAGGCGCTGCAGTGGCACCTACCTAGTTGGTCTCTGGTAATAGAGATCTGCCACCAGTTTTTATCGCTTCATAATTAGCCGATAGACGACCTCTGCTGGATATACGCCTCTTCCAAACATCTCCACATTGATCGGTTCTGCGCTGCCGCATCCAACAGCTTCTCACGACATAGTCAGCATGGCATCCAGTACCGCCGTGCAACGGAAGCCGTCGCTTGTAAGGGTCCATATGTGATTTGAGCCATTTCCCTCCACGCTGGCCCAATACGAGTTGATGTGAGCCAGAGCCTCGTTTGTTGATTAGCAGGGTGCACCACGAGCAGGTGAGCTCACACCTCATTACCTTACTAATATTCAATGAATAGAATTACTGCAGTAATGTTTGTAAACAAATTGAAAGTGACTTGTGCTTCAGGAAAGGTTGATCAGACCTAGCAGACCATCGCCTGTGAGGTGGATTGATCAGATATGACAGTAAATGACTCATCAGAGAAAAGTGGCGACATGTTGTGCAGCTTGCCACCGACATCAGAATTGATGAACACGACCACCCTGTTAAGAGTGACACTGGTGAAGAATAAGTAAAATCATCCGCAGTACAACTTGGCTGGACTTCAGACTGAATGAGTGATGTCACCAAACATTTGTATGGAGCAAAGATATTTGCAGTCTGATTGGATGTTCATGTCAATTAACTCCAAGTTTGTCGTGACCCGGGCCGGGATCCGTCCCTCTCGAGAACACAGTTTATAAACATACGTAATAACTTAAGATCTCAAGTTAGCAGCATAGTTCAGTATTAATTTTAGCTAAGTTCAAATTTGAGTATATATAACTTACAGTTAATTACAGTTTAACCCGGCGGTTACTTTACCAAACTTTTATATATTATCATCATCATCAGCCAATAGACGTCTACTACAGGACATAGGCCTCTCCTAAAGATTTTCACGTGTATGGGGGTTTATATGGGAGGATGTGAGCCACTTGCCACCACGCTTACCCAATGCGGGTTGGTTATTAGCAGGGTGCACCACCAGCTCCACTTCTACATATCAGCCGTTGGACGTCCACTACTAGACATAGGCTTCTCCAAAGATTCCCACATCGGTCGGGTAAGAATACATATGAGGGGATTTGTGATATTTCCCACCACGCAGGCCTAATGCGGGTTGGTGGAAGCCGGAGCTTCGATTGTTGATTAGAAGGGTGCACCACTAGCAGGTCAAGTTGGCTTGGATCCCATGAGTTGTTGTACGGGACCCTTAGACTCCCCTTTACATATATTTCATTTTATTATTAATAATACTTGATCCATGTTTTAAAGACTTAGGAAAGAAATTATTTTTAAGGATTAACTTATACTTTACATTCAGCAGGACTATTTAGTTTCTCTAGCGCTGTAGTCTAGGGCTAGTAAGAATAGGACTAAGGTAAGCCCTGCCTGTCGTAGAAGCAAACTAAAAGGGTCTAGGAGTTTCGCGGGCCTTGAGGGTGGGCGCCCTTATCGCTCAACAAGCGAATTTGCGTGGGACAGCGTATGACTCAACGATGGTGCTTAGAAGGGTTATGCTCCTCCTCAGAGACGTGTAACACAAAGTGTAGAGGGGCACCGATGCGTTCTATACGAGATCCCGGAGCCTCACCGAATGCACTGATGCAAACCACGGAGTTGGTTTTAGTGAGTAAGAATGTCACTTAACCATGAATTCCCTCGGAAACAAAAAAAGGACTATTTAACTTATCTAACTTGGGCGTATCCTTAACAAATAAACAAACGGACAGAGTTAATTAACATTATTATTTATTCATATTAAAATAATGTCGTATTGATATTACAAATGGACGCATCAATTATATTTATTTGCACTCATGAATATTATTATAGCTTTTAAATTGAAACATACCCTTGTTTGAATTTTACCCCTCGCTTACACCCCTTAACGCGAGTGGTAAACGTTAAAAATTATTGAATGAATCCCAGTCTACTTGTCTCTTTAATTGCAAAAATGTTATAATTAAGTTATAACTGTGTATAATACCATTAACATAAGGTGTATGAGAACTTATCTACGTTCTCCGCTCAATGTGCAACCTCCTGATCCGCGAATCCTCTTCCTCATATAAGTGAATTTTAAGAGAGAAACTTGTATTATTTTGCTGAAGTAGTTTGTGGCGGCGTTCGCTCTCCGAATGCACCCCACGACTTAAGTTCCGTTTGGTATTTGGAATCGGTTTTTTGGATGGGCCAGTAGGGACGACTACAGTGGCATATAAACTATCATACTTCCCTAACATCCCATAAGCTATGTTATTATATACTTCTCCTGCTGTTTCTCGTCCTCATAACGTATCCTCGTCTGCTCACAACTACTTCTAGGCCAACTTTAGTTACTACGACGGATAGGTCTCTGTTGCCGGAGACCGTCTAGTTAGGTACCACCACAGCGCCTTTTGTAGTCAAGATACGGTACTGTGCAAAAATTATCGTGTTCCGGTTTGAAAGGCGCTGTAGCTAATGATATTACTGTCGTAATGACACTCGATATTTTTTGCCTTAAGTCACCGAGTGCAGTATGTTGCAGAATATACCATTGCAACTAGCGCCATGTTATGGACAGGCGTATTACTTAACATCAAGTAAACATCCTTGTCTCGTCGCCCTCTTCAAACTAAAATATAGCGATCAGATTGAGAAAATCAACTCGATCCTCTGCTGTTCTTTAATTCCAACAGTATACTGAAGCATTAGGGTGAGAGACCCTTTACACCCAAGAATGAATGTAAGGGGTCCCGCACAACAACTCACGGGACCCAAGCCAGGCCAACCTGACCTGCTCGCAGTGCACCCTGCTAATCAACAAACGAGCCTCTGGCTCCCACCAACCCACATTGGCCCAATGTGGTGAAAAATGCCCCTAGTCCCTCCCATAGTAACCCCTATAAACAATCTCTCTGTTGCCCGGCAATTCGGGCACCGCGGGACCGATCGATGTGGGGGAGGCTGATGATGATGGTGACTGAATTATTAAATCAATGCAAAGTTTACAATTAGTATATCTAGGTAAAAACTAGTGCCTGGGATAACGAGAGCTTAAGTATAGTGCTAAAGTAACCCCAGTCGTAAAAAACGATGATAGATAATAGACTTGAGGGTGGACAATAAATAGGTTGCTAAACGAACGATTATTAGACTTAAATAAGTAAGAAAGTAAGCAAGTTATTCATTGTTCCGGTAATACTGTCGGGGATCATTCCGGCCATGAATTAAATATTCAAAGCACGGGGCGGCAACCCTCGTGACGTAAAAACATATACGGGGGCTAACTTCAACGAAGATATATTTTGACAATTTTGTTATCCGACGAAGAGACGAAACGAAAGAAAAGTTCACCTGATAGTAAGTGATACGCCTGTCCATAACATAGCGGTAGTTAAGAAGATATACTCTGCAACACGTTGTGCTCGTCATCTTGTCGTGGCGATGAGGTTCAGTAGCCGTGACTTGGTCACCCACAGCGATGCTAAGAAGAACGTACCCGGCCTGTCGAGAGATAGGCCGAGAGGCGGTTCCGGCGCGCCCTTACAGAAGTGGAAAGGGTGGGTTATAGTCGGTGCAAGCTCCAACATAACCTGTCTTTGTCCCCGCAAGAGTAAGTATGAGGAAGAATTTCCCCCACTTAAAACATAAAAAAATAATAGGTACACACCTTTTTCTGTTGCCAATCCCATGCAGGTTATATTCCAGGTCGTACCATCTCGAGCCTTAAGTCCTATGTAATGTATAAAATTCCTAACCAGTACCTCATTGTTACAGGTACTTGGTTACATGGTTACAAACTTCTTCACTCACTTTTCTCTGATATGGCCAGGTTGTGGGTCTTATCAGCAGGTAGACCATTTATATCGCTTCGTAATATTAAATCTCTCGACTTTACAGCCTCTGAGTGATACGAGAAGGAACGGGATGGCATGACATCTTAAAGACAAGACGGATGGAGAAGGTCGCCATCATCAGCCGATAGACGTCCACTGCTGGACATTGCCTCTCCCAAAGATCTCCACATTGATCGGTCCCGCGTTGCCTCATTCAGTGAGTTCCCGCGGTGGTTATTCGGAGAAGGTCACAAACCTGAGATATGAGGAGGAGGTTGTAACGTTACGTTGTAAGTATATATAAAACTCCTGCACCAAATATGATGTCGATGTAATCTTAACCCAAACCAGAATCAATAGCTTCTCGAATCTCAACATATTCCGTATGCTGCGATATCGGATGATACAATAATAAATAAAAAGCGGAAGTTCAAAATCCAATATCCGGCGGCGACCGGCGCGCGGGGAATGTGTCGCCGAATTTATCGCCGCTTGTGGAATTTGGTGGTGAAAATATTTATAACCTCACATCGCGAGCAGGACTTCTTCGGAGCCGCTGTTCACATTGAGCAGTTCAACAATTTCTCTTTCCACTATCGGACCATGGTATTATATATAGGCAACGCTGTTTTAGTAGAAGGGTGTAAGGATTTCCGCCTAACATTTTACGGAGGCCTAGTCAACCTCACCTGCACGCGGTGCACCCTGCTAAACATCAGATGAGGCTTTGACCACCCACCAACCCGCACTGAGCCAGCGAGGTGGGGCTAAGACCCAATTCCCTTTTAATGAATCTCCTTGAGGGAGACTTATGCCCAGCAGTCGGCGTTATCAGGCTAAGAAGAAGAAGAACAACGTTGTTTTATGGTAAACAAAGCACAGGTCCATCAAAATAGAATGGACAGATAGATTAGAAAGGCAGTAAATCGACTCGCTGCAACCACATCCGGTCCACTGAGACTGTAACTGAAAAGAGATTCCTCTGAGGTGGAGATATACAGCAAGCCTATATCTACCCGTGAACGGCTCCCGTCTACCGACGTAGGTGGGTGGCCACTGCCGTCCAGCTAATTGCTACTTCCGTTTGTGCTATGGCAGTGCTCGGTGCTCTAACAGGTTATCAATATTCTCTCTTTCTCTGAATGATTTTTGTGGAGCAGTCGCTTCTTCAGTGTCCACATTTCAGCACTGTGAGTTAACCCAGATAAAATGCACTACTCCAAGACCTTTTTTCAGGCGTATGGCATGGGCGACGGGAAGTCTTGACAAATTTGGGTTGATGTTACCTCCAAATCATAACAGAAACGCTAGATAGAACGTAAGGCTCGACACCACAATCTAGTCATGCAGACTGTTGTGGTAATATCTTCATCGTAGTCAGCTGATAGACCATCAGTGATAGACATAGGTCTCCCCAAAGATTTCCACATCGATCGGTATTGCGCTGACCTCATCGCCGGATACCAGGGGTCGTCGTTTCTCGGGTTCATTTGGGGGACTGCGCAATTTCCCACCACACTGGCCCAATGCGAGTTGGTGGAGCCAGAGCCTCGTTCATTGATTAGCAGGGTGCACCTCGAGCAGTTGAGGTTGGCTTGGACCCCGTAATTTGTTGTGCGGGACCCCTTACACCCTGCTGTGGTATATCTATTAATAAAACAACCTAGATGTTCACTATGGAGCCGGTACATCCTGTTCACTCTCCGCTTTGACGGTATCAACTACGCAGACATTTTGTGATAGGTCTTAAGGACACAGTATTTAAATAAAGCATCTTTATTACTACAATATAGTAATATTTGCAAACTAGAAGAATTATCACTTTCATGCGATCCAGAGTAATTTGCGCGAGAATTCTTCCACCATCTTCGGATTGATTGTTACTTAACCTAGTATGAAAAAAGTATGTATATGTTTTTCATAATACGTATACATATCACCTATGAGATCACTGTTCAGATAAAAGTGGCAGTAAATGGCTCATCATCGTTACCACTACACGAATGCATTAAGAAGGCTGCTATCAGAGAAGAGTGGCGACGTGTTGTGAAGCTTGCCACCAACACCTGAAGTGATGACCACAACCACACTGTCAAGAGTGATACCGACGAAAAAGTTACATACATTTTTTACAAATGCCACCCTGAGCTGCTTCTCGCCGAAATACCCCCGGGTAGCGACAAACTTATCAACATACAATAAATCAAACAGGGTGATGCCTCCTCTTAAATCTTCCTTCCCTTATCCTTCTAATGACAGACAATGAGTAATGGGGTTGCGAAAAAACAATTCTTAAATTGATATGGCTACAACCAAAACGGTTTTTCAGGTTTATCGAGTGTTACGGCTGAACCTATTTCAGCCCAGTTTCCTGCTGCTCATGACTTCCGCTTCACAATCATCGTAATCATTGTATTACGAGTGTTAAATATGACTTTATATCTTAAAATTGGTTCAGCTGTTTACAAGCTGTGATGCTATGATTTCGGATGCAGGTTATTTCGCAGTATTCTAGACGATCACAGTATTTCTTACTTACCCTTACGGTCTTATTTCTTACTCAATATTATGCGATATCCAGATTAAGCGCTGGTGGTTGCAGTAGTGACTGTGTTTATTACTTGAGCTATGTACCGAAGAAGCTATTAAAGTTGGCAGTAGTTTGGAAAGCTAAGCAGTAACACAACAGTAATCATATTCTGTCAACGTGCCGCCGCACAATTGGAAATATAAACTTTTATTGGGAGCGTGTGGAAAATTTATATTTCATTATAAGTTCCTCCAATAAAGTTTAAGGACTTCTTTTTCATTCACTTGGTATTCATAATGGAGACTTGGGAAGGTCGACAGCCCACCCGTGGAGTGAACAACTTAATGCTTAGTTATATTATTGCAGTTTATGTTCAAGTGTTTTCTTTACAGGTAAATTTTCATCTGTGAAAAACAAAGGTCTCTACCTCGATTTCGGAAGCAAATGAAGTTCAGCTGCTGAAAAGCAATTTCAAACTGACCCGACTAACTGAAACCATATTTTAAATTATTCTTTTTCTCTTTACAGAATTTTTAAGCACGATAACTTCCTCCTTATCATTTAACATTATGAGATTGAAATTAAGTGTAATTCCATTGGTACAGTCGGAAACTTGAACAAGGAAGTGGATGTATTAAATAACATTAACCTAATTAATAGCCAATTATTAATTAAGCGATATTCGATATATATAAAGGACTAGGCACAAACAGATATTTATAAGCAACTTATGTTATTCAAAATTTATTGTATCTTCATGAAAGTAAAGAAAAAATCGTCTCTGCACCATCAGCTTGAGAGATAATGCTAAACTCGCGATGTCTACTAATGTCTCAAAGTATCAAATTTGTTTAAAGGTCAGCAATTAGGATCTACAAGTAATTACTACTGGACGTATTATAAAAAAAAGTAAATATCTTATGAAATGGATTCAATGAAGAAAACACACTAGTACCAGAAATATGGTAATCAATATTTGATATCTTAATCGTCACGTTTGTGGAGAGCATATCTCCTCGTATCGCCAGTTGGAGATGTGGCCGGTAAACTGAGTTGTTGTGGAATGTTGTACTTTCTAACTAGGATATATAATAATGGAGCGGACTGCAAATAACACTCCGCACACCAGCAATAAAGCCTTTTGCTGACCTCGCGCCAGACCCGGGGAGATCCAATTAACACTAAAAGGATTAGACTTTTGTGAATGCCCCTTAGTTTATTTTGCTGCTAACAAAGCGCTGCTGAGGACGACCTGAAGCTTATCGGTTTCTTGTTAGAAAAATCTAGATTTATTTTATATATATCAGGATTAGTTGGACTCTTCGCCAGATGATACCGGAAGTGCTTCAAGTAAACTTGTAAGACATTCGGGCTGTTTATATACATAGTTTGTTGCTTCCAGTGTCTTGTTTCGGTAAACTTGTTTGTGTGTATATATATGTTTAATAACATATATTGCTATGTTCGTACAGCGTAAACACGAACAGAAGGAGCTGGCGCAACATTTATGAGAAGCTGGATATCATCATGGAGTCAGCACGACCGGATATGTTGTTTTACAATCTGCATCTCCTCTTCTAACTTACAGTCAGATAATGCCGGAAGCCTTATACAAGACTGTTTCAATAGTTATCTAAATGAATATCGGTGATCTAAATAATAATGGACTATTAACCCATTGAGCCACCGACCACCCACCAACCATTGGACCAATGTGTTGGGAAATGGCCCAGATCCCCAAATATGAACTCTTACCAAACAACGTCTCTTAGTGCCGGGTAATGCGAGCAGCGCAGGACCGATCGATATGGGGATCTTTGCGGAGGCCTATGTCCAGCAGTGGACATCTATCGGCTGATGATGATCGCTTGCGATAAGATTCAACACGAGATCAACTTTCTGTACTTTATGTTCAATTATTTAATTCAATGAATCGCTCTGTCCTTTACCAAGATATATGGAGAGGACTTTGTAGAGCTTTGTATTTTTTCCTCCGATATCCGGGTAAGGCCGCTGAGGGTGAATTGTCGTCGCCGGAGGCTGCTTAAGCCGTAAACTCACAATTATAATAAAAGCCTCTCGCTTTGGGTTTCCGTCTCCTCGCTTCTGCCTTAATTACTGTGGACTTTGATACGAAGGCATTCGACCGTTCCCTTTTCGATATTATTATAATATTCGAGTTTTGACCACTTTTAATGGTGGTACGTACCATCACGTAGCACACCACACCCGTCAAGCTGTAGTATAAAAACATTACTGTTGTCCGGTTTGATGTGCTCTATATCCCGTGTTATAAAGGACGTAGCGCCTGTCTTAAGGCGAACAGAAAGAAATCGTGATGTGCTACAATACTAAATAATACCTCTTTGTTATAAACAGGCGTATCACTGTAATTTAGGTGAACATATTATTACTCCTTTCTTTTCTTGATAAAGAAATATGTTTTTGAACAGGAATTTGTATATATCTTGAAAAGAAAGAGGTTCTATTGAAACACCTCGAACTTCTAGTGGAGTATATTTGGACCCTGCAACAGATGTATTATTAGTGAATAAATAATTAATTTAGTTTGTTAAAAATATTAAAAACTTAATGCTTTTTATAATTTTTTTATAGTTCTATTATTTTTAATTTGTGTTATGTTTTTAACTATACAATTAAATAAACCAGATCCAGCGTCATACATCTTTAAGTGTGTTCGATCGAAAGCCTTGTAATAATCGATCCTGCGACTTAAATATTATCTAAAAAGGACATATCGATAGTCGGATAAAATATTTACTAAGTAATAATAGTATGTACTAAGTATAATCGTACTAACGGGAGGCTAAGTTAGATTAGGGTAAGGGGTGCATTCGTCAATCAAATATTTGCTGCACATTGCGCTAACCAATACTACTTTATAAGACGCATGACCGTGTTAAATTTTAAGCAGCTATATATCTTTTTTAAGCTATTAAGCTATAACGGTATTCGTGTAATTTATTCCTTTTTTGCGAAGGCAGATAATAATAGTCTTCCCCGGGCCTTGACATTAATAGCCCATTGAGGGGTATTTTCCCTAACGCGCTGATAAATCTGCTTTTGTAATGGGGGAGATTCAATTTGGTTTTCACGTTTATTAAAATACAAAGAATTGAATGAGAATTACCAAAGCTATAGAACTCGCATACAATTAATGTAATAGACTAACACTTGACCTCGACTTCACTCGATTTCAAGTGACAATAAGGATGAGAGTTTGATAATACAAACCTCTTAAGGAGGAAACCAACATATTTCCTAACTAAAAGCTTTGGAAAACGTATGACTTAATAGATATAAGAGAAAAACCCGAGTCCCAGCAGTGGGAATATTATACAATTATATAAAATTTAATTATATAGACTTTAATAGTTTCTTTATATGACCATCAAAGTTTACTTTTCAGACTATTGATGATGATGAATAACACCATCAGTAACTTAATTCATGACTACTGGTAGATCTCTGCTGCCGGAAACCGTCTAGGTAGTTACCACCGTATCGCCTATTGCAGCTGACAATCAGTAGTGTGCAAACATTACCGTGTTCCGGTTTGAAAGACGCTCGAGTTAGTGTAATTACTGGGGTAACCAGGCTTAACATCTTATGTCTCGACCGAGAACGCAAATGTGGGGAAATACACAACATCCTACCCACGGCCACTTTGTTATGTATCACTTACCATCAGGTCAACGTCCCGTTCGTCTAGACGCTTAAACGAATAAAAAAAATCAAATTAACGTTTATCAGACGTTTATTACCAATCACTTTGTTTCGAGTAACTCGAGCCGGTTGAACCGATTTCCATTAAATAACCTTTACCAATTTATAACTGGAAGCATGAAGCATGACAAAGTCTTTGTCAATATAAACAATTAAGAGCTCCTCGAGTAAACGTTAAAAACTTTTGTAATTAATAACAAATATCAGTTAAGTTGGATTTAAGCAGCAACTGCTTGAAAGCACTTTGAATTACTTCTGCAAACAATAACACTGATACGAGATAAAATTATTGTACAACTACAATACAGTAAGGTTCAACAAATGTATTTATAACATAGTATGTATATATGGCAGTGGACCGGCCATGTCTGTCGTGCAGTGACGGCCGATGGGGGATGAAAGTCTTGGAGAGGAGGCCGCGTATTGGTCGCAGAAGTGTAAGACGCTCTCCCACCAGATGGACCGACGACACCATCAGAGCGGTCGGAAGTGGGTGGATGCGAGAAGCTGAGGATAGTATTTGGTGGAAAACATTGGGGATGGCTTATATCCAGCAGTGGATAAACTAAGGCTGATAAAGATATATATATATTCAAACGGAAGATGAGACGAGCAGGACTGAAACCTTTAGGTGATGTTGAGTCTCGTTACCCTAGTAATTAACACTGTCTATAGCGCAACAACAAACTGGTACACAGTAATGTTTGCACAGTACTATTACTCGGCTACTATAGGTTTTTATTGAACGATGCAACGAGACGAGCGGGATATTCAGGTGATGGTAAGCATGCTCATTACAACGTGACGCTAGTTAGGATGATATACACTACACCACATTGCGCTCGTCTCCTGAGCCATAAGATGTTGAGTCTCGTTACCCTAGTAATTAACACTGTCTATAGCGCAACAACAAACTGGTACACAGTAATGTTTGCACAGTACTATTAGTCGGCTGCTATAGGTTTTTATTGAACGATGCAACGAGACGAGCGGGATATTCAGGTGATGGTAAGCATGCTCATTACAACGTGACGCTAGTTAGGATGATATACACTACACCACATTGCGCTCGTCTCCTGAGCCATAAGATGTTGAGTCTCGTTACATTTAATACTCACTTTCTCTAACAGCTTAACTTGAAATATTTCAATCACACCATGTGCAAGGGTCCACAGGGAACGTAAGTCGCGAAAGGTTCGAATCCAGGCTTAAGCATTACTAAGCGTTAATCTCGAATATGATGATAACTGCTTCACAAGACTAAGTAGAGGCTAAGTTCTTGATGATTTTACTCGTCATCTTAAGATAAGAGTTATCGTTGAATCAGTTTCTTAACTAGCAAAAACGCTCTTCACATCTTTTCTATATATATAATGAAATTGAATTGTCATTGTTCACCAATCACGTGAAAACTAGTGAATGTATTAACATGGGAACATCTGCATCATTACCGTCAGCCGATAGACGTCCACTGCTGGACATAGGTTTCCCCAAAGATTCGCACATCAATCATTCGTATGAGAGTGTTGGGGCTATTTCCTACCATGCTAGCCCAATGCGGGTTCGTGGGAGCCACAGCCTCGTTCGTTGATTAGCAGCAGGATGCACCGCGGGCAGGTGAGATTGGCTTGAACCCCGTGAGTTTTGCAAAACCTCTTACACCCTTTGACATGACTGTTGCACCCAGAATTATATGTACATGTTCATAGGCTATTTATTTTTTGAATTGCATAGATCCTTCATTGTTTTACTCTCCAACACGCGTTGAGCCAGCGTGGTTAAAAATGGCCTATATCACCTCATATAAACCCTTATAAACGACAGCCCCTAGTGCCCGACGGTACCGGAAGCTGTGTTGACAGTGCAATGCAGGACTGATCGATGTCGATATATTTGGTGGAGGCCTATGACCAGCTGATAATTGATAAATTTTTATCGTCTTATTTCTAATTAACTTTTATAAGCATTATCATTTAGTGTTATTTCTGCGGTCGCTATAGTAACGGTTGCTATAGAAAGCCATTCTGCATTACGGCCAGCAAAGCGGGCGGGGAATAGCCAGTGGAAGCATGAGAATAACTTGAACGTCGCAGTAAGCGCCCGCGACGTAGTCCGCAGTATAAAGTTGAATTAATGCAAAATCCTGTTAAAACATCGTCAAGGCTTCGGAATACGTAATGAAATAATTTTCAGTTAAAAAGCCTCCCCCTGCCACCCCTCAGCGTGATTTTCAGCTGCGCCATTTTAACATTCATACCGTCTGAAGTTTTCATAGTAAGCAATATTGTATTTTAAATAATTTTCTTTATACAACGAAGCGACGAGACGAGCGCGATGTTCGCCTGATGGTAAGTGATACGCCCGCCCATAACAACGTGGCGCCAGTAAGGATACACTGCACCACATTGCGCTCGTCCACTGAGACATATGACATAGAGTCTCGTTACCCCAGTAATTACACTAGCTACACCACCATTATTTTAACTAGATCACAGTGAGATATGCACAGTACTGTTTAGGGGTAGAGATAGAGGCTGCGGTGGTACCTACCTAGATGGTCTCCGGCAGCAAAGACCTTCCACCAGTTTACATTTGAATCGTGTCTAATTTAACGTATCTATGATCTCCTGTGAGTCTATGAGGAAATAATTAAATTGCTATACTTTCCTGTTAAGGAACATTGACAGTACATACCGATCAAGTTAATCAAAAATCATCAATTAACAACATTGTAACTTATACATAAGATGGAGTGTTGTATCCATTTATAGAAGCTGATCATCATCAAAGGATTGAACCTATTGTAATAAAGTTACTAACACCCTCGTAACTCTCTTTGTGGAGGGAATTTTGTAAACACCATTCTTAGCTGACCATTATATGGCTGAAGCAATATCTTTACCTAATTTTGAGCCAAAAAGATTGCTGGAGGCCCTCCACAAGGTGGACCAACGATCTGGTGAAAATTGCTGGAAGACACTGGATGCGAGCAACGCGGCAGCAACCGATATGAAGTTCTTTGGGGGATAGATCGAAATCAATTTTAAGTTTTACCACAGACAAACTGTACTACCGGAAACTCAGGTTTAAAAAAAAGAAGAGGCGTTTGTTAATTGTAATTAATTCAGGAGCCGTTTTAAATAAATAGATTAGGGGTGCGCTAAGTGTTCGGAAATTCATTAACGTGAATAAAGCGAATGAGCAATTCGGATTGGATTTGGACGCGCCGCGAACCTGAACGTATCGCTTTACGTAAAGCAAGTACGTTTTGATACTAGGTTACTGTAACAGGTATAAATATCAACGATGGAAATTTTGACTTTATTAGCGCCTGTTACCAAGGTTAACTAACTACTGCAAGGAGTTTGAATGAAGATGTAGTCGGTGAAATGACTTATACAAAAAGACGTACCATTATAGGTCTCATCACAATCAGCACAAGATGCTGCGTAATCTCCATAACTATAACCTCAGTGTTCTCCTTTGAAATTGAGTTCCCAAGGTTGATGGTGGAGGGCAAAATTCCTGGAAAACGTGCGCCCGGTAGACAGCGGAAGAAAAGGTTTGACGATATAAAGGACATCAATATCATCAGTTAAAATAATAGCTGAAGATCGAATTAATTTTCTCGCTTCCGTTTTAAGATGGAACGTAATAATGATGATGATGAAAAGACAGAATTTTACTCAATTTGGATATGACGGGTTTCTTAATAAAACCATTTTAGTCTAATAAACGTCTCAAGGAAACGCGAAAGGAATATTGTATAGAATTTTGTTTTCATCAGGATGAAATCCGTTGATGGCTTGGTCTTTCATTAAAATACTGGGTTATGGTACCGTTGGCTCAGTGGAGGCCGTCGCTATGGTCAGCTCTTATTTTTTTTCGTCCTGTCTGTATGTAAAAAATATTTTGGAAAGTATAATTTGGTTTAAAATATAAAATCTTGTTATCAGTGTTGATAAAAGAGCAAAAGTTCAATCTCGTCACCCACAACATTTCGTACTTCGTATTTGAACCATCTACCCCTGATGAGAACAAAACACACCCTTAATGAAATATTCATGAGATGCCCTCGGTGAGGCTCCTTGTTAATTCTGAACTGTCGGTACCGTCATTACCCGGCGAGCTCGAGGAGTTCCCGGTAAAGAGTACAACTCCTTCGAGATTTTATTATAGCAATTAACGAAAGGTCCAATTAACGTCTCACTTGCAGCACCCTTCCAGCCGGATATTTGAAAGGGCGAAATATTGGGGAGGGTTGGGGTCAAACTACAGTAATATATTAAAACATTAACTAGCCATTCTGTCTCAGGTTTCTGTTGCCGGAGAGCATCTAGGTACTACAGCAGCTCCTGTTGCAGCCGATAAACAGCATCGTCTCATCAGCCGGACAACGCGCACTGCTAGGCGTAGACCTTCCTGAAGGATCCTCATTGTGGTGGAACTGGGCCTTAGTTCTACCACACTGGCCCAATGTATGTTGATGGGTAATCAGAGCCTCGTCTGTTGTTGAGCAGCGTGCACCGCGTGCAAGTAAGTTTGACTTGGGATCTGTAAGATGTTGAGCGGAACTCCTTACAGCCCACAGTAGTGTGCAAAGGTTATTGTGTTCCGGTATGAAGGACGCTGTAGCTAGAGAAATTACTGGCGTAACAGGTAACATCTCTAGTCGAAGAGCATAATGTGGTGCCGTGTATATCGTCATAATCGTAACCATGTAATTATGAGCACACGAGCATGACAGTTCCATTGTATATCCATTTCCCCAATAGGGATTCATATGAAGGGATTTGGGCCATTTCCCCAGCATTCTGGTCCAATGCTTGTTGGTGGGAGCCAGAGCCTTCTTTGTTAACTAGTAGAGTGCACCGCGAACAGGTGAGGTTGGCTTGAGTCCCGTGAGCTATTGTATTGAACACTAGCTATAACTCCCTTCAAACCGGATCACAGTAATGTTTGTACAATACTGTCTGTCGGCTGCAATAGGCACTGTGGTAGTACCCATCAAGACGGTCTCCGGCAACAGAGACACTACCACCAGTGCACCATCTCATTATCATGAGAATAATAAAAAAAAATTAAGTTGAGAAATAAATGTACCGGATGTTAAATCTGATCAATATTGTTTCCTCTTGAAAACAAAATTGAACTGGTATAACAAACAATATCTTTGATCATTTCAAGTAATATAAGTTGGTTACTGTCAGTAACATCTCTCGGAAACCGTTCCGATTAAACCGCAGCAGCTTCGGTCCAGAACACAGGAACAACCCTTACTTAAAAATGTAACTAGAACACTTACTGCTGGTAGGTATTTGTTGCCGAAGACCGTCTAGGTACCATCCCAGCTCCTGGTGCAGCCGACGAACAGTACTAAGCAGACATTAATTTGTTCCGGATTGAAGGGCGCTGTAGGTAGTGAAATTACAGGGGTAACAAGATTCATCGTATGGCTCGAGTGACAAGCGCAATGTGGTACTGTATACAACATCCTAACTAGCGCCGTGGCGGACGGTTGTTATGGACGGGTGTATCACTTACCATCAGGCGATCGTCCCCTTCTCGTCGCTTAAATGAATAAAAAAAGGTCTAATTATCAGCTCGATGTGGAGTTGTATTACATTCGTCTCGTTGTCACAGCGCCAGGTGAATTAATTGAATTTAATATAAATAACTGCCCGTTAAGGTAAGCGAGATAACTTAGTTGTCGACGTTAAGTGATATTATTTCACCTTAAATTGGCGACGAGTTCCCTCCCCAAGCGGGCCCCTTCCACAATTCAAAGCTAAACTTTTACCTGGCAAGATATTTATTGGATTACATAATTTTCCGTTTGAATATTTATTTGATTGGGGTGACTGTGACGAAATAATTCTATGCAGCAATACCAATTTTCTCATTCGACAGAACAATGAGATGAGAGACTTGCACCTGATGATAAGTGATACGTCTAGTTAACCCAGAATTTTTACTAGCCACAGCGCCTTTCAAACCTATATATATAAAGGGCAGTTGTTCACAGGCCGGCTCCCTGCAGCCGCTCGTATTTGTTATTCGGTGTTCATTAGCATCACAAAGAAAGTTTCGTGTTCTCTCTTGTTACAGTTCAGCTCGGTGCGGAGCTGACTTCACCGCAACCGGAACCAGTGAAGTTCACCCCTCATGAAACTACTTACATTCGTTCATCATCATTAGTTCACTATTCATTATCATGCTGGACATAAGCCTCACTCAAACATTCCCACCTCGGTCGGGTATGGATTTACATGGGGGACTTGCGCCCACCACGCTGGTTTAATGCGGGTTGATAGGTGTCACACCCCCGTTTGTTGACTAGCAGGGTGCACCACGAGCTGGTGAGGTTGGCTTGAATCCTGTGAGTTGTTGTGAGGGACCCCTTACATTCATTAATATCAGATTAACAACAAACAATGCCCTGCTTAATTGAATAAAAGAAAATACTACAACGGAAGCATGTATTTTATCATCATCTCTACTCCAGACCAGTTGTATAGATAGTAAAGCACAGAGATGCCCTTTCTTTAAACAATGGCCAAACAGCAATCGTCTGCGCCTGACACACATATCAAATATATTAAAGAAGCAGCAGCCCTGGTGGTAGATTTTTGTTGCTGGAGACGTACCACCGCAGCTCCTATTGCAGCCGACAAGCAGCAGTGTGGAAATATTACTGTGTTCAGATTTGAAAAGCAACGAGACTTATATTCTTATGTCTCAAGGCGACAAGGGCAATGTCGTGCAGTGTATACCATTTTAACTGGCGCCACGTTACAGGCGGGCGTACCACTTACCATCAGGTGAACGTCCCGCCTGTCTCATCGTTTCATTGAGTAAAAAAAGCGAAATGAAACCATCGTTACACGGAATGAAATAATACTGAATATTGAATCAATTACCTCAGGAATATTACGACTGACATATATTTTTTACTTTAAGAAAACCTAATCTTTTTAAAGTTTTACTTACTTAACTAAACTTAATTAACTTGTAAAACAAATAGATTTACAATTTGGCTATTATCTATTTGATTACTGTCCTTCCATTCAGCAAACTACATTTCATATTGATAGACTACTGAGTCTTAACTGATGCAGTTGTAATCAGCGTTGCGGTGCAACCATCTCCTATTAATTACCATCAGTTAATGGCCCTGCTCGTTTCACCGTTTAATTTACCACCACGCTATGGCAAAATATATTTTAAGATCCAAACGATCAAAGACCATGGCAATCAATCTAATCAGATTGATAGTACAGGTAGGTATTATAATCGAAAGTTTTACTGGTAGCAGATCTCTGATATTGGAGACTGTCTGGTGGACACAGACGACAAACAGTAGTATGCAGAGTGCGCTGTGTTCGGGACTGAAAATAGGTATAGCTAGTGAAATTACTAGGGTAACGAGACTCGATATCCTATACCTCAAGGCGACGAATGCAATGTGATGCTGTGTGTACCATCTTAATAAGTGCCACGTGATTATGGGCAAGGGTACTACGGAACACCAGGTGAGCGTCTCGCTCGTCTCATCGCTTCGTTGAATAAAAAAAAAGTTAACCATATGAAATCATCATTTGATTGATGATCCCAATGGTAATAAACACAGCAAGTATGTTGAGTAGGATGAGTAAGAAATCGGGATACTTTAATACAGATTGAGTTTCCCCATCTGATGATGAATGTTTTTGCGGATGTAGAGCTAGTCCCGCGCGATACTCCCCGCGGGTTAATTGTTACGGATCGTATAGCAAAAAAATAGATCAGCTTTATATTGTGTGACGGTATGAATATATACACCATCATCAGTCCATAGACGTTCACCCAAAGATCTACAGTGACGATGGGCCTCGGTACCGTCGGATACTAGGGGCCGTTATTATATAGAGATTTCGATCATTTTCCACCATTCTGGCCCAACGCAGGTTGGTGAAAGAAAAGTCTCGTTTTTTGATTAGAAGGGTGCACCACGAGCAGGTGAGGGTGGCTTGGGTCCCGTGAGTTGTTGTGCGGGACCCCTTAGACGCCTTAACATACACCATATAGGGAAACATTTGTAATTAACTGAGACAGATAAACCTTACTACCTCTTAAGGTTTTGTTTGACGAAGCAACTAGTGGATCAAGACCTTCACCTGATGATAATTAATACGCTTGTTCATCACAACGTAGCGCTAATCAGGACAGTTTATACAGCACTACATTGTGCTCATCGCTATGAGGGAAAAGGATGTCTTCATATCTCAGTAATATTTATCAGCTGCAATAGCAGCTGCGGTGGTACCTAGACGGTCTCCAGCAACGGAGACCTACCACCAGGTAGAGTGAGTTGGAGGAAGAATAAACAGTACGTGCAAATAGCCACAGTGTATAATAATAATCTAGTTAAAGTCGCTGTAGGATTGTTAGTATAACCTATGTCCGGTAGTGTATGTTATCGGCTGATGATGATGGACAGGCGCAATATAGACAAATTTGCAGATGTGTCTTTAAAGCTGATATAATGGTGAGTCTACAGTACTTCTCAGTGCCGACAGTTTTCGTGCAGCATCAGCAATTTCCGCGCAAACATTTCGAAACTGGAGCAACGATTGAGGGCTTACAACGTTATAATAGCACGTGTAGCGGTTACCGGAACAACCCTCAACTACGGAAATTCGCACCACGATGAACAAGAAGAAAAGTCTTCGTGTATTTATAAAAAAAAGTTTACTGCGACTTAATGAAGACTTTAATGTTATAACTACCTCATCAGGTATACTTTAAGACGCGGAGCACCACAAATAGCGGAGCTGGATAGTTCTTGACGTCTCCAACTAGTCAGCTATTGCACATTTGTGCTTCTGCCGCTGTTACAGCGTTACTATGTTCCAATCGTGAAGAAATGGTAACCATAGTAACACCATAGGCATACCATACCATATTAAGGCTCTGTTGCCGGAGACCGTCTAGGTGGGTACCACCGCAGCACCTATTGCAGCCGACGAACAGTACTGTACAAACATTACTGTGTTCTGGTTTGAAGTATGCTATAGCTAGTGTAATTAGTGGGGTAACGAGACTCGATATCTTATGTCTGAGGCGACGAGCGCAATGTGGTGTAGTATATATCATCCTGACTAGCGTCACGTTGTAATGGACAGAAGTATCACTTACCGTCTCGTCTCGTCGCTTAATTGAAATAAAAAAAATTACCTAATAAGCTTTTTATACACTGAATATCTAACCGTCTATTTGCATATACCAAACCCTTTTTTTTAGGTGAACAGTCCAATCGAAACTGACAATCGCCATGCGGAGGTCCGATGGTTCTAGGCTCTAGTTAAAATGGTTATCAATACATTGCGCTTATCGCATTGAAATATACTAGCACCCCTGTAGTATAGTAACGTTTTCATAGTTTTGCTAAGCGATACAAATAGACGTTGCGGTGGATGTAGAAGTGAAGCTAGGATCTTTCACCAATTTAAACGCTAGATAAAAGCTTCAGCTTCTGTAATATTAAGCGAAATATGATGGCAATATTCAAAGACGTATTATGCAATCAAAGTTTGCACTCGAGCGATGAAGCAATCGCCAAGATATGTTGCTTCATTAAAACTTCGTGTTCACGTTGTTAGTGCTCGAGTCAGCGCGATGGCTGAACCGGAAGTCTGTTTATGTATAACCGCAACAACGAAACCATTGCAGCGTCTAGACTTATTTTCAGTACGAACTATATCTGCTGCTATTCTATACACAGGGTCGTTCATAACTAAGTTCTTGTTGGAGTGTTTACACAATATCGAACCGTGCTCGTCGCTTCTATGACAACTCTTCCTCCTGCCCTTTCCCCAGCTATGTGGAGTCAGATAATTGGTTAGACAGAAGGAATCGATCAATTTAACTACCGCTTCACTTCTTGCTTTGCTTCTTCCTCCTGCCCTTACCCCAGCTGTGTGGGGTCGGCACAGTATGTACTTCTCCCCCACATCCCTCTATCAGCCGTCATATCTGAATTCACATTCCTCTTACACGTGTCATCTTTCACACAATCCGTGCGCACTTTCATTAAGCTTTTTAAATTTTTTATGTTAACGTCGCATATTCTAAAGGATTAAGGGATTCCCTTTTTATTCTCAATAATATTTATGGTAACATTTTTCAAAGGCTTTTGATAAAGCGTGAGTCGGCAGCAAAGCTCTAAAGAAGTGACTCGCCTAATGAAAGTAATTCGTCTTTTCATAATGTTCCATTGAAAAGGAAATTATTTACGATACATAATAATATATTTTTAATTTAATCATAAAATCTATGAAAAGCTAAATAAAGAAATAGCGTCTAACTTTTATTATTAATTATTTCATCGTAACGGTGTGATGACAACATGAGTTAAGTTATACGCAGATTTCTTTGAATCGTAGCTGAGAACAATCAAACGATTCGAAACACTTTGAGATACTTAAGTTACTCTATAGATTAAGTCGTTCGTTTACTACTAAGGGAGTGGGGAGGGGGAAGAAAAATATATAATTAATTAGTTTCTTAACCATAACTATTGCCATTATAACTTTTGTAATTTTTCTAAGTAGTGATAACACCAAGTGAAGTCGTCGAGCCGCGAAGAGCCCCTATTATAATATAAACCTTACTTTTATCTCTCACTATTACACCCTTAAACAGACATTGTATTTTCCTTTACAAAAAGCTTCCGACAAAAGTTTCGCCACTTAGAAATGCAAATAAGCTCATTTAAACCGGAAAAAATGAACGTTTGCGGTTAAGCTTCTTTTTTCTGTTTTCGAACAAAGTGAAATTAAAGAAAGTAAAAAAAGTTTTAAAATTGACGCTGTGAAAGCTCTGTAGAGAAATTAGGGTAGGAATTGGGCGTTTTAATAAATGATTTTGTATGTATATTTAGCGGACGAGACGGGCGGGACGTTCACCTGATGAACAGGGCGCCACTTATTTAATAATTACTTTTGTTTTACGTGTGGAAAATGCCTTCGCACACACCCTGGGGGGGACAAAGACAGGTTATGTCGGATTTGCACCGACTAAAGCCCCCACGATGTTCCACCTCGCCACCTTATGGCAGGGTCATGGGAACGCTTTCGCACATCTGCGCGACCTCCCCAGCGCCGGCTGCACGATGGCAGCCTCACCTCGGGAGGGAAGAAACCCCCTTTCCACCTCTGTAAAGGCACGCCGGAACATACAACGCGTCCTTCTCTCGACCTCTTATAGTCACCTGGGCAACGGATCCCCCCGAATCCGGCACCCAGAGGCCATGGGAGCCAAGAGAGAAAACTCTTCCGACTCCATGCAGCGGATCTGGTCTTGGGTTCCGCCGCCAATGGGTATACGGCCGCGGAGGATGCGGAGAGCGGCGCAACGCAATACTGACACTTCTTGTCTCTTTTAAACTCTATTATCAATCTTAACTTTCTCTTTACTCTCCGCAAGTTAGTTCCAAGTTACGTATTAGACTACTTACTGTAGACATAATACATTATAATAATGTTTGTTAACTTAACTGCTTTAACTTCTTATTATATTCTTCATGACCCGCGAAGGTCCCAAGGTAAGCGGGGCACAGGTTGGGAATCGCTGACCTATTAAGCTTATTGCTCGTCATCATTGGGTCGTAAGTGATAGCCTGTTGAGGGTTAATTAAGTATTAGGATAAAAATTGGCCATGTCATTACTTAAGTTACATGAATTTTCATAGAGTGTAAAAGCCTTTTCACAACATCGCGCCGCGGGTGCGTTCGCGTCGTCGCATAAATTATCCAGGGCCGGATGTGTATAAATAAATTCATATATGCCGCTGCACACCGTCATGTTATATTACCATTTTAACTTGGAAACAGCAGACCGGAACTGGTGTAAAGATATACAATCCACACGAGGAACTACGTCCGCACCAATCTAAATTTACTGGTGGTAGGTCTCTGATTGATGATGGTCTCGGACTGATGGAAACCGTTTAATAAGGTACCACCGCAGCATCTATTGCAGCTGACATACAGTACTATACAAACATTATTGTGTTCCGGTTTTAAGGGTGCTGTAGCTAGTGTAATTACTGGATTAACGTGACCATGTCTCAAAGCAACGAGCACAATGTGGTACAGTGTATAACATTCTAACTAACACTACGTTGTTATGAGCATGCGTATCACTTACCATGAGTTCAACGTCCCGCTTCTCTCATCGCTTCGTTAAATAAACAAAAGAACTCTCCGCCATGAGAGCAGCAACGGGAATAGTGCCATTGAAGTACACAACGAAATGATGCCTTTCGTAAACTACTTCCTGCGAGCTGCGCCAAATTGATCCACCTTCTCCTATCGAGACTTACCTGATGGCAAATGATACCCCCGCCCATAACCGCGTGCTAGTTAAGATAACATACACTACACCACATTTTGCCTTAGACAAAAGTTAAGTTCCTCGTATAATTATACCAGCTACACCGCCATTCAAACCGGAATATAATAACGTTTGCGTAGTATCGTTTGGCGGCATGTAAAGTATCTGCTGTGTTACCAACCTAGACTGTTTCTAGACCTACCAATGTGCTAGACCTAGTACGCAAACATTGTGTGTATCTGAACCTGAATATATCAGTGAATGGAGAAGTTAGTGCGGTAAATAGAACTACTCTACCATGGCGATGACAACACGATATCGCATTAACCTCCTTACCAACGCTTCCTTGTTGTGTGATAAGGAGTGGTAGGTTGATCACCAGGTGGTAATTACTACCGATGATCAACTCAGTCATCATATAAAAGTGAATCAAAGACGAAGTCCGCACCTTACTGAGTATAAAGAGAAATTAAACAATGAAACAATGGAGGAGGTTTATGTGTAGCAATTTGGGATAAAGACCCAAGAAGTTGTAAAATTTGCATATCGCTCGCCGTTTTGGGACATTCTCACATACAGCCGGGGAATGATGAACAGGAAGTTGACTGCTCCATCCGATTTCGTTCCCCGACACATCCCTCCGTGTTTGGAATTTAAAGCTGACGCTACTGAATGTTTTCAATTACCTCTTTCATACTTTGATTTATTCGTACGATTATAACCATGATAGTTTTGTTAACTTTATTAATACTTAACCTTGGAACAGGTAGGATTGTAGTTAAACTCAGTGGCCACACACTGTTCCGTATAGGCTTAGCTAACAACCACTCTCTCATCGTAAACAGTCTCCATAACAACACCGCCGTGTTCCGTCCCTTAACATATAAATTCCTCAGTATTCTTGGCGAGTACGCTTCATTATCTACGGCATCATTGTTAACAACTCTTAATTAAATAAAACAGATAATAAACATGATCAAAATCTTGGACAATTGTTCTGAGAGATGGAAAAAGAACTACATAGTTCTCATTTGAATTTTGTCATTGAACTGTGGTTTGTAGATGAAGGAATAAGTGTTTGCTTTTATCTAATAATACACAATCTAAAATCCTTTTATCTTAAAAAATCCGCAATTGTTATGTGGAAAGTAAGCCGGAAGGAGAAGGTTCGGTCGCAGAAACAAGACATGGCTGGACAACATCAAGGAGTGGACCAAGAGCGCCGCGCAGTTGATTTACCGAGCGCGCGACAGGAATGGATTCGCAGAACTGGTGTCCAATCATCATTCATTGGAGAGGCACAAGAAGAAGAAAAAGAACTGTTACGGTGATTGTGTATGTGCTGATCTATGTACCTAGACACAAATATCTTTCTAAACCTAGACCTATAACGACTCTAAATATTTCAACCTTATTTCATTACATCGTTTTAAAGGTAACTTAGTGTTATTCGTACAAAATATTTAAAATTTTAATTATGTTCTTTCCTCCCCAATGTCATCGAAAATGTTCCCCCTCATTTACTCACAAAGGTGATGTCAAGATTGTTAAAAAAAAATCAAACCAAACTCATAAGTCCTTTAAGATGTTCATTCATATACTGATAACTGCATCACTCCGGCCGGAAGCGATTTAATGTAACAAAATGGCGTAATTAAAAAACAAAATGTCGGCATATTTAAACGTTGCATACATAAATCCATAATTTAATAATGCCGCTGATGGCCTGACCGCCGTAAATTTCCACTAAAACCTCCCCCGGGCGCCGTGTGCCGACGCGATGCTGCACTAAATTTCCCACAGCAATAGATCAGCAAAAATCTCATAAGGTTTTCTATAATTTAACAAAAACCCCACCCCCGCAAACATGCTCTGCGTATATCATAATTGTCATCGTCATCATCATCATCATCATCTTAACGAATACTTTATTATTATTTTCAACCGATTGACGTGGGGCGTGAGGGATGAGGGCCTTGATCCTCCACTGTCTCAATCCAAAAGTATCTTTTTGGTTATTTTGATAAACAAACAATGTCTAAAGGGAAAATATCTGTTACTCTCAACACTTAGTATCGCCACCATTTTATAAACACGTTTTAATGAAACCATTTATCCTAATGCTCCCGATTTAATCGGGATAAAGTCACGGGGGACGCGGCGGGGTTAAATTAAAACTATTTGTATAAGTCGTTAGATTACAAGTTGCACATACGAGTACTATGTGACAACATCAACTGGGTACAGAGATATCTCCTGTTTACCATTCAGTCGTGGCTGATTTAATTGAGTTTTTTATGTCGTCATCGTCACCATCATCCGATAGGTAACCTTTTATTGCAATAGTTGTAAGAATAAAACAGAAACGTGAAATAAAAAAGTGAAAAATGAAAATAGAAAGAGTGAGATAAATTAAGTTGGTAAGAAATCGACCCTCCGAACCTTCCCGCCTTGTCGCGGTGTAGCGCCGGCTCGAGGTGGCCGCTCCAGGTGTGCTGCATGAGCTCACTTCGATGTGTGCCGGTGGGCTGCGAGTGCAGGTTTGTACCGCCTTTTGCAACCGTGGTGGAGTCGCGGAGGAAGAGGAGTGTGTCGGTATTGCATTTCACCGCTCTTCCTACCCTCCGCGACTAAGCGGTGCCGCACCGCTGTTGCGCCGTTGGCCAAAGACTAGAAGAGGCTGAGAGGAGAGCGGGCGGTATGTTCCGGCGCACCCTTACAAGGGTGAAAAATTCTCCCCCATCAACTGTTCCAGTGGTTTCTTAGATCCTTCACAAAATCTTTGATAGTAAATATTATGGGTTCTACAAGTATTACATCCGGTCTCTTATCGAAATGTATCAGGAAGATGTATGTTAATGGTTGGTCGTTGTATTTATTTCGTTATGCCCAACTATGACAGAACATGAGGGGTGCAACCGGTGAGCCAATGTGCTGACCTGATGTGTCTACCATAATTGTTTTACTTCATTCCGTTTTGTGTAAACGAATGTACATAATCTTTAGTAATACACGGCGTGTTTTTTTTTTGTGTTCATCATCATCAGCGATAAACGTCCACTGCTGGACATTGGCCTTCTCCATTCATTAGTAGAGATTCGTATGGGGGAATTGAGCCATTTCCAATCACGCTAGCCCAATACGGGTTGGTGGGAGCCAAAGGCTCGTTTTTGAATAGCAGGCTGCACCAAGAGCTGGTGAGTGAGCTGTTGTGCGGGATCGCTTCCACCTCTTATTTGTGTTAGTGTCTATCTATATTATTTATATTATAATGCTAGCTAAAGCTGTTGGCGACGAAAAGTTTTCTTTCTGACTTTATCTCATTTGATACACCATTCAGTTGATTGTACTGGATCCAGACACCAGACGAGAAAACTATAAAAAGTAAATGCAAAAGTAAGTTCACCATCACGTGAACGTTCCGAGTAATAAAGCGGCTATAAAAATTATTGAGCCGTTTCTGCTATAGCAGCATCAGCAGCGCGAAGGTATAACGAAGTCGTGACGGTGAACGTCCAGACAATCTGCAGTAAATCGTGCGATTGTTATGGCATATCATCTCGTTACAACTTTCCTTCGCGATGTCTGTTTCTTGACGTATATCATCCTTTATTATTACCTTGGTAATAATGCTTGCCAGATAATCCACATTCACCAGTCGGGTTTGTTCCTCCATTTGTGTTCATTATTGCTCCATATTTGATAATCATGCTTGATCATCATTGTCGTCATAGATCCACTGCTAATGGCAGACCATTTCTTTGGAATTATTACCTCATTAATAAGCTCTCAAGATGCCTCGATGATAATGTTGTTGGTGAACTATCTGAAGAGTAATATCAAGCAGACTTACCACTTTCCATCTGATGAACGTTATGTTTGTTTGCTCGTTCCTCTGACTCTAACTTCCAGAGATCGTCCCAGCGGCTCCGATCGGTATTTTCACATCAACAAATGCTTAAGTCGTTATATTTTTTAACCAAAAGATGCCCAGGATCAAGAGTTTTCTGATAAAGAAATATTAGGCTTAAAGGATACTTACTACATCAAAAGACTAGAAAAGTTACTAGCGACGAACTCATGCTCACGCTTTATGGATTGTTTCTCGTAGTACCCCATACATCCGGTTCTGTATAAAGTAAGAGGCGATGTGTACAGGGGGCGGCACACCCCCACACCCGCATGCCCCATCAGCCGGTCCGCAAACACGGTGCATGTTCAACGCGCGTGGGTTTTAACTCGCTGCGGTCAAATCGATCACACGAAATGTTCCCAGCAATTGATCTATTTACGTATTTATTTATTTATCTACTTTGTCAACTTGTCCGCTAGCCCGCTTGTCCGTTACTTTACTTACAATATTATTGTGTACTTATGTATATATAGAGTCTCATTTAATTCTTTTTTTTCTCCTAATTGCAAAATCTTACAGCGAGATATACAAAGGCGGGCTTAATGCCTGTTGGCATTCTCTACCAGCCGACCTTCGGTGAGGCGAGCTGTGATTGGTGATAACTACCGACTTAAACTGTATTGGTAATTTATATATATAGATAAAACATATATTCATATACACCTTTAGTGGGAGGGAACATTACGAATCTCTTCGAGTAAGGAGTTGCAGAGCAGTGCAGCCCGAATTGTAAATGAGATCCCATAGAACCCAGAGGCGTGATTAGGAACAGAGACATCATTCAGGATAGAAAATCGACGGTGTCTATCGTGGGAAGAGAGTTCTCCTTGCTTCTATTGTCAACTTAGTTATATTTTTAAGCAATTTTTTAAATTACATATACACTACAAGTTTCGAAAGTAAGTAAACAGAACATAAGCATTACATAATGTAACATAAAACAAATTTCATTCAATGCAAGTTATTGAGTTAATGACAGTTGCAGGACTTCTTTCCTTTGTCCTGTAGTCTCGGGCTAGTGAGAATAGGACGAAGGCAAGTCTTGTATGTCGTAAAAAGCGACTAAAAGGATTGAGGGTCGTGGGCTCTAATCTCTCTGGGTGGTCGCTCTGCGATGAACGATAACTATAATATGGTCTAGTTCTTGTCGTACCAAGCAAGAGTAGAGTATAGATGAGGGCTACAGCCCTCCCTAGAACGTGCTTTATGCGTAGTGCTGGGCGACACCGGTGAGTTCCATAGAGATCCAATCGTCTGCCGCAAAGCACTGATAATAACCACTGAAGGAGTTTTAGTGGGTAAAATACTCAATGACCTTGCCTCTCCCCCAGAAGCAGGGCATTTTTTAGAAGATTGTCCCCCTAATTAGAGACATAATGCAAAGAGCCGACAGTAGATTTTCTTTGAAATTAAACTGAAAGGACGGTCCAAGTTGATCCAACTAATAAGTTTTCTTTTATAATTAAAAAAAGTTTCCCTTTGCTTGGCGATGGCTACCACGAGGCATGATCCAGCCGCCCAGCATCGGTGAGAGGGTGTGGGTAAACTTTGCCGGTTAATTATAAGTTTGCTTCTCCGTAAAGAAGGAGATCAGCGCGAGGGTTGTCTTTTGGAGAAAGTAGTGAAGAAATCCAATTACGCGAGAGAGCGCGCAAGCAATATCATTATCTTAGTCCAAATGTTTTTAAAGAAACTGTCTAATAAAATACTATTTGAACTAAAATCAATGATGAAGCATTAGTAGAGGCATTGGTTAGAATATCCCCACTGCATGATGACCTTCAGAATGCTGTGAAGGCGACTGAAAGGGAACAGCAACAAGGAAATGACACAGCTGCCTTTTCTATGAACTTTACTAACGTTTTTAATATTTCCTTTTACTCGACGAAGCAACAAGATGACATTCACCTGATGGTAAGTGATACGCATATAATAACGCGGCGCCAGTTAGAGTGATATACACAGCAGCTCGTTGCGCTCGTCACCTTGGCACATAAGGTGTTGAATCTCGCATAGTCAGTGCTATTTGGTTAATGAGCTAGCTACAACGCCGTTCGAGCCGGAACACAGAAATGTTAACAGACTATTATTTGACGGCAGCAATGGAAACTGAGATGGTACGGTTTCCAGAAACAGACCCACCACCAGTAAACAATTCGCCAACCTGGACGCAGGAGTCAGATCAGGTTGATTTTTTTATTAAAGTTAGTCTTCTAACTTCTTTTATATTTAATCCTGATACGTCTGCTCATAAACTTGGAATGTTTTCACAGCATCACATAGTGGTCGTGAAGCACCATAAGTTATTGATCAGCACTGTTCCAATAACATCGCGAAGTACAGCGATATTCAAACCGGAACAGAATAATTACACACTACGGAAGTTTGTTAAATTATAAAAAACCATTACCGGACATAAAAAGCTTTGTTCCAATTCCGAATTGTAAATCTTGATAACTTCTGGCGGCAATTGGTTTCCAAGTGACTCGATAAATTCCCACCAGCTCGTAAAGACCTGGCCGTTCGCATAATCCGGCGATCAGTTCGGTTTAAACTTTATTCGCAGCGTCCGGCCGGAGTTGATTTGTTTCAATTTAGACAGTTTGTACGTGGACGTTAGACCGGAACCCAGTTACAAACACTGCATGTCTGACTGCCAGCCCTGTAGTCTCGGCCTAGTAATAATAGGACTAAGGTAAGCCCTGCCTGTCGTACAAGCAGACTAAAAGGGTCTAAGAGTTCCGCGGGCCTTAACGCTGGGCGCCCTTATCGCTCAACAAGCGAACCAGCGTGGGACAGCGTATGGCTTAACGATGGTGCCTAGGAAAGTAAAGCCCCTCCTCAAAGATGTGTTAACCAAAGTGTAGAGAGGCACCGGTGCGTTCTATAAGAGATCCCGGAGCCTCTCCGAATGCACTGATGTAGACCAGTGTGGGGGTTTTAGTGAGTAAGAATCTCACATAACCATGACGTCCCTCCAGAAGCAGTGTATCTTTGGAAGATTTCCCCCTCGAAACTAAACAGACACAAAAATGTCTAAAGGACAGACCGCTCGTCTCCTATGAGAAGTATTTTCTTTATTTAAAGTTAAGGGATGGTATTATTTGTACAATTGATACGAAATTGCAGTCTCGGTTGATTTTCCGTCGCTCAAGTACCTCATTGTTTAAGATTCTCCTCTTATGAGACGATCGGGTTTTAAGGAGAAAAACAATTAACTAAATCAATTTCAACATTCGTTCGATAGATATCTACAGCTGGACATCGGCCTCCTCCAAAGATCTCCACGTACAGTCGGCATGGCCTCCGGTACCGCTGGATACTAGGGGCTGTAGTTTGTGGAGGTTCATATGGAGGGATTTAGGCCGTTTTCCACCACACAGGCCCAATGCGAGTATGCAAGAACCAGAACCTCGTTTGTCGACTATCAGGATGAACCATGAGCAGGTGAGGTTGGCTTAGATCCCTTGAGTTTTTGTGCGGGGACCCTTTACACCCCTAAACTTTCCCTTGTAAAATAAATTTAATTCTGAAACCGTGTAGGGCTCCAGCTAACTCGCGGCCGCGGATCCAAGTTGGTTATTAAGAGTGGTTTTGAATGAAGGTAATTTAAAAGGGAAACCGCCTGTTTGAAGTTGAAGCTCGTTACACAGCGCTCGGCAACTTCCGGTATTGTATTACTCGGTCAAGGACGTTCTGCTTTCACTGCTTCAACTACTGCCTGCATTTTTACAAAATAAACTATGTGACGTGTAGCACAGACAGGAGACCATAGTACCATTCATGGTATTTAAGATTCCTCTACAGCATCGCATTGCGTAAGTTGTTGAGTAATTAAGAAATCTCGTTACTGCAGTTATTTCACTACCTACATCACTCTTTTAACCGAAACTCAGTAGTGAGTGCGTACCATATTGCGGCAGAAATTTTATTCCCTGTCACCCTGCTATCAGGTGGTTTTATACCTCTCCGGTTAGCTACCACTGTCATACCATCAGTCTATCATCACTCTATTATAACTTATTCTTCTGGTAACACGGAACATACATTCTATTGACATACGTAACTGAGACGATCCCCTTACTGTTGGCCTTATAGAAAGGCTCAAAGTCACCCAAAGGGCAATGGAGAGGGATATACTCGGAGTTCCTCTACGTGATGCAATCAGAAATGTGGAGATCCAGAGAAGAACTAAGGTCGCCGACATAGCCCAAAACATTACTAGACTTAGTAGCAGTGGGCAGGGCAAATTGCTCGAAGGACCCACGTCCGATGGGGCAGTAAGGCCCTCGAGTGGCGCCCGCGGACCGGTACACGTAGTGTTGGAAGGACCGACGAACTGGTGAGAATCTCAGGAACTCACTCGATGATGCGAACTACGTGTAACCAATCGATGTGGAGGTCTTTGGGGGATGCCTATGTCCAATTCTTGAGAACCCGAATTTAGGATACGATTCACCATTTTCTATAGATAGTCTACAATTTCCGAAATGATCATCACGTCATCAGGTCACCACGTGTAATTGCAGTTACGATATCGAATGATGTCGAGGTCAAATGTTAGTCAGCTTACAGCAAATAGGATATGGAGCGGTGGCGCGCAGGTCGCCTGGAACGAACAAGTGAAAGCCCCCGTAACATAACTTCGTGGGACCTTAGCAACTTATCAAAGGGCATTAAGCGCTTTGGGCCGGTGACACTTTGCGGTAAATTTACCAGTAAATTTAAATACCCGCCGATTTTAGTTACTCCGCAGTAAGATTGGACGGGTGAAACGTCCAAATTAAATTGTCCGACTACCCACATAAATTATTTCGGTCGTTCACTTCTATCGTGTCACTTTCCCTTAAGTATCAATGTTTAGTATTAAAATGATCATAATTTATCTTTTAGCTTTATACATTTTACAAAAGACCACTAACTCTTAGATTCTTCCATGGTTCAACTTCTAAACTCCTTATTTTGTAACTTTTTTTTATGCAATTAAGCGACGATGTGTTCACCTGATGGTAAGTGATAAGCCCGCCCATAACAAAGTGGCGCTAGTCAAGATGATATACACTGCACCACATTGTGCTAGTAGCTTTGAGACATAAGACGTCGAGTCTCGTTACCCCAGTAATTTCACTAGCTACAGCGCCCTTCAAACCGGAACATAGTATTTGCTGTACTCGCCTAGACGATCTCCGGTAACAGAGACCTACCACCAGTAACTTGAGTTAGGATGGTAGTGACATTTTACAATCTTCCTAGTTATCTTTCTCATTGTATGCAGTCCTGTGTTCCGTTTCCGCAAATGGTCACCGTCAACAAGGGACAGTCGTCTCTTTAGAGCACTTGAGGATATAATCATTGCGTTCATTGGTGTAGTATTACCAAACCGTCCGTTAAGTGTCATTGTATTGATTACCTTCGTGTCTGGAGTAATCAACAACAACGATGTAATTTTGTCGTTGGGATAGGCGAATGGATACGCATGGAAGGTCGTAACCTCCTTTTGTGAAACTGTTATGGTACAAAAGGAGGCTGCCGAGCGGGATCGAGAGAGAACTAATCCCGCTCTGAGACGAAACCGTCGTGGTGCTAACGCGCGTCAACACGTCGCACCGGTGAATGCTGTTCCTTAATAACGCCTTTGTGGTCGTTGACGGTCAGAATGGAGATTCTCATCGCCTTCTAAACGATCCTGAGGAGGATAATGGCTGGACGTGATCTCCGTTCAATGAAGTAGTCACGAGGCCGGCAGGGTCTGCATAAGACGTACCCTGGGCCGGGCTATACCAGCACCAGCATAGCGTTAGCGAGGCCGCGGTGGTGTTCCGAACGGAGATCCCGCGACCTCTTCAAACGCCGAAGATGACCGCCGAAGGGGTTTTAGTGGGTAAAAATCTCTACATAACTCTGACTTCCCCCCCAGTAGAAAGAGAATCTTTTCGATGATTTCAACAGGGTATGAAATTAAAATGTGGTCCCCGGTAATGTACACGAGTATTTGTTACCACATTAAACGGTAGCGAACACTCGTCGGGGCGCGTTCGGGTTTCCGTTTCCCGTTACGCGATACAGTTTTATTTTCATACTTATTACATCGCGTTGTTTGCTGCCGCTCACCCCCCGGGGTTTCGTAATATGGAATAAATTAAAGGGGTTCTCTAATATGAATGGTATCTAAACAATATATATATATATATATATATATATGAAATGCCTGTTTATCTCCGTTCGTTACAAAACATCAATGTTTCTATAGTAATTGTACTGGAGTAATAATTTTATTACAAATACATTTTCCTTCGTCTTCTTCTTTTGTACTATGTTCAAAATTTATGTTACTGACTTGGTTGTTGGAGACTGGTGATGTGAGATTGGTAGCTGACTAGTCATCTCCTTAAAAGGCTTACTAAACCAATCGTACTGCACTATTTAATAATGCCGTTTCTATGAGATTTTTAAGTTAAACAATTGTCCTTCAATAAGTTCTTTTAAGCTGCGTCTTCTTCAGATTATGTTTTTCTTGAATGTATATACCATTTTTATCATTTACTATTCATTACTATGATAGTCGGATACTAGACGTATGTGCTTCCGCTTCCGCTCCGTGCGTTCGATCAGTCTACAGACAATTTATAGATTCTGCAGCAGTAACAAATTTACAGCTCTATGTCGCTGTTTGTGAAAAAAGGGAATGACTTGTAAATCTTCGTTACAGCAATATAAATTTTACAGTAGTGTGCTCCTGCTGTAAGGGTGCTCAGGGTGGATTTAACGTATAATTCATTGTAAGGTTTAGAATAATATTACTAGAAATAGACTATAGATATTTTCGAAACCAAAACGTCTAATGCAATATCGTGATTAAGATCCTTTTTTGTTTATTTATCGAGAGAGAAATCTTTAAAAAAATACCTCTTCGATGGTCATTCTTAGTGCTTTCCAAGAAGCCTGAGAATCTTCTACGGAACTCACCGGAACCTCGTTACACTTCGCTTAAACTCGTCCTTAGTAGTGCCGTAACCCTGACCATACCCTCTCTGTGTTCCGACAAGCACGAGATCACCTCATACTTGTTATTCACCCCAGGTTTCTTACTGCAGTGAGAGACCCACCTTCAAAGTCTGCGAACCCGAGAAACCTTTCAGTTTCTTTCTACAACAGACTTGGCTTACCTTAGTCCTATTATTTACCGCACGAGACTTCAGGGCGAGCTGAATTTACACCTGACAAACGTCTTCTAGAATATTCTACACTGTGAGCGAGCGTTTTCCTTCGACAGGAAATTCCTTTCATCATATTTTCCGATCCGCGTTACAATGTGAGAGCTCGATCGGTATCAATTGTGAATGTATGGCGGGCGTGACGTCGCCTTCAAAGAATTCTCAATTTCGCAGAAATATTTAAATTTTAAAAAGGTTTCATACCATATTTGTGACCTATCCATCACTGCAGGAAAGACTCTTCCGGGGACCGTCTAGCTACCACCGCGCTCTATCTGTCGAAAAATAGTACTGTGCAAACATCACTGAGTTCTGATTTGAATGGTGCTGTAGCTAGTGAAGTTACTGTAGTGACAATATGAACATCTTCACTTAAAGCGACTATCACATTGTCAAGCAGTGTATAACATCCTAACACGAGCAGATGTACCACTTACCATCAGATGTCTAGTAGAATAACATAAACATTTCAAAGTTTTCATCCCTCCTCTCTTTAAAGCGAAGTGAAATTAATTAAAATCAAATGTGAGAATTAAAAAATGAACGTTTTCGCTATCTACTTTCGTGTTGTGTATATTTTTTATCCATTGTTCCAAAATGAAAATGTTCGTCGAATGTGGACTGTGGGTTTGATTAATGCGCGCGGGCGGCTGTCGCGGCCAGTTAAAAACGAGGCGGCAGTGTGAATACTTTTTGTGACGAGTTAATGTACCGTGTACGTATGAAAATTTCATACGTCACACAAAGTTCGCGCGGCGGAAGGGGGTGATTTTTTTTTTAAGTGAAATTACAGGGTTAATGAGACACACATATCTACAGGCAAAAAGCGAAGAATTACATTTATCATGTAAGCAGAGACGTATAGTCCCGTTTACCCCGGTAATTACACTTGCTACAACCCCATTCAAACCGG
This sequence comes from Ornithoptera alexandrae, assembly GCA_029030555.1. Lineage (NCBI taxonomy): Eukaryota > Metazoa > Arthropoda > Insecta > Lepidoptera > Papilionidae > Ornithoptera > Ornithoptera alexandrae. The sequence continues at coordinate 638,682 of JARDVY010000077.1, read as the reverse complement.
AACGCAGTTATGTTTTCACAATACTATTCAGCGGCAGATGTTGGAGCTGCGGTGGTAACGAGGAGATCTCCGGCGACAGAGACCACCAATTACCCTAACATTCAATATGTTCATAACTACATGGTGCTAGTTGGATGATACATGCGTTGCTAAAAGAAATGTTGCCTTGAGACAGATATTAAGTCTCATTACCGCAGTACCACTAGCTACAACGTCTTTCAAACCGGAACACGATTATATTTTTTTCCTCGCCCTTTTATCATCCCCTAAGCAACGAATTCTCCCGAACTAGTTACCTAAAGGCTATGGGAGTCAAGAGAGAAAACTCTCCCGACTTCCTGCGGCGGATGTGGTCTTGGGGTTCGCCGCCAATCATTACCCGGCCACGAGAGATAGGGTGAGCGGCAGAACGCAATACCGATACTCATCTATCCCTGCGACTCCACCGGGGCTGCGAAGGGCAGTATCAGCTTACCTCTGCAGCCCACCGACATACATTCGAGGTGAGTTCACTGTCGACATCTGAAGCGGCTACCTCGGGCCGGCTAGGTAGGTTCCTCTTAGGTCCCCCGTGGGTGACCAAACCACTGCTACTGAACCCCACCGCCAGGACAAGGCGAGAACACCAGTACGATGGGAAGATTCCTAATCATCTCTGTATCGTTCCAATTTTAGTAGATATACACGCGGAAGCAAGTACCCGGCAACAGAGACCTACAACCAGTACATATATTGATTGAACATGTTCATAACGACTTAGTGCTGGTTGGGATGATGACACTGCACCGCATTGTACAAGCATTACGTAAAGTGCCAAAACCCACCCCCGTAAACTTTAAATTTCGCTACTCGGGGCTTAGGAATAGAATAGGATAAAGACCTTCAAGTTGCGGTTAGCCCCTACACTATTGATACTGGGTACTTTAATATCATTTAAGCTAAAACTATAGATAACTTTAAGCTATGAAATGCATGATAGTAGCTTAGCTTGAATAATTCAAACATCACCCTCAACCAATGAACTATGATATTAACTCCTATTGAGATTTATAACTATTACTGCGCCCGCAATAGTGTAAGGCCATTACGGAACCCGCCGACCCGATCGGCTTACCGCTAAATTAGTAGATTTCGCACGAATGTAACTACTATATTCAACCCTGACCCGGAAAGAGGGTAAAACTGTTGAAGCCTTATCCCCCATAGACCTTCATTTTATATATGAAAGCTTTATATGAAAGCTTTAAAAGAACTAGTCCATTGTGAAGGATCTTAATTAAACAAGTAATATAATCTATTTATATTTAAACTAACTTAGCAATAACATTAAGTAAACATTTAAACTGAAACTAAAGCTGTACTCCGTGCTTAAAGCTCTTCCGGGCGCTCGAAAATAATATTCACCACTTCTTGTTATCTGGAGTGTTCAGTGCCGCCTTTGAAGAGTGGTTAGTCAGACCATTGCATCGTCAGCGGTGGTTCTTCCAGAGGTTATTTTTAAATTCAACTAGCTGTTTATAATCGCTTTAACGCAGACGTTACCACCGCCACCGTCCTCGTTACCAGTAACATTAATTAAGTGAAAGTTTATAAAGCACAGTGTAATTGTGTGTTTTTTGTATCAGCGGGGAAATCTTGAAATATGTATATTTTTTATAGGAAGGGTGTAAAGAGGAGGAAGTGTAAGGTGTTTTTGTATAGGGGTATAAGGAGTTCCTAAGTCAACCTCGCCTGCAAGCGTTGCACCCTGCTGTATAACAGATGAGGTTTTTACCACCCACCAACCCGCATTGGGCCAGCATTGGGCAATTCCGTTCAATGAATTCTGTGGAGATTTTTGGGTTAGGCCTATGTCCAGCTGGGGATGTGTACCGGCTGATGATGATGCAAATATAATGAAACAAAAAATTCTGTTAACGAGACTTTATCTCTGTCTCGTTTTCAAACAAAGAAAACAAGTCACATCAGCAGTGCTGCAGGAAATGGGAACAGTGAATACCGACTTAAATTACAGACTTTGCTATTCAAAGAACGAACCCGCTTCTTGACATCAGACGCTTTGTGGTACACTGTACAGTCATTTCCTTTCAGGCTTCGCGCGTGGAGGTACTGCCGCTGGAAAGGAACACGAGCTGTTTGGCTGCAGCGTCCCGGAACAGCTGTTTCTATTTAAAGATTAATTAAACAATTTAATTTACCTCTCGCACAGACACATAAAACACTTCCTTTTAGGTGTTTCATTACCATGTTTCCAAGTGAAATGATGATGGTGATCAGATGATAATACGAAGAAACACTTAAGTAAAAAATCAAGCCTGTTAGAGACACACGAAACTAAACATTTGTTTCAGTATAAGCTAAAACTATACGGTGGACATAGTGTTAGGAGACCTCCCACAGGTGGACCGACGATCTGATGACAATCTCTGGAACCCACTGTGGGATTTGGAGATCTTAGGGGGAGGCCTATGTACAGCAATGGACGTCTATTGGCTGATGATAATGATGAAGCTAAAACTTAAACAATATTCAGTTAATAACAAAATTTATACAACATCATAGTCGTATATGATCCTCCTAGTGAGGGTTCTGTGCAGCAGGCACCGGTTGGTTCCTCGCGAAGACCCTAAAAAAACTAACAGAAATAGGAATGGATTTTCGTATGGAATTACCGCCTCATAACCTTTCTCTTTGAAAGATGGTCAATCATGACACCCTGCCATAACAAACCATAGCTCATCTGCCATAAAAGAATATGGTAAACAGATTCATTATCATAATCATTATCAGTCGATAGACCTCCACTGCAGGACACAGGCCTACCCCAAAGTGTCCACGGAGTTCGGTGAGGTAACTTGGGCCTTAGCCCACCGCGCTGGCCCAGTGCGCGTTGTGGTAGGTGGTAAATGTTCGGCGGAACACCTTGCACCCCTGGTAAACAAATATTTGTTTAGATTGTCTAAAAGGCTACATTATAGGAGACACGGAGTTATTCTAAAGTGTAGCTATCTAGGAAATTTATCGGTTATTTGGCAATAACAAGCTGGAGCTCGGAGGCTGTATTGTCGCCGCATCTGTGCCATAACGTATAGGACACCGTGTACATTGGGACCTACTGAAAAACTACAGGTTCAGAAGAGCCTTGCATCCTGTCAACTATATCCAGTGCATCAAGAAATTATTAATGAATAAATACTATTCAAACGTATATCTGATAGTACATTATGCTTTAAGTACTACAACAAGTAAGTCGTAACCTTTAAACTTAACAGGCACAAATTTCTTCACCAATTTCACCAGCTACCACACCCTTCCAGCTGGTAAAATCAATAGCTTGATAGTAATATGTTCTTTGACGTAGATCATTTTTGACAGAGAAATCTAGCAGCAGTAATGTCTAATTAGATGCTGATAGTAGATCTCTGTTACCGGTAACCGTCTGGGTCCACAGCTCCAATATCTGCAATCAAAAAGCACTGTTCAGACAACTGTTGTCGCTAGTGAAGTTACTGGTGTCAAACTCTTCACATCTTGGGTCTCAACACGACTAGCACAATGTGGTATATATCATTCCGTATCACTTACCGTCAGCTGACCTTCTTACACGTCTTGTGGCTAAGTAAGAAAGAACTGCCAACTCTAACTGACTTAACCTTAAATATAAACTGGATTGATGGTATTGCTACTCTAAACTTCAACTTGTTTATTGCTTACTATCCATCATCACCATTAGGCGCTCTCTTCAAACTGATGTTTGGTGATCACATTGAGAAAACCAAGTCGTTCCTCAGCTATCCTTTTTATCTGATGGTATTTAAACCCGATTCACTCCTTTATGTCGTCAGACCATTTCTTGCGACTTTCAGAGAATTTTTCCCTCCATGATCAACCCCGGAAACTCGTAAATTAAATATATTATTGTGTTAAAGTGAAAACTTAGACAAAGGCTTCGCTTAATAAAGCTTAGAGATTTTTCATTCCGGTTTAACACTGCAGCTTAATTACATTCCCTACCAACTCGCACGGCTGATGCACTACCACTGAAAATTAAAAACATCCCGCCCCCCAAATAACTTGTTAAGTTGGGGATTTAATGAATACGTGAGAGTTTCCATCGCTGTTCACTCCGGTTGGAGTTAAGCGAGGCGCTTTATCTTGGATTCAGTTTGCTTTCTTTGCTTAAAATATTTGATACGTTAAGTTGTACTCTTTGTATACTTACTGTTTAATTTTATTTTCATATACACAAAATAAACTTTCTTACAGGCGAAGTACCGATGAAAATCCGTAATAACTTAAATATAAAGACATTTAACCACTTCCTCCCAAGGAAGTAGTTTAATTAAATATTTATGTAAATGTAATAAATTATGTCCCGAACAACAACTCACGGGACCCAAGCCAACCTCACCAGCCCATGGTGGACCCTGCTAATCAACAAACGAAGGTCTGGCTCACACCAACCCGCGATGGACCAGAATGGTGGGAACCCTTACATACGACAGTCCCTAGTGCCCAGCGGTACCAGAGCCGACGCTGACTGTATGTGGAGATCCCCTGGGGGATATCTATGTCCAGCGGTGGACGTCTATTTGATTATGAATATATTATTAGCAGTCCGTTATGTATGTGTTTATAAGTATATTATATTTAATTTATGAGATTCCATACTTTTTTGTATTCAATATTCCATCTCACTGTTGCATCTCCTCTCTTTCCGAGTTCACTGGAAGATCATATCTATTGACGTTGTGTACGCTTTTGTAACCTAATTATTAGGTATACTTATGAAGATAAATAAATAAATAAACGATCAGAAATATATATATATATTCCTAATTGCTTTAAAAAAAATCTGATAAACAGTAATGGAAGGAATTCATCCAAAAGCGCTTTTAAAACTAAGATAAATGTAGGGGAGGCTGTGGCGCGTCGATTGGCGAAACAATTTGCGCTGTGATTAAAATTTATTGCTTCCTTAAGAGTGATTCGATGTCTCCCATTGTTTCCGCTCCTCTGCTACAAAAACAAAGGATACTTTTGATGTAAACAAAGCAACTTGAAAGCCTAATTTAATAGTAATTACTTGTTAATTATTTTACAAGTGTCAAAGTTAAAGTAGTTTTAGGTCTTCACATCGACAGCCCTGAAGTTAGGGCTACTAAGAATAGGAGTAAGGTCAGCCCTGCCTGTCGTACAAGACGACTAAAAGGGTCTACGAGTTTCGTGCTCCTTGAGGGTGGGGGCCCTTATCGCTCAACAAGCGAACCTGCGTGGAACAGCGTAAAGCTCGGCGATAGTGCCTAGGAGGGTTAGGGTCCTCCTCAGAGACGTGTACCACAAAGTAAAGCGAGGCACCGGTGCGTTCTATAAGAGATCCCAGAGCCTCTCCGACTGCACTGATGCAGACCACCGAGGGAGTTTTAGTGATTAATAATCTCACATAACTCGGACTTCCCCCCAGAAGCAGGTTATCTTTCGAAGATTCCCCACCGAAACAAAAAAAAAAGTTGTTCACATCAGAAACTTGAAAAGAAGTTAAGTTGTTTTGTTTCAAATTTAAGGACACATGCAATCAGTGACTATTGAAAAAAATCGTCATTTTATCAACATCAAGCTCTAAGATCATGTAGACAGATATAAATGCAAGATGTTTTATCACACTTTGACCACCCCTTTCTTTAATCGGGCATTAATAATCAACGCAATTAAGTTACGAAGCGGAATTGCGGAGATTCATAGCTTAATCAAAATAAGACCATCTGAATTTTCCGCTTTTGAAACGTGCAAAGATTGGCTTTAAAAAAAAAGGGAATCATCTAAAAAATCCCCTCGAGGGAGAGGAGGGCTTTGAGCAGCGAAAGCAAACATTGAAAATTCTTTATTGGATTTGGACTTGTCGTAAGCTCGGTTTATGAATGCTCAAATCTCCCCTATGTGGTCTACTTAAAAGATATAGCAGGTAGTTAAAGCTTCTATGTAAGATAAATCTCTTTTCCGTTTATATACACATATCTATTAATTAATTCATGAAACATGATTACTCGATGACGCTGCAGGAGTTTACAGGTCTCAGCCTCCTGTATAATTCTCCTCCAAGAGTCTCGACTCTTTCTTCTTCCTCCACTCAGTTAATTTTTCCATTCTTCTCAGATCTTATTCAAGACCATCTACCCATCTTTTCCTTGACCCACCTTACTCTCTACTCCTCTGTCGAGGAATCTACAAATTTATCACACATATGTTGCGACTTAAAGAATCTGAATAGTTTCTTGGTTTATTAGGATCACAAGTTTGAAGTTAATTCGAGAGGGATAGATGCTGTACCAAATATTTTTCGAAGCGCTTTTACTCCGAAATTCACAGATGAAACATCATTAACGTCAGCTATCGTCATGAATGTTTGATGATTTAAAAGTAATGTAATACGTTGCGTTTATGTTTAGCAATAGATTTGAGTCTAAATATAATTTAAGCGTTATAAAGAAGAGATAAACAGAAATCTCTGCTGGATGGCTATAACAAATAAATCCGGTGGAAACTTAGCTTGGAGCTTGCGTGCTTAAAACAAATTGCACTTGTAACCGCAACTTTGTTCCTCGCAAGTTTTACAAGCGCGCTCTATCTACTGGCGGGTGAAATATTGCATTCACAAACTGCCGTGTTATGCCGAATTACGGTAGCTGAGATAACTTGGCGATTCCTTAAGGATGGCAATTTGTTTTAGGAATCAACTTAATTCTTATACTATAACCTTTTAAATTTACTGCTGGCGAGTCTCTGTTGCTGCAGACCGTCTAACTCTGCAGTTCCTATTTTTCCTGACAAACAGTACTGTGCCAACATTACTGTGTTTCCGTATGAATAGCGTCGTAGCTAGTGATATTACTGACGTAACAAGATGGTCACAGTTAGGTGCATTGCCACAGGTGAAGGTCTTGCTTGTCTCTTCGCTCTGTAGAATAAAACAAAAATCTGTTAAAGAGAAGGAATGGAGAATGAATCAACATATTGATAAAGTGCATTCAGCGAGTGAAATTTTCTCAAAGCATTCATAACTGATATAACGAGGCTGTTATATCCGCCCCAAAGGTAATGAAAATTCATTTAATCGGGTTAAATTTGTCAGCAGCCGACCGGAAATAATGTACGGTTAATCAGAGTTGAAACGGCCGCAGCGGCCGTCGCGTGCTACAAATTAAATTTTGGAAAATAAACACAATAATTACACTTTTATTAATTAACTTGTAATTATCAGCAATTGTATTTTCAATCGTGGTAGTAAATGTCCTCTTTTATGGAGAGCATGTGGACAGGCACCACAGCATCGTCCACAGCCATCCATCCAAACAGTGTTAACAAGAATATTCCAGATTGATCGATCTTATATCCGCTAAGCACCAAATTAGTATAACTTAAACCAAGTTAAAATTATATTTATGTCAAAGTTATTTTGTACATAATAGTAACAAAGTATTTAAGCTTTTTTTATTGAATTAAGCGACGAAACGAGCGAGACGTTGACATGATGATAAGTGCTACGCCGGCCAATAGCAACGTAGCACTAGTTAGGGTGGTATATACTGCACCACGCTGCGCTCGTCGCCTGTGACGAAACGTGTTGTGTCTCGTTACTCCAGTAGTTACACTGGCTACAGCACCCCTCAAACCGAGACACAGTAATGTTTGAACATTAATGATGGCCGGGTGCAATAGGCGCTGCGGCGGTAGAACAGACTTCGGCAACAGAGACCTACCACCAGGTATTTCTTGTTATGAATATTTGCTTTATTCGCCAAAATAGTCAACTATTGTATTATGAAACGATATTTTGTATATTATTTCTGACAGTAAGAGTCCAAAAACAGTAAGCTCGTCTCAAGTTGTAAATCAGTAGCCAAGTGTTGTATTGGTCCCGTGCAGATCAATCGCGGTGTCGCCTCCAGGTTCAATACACGAATTGCTTTATCTGATGCAATAGCAACTAATCATTACCGATATCTCCTTGTGATGTAAACACGCCGCCGGATATCCGGCCCGCATAGCCTCGCTTTCTTTGTTTTCTCGAACGTTCTATCGATCTTTACATTTCCGTTACAATATAAAGAAAGAGAGAACTCCGATGAAAATATTTTCTATTAACCTTTTACATATAACTTTACTGTTAATTTTATTTTATGGTAACCTCTAAATGATATACATATATAGTCACCAGTTAACTGATTATTACTATCATTGCGAGATTTTTTAACAGAGAGCGCGTTCACTATGGAAACAAGTATGATTTAAGTAACTATAATCACTTCCAATGGCAAAAATAAGTTTCACACTGTTTTCCTTTACGGAAGTAGAATTTTTATGAAAGTAAGTAAATTGCATAAATTTCCAACTGTGCCGTTACGATTCTCTCCGAAGAGTTGTAAGTAAAGGCGACTAATTACTACTTTTAATTAATGTCACGGACCTCTAAGTCCGGGTAAGTTTTTTTCCGCTTAATGAACGTAGAGATGTGGTCTTCCTTTTGAAATGATGTAAATTTCTAAATTATTCACATAATTTCACCAACTGATCTCTGCTAATGTTCAGCTAAGTATACATTTAATTTTTCTCTATATATCTAATATTATCGATCGGTGTCGAGATCTTTGGGGGAGGCCAATGTCTAGCAGTGGATATCTGTCAGCTGATAATGATGATAATGATCTAATATACAACATGTTCTTACTAAACCTCTATGTATGTACAAGTACAATGAAAATATCATTTAGTTTTTCATTGAAAATTGCCTAAATCTTGATTCGAGGTTCACAGGGTATAATGGCATACGGAAGGCGAATTAAACGCCGCGGAGGCACTTGCTGCGAGTCAACCCAGAGGAAGAAGTTGAAATTGCTTGTAAGTGTAAGAAAATAAAGACAAATTATAAACGCTGGTGTATATATCGTGATACAAACCACAGATCACAGACAAAATTCATAAACAACGTTGCAATGATAGAATTATAAGGGGGTGCACTAACCAGAAAGTTAACAACCACTAGCTTGAGAATCGAACCAAGGATCTCTGTGTTACAAGGCAAGCACACTACTGAAGCAATTAAAATATTAATTAGTTCCTTTTCAATTAATTTAGTCGTCCCTACCCTTACTTACGGCGCAGAGATATGGCACCTGACCATTGGGCTGGTCCACCGATTCCAAGTAGCACAACGAGCGATGGAGAGAGCTGTGCTTGGCATTGTTCTAAGGAACAAAATCCGGAACGAAGGAAGTCGACGGAGAACTGAAGTTGTCGGCGTAGCTCTCAAAATTTGCAAGCTGAAGGGGCAGTGGGCCAGCCATGTCTGTCGCGTCAGTGAAGGCCGATGGGAGAGGAAAGTCTTGGACTGGAGGCCGCGGTCAGGTCGCAGAAGTATACGACGCCCTGACTCCAGATGGACCGAAGACATCATCAGATCGGTCGGAAGTGGATGGATACGAGAAGCTCAGCATCACATTTGGTGGTAGATATTTGGGAATGCCTATATCCAGCAGTGGATAAACAAAGGTAGATAATGATGATAGTCGAATACATCAGAACCTTTCATGATCTACCAATCTATGTAATGTTTCATTCTTCATATATAAATACAACCAGAAACATTTTAAGTAAATGATTACGTCTCATTCATTCAGTCAGAGAACTGGTACGTAGTTAATTTTATGTGCATTGGTGACTAAATCCCTGAGCCAATCTCTGCCAACCCGTCTCTGATGGCGGATATGCAAAATGGAACAAATCATTTATATATATATAATTACAAAAAGCATCATATAAATAAGATGTCGTGGACTACCGAGGCAACCAATATACACAATGAGAATACCAGTTTGGTTCAGGTTCAAAAAAAATCTTCACGGGATTGAAGCAAAAACTTCCATATGATAAGGCTTAGCGGCTCTCGAAGACTACGATTACCTGATGATAGATGAAACGCTAGATTTTAATAATGAAACGTTTATGATGCGATCATATCTTTGACAAATATCGTTACTCGTTCAGTTTCACCAAATGATCATCATGAGGTGCCGTCTTCTAACTGAAGTTTGTGGTCGTGATGAGAAAACTAATCCAGACTTCAGCTGTTCTTTTCATTTGAGAATTGAGATCTCCATTGTATATTTGATCACATGAAAACAGTTTGTCTCCAATGTTCAAGAACTAGATAAGGCTAACTGCAAACTTAGAGTAATGAGAACCGTCTTGCAAAGGAATGTTTCATTTTAACAAGCTCCCAAGATTGATCTTGGTAAAAGAATCAGTTTCTTATTATGTAATTGTATAATTATTAATTATACTTTATCTAAAACTTGAACTGTTTAAAAATTAATAGCGGACTGATTCGCTTTCGGCTTGGCGGTTGAGGGTAGCTGATTTCCACAGGGAGAAGAGAAAATTTATCTCTGAATAATAGATTTTTATTACTTTAGAAGTAGAGGAGTCTGTTCGGAAACAATTCGTAATAATGCATTTTATGTGAAAAAATAACGTTCTTAACACTGCAATGCACTGGATCTGCTGCGCTAGATTTGAAGGCTGATGGAATAAGCACACTGGTAACAAAACTAACTACTGACAAACTTCGCATGGTCCTGACAAATAGACAGTGAATATTCAGCAGTGGACATTTAAAAGCATAGTGATGGTGAACTTTTTCGCAATACGCTTACAAAGGGTAATAATCATCATCAGCTAACTGCATGTTCTTTTGATGAATGATTTTTCCAAAACTCTCTTAATATAGCTCATTCTTGGGCTGTACCTGTCTAGTTCTTGATAAGAGGAAACTTAAAATTCTCTAAGACGTAAATTTCTTCAAAGGTGTCCCTGATTGGTGCCAGTTTACAGAGACCAAATAAGGAAGACTACAACAGCGCCTATTTACAAACTGTGGTGTGATTCGAACGATGTAGCTGACATTGCTGAAGTATCGAGATTTATGTTACCCAGCGACGTATACAGCACTACACTACTGGTCAACCTAACCAGCGCCACATTGTTGTTGGCAACCGTATCACTTGGTCGAAAAGCATTAATTAGTTGCAAAACCTGAAATTAATCGAATTAGATTACTATTGTTGTAAAGCTGGGGAATACATACAAATTCATTCAACTAATTGCATCCCTCGTTACATTTGAATAATGGATTCCACAAAACATAATTAACATTGCCAAACCACAAAAGGAAATGAACCGCAGCTTCACAATAATGATTACTGAATTCAATTAAATAACAATAGTAAAATCAAAACTTTAAAATACTCCCCCGCATGCGTTTAATAATATCATAGAAATTTAAGTTATCACAATAGAAAGTAATAATAAGGTAGTAGTAGAACTAAGGTGATGATGGACAGACGACACCGCAAGAGCGGACGGAAGGGTGTGAAAGCGAAAAGCTGAGGACCATATCTGATAAAAAATATTGAAGAACGTTTAAATTCAACAGCTAATTTACAAATGGTGATGATGATGATGATGATGGACAGCAGGAGACAGTCGCATTTTAAGACAAGACTTGAGTCTACAGAAACAAATCGCAAATTATCTTCAATTATGTCTTTGACGCTGCCAGAAGAATATTGCCACTATAAAAAAAAATTATTAATTATTAGATGATGATAGATTAGATTTAAATCTTAAAGTATGCAAAATTGTTATCAAAACCTATTATAATCTTTAAAATGCTGCACGATCAATGTCCACTCTAGCAGATGCCGTTCAGCGCTAACCCTACTTGGAAGAATTCCTGGCTCACCTAATAATAAATAATCGATTGTATAACTAACAAATGCATCTTATGTATATGAAGTAGAAACAATATCGGAAGATGCAATTCCGGATATCCGGAGTACACAGAAAATATTTATTCGACCCTTAATACACTAAGTTCATTATTAGTTATAATTACTCCGCACATTGTTCCTTCCGGCTCCGGTTAGACGTCAAACTTAATAATGTTCGCTTAACTATGTTACATTGTTTTAAATTTTGTCTGTGTAAATTATTCATCAAAATCTTCCTCGTCTGCAATTAAAGCTTTACTTGCACCAGCACAGTACCATAGGTGGTTGATGGAAAAATCTGTCCTCTCAAGACTTGAATGGATCATACGTCCGTCATTCATCAAGTTACGATCATTACTCATTGCAGATGTACAGACACACTTATCATCATACCTTCTTGAAATATATGTTTACTTTATATTGAATCTTAAAGATATCCTTAAGGTTAACAGAAAAATAAAACATCATCTCTTCCTTCCGGGATTTTAGTAAACGACTAGAAAGTCTTTAAACTTGTTTATAACTATATCAGTTACAATATTATGAGATTCGCCGATTCCCTGAGCTTTACAAAGTAATCCTCCAACAATGCTAATCCTGCGGAGCTCCTAGATTAGGAAAGCCTCTTGGTCTCTTGCCAAAACAGGCTAAGCAGGCCGTATTCTTATCAGCATCCATTTAAATGCATGCGGCGCAATCGTTGGAATATCTTAATTTATTACAAAACTAACGTTTCGGACATCCTTGATTTCCATGGTTCTAGTTATCAGAGATCTGGGTTGTTTTTGTTTTTTATAAATCGACGTCAACTGTAATTCTTGCTATCATAACAGAAGGAAAATTCTATAAAGTAAAATGAAATTAGGTCGATGTTTGTCTGGATTATTAAGAGTAGGACTAAAACACTCCTGCTTGATGCATAAGGCTACTAAAGGGATTGAGACCTTTGAAAGGAATGATCCTCATTGATAAACCAGCACGGAAGAACGAGAAATACAGCGAAGTGTTCAACAAGAGACATCACCGATGAGGTTTTAGTAGATGGACCTTACATAAACCTGACATCAATACGAAACAATAGATTTCGAAGGTTTTCTTTGATATTAAAAAGAAGCTTATGTCAGATATGAAGCAATTACTCCAACTCTTTGCCCTGCGAATGTAATCGCGTTTTGTAAAAAGTTTACTAAGTCACAGTAAACGCTTTCGTCTAAATTGGTTTAATTTCCTTACGTCACTCGATCAAAGCTGCATGACTGGCAAAACGCTGAAGGTTCACATCGATTGACTGGTCAACGAAAGCGAGGCGCGTTGTGAAATTAACGCTCGTTAGCCGTTCAGCTTCTCATCGACACGATTCTGTATCATTATTCTTATTGTCTAATATAAAAAAAAAATGTCTCATCTGCTTTTAATTTGCCGGCCTCTTACAAGGAGATTCCTGGTTGGATTCAAGGGCAACATGCTGTGGATTTCCGGTCTGCTGCTAGAACTTCGCCAATGCTGTCAACTATTGAAAACCAGAGTGATCATGTAGAAAAAACTTCACTTTCTTTGGTCTCATTACCGTTTAAAATCGTGCAAAATTTATGTCGACTGTTTAAAGAAAAACTGAGATTTTTCCACATTTTCTAGATTTATTTTCGGATGTTTTAAAATACTAGAATATTATTTAGAGCTTACATGATTGTTTGTTAATGCTGAAGATATTTAAAAATTCTGTTTTAAATGTTATTTCTGTAAAAAAATCTGAAATATTCCATTCGAAAAGAGAATATGCGATTCGTACCACTAACATATCGGATAAAAACTGTTTTACCTTTACATCTACGGCCATCATCATCAGCCGACAGACGTGCACTGTGATGTGATACTCGATGTGTATTACATTTTAGAATGCTACATGTACCATAGCTGTGTATATATGTAAGCTTCGTCAGGTCCTTAGTAATCCTACCTAGGTGTGAGGCAAAGGATTGTAGATCGGAGACCACATAAGCGCTGGAAGTAAACGAATGTTTAGGTCTAAATAGATCATCGAGTTCTTCGCGGTGGGGATTGTGTAAAGACATTGTATTTAACAATGGGGGACAATAGGCTTAAAATAATTATGATGATGATGATATGGAAGATCCTGTATGTACGTACTATATAATACTCTGAAGGGAGGTAAAAGGTCGATTAGTAATGTCGGTCTATCAATCTTACGTCATCCAGTCTACGCTGATGTATCCATTGTTCCGTTGCATATGTACGTCGTAACGTAACGTTTAGGGGTGAGTCTTCAAACGAAAAGTTCAAAGTCATCTTGAAAGATAACGTATGAATAAAAATGGGGCAGTATGCAGAACCCTCTATTGTTGCCGCACTTTTTCTTTCCTTAAAGATTGTATGGCGCCAAGAATAACATGTACATGCTTTGTATGAACTTTGCTTTTATCCACTTTAGATATGTACAGCAGATTACTTAACACATACTTAAGTAAGTAAAAGTAGGTGTAATACGTGAACTAGTGTAAAATCAGACTCGCAGGACCCAAGCCATTGTCACCTGCTCGTGCTGCTTCCTGATAATCAACAAACGAGGCTCTGGCTTCCGCGAAACCCACATTGCGCCAGCGTAGTGGGAAATGGCCCAAAACCACCCTACATATATGATATATTTGTGAACCTTTACATACGACAGCCCCTAGTGCCTAGTGGCACCGGAGGCTATGCTGACTGTATATGGCGATCGTTAGGGGAGGCCTATGTCCAGCAGTGGACGTCTCTCAGCTGATGATGATTAAAACTATTTATTTACACTTAAGGCCTACATTCTGTTCAGGTCGCTTACCTATGAATTTAATTCGTGAACATTTTCAAAGCGATTGTGAACTAGAAACTTTAACAGCGGAAGCTCTCAAAAAGCACGTGACCCGGTTCGTGAAAACACAAAGCGCAGCTTTTACAATAAAAAAACATTAAAATATATCACTGCGGTTGATGTGAATGAAGTTTTATTAGTTGCGCTGACGTCCCAACGCGGATTTATTTCCTTTTTATATCATAAACTGTGGGCGCATAGTTTACCGGATGTTCATACATTAATTGCGTTTGTTTGAACTAAATAAATTGTCACATCCCTTCACCTCAATAACACTCAATGTTTAGTGACTTTAACGGGTCAGCGGTGACGACAATTTGTTTTTAAATCGCTCGCTGATTCCCCTCGGAATCAGTAAACGCTCTGATAACTGGCGCGGCCATCCAACCGCACCCGCACCCGCACTCGGACACGGAATGGGATGGGATGGAGCCGACCTTTGCCCGTTTTAGTTACAAGTTTAATAGTTTGGATGTTCGCTAATGGGGTGTGCAAGGGGTTGACCGGATATAGTTCACTTTCCTACCGACGGGTAAAGACATTTGGAAGTAATAAAAGTATTGTTTTTTTACATACTGTTATTGTTTTATAACATTAACAGAATCTCGCCGTGCACAAGTATATTGTAACAAGTACACCAAGTTCTACTTCATCATCATCATCATTATTTGATCCTAGCGATTTAATATTTTTTTTATTACATAGACGTTTATGATATATAACGCGAGTGGTTGATAGCGATATACTTGTAACGGTAACAGAACTCTCTCGAATCTATTCCCTTCACAGTCATCGCATACAATAGATGATGATCTTTATGAATGATGGACATTATTGAGCTATTCAATGATTCATTATAATTATTATCTTATGTTATGATTACTATATATCAGTTATAATCTACTTCATCTCGATCTGTTAACAAGTTACCACAAAGGCTTTTGTGTGGATTCGAAGGTCTACTTGTCGACAAATATTGACGAGGAACTTAATTGGGGTGGCACAACAACTCACAGGACCCAAGTCAACCTCACCTGCTCGTGGTGCACCCTGCTAATCAACAAACGAGGCTCTGGCTCCTGCCAACCTGCATTAGGCTAGCGTGGTGGGTTGTCGCCCAAATCTTTCCATATGTACCCCTACATACGACAGCCTCTAATACCCAGCAATGCCGGTGGAAATGCCGTGTGTATGTGAAGATCTTTGGAGGAGGTCTATGTCCAGCATTTGACGTGATTCGGCTGATGATGATGATGAACCAAATTGAAGCTCATTTACTTTTTTGAAAAGTACTTAGTCATGAACTAGAAAAGCGTTTGCGTCTCATTCTGAACCGTGGTTTGTGGAACACATTACAAGAGACCTATGTCCAGCAGTGGACGCCTATCGGTTGAAATGATGATGATGATGTGAACCTCGTTCTAATTGCTGCTTAAAAGTGGCACAGATTGTTGCGGAGTGCGCGACTGCTTCCGGCGTTTCTATCTCTGAATGTGGCCTTCATTACCCCGTCTCGGCTTTTGTCGAAGCGATGTTCCATTTCTAGAGTCAACTTCGCAGCGATTTCTTTCTCTTTGAAAGTTTTTTTTTTCTTTTTCTCCTCTCCCTTAATAAGCTAGTTGTTAAGTACGATCCCCGTTGCTGAAAGGAAGTGATAATTTATTACCACAAATAGTAACACAACATTTTTTAATGACGCCAAGTTTCCTTATTCAATTCCCGTGTAAATACAACCGCTTCGTTCACAATACTGTGCGAATGTAACTATTAAACTAAACTACCCTAAATGAACACTGTTTCTATGTACGGGGGATGAAATATTCCCACCGTTATCTGGCTTTTATATATCGTATTAACAACTAAGAAGTAACAACTATTTTACTCCACGAAGTGAGTAAACAAGCGAGACTTTCAGAAAATGGTATGCCTGCTTAAAACAACCTGGCGCTAATTAGGATGACATACACTGCACCACATTGTACTTATCGCCTTGAGACGTAAGATGTTGAGTCCCATTACCCCAGTAATGTCACTAACTACAACTTTCTTTAATACACGCAGTGACCACCTACTCGCATACCGTGCATGGTGAGACCATTACTCCAATCCGGAAGTCTATCTTCAGCAATCAATATCAATAGGATGAAATATAGAAGTGTTTCTAATTAAAGGTCTCCTGAGTGAGGATTGGTAATATTTATACAATTAAAAGAGGTGTAAAGGGTTCCGCACAACAACTTACGGGAGCCAAGCCAACCTCACCTGCTCGTGGTGCACCTTACTAATCAACGAACGAGGCTCTGGCTCCTACCAACTCGCACTGAGCCAGCGTGGTGGGCAATGGCCCTATTCCCTCCATACGAACCCCTATAAACATGGAGATCTTCGGAGGAGATCTATGTCTAGTAGTGGACGTCTTTCCGCTGGTGATGCTGATACGATCAAAAATCAATTAGTATGTACATTATTAAAATCGGTAATTCCTCAATTTAATGAAGCTTTTCAGATCGCAATGAACTCCATGCGAATTACGAACAGCTTCTTAACTAACAATACATTTTAATCACTGTGTAAATTGCTTTCCCAATTCATCTCCCCTCTATTTGTTGTTTATTCTTTTGTTCAGCTCAAGAACCGTTCTGCGGGGTTGCTAAATAGAAAACACATTTTTTTTTATGTCAAACAAAGGCATTTGTTATTAACCTAAAAAAAATATTATATCTTATAATGTCATATTTGTAAAGTAAACGATATCACTACCATCAGCCGATAGACGTCCACTGCTGGACATAGGTCTCCCCGAAAGATCTCCACATCGACCGGTCATGTGCCGCCCGCATCACCGCGCACCAGGGGTCGCCGTTTGCAAGGTTTCATATGGAGGGTTTTGGAGCACTTCCCACTACGCTGGCCCAATGCGAGTTGTTGGAAGCCAGAGCCTTGTTTGTTAATTACCAGGGTGCACCGCGAGCAGGTGAGGTTCGCTTGGGTCCCGTGAGTAGTTGTGCAATACCCCCTAAACGATATCAAAAACAATTTAATAATCTTCAATATATACTCCATTTCATCTATGTGTCCACCTGGAGACTTTGGTGAGAATATTTGCTTTGGCGAATATAGGTGACTTAACAATGGACTTTACGAGAAGCTACTCCCAAATAGTCATGATCAGCCGATAGACGTCCACTGGTGGACTAAAGCCTCCCTCAAATATTCTCGCATCGATTTGGTAGGTATTCATATGAGAGGTTTGGGCCATTTCCCCACCGCGCTGGCTTAATGCGGGTTGGTGGGACCGAGAGCCTCGTTTGTTGATAAGGAAGGTGCACCGAGCCGGTGAGGTTGGCTTGAGTCCCGTGAGTTGTTGTACGGGCACGTTACACCCCAAGAGAGTTGCAAGGGTGTTACGCCCAACAAAGCGGGATGGTAACGGTAAATTACAATGTTGCTAAATAACTAGCGCGAATAGAAATGAAACTTTGTATTCTGATTAATACATAAGGGAATGAGATGAATACATTATAGGGGTGGTAACGAAGAGAGAGCGATATATTGTTTTTTTTTTCTTCGAATCAACGAGATGATTAAGACCACCTTCACTTGGTAGTTAGTCATGTGTGAGTATAACAACGTGGCGCTAATTAGCATGGCTAAGTAACAGTAATATTTAGCACACTACTGTTTGTCGGCAGAAATAGGAGATACTTAGTACCTACCTAGATTATTTCTAGACCTACCATAAATATACTGGATCTGATAACAATGCATCTATCAACAATATACACCGCGATATCCTATAAACATCCTAACCAGCGACTTGTTATTGCGCGATAGGGAGTAGTAGATCAATCACCAGGTGGTGCTTACTATCTGGTGATCAACTCGGTGAACTCGTCGCTGATAATATAAGTAAAGCAAACACGAAGCTTGCACTTCACATAGTATATATACGTAGTATACATACCAATTTCTTTTATTCATAAAAATCCGTTTATACGCGACATATCGCATAAAAATACTGCTCTTATTACTTTAAATATAAAACACCCTGTGTAAATTCGCATATGCAAATTCTTAACAAGATCATGTATGTCTGTTCCATATTATCTCGCGATGCTGACGAGATGCTGGGGAAATTTATGTAAACAAATTCGCGCGAGTTCAACTCGTTGCATTTCTTCATCTGTTGTTGTCTCCATTAGATTAGGACGACAACAGAAATGCATTCGCACCTGTCACCTGCAACACTTTGTTATTCGTGCTTAATCAGGTCACATTGTTTTCTACATTGGATACCATCCTGCTGTGGAATCTAGAGAAGAGTTACGCTGGACTCTTACCGGCTAAACACCTATAGTATCCAACTTAATACAAACGTGGTTCCGGCAGCGAGAGACATTGATGAGAGTTTCCAGGGTGAAGCTAGAGCTCTCCACCCCATTTAACAGTGTCAGGCGGAAATAGTGTGCGCCACTTCGAAGCCTTTCATATTTGGTGAAAGATTCGATTCCGCCACTATATCTTATATTATAGTGATCGGAGAGCGAGGAACATCTTACAACGCCAAGGTTCTGCAGATTAAGAGATGAGTGTTATTATCTCGCTTCGTCTCTCCAGCATCATACTAGAAGACCACTTTAGCATCCCACGACTCCCGACTATTGACCACGGCTCTGATAAAACCAATAAGTTGCAGGTCATGCCTCACAACAGCAGCGACGTCTGAGAGTCAGAGTTTCAGGGTATGCTGCGCCGTGTCGTCATTATTTAATTAAACCTAATCTAATTTAATCATAGATCATTATCAGAGTGAAGCACAATCCTGGAAAGCTATTGCTCATTAAATTATCTTATAATTCATATGCTTGTAAGCCTCTAGCACATTCGAGCTGGTTTACCATAACGCTGAATACATGGATGCTCCTGCGAATACTATCCGGCTAATTCACGATGCACATTAAGTGGTTCGCGCACGCTGTAGCTGTCACGAGCACCTGCTTTCCGCCGGAATATAACGTCCGCCGGAACGCACCGGATTTGCAGATACAAACAGTTCCATCTAGATCAGTCCAGACGGATGACGGGTGGGGCCTCTCGCTACGATCACCAGGAGCCTCTCATCTTTCGTCTTACGAATCTTGTTGTAAAGTTTTGAAGTTATTTATCATTAAATTAACGCAGTTTACCTGGTAGTAACTGATCTGTCTATCGAGATGAGAAATTTATGATCCTTTCATTGCTTTTTAACTAGTATACAGTAATATTTGCATTCTAATGCTTGGTGCCAGAAACAGGCGCAGAAGTCTGTCTTGAGATAGAGCTAGTAAGAAAGAGAGAAGAAAGAATTTTCTTTATTCAGAACTGACTAAATCCACATAAATATAATATCACCTTAAAACTAAGGAAGAACTGATAAAAATAGAATTAAAATTAAGCACTTGAAAAGTATTCCAACCCAGCGAACTTCCTTTTTGTCCATGGGGAAATCCTGCATGAAGTTTCTCATGGGAAACCCAGACAGTAGTTCTACACGTAAAATACGCGCGTCTTCTTGAAGCTTAAATTACTGGGTAGCGAATGTCTTCGTATCCGCCACTTAAGACTATTAGGAGGGTTGGAGGACGTCTGATCCCTTCTTCTCCGACGCCTGAGTCTCTGCCTACGGGTGGGGAGGTTTTTTTTTTTATTGTTCCCCATGCGTATTGTAGGTCAGGGCCTGTATTTATCTTAACATTTACCATCACATATTTCTTATTTCTAATTCCAAATTCTCATCTTTCATTCTATTCATCTTTTATACTCCGTTCTTCTTTCACACTTCTCTTCTGTATCTTACTGTATTCCATTTCCGTCTGTCATCCCTTCTCTGAGTTGCGAGGACCGTCGTCTTCTTTATATATTTCTGGGAAGAGCCTGAAATTATAAATCATCCCTGTAGCATACTTTCCTTCTCCTTGTTCTTCTCCTTCTTCTCGGTCTCCTGCATCATTTTTCTTCCGATTTGATTTTTTGTTTTTGGTACTACTACTATTGATTTTTTATTTACAATTCTTACTTAAATATTTACGTCTTATACTTTACTTTATTACATTCTTTATTTATTTATTTAATTTTTAATTTTATTTATTCAGCTTTATGGTTCTTCCGATGACCATCTTACAATATCACAAAAATATTTCACGACTTTCGTCCTCACTCATCAGAGAAGCAACGACTCCTACTTCTATCCTTCTTCCGATCTCCATCTCACATTTAAACCTTTCTTTCCCGAATAAGGGACAGGAGGTGGGATGGGGAGGTTAGAGACACTTTCTCTCACCCTCTCAGCAGCCTCCTTCTGCTACATTACTTAACTTTCGCTTTCCACCATTTCCTTCACGACGGCGGGAACAAAAGTATCCTGCGCCAAGTCCTCTCCGTCAAAATACCAAAACTCTGCTTTAAGCGGGAGCGTAGACTCTCAGTTCGACCCTTATGACTTTCATGCAAAATAACCTTGAAAAAATATATTGTTAATTAAATTTAGTTAATAACTAAGTTATTAACTAAAGTTAAGTTAATAATGTTATTTAAGTTAATATCCGTTGGAAATAAGGGGATGACAAAGAGCACGCTAAAAGAAAAGAAAAATATAAATGGGAATTATATTTACGTCTCGTTGAATTGCCATAGTTTAATGGATTACCTCCCACCAACCCGCATTGGGCCAGCGTGGTGGGAAACGGTCAAAATCCCCCCTTATGAATCTCTACAAACGACGGCCCCTAATGCACGGAGATTCCGGATGCAATGCTTACAACACCTGGGTGCGGCCAGCAAAAGACCGATCGATGTGGGGATCTTTGGAGGAGTCCTATATCCAGCGGTGGTCATCTATCGGCTGATGATTGAAATGATTACCAGAACAGTACAGATTCATACACACAGACAATAAAGACAGCAAATCAATAAAACTTAATCTTAACTTAATATCAGTATATTATGCATGCTTTCGTATTCGATTTTAAACTTTACAAAGCGTTGGAGGTATGGTGTTCCAAATTTCAGCAGCATACTTAGAACTACCCCTAAAAGCACATATGTCTAGTGCTTAGGTGTCTTTAAAATACTTGCAGATTTACGTAAACGGTTGGTACCTATAAATTCTTGACAAAGCTAAGCTGGTTGAGGTATAATAGGAGCTGCGGTGTATCTAAATGGTCACCAGCAACAGTGACCCACCACCGGAAAATTATTTTCATGCTTTCTATTTCGTTAATAAAACAGTAAGTAACATTGAAAGATGAACTTAACAAAAATAATTGGAAACTAAAAATAATCGTCAAGTTACTTATCTCTTTATCTAAGCACTAATTTTTAAATCCGCCTAAGTTCTAAAGTGGATGCAAGGGGTCCCGCACAACGACTCACGGGATCCAAACCAATGAGACTCTGATTCCGACCAACCCCCATTGGGCCAGCGTGGAGGATAGCCCAAATCCCCATATGAATCCCTACCCTATGATCCCTATGGAGATCATTGAGGAAGGTCTATGTGCAGCAATGGACGTTCATCGGCTGATGAAGTTCTAACTTAAAGTATATTGACATTAACAGAATCGCTGGAGGCGGACCCCTGGATTCACACGGTGCGAGATCGTGCTTCGTGGAACATTTCAGTAAAGATGTCCAGCTGTGGACGTCCATCAGTTGAAAAATTGGTATTGCCAAATATTCATAGTCATCAACTGAAAGACGTCCATTGCTAGACGGAGGGCTTTCCCAAAGATCGCCACATGGATCGACCCTGTGCTGCCCGTACCCAGCTGCTTCCCGAGCCCCTCACCAGATCGTCGGACCACCTAGTGGGGGTGCCAAACATTCAATGACATTTAATGTAGTGCGGGTTACAAACGTTTGTTCAGTGTAAAAAGGTTATTGATCTTTCCTTTCATCAGCTCTAACCTTTTACTTTGAGGACTTCAAATTAGTAAAGTTTCAGTGAAAGGAAAACACGCAATGTCTTCCTAATATTCCCTAATGAGACTTCAAACAAAAATAAGGGTGCTAAACACTGCCCCATTAGCCCCTAAAGTCAAATTCCCTGTAAATCGGAGATGGTGCTAATTAACGACGAATTCATTCTTGAGAACTGAGGGAAACCGGAAATACTACTAATAAGTAGTTGTTATTGCATACTTTCCTTTTTTTATTTGATGAAGTGAAGAGACGAGCAAGACGTTGACCTGATGGTAAGCTATACGCCTGCCCCTAACAACGTGGCGCTGGTTAAGATGTTACACTGCATCACATCGTGCTCAATATGATACCACAGAGACATGACATCTTGAGACCTGATACACTAGTAATTTCACTAAATCCAGCGCCATGCAAACCGGAACACAGTAATGTTTGCACAGAACTATTTCCTAACTGGAAGGTCTCTCTGGCAACGGAGTCCTACCGCCAGTAATCCAAGCTGATGTAAGTAGTCTTCGTCTTCAGCAATTTTAGGGTCGAGCTCGTTATGGGAGCCATCTTCAATGTTTTAACGTTAAAAGGGACGATGAGGAAAACCTTCGGTGATTTAGCGGAACTGCGACAATAAATCAAGCCGTAATAATGGACAAGTTTCCGCCGATCGAGCATTACCAGAATAAAGTGGATACTCGAATTTTCTCTTTTATAACGCTTAAAGTATTAAATGTATTCATAGAGAAGGAATTGCCAGTTGAGGAGTTCAGGTCAAAGCCGTGAATCCAGCACAGAATCGTTAATAGTGGAAAGAGGCTATAGTAGGATTTGAGCGTCTTCAAGCTGAAATTTTTTCATTTAACGAAGCGACGGGACGAGGAAGATGTACCGGAAGACGTAGTGTTGGCAGGCCCACCACCAGGTGGTCTGACGATCTGGTAAAGGTCGCGGGAAGCAGCTGGATGCGAGCAGTGCAGGATCGACCGATATATATATATATATCTTTCGGGGAGGACTATGTCCAACACAGGACGTCTGTCAGCTGATAATGATGATGATGATGACAAGACGAGCGAGTCATTCACCCGATTGTAAGTGTTGTGCCAATAACAACGCGTTGATGGTTAGTATGGTAAACAATGCACTACATTGCGCTCACCACCTACAACTCCTTTCAATCCGGAACACGGTAATATTTGCATACTATTGTTTGTTGCTGCAATGGGAGCTGCAGTGGTACCTAAACGGTCTCCGGCGACAGAGAACTACCAGCAGTATTGATGATGATGATGATTAATAGCAGATAATTAAGCAGCTGAACTGCATCAATATACACTTACTTTAAACTGTCTCTATACAGATCAAAAGCTATGAGCTCCCGTTTGTGTAGGTGATTAGCTAAACTCATGCTGCTAATGATAGCAGCAGTTAATGAAACCGCAAAACAAGGTGGAGACTGCAAGTAATGCTGAACCGCAAAGGTCTTAGCTTGGAAGCGCTTTCAGCAGCTTACCTCGGGCCGGTTGATAAATGAGCGTTATAACGGAGCAGCGCCAGTGCGAGTTTGACTGATAGCGATCGACTTTTCCATTTAACCGACAACGAAAAGAAGGGTGTTATATGTTTTAACGTAAACGTGTGCTTATTGGATCTTTGAAATATTTTTTTTTATGCATTTTAATCGTATTTCAGAAAATATATAGCTCTTCTTTAGTCTCTTAGTTCAATGCAATTTGTATGTTTGCTTTCAAAATGGATATCATCATCGACCGATTAAAGTCCACTGCTGGACATAGGCGTCCCACAAAGATCTCCACATACAGTCAGCATGGCCTCCGTTGAGCTCTAGTGGCTGTGATATTTAAGGGTTCATATGGTGGGTTTTGGGCCATTACCCACCACGCTTGTTGTGGGTTGGCGGGAGCCAGAGGCTCGTTCGTTGATTAGCAGGGTCCACCACGAGCAGGTGAGGTTGGCTTGAGTCCTTGAGTTATAGTGCGGGACCCCTTACACCCCTTGAATATACCGATATTATATTATTTTTGATTGAAATGTGCTTATATATTTTTTTACTCCTCGAACGACGAAACGAACAGGATGTTCACCTGGTGGTAAGTTTTACGTCTGACTTAACTTGTTAAGTCTCATTGCTCCATACCTGAACACAGTAATGTTCGCACACTGCTATTTGGCGTTGGTAATAGGCACTGCGGTGGTATCTATCTACCATCAGTAGTATACTGAAATATATAGCGAGGCTATATCCAGCACTAGATAAACAAAGGCTGGTAGTGATGATGATGATGAACTTTTGTAGATGACCTTAAGTTCGACTTCTTCAATAATTACATTATCTAAAGAACATACAGTTGGTGGGAGGTGCCACCGCAGCCTCTATTGACCGACAAACATTACTGTGTTCCGGTTTGAAGGGCGCTATAGGGATAGAAATTACTGTAGTAATGAAACTTAACATCTTGTGTCCTATTGCGACGAGCTCAATGTAGTGCTGTGCATATCATCTTAACTAGACAGGCTTATTAGCAGTGGATATACAAAGGCTGATAATGATGATGATGATGAACTAAATTACAATATATCTGCATGTTACTATTTAGAGTCTGGAATATCTAAAAAATGTGAGTGAAACTATTACAGTTTGCAACTTGAGTTCAACTTTAACTTGAGTAAGCTAATATAGCATGGCTGATGATAAATGTTCCAGAATAAGCAACGCATGGAACCGAAGAGCTGATAAGAATTAGTTACCGAAAAAAGTTCAGGCCTTAGTGTAATTATTAAATATTATTTCAGTTTCAGCGCCAGCGGATACGGAACTTGTTCTTTAAGAAGCAATTTATCAAATTGAATCAGAAGGAGACGAGGGTCCTCGCCGCTGCAGCGCATCAAGTTTAATTTTATCATCAGAGATTCATTTCTTCTTTGTTCAAAGCGACGGCGAATAACTTACTTTACATTTCACTTTAAACCTCTGTTATATTAATTGATCCTTGCGTAACCATTCAAGTGACAGAACAGAGCTGAACACTGTCAGTGAGTATCCTTTCAATCTTCGAACTAAGTATTCATGTAAACACTTAGGTGTAGTACAAAATACCAGATATGCCTATCATAGGGGGTTCTTATGATGCTTCAAAAACTACCATCCCTACAACCTCTTAACTTCTTCCCTGAACCATGGTATCTATCACCAGTTGCTCAACCTCCCCGGCCGCTTCCTCCCGCCCCAGCGGAAGATATCCTTCACCATGAAACATTTAAGTGGTTTACTGTAACATCTAATTATAACACCAAGCACATATACAACTCTTACTACATTAAGTAAAGATGGTAATGGAGCTAATTGATTAATTATTGAAGCGCCATTCAAACTGGAACACAGTAATGCCTGCATACTGCTCTCTGGGGACAGGACTGGGAGCTGCAGTGGTACCTACCAGGTCGGTCTCCGGTAACAGAGACCTACCAGAAAAAGGTTTTGTTTTTACATGAGTATTGTTCTTTGCAGATTATAAAAAGTATGCTTTAGATCTCCTGGTGATTAACGACATCTTCAATAAAGGTGAACCTCTTTATGTTAATGCAAACTGCTGTACATACCTTCACCTTCATCACCACCATCAGCTAAACATCTTTCGGCTCTTGTATAAAAGATATATGCTATTCATAAAGGAAGCTCGTGTATAATGTAACATAGGAATTTGCAACAATTTCTTTTAGCCGCTGCAGTGAAGATATATATCTATATTATTTTTTTTCGCTGGAACGAGAACAAAACTGCTTCCTCATCCATTTCTCTTTGTCTGGAATAATGAGCCAGAAAATGACTCGCCATTAAGAGGGATCTTACTGCAAATAGTACACATTTGTTAAATGAAAGCAACTAGTGTTATTACTGATCTATCTAATCCTAGAAAAAAATATCTACGTCCACTGAGAGGTGCTTAGAATCTAAAATGATTGTTCCTGCAGCATATATCTTAAGTTAAATTTCATTATACGATTAAGTACTCGTGGTAAAGTGTAATTAAGTCCAACTATGGCCATAAACACACAATGACCTTCTACAAAATCCATTATGTATATCCGTATGTTCCCGAGGACTGCAAATTTAACCGGCGCCATTTTTAATTAGTGTAAAGACAAACGTTTGCCGCTGTTATGAGATAAACATCAAAGGTATCGACTGTACCAAATGAAAGGGAGGGGGGTGGTAAGCTAATTAAGAAGCGAACGACCAACTCTATTAAGTGGGGCACGTGGAAGGAATTATAGCGGGTAATATTCAAAGAGGCAGCGATCCAGGCAGCCTGGGGAAATTACTGCAGAGCTGCTCCTCGCGCAGGGGAGCCATTGCTGTTTCTGATTTATCGCCATTCCAACAGATATATTTTCATTTTTATGGACCTCAATGCATCAACACGTACACGGAGTTCCGGAAGTATGTTTATATGTAACGGAGGTCATCTTTCTGTAACCAGAAGGTACACTTGCCCGTAATATAATATTCACACATCACGTTGGTGATGGTACAGACAAGTTAAACCGACTGACTTGGCAGTCCTTTCTGAGATTAACAACTTTATCATCATCGTTAATGGCCTGAGCCTCCGTCCACTCCGATCCACCTCTTCCGGGGTTCGTTGGCGCGCGGGCCCAGGAACTCGTTTCACACAACGGTTTTCGCTTAAGCGAACCTATAACGGTACCATCCATTATGACTCTTGTCACGCAGCCCATTAGAGACTGTACGAGCTATTAAACCGGCAGCGGATCCGGCGAAGGTCGGAAGGGCGCCATTAAGCGTTTCCATAAGACAAAACTATTGGCTCGCAGAAACGCGAACTCGCCGAAACACAGTGCCTCATACAAATGTGTTCATTCAAACCACCCATAGTGTTGTGGACGCCCATAACGTAATACCAGCGGCCGTCTCCGCAGCACTGCGTCTGCTGCAGCACTTAGCTGTGCCGATCGACATTGATATGGAAATATCACTAGGCCCATGTCCAGCAGTGGACACCAAGACGAGTAAGCTGATAATAATTACTGTTTCGGATTGAGAGAAGTAGCTGTAGTAGTAAAATAACACCCCCCGAACCGGTTCCCGCCTTGTGGCGGCGGTGGGGCTCAGTAACCATGGCTTAGTCACCCACGGTAAAGCTAAAACAAAGCCGACCCGGTCGACTATAGGCCGCCGCTCCACGTGAGCTCCGTGACATCACCTCGGATGTTTGCCGATGGGCTGCGGGGCATGCTTACACTACCTTTCGCATCCGTGGAAATGGGAACGTTTCTCCCCTCGAGATGAAGCTGCACAATGCAGCCGGCGCTGTCGCAGTCGCGGAATAGTTCAAACGCGTTACCGAAACACCGCTGGTAAGCAACGACGGTACCATAGTCCAGGTTTAAGTCGGTGCAAATCTGAAATAACCTATCGTTACCTCCGCGAGGAAAAGCAGGCGAAGACATTTCTCCCGCCAAGAACGAAAAAAAAATATTAAAATAACTAGAGTAACGAGACAACTACTTACGTATTAAATTGACCAGCTTTATACAGTGCGGTGCTTATCATCCTAACTAGCAGCACAGTTGTCAAGGGTAACGTACTAAAATTATTGCTTGGTCTAGGAGGATCTATACATCAAAATATTAAGAGAATGCTAGAGTCGACTACTTAACTCCATTTCGTCATTAAGTTAAAGTTAGACCGATGATGAACAGTGCTCGGTGAAAATAATCTATTGTGTGCCGGAACTCATGAAGATGCTATTATTGGATATTGTGAGAGTGGTAGTTAGGTTAGGTTGGGTTAGAAAACCAGCGACTAAATTCCACTGCAGATAATAATCAGAATCGAACTGGGGCTCCACTCGTTGAGAAGCAAGCGGTGTGCAGCTTCATCAAAGGAACAGATTGCACAACTTGGACCTCATTATAACTTAACAGCAAAACGGATTGAAGAGGTATACTTCCTGTACGAGTGTGATAATACATTCAGTCGGCGGCTAGCTGCGCACGTATCAGGTCGGCTGGGTCGGCTGGTCGGTTGGATCGGCTGGGTCGGCTGGCTCAGTTCGCAATTGAGTGCGGCTTAGCCAACGGCCTGACCCGGATCCCGAGCAATTAAAGCGTACGCTGTAAATCGCACGTAACTGGAATTTAGATGACCTGATACCTTTTTAACTGTCTGCGTAAAGCCTCTACATGCTGCACACGTTACTTTTTACTGTTCAACAGTCTGATAACAACCTAGTGATACAATTTACTATTCGACTATGCACATTTTTACAGTTGATCTTTTGGGGGATGCAGTCCACCTTTGGGGGTGTAAGGGTTCTAATACAACAACTCACGGGATCGAAGCCAACCTCACCTGCATTTAGAAATCCTTGGTGGAGGCTTATGTCCAGCACTGGACATCTATCGACTGATGATGATGATGAAGAAAAAGTGAATACATTATACTATTTTGAGAGAGATTGAAGCTCTGATTGAAGGATCAACGTAAACCAAGATAGCACGAGATGGCGAAACATCATGCGGACAAGAGAGATGAGTGGATATACTCACGACCCTCAGACATGAGGAATACGATTTGAGGAGGAGGAGAGCGATTAACAATATTCTCATCAATATCACGACGCTGGTTTTTAACCGAGGTCTGAGATCAGCTGTGGACGAAAATACGGTGGTACGATGACGGTTACAATTTGCAGCTGTATAATAATGATCAGGCCACTGTTTAACTGATAACGAGTGTCGGTACACCAAACGTGGATCTACCAGCTCGTTGTCGGTGAGCACGCAGCCACTACGTCGCTTTACGTCGCGCGCGATATGCAAATTTTACGAGCTCCTGGTTCCTTTATCTCTAATTGCTTCACATAAAACACAAACACAGCCGAACGCAGCGCTTAACTGTGTTTGTGAGTTTAACGTGCTTCTGAAGAATTGGAAACTATGTGCGTGAAAAGTTTCCACATTCATATCCACAACTGGAACAGTTTGATGAAGCGGGCGGACCGACGGCATCGCTAACTCATCGTGACGCTACACCAAACTTTCCTTATCTGTTATATTTCAACTCGGTTTCACTTGATGTTAAGTGAAGATAAAGGCTTGGATGATGGAGCGTGCTGGTCCAAAATACACCAGCTCCTATACGTAGACAGCCAGAACACATAGTAAAACCAACTGGTTTACAGTATGAGGACGACGGCTAGACTTATTTTTTCTTGTTCTATGAAGCTAAGAGACGAGCGGGACATTCACCTAATGGTAAGTGATACGCCCGCCCATAACAGCGTGGCTCTTATTAGGGCGTTATGCACTGCACCACATTGCACTCATGGCCTTTATCCATAACGTGTTATGTCCGTTACCCTAGCGACAACGCCCTTTAAACCGGAACACAGTAATGTTTGCATATTACCGTTTGGTAGCGGTATCTGCTTAGACAGTCACCGGTAATGAACACTTACCACCAGTAAAGTCGAGTTCTATGAAATTCTACCCCCATTCTATTCTATATCCCAAATCTTCCACGATTCTAATACATCAGCGTATACTTACCTCATTCTCCAATTACACATCTCCACATTTATGCTAGTCATCCATTTCTAACTCACCATCTTCTTCATAACATGATGCTAGTTAAAATGATACCACACACCACCACATTATGCTCATAGCTTTGAATCATATGATGTTAAATTAAAATCACGTAGAGACGTAACATATTAATACCGAAGTATTTTCACTAGCTAAAGCCCTTCAAACCAGAACTTAGCAATATGTGCACACTCCGTCGGCTGCAGTAGAAGCATACAATAACTGCCTAGTCTCCTGCAACGTAGACTAGTAAGTTTTTTATATCGTTTAGATCATCATCATCACCACTGCTGGACATAGGCCTCCCCCAAAGATTTCTTCATCGATAGATCCAGCGCTGTCCATATCCAGCTGTTTCCTGCAACCTTCACCAGATCGACAGGACGCCTGGTGGGAGGTGTGCACTACGTCTTCCGGTACGCGGTCGGCAAGGGTACCTTGCTGCCCCATCGGTTTGGCGCTGGTCGTTTAGATTATGCTGGTTTATAATAAGTGAACTAAATATTAATCCGGTCTGTTCCTGAAATATCTATTTACCACCACTGAAACAGGAAACCCAGTTATATAGTTAACAGTATGATTAAAGGGATATAATTGGTGGGATGCCGTCGGCGCGGCGTGGAGCCTCCGACGTGAACCCTTGCGGCCGCTTTGATTCCGATTAAACTTGAATTATTTCCGGTCGGCTTCGAGCAAATTTTACGGATTAAATGAATCACTATCAGCTTTAGCGGTGGGCAATTATTTCGGGGCTGGTCCGTCTGCGGATCACGTGAAATAAGGTATTACATTATTAAACAGGATATGGTCCGATCGATGGATGTACAGACGATCGGACATTGTTATTAGTTAGTAAAATTTAATGCATATAAATATATATATAAACCTGGTTTCGTTTGCTCGCTAATCACGTGAAAACCAGTGAACGTATCGACACGGGAACAAGAGCATTCCACGCGGAATGATCTGTAAATGATTAAAGGATATTTATTTTTTGACTTTCATATATCCTTCATCATTTTGGTTCTCATCAACTCTTGTAAACATTTTCCTTTGGCGTTGTTTATACGGTTGCTATAGTAACGGTTGTTATAAAAAGCCATTTGCTCGCAAGTAATATTTCAGAAAAATTCCAAGTTTAAATTTATATTACCACCAGCAAAGCGGCCGGGGGACAGCTAGTTACGTAAATAATTAAGGGTGGGTAAAATTTGGAAGAGACGCCAACTAAGCAGCAGGGGCTCGTCTAACCTCGTCACCATATTACAGCTTCTCTATACAAATTCAATTTTTTCATTTTACTACCCTATCACTATTCTCTTCACTCTGTATCATCATCAGCCGATAGACGTCCACTGCTGGACATTGCCTTACCCCAAACATCCTCACATACAGTCTGCATGGCCGGCGCCGCCACTGGGCACTACGGGCTGTCGTATATAGGGAGACTTGGGCCATTTCCCACCGCGCTGGTCGAATGCTGGTTGGCAGGAGCAGAGCCTCATTTGTTGATTATCTGGGTCCACCACGAATAGCTGAGGTTGGCCTGGGTGCCTTGAGTTGTCGTGCGGGACCCTTACACCTCTATTCATACAAGGTTATACCTAAATTCATCAGGCAGTTTCTGGGACTATTCGGAACGGAGCGACACTTCAATTAACTATTCGGACCCCTGTTCTTTTCAGCTCCAAGACCTCAATTAATTTCCTTATTCATAAAAAAAAGTGAAGTTGCGAATATAAAAATACAATGTGCCTCGGAATTGGTTGAAAACTTTCATAAACACGAAGCTTTAGGAAACGTAAGGGTTAGGAAGCTTTCGGCCGGAAACCTAGCGTTCAGTTTTAGACTTTAAGCATTTCTCCATAGAAACCTTTTTGCTGTTTATCGGTGGTATTGGGAGAGGATATCGGTGCGGCTAAGTGATTTTATGAGTAATGGTCCAAAGCTTTCGCAACGGCGACGGGTGTATGACGCAGGAGTGGGTTCATTTTACCGGAAATAAAGCTAATAGTAGGCTTTCGAGTTTATTCCAAATTGGGTAGACAGAAGTTAAAGGAATCAATCAATTTAACTACCGCTTTAGGATATATTTTCGCTTCAGTATATATCTTATTCTTCTTCCTCCTGCCCTTTCCACAGCTACGTGGGGTCTGCACAGTATGTACTTCTCCACCACATCCCTCCATCAGCCGTCATATCTGAATTCACACTCCTCTTACACATGTCATCTTTCATACAATCCATCCACACTTCCTTCAGTATACACTCGTATATTGACTATAAATTTAAATGAAACAAAAGTAGATGAATATTAAGTGGTATGGATCATCATCAGTTGGTAAACGTTCACTGCTGGACATCGCCCACCCCCAAAGATCTTCACATTTATAGGTGTTGATATTGGGAGGATTTGCGCCATTTCTCACCATGCTGGCCCTATACAGGATGGCGGGAGCCAGCGCTTTATTTGTTGATTAGTAGGGTACAACGAGCAGGTGAGGTAGGCATGGGTCCGTGAGTTGTTGTGTGGGACACCTTAAGAAAGAGTTCAAGACTCTCATAAGGTAAAGGTTAATTTTCCACTTGTTATTTTCTGAGGGTAACTTAATTTTCTGTCAGCTTTTTATTGATCGCCCTTTTAAGATATTATTAAACGTCACCATTGATCCACCGACTGTCTGGTCCCTGAAATTCACGAAGCCGAAGTACTGGATACAGACACTAGCAGGAAAAAAAAAAGTTTTATAAATGTACATTTATTTGGAAAACTCGGAGCTCAATTCATAACGACGTGGAATTAATCAAATATTTGATTAATTCGTTACCTTCGGGCGTCGTAAATTGTTGGGCGGAACTGGTGGAGATTACCAGCCGGCCCAGCTCGACATTACTTAATTAATTCAAATATTCTCTGTATTACCCCAGATATCATCCTAGTGTTATTAAATTTACTAGAAATACTGTTTTACTTGGGGGTGTAACGGTTCCTACACAACAATTCACGGAACCGAAGCCAACCTCACCTGCTCGTTGTACACCCTGATATACAACAAACGAGACTCTCTGCTCTGGCTGCCACCAACCGGCATTGGGCCAGCGTGTTGGAAAATGGCCCAAATCCCCACATATGAATCCCTACAGACGGCGCCGCCTAGTGCCCGGAGGTACTGCAGGCTATGTTGACTGTATATGTAGATCTTAAGAACAGGCTTATGTCCAGCAGTGGACGTCTATTGGATGCTGATGATGATCACTAAATCGTATTTGAAAAGCTCTACAGAAAATTACTGGTAAAAAATAGATCGGTTTGTCTATTTATCTATATGTTACTTCAAGTAGAATAAAAAGTTCATCCATTGATTATCAGCCGAAAACAAAATTTATATAACATTGGGTCGTATATGATCCTCCTAGTGAGGGTTCTGTGCAACAGGCACCGGTTGGTTTCCCGCGAAGAACCTAAGAAAACTAATAGAAATAGGAAGGGATTTTCGTATGGAATTACCGCCTCATAACCATTTCTCCTTGAAAAATGGTCAATCTTGACACCCTACCATAACAAACCATACATCATCTGCCATAAAACAATAAATAGATAAAATAGTAAATAAATTCATTATCATCATCAACCGATAAATGTCCACTGCTGGACATAGGCCTCCTCCAAAGATCTCTACATCGATTGGTCCCGCGTTGCTCGCATCTAGTGGATTCCCGCGACTCTCGCCAGATTGTCGGCCCATCTTGTGGGAGACCTCAAGATACTACGTGTTACTACGTGGAACGGTACGTGGGCGATACTCAAGGACCTTACTGCCTCATCAGCCATCGGTGCCTCGAGCAATGTGCCCTGCTCACTGTGAATTGCACTATACAAATATATTTTTCTACGTACTAAAACGAGAGATGTTATTAGATGTCGTAAGTGTAGGTTCATCGTCATCATCATCATCATCATCCGGTAGACGTCCGTTAAGTACAGCTTACAAACAAATAAATATATTTTATTATAGGTTTGTTTTTATTTGTAAATTACATTAAATGATAACATTTCAAAACATTATTGCAATATCCGTTTGAAAGTACTTTTAATGTTTAACTTAAGTTTAAAGTTTTTAATAGTATCTGAGACACTTTAAAGTATTGATTTTATAATTATAAAATCATAGATATTACTTAATAACAATTAAAATAGTATAACAATAGTTCATGCCGTAAGTAAATATCTAAAAATCGAGATGAAAGTAGAAAAATTGGGAGAAACGATATAGTTCGACGAGTGGTGCGAATATATCGCAGAGTCACAACCCTGCGCAAGGGTAGCTGACAGGGGTGATATGGTAAATGCATATTGACAGTCATTAATTGCTTACGTGGACAGTCGGCTCGTTCGGACACCTAATGGATTCTCTACGAGCTCATCCATCATTCACATTCCTTGTTGAAGCAAAGCGCCGTGTCCAAGTCTTCGTGGACATTGGCAGGCATTACAAATATCTCCTAACCATAGTCTTGCAGTGAATAAGAAGCTTCTTGAGCTTCATCGTTATTGTAGTCTCTTGTTTCTTTAGATTCTACTAACGAACTAGCAAATTGTCACCAACTACTACGTCTATAAAATAAGTCAACAATCTAAATACTATTGTACTTCTTCCATCTAAATATTACTGGTGGTAGGTCTCTGTTACCGCCAGCCCTGAAGTATCGGGCTACTAAGAATAGGACTAAGGTAAGCTCTGCCTGTCGCAGAAGGCGACTAAAAGGGTCTAGGAGCTTCGCGGGCCTTGAAGGCGTCCCTATCGCTCAACAAGCGAACCGGCGTGGGACAGCGTATGGCTCAGCGAGGGTGCCTAGAAGAGGCAGGCTCTTCCACAGAAACGTGTAACACGGAGTGTAGAAGGGCACTGATGCAGACCACCAAGATTTAACACGAACCTCACATAAGCCTGACTTTCTTCAAGAAGCAAAGATTTCCTCTCCAAACCCAAATTTTCCATTACCGGAGACCGTCTAGTTAGGCACCACCGCGGCTCCTATTGTAGCGGATAGACAGTACTGTGCAAACATTACTGAATTCCGGTTTAAAGGGTGCTGGAGCTACTGAAATTACTGGGGTAACGAGACTCAACATATATATCAAGCGATGAGCGCAATGTGGTGCTGTGTGTAACATCCTGACTAGCGCTGTGTGGTTATGACCAATCGTATCACCAGAAGAAATAAATTGGAAAGTGAATATGAGCTTCATCCCAACTAGCAGGGGAACGAGTGATCGTGGAGTGCGAAATGTGTGGAGTGGATTTTAGGGGAATATCAGATTCAGCTGCTGACACTGGTGGTAAGAGTTGTGCCAGTAGATGTCTCGCTATCCTCGAAAGCTAAAGCAGTCCTTCAATCGATTTCCGTTTAGTTTTACTAAAATGTCTTACTTTGATATCTTAGTGTACCAGGTAGCGTGGCCGAGCGGTCTAAGGCGCTGGTTTAAGGCACCAGTCTCTTCGGAGGCGTGGGTTCGAATCCCACCGCTGCCAAAGAAATTTTTTACTTAAATTTATTTAATGAATTTTCCAAAGCTTTAACTTAACGTAGTAAGAATTCATTAATTCTTCCATACAATAAGAATTTGAATGAAACGTATACACCGGTCCATAGAGGCAGTATTGAGTAAGAGTATTGTTTACTATTCATTCAACTTACAAGGTTTTTTTATACAATAAAGTGACAAGTCGAACGGGACATTCACCTGATGGTAAGTGATACGCCTGTTCATAACAACGTGGTGTTAGTTAAGATGATATATACTGCACCATATTGCGCTCGTCGCCTGAGATATAAGAAGTCGAGTCTCGTTTCCCCCTGCAATTACACTAGCTACAGCGCCCATCAATCCGGAATAATACAATGTTTGCACACCTACGTAGACGCTCCGTCAACAGAGCCTTGTCTCCGGCACCACTGAAGTGACGTATAAGTATAAGTGTAAGAGTTCCGGCTCAATAACTCATGGGACCCAAGCCAACCGCACATGCTCGTGGTGCACCCCGCTAATCAACAAACGAGCCTCTGGCTCCCACCAAATTGCATTGAGCCAGCGTGGTGAGAGATAGCCATAATCCCCCATATAAATCCCTACCCTATCGAGGTGAGATTCTTCGAGGAAGGTTTACGTCCAGCAGTGAACGTCTACCGGTTAATGATGATGGTGATGATGATGCAGGATATAGGGAAGAGACAAAAAATTTCATAAATTTATTTTTAACAAGAACTTTAATAAACATAATAAGTAATGTAAGTTAATACAGTCGCATAGAAGCAACGATGTTACAGACAGACTGTAAGGCATACGTAAACGCTTTCAACTTATTAAACCGATCTCATTGGTGGCACACATACTCGTACATACCTCCAGCCTAGGCACGGTAAGTGACCTAGATTTTATTCTGTATAATTTGAACAGTTACAGAAAGTAACTAGGTCGCAACTTGTTATCACAATGCGCGATCGAAGGTTTCCACAGTACTACAGTTTGGCGGAGGTCCAAACTTAAATTCTAAGGTAACCTTAAAATACCTACATGAGAATTAAAAAGACCTTTACAAAATTTACTAAGTAGTAGTAATATTTTCCTGTTACCTATAAAGTAAGCAATTTCATCAGTAAGTTTATAGTTAATAGAACCTTTCGGATAGATAACTACATACGAAGGCGTCTTTTTGTTGCCGAGGGTAATCTCGGTAAACGGTACTCTGAATTCTGGTGGGAAGTCAGAGTTGTGTGGAGATCTTTACCCACTAAAACCCCCTCGGTGGTCACCTTCGGCGTTTGAAGAGGTCGCGTGATATCTGTTCGGAACACCACCGCGGCCTCGCTAACGCTATGCTGGGATAGCCCGTCCCGAGCTCTGTCTTATGCAGACACTACCAGCCTCGTGAGTACTTCAATGACCGGAGACCACGTCCAGCCATTGTTCTCCTCAGGGTCCTTTAGAAGGCGATGAAAACCCCGATCCTGACCACCAACAACTCCAAACATACGGAGGCCTGGGTTGTTGAGTTGTTCTTTAAATGTATGAAGACCGTAGTAGTGCAATCATACTTTACAATTGTCAGTCTTCGTAATCACTTAATAATATGTGAACTAGAAATGTGCGAGACTGACCAGCAAAATCTTCAGCCATATGCCCAGCTGTGGACATCAATCATGATCATCTGCTAGCTGAAGCTGCAATATGAAGTGCTTCAAAAAAGGCGTGATAAGGTTTCTGCAGGGCCGGCAACACGCCCAGTGATACGTCCGGTGTTACTGGCGGCCATAGGCTGCGGTTACCGCGCAACGTCAGGCGGCTAAACAACGCGGCGCCATAGCTATATAGAAAGGAGAATTTATATAAATGTTGGTTATGGACACATAAATAAATATTTAAACGGAAAACTAAAATGCAAATGTAATACTGTGTGTATCCTAACTGCGATCAACAAATTTAATATTCAATGCAATATTCCGCTTGGCACGGGAAACGCAAGCTGTAGGCGCTGCGTTTTCTCACGGCTGCGTTCCTATACTTTTATGATTACTATAACATCTATTTACACATTACTATTTTTTTTTATTCAATTAAGCGACAAGACACGCGAGACGTTCACCTGATAGTAAGTGTCACGCCCGCCCATAACAAGTTGGCCCGAAATAGGATGGTATACTCAGCACTACATCGTCTTGAGACATAAGATGTTGAGTCTTATTACTCCAGCAATTACACTATCTACAAAGCCGTTCAAACCGGAGCACAGTAATATTTACACACTAACGTTTATCAGTTGCAATAGAAGCTGCAGTAATATTTACCTAGAGGTAAACAAACCTACTACCAGAGTAAATAAAACAATAAGAATATTAAAAACAAAACTTCAAAATGGTTATGACAAAGGGCTGGTAATCATCACAACTGCTTCTGTTCTTTTGTAGTATATGATAATCATCACTAGAAGGTTTGCAAGGTGGAGAAGCGACATTAAAAAAATCGATAGAAGCTACTCGATTCAAACAGCGCAAGACCGTGACCAAACCTAACAGGAGACCTATGTCCAGCAGTAAGCGCCTGTCCGGTCGAGGTGATAATGATGATATTATGAACATCAACAGTCATATAAAATTTTCCAATACTGGAACTCTATAGCTCTACCGGAAGTGGAGTCGCACAAGAGCTAGTCAGCTAATAACAAAAAATATGGAAACGCTTTTAATCTAATTTTGTCACAATCACTGAACAGCCGTTTCTTTTTCATCATCATCATCAGCCGATAAACGTCCACTGCTAGACATGGGTCTGCCACAAATATTCCGACACGTAAGAGTAGGGATTCATATGAGGAGATTTGGGCCATTCCCCAACACGCTGGCCCTATTCGGTTTGGTGGAAGCCAGACCCTCGTTTGTTGATTAGCAGGGTGCACCACGAGCAGGTGAGGTCGGTTTGGGTCCCGTGAGTTCTTTTGCAGGAACCCTTACACCCTTGTTCCTTTATCATTTCATACAATCCAATTCAAACCGTCCACAAAGAAGTTCCAACTCAAACATCAATCCAAAAACAATCAAACAGATAATAGTTATTAAACGAACCGTGTAACTTAGATTAAGTTAACAATAAAGTTAACCGTCGGATAGATTTGCAGGTCGCGCAAACAGCGAGCTCTTTATTGAGCAGGAAACGGAAATTTATGGCGACACCTGGAAACCAATTGCGGGCGCGGTGAGCTGCCGTCCCGGCGGCGGGGCGCACGCCGTTGCACTAACAACTAATCGTATGGTGTTAAAGCTTTGTAACTAGTGGTGGGCTACACCATGGGCGCACGGAGGGGTTAAGTTTAAGTTATTTTAGTTAGAATTATTTTTTTTATACTATGATGATGTGTGTGTAAGTGATACGCCAACCCATAACAACGTGGCGCTAGAATGAGATACCCAGCACCACATTATGCTCGTCGCTTTCATAAATAAGTCGTTAAGTCTCGTTACCCCAGTAAATTCACTAGCTACACCGCCCTTCATACCGCAACACAGTAATGATTACAGATACCTTCTTAGGTCTATTACAAATACTAGTACTGTTTGACAATCTGGATTTGAACCCTCGACCTTGGGGAAAAGCCGTGCCGCCGCTGGACCGTTGGCCACCATTACAGAGACACACTACCGTTTCGTTGACTGCAATAGGCTCTGCGGTGGTACCTACCTAGACGATCTCCAGCAGCGGTGACCCACCAGCAATAATACTTAAATCTACAGTCTTTACAATTATTCTAGGAGACATCAGACTCCGACATGACACACCAATAAAGAAACATCAGAATGGGAAAGTTTGTTGGTAACCTAATTATTTTCGAGTTTAGTATTAACTGGTGATAGGTCTCCCTCGGAGACCATCTAGGTTTACACCACCGCACCTATTATTTCTACTAAACGGTAGTTTGCAAACGTTACTGTGTATTGCAGTTATTGCTATAACGTGCCATGACACCTGAAGCCTCATGACGAGCACTATGTGGTGCACTGTATTTCGTCCTAGCTGTCAACTTATTATCATGGACAGTCACCATTACGTCTAGCTAATGGTTTCTGTCTATTTTATGTAAAACGTCTACTTCTTCCAATCTTAACACACATGAAGAACTTCCTCAACATGATAAAATTTTTTTTTCATCATTACTCAATCCATTAAAATCTAATGCTCATGCTGATAAACCTATCTAAAAATTACCATCCTACCCTGCCCTGTCAGGATGTCGAGTAGAATATCCGGTTCCAAGCGTAATTCCTGCCACTTAGTCACTTTTCATGACGGCCCGTTGTGTGATCATGATAAAACCTGAAGGAAATGCTAACTGGCTCGGTTTTGATGATGCTTTTTTAAAAGTAGAATGAGATCATCTGGATTTATTTCTTCTTCTTAGTATTAATCCTGTCTTAGTCTGTTTTAGCTCCACTTTGCCTTGTTTTACTTATCAGTTTCTTCAAGGTCACAGCTTTTAACATCGTCATTACCGAGTCACATATATTTAAAAAAAAAAAGTCGAGAAAAGTGGTTATGGTCATCTCATTTAATTTCTTTCATATCTTTCGAACAAGCATTGTGTTAATTTCTTTATTACTTGAAACAGGTGCTTTTCCTAACCATCAAAAAGCGGAAAGCAGCATTTCTAGGACACAGCACGAAATGCCAAATACTGTCTTCCGCACATAGGAATAATGGGGAATATGGCTGGAAAGAGATAGATCAGAAACAAGTCATGGCTAAATGTCAAGGACTGGACCAAGAGTGCCACGAAAGTGATCCACCTGACGCTCAACAAAGAAGAATTCGCGGAACTGTGTCGAATCTTTATTAATTGGAGGAGCACAAAAAGAATTGTTTTCATATTCACACAGATCCCCTCATCTTTCCCCATCTGCCTCACTCTACTGTTTCGCCTGAATAAATATCTTTTTGTTCATTATAAGGTTAGATATTGAAAGTGAAGTTCCGGTTGCATTACCAAGCATTCAGAGAAGTGTGGGGCGGTCTCGATTCAAACTTGGATAGGTTTGCAGCAGACAATCTGCAACAACTACAGGCATTAAAACTTTATCCGCTCCCGCGATAGTCGCAGGGGTTGTTTGCGCAGTATCCCCGCTTTATTCCAATTTAAAATTCCCATTACAACTTTATTGCATTTTCATTTGTGATGTTTCATCAAAACTCACACACGTAAACCATCAATAATTACATACCCTCCCATCTGCAAACTCCTGTCATAAATATAAAAATTATTCGTCGATTGAACTGTTGGTTAATGAAATAGTTCACTGTAAAATAATGTAGAGATTTCAAAGAATTTGAGAAAGAAAGAAAATAATGTAGAAGTTTAAACGAATTTAAGACGGAGAAAATATTATAGAGGTTTAAAAGGGTTTAAGGAAGTAATAAAATAATGTATAGGTATAAAAGAATTTAAGATAGAAAGAAAATAATGTAGAGGTTTAATTTCTTTTAAAATTTTTAATTATTTTACTGTTAAAGAGTACAAATTTTTTAACAAGCGAATTTTGAAACATCTGAAATCGGTTAAAAAGCAGTTAAAGTATTCGTTGGTAGTGTATACACTGCACCACGTTGCGGTCGTCGCCTGCGGCGCTAGATCTCGTTACGTTATCAATTACACTAGCGACAGCGGCCTTCAAACCGGAACACGATTAATGTTTGCACAGTACGGGTTGCCAGCTGCAATAGCCGCTGCGGTCCTACCTACCTAACAGGTCCCTGACAACAGATAACTAAAACCACTACTTTAGTAGTACCATTCCTCGTCATCATCATCAACAGCCCGCAGCAGTCCACTGCAGGATATAGCCCGGTCTTCGGCTGTCAGCCGCCTCGTGCAGATCAATAATAATAGTTATAAATTAGTTGATATAGTTAAAACTTGCGGTTAATGCTTTTAACTACAATCACCTCGGCAGCAGCAAGTCGCGGTGACCAGGTTACGACTTAATTCGGTAGATATATAATTAAAATGAGTTATTTTTGTTCGTGAATCACGTGAAAACTGGTGAACATATGGGAACGTAAGAATTCTACGCGAAATGGTTAGGTTATTTATTTTGCGAATTTCATAGATCTTTCATCATTTCATTTCTAATGAACTTTTCTGAACATTTTCATGAAGTATTATTTATGCGGCCCTGTATGTACGGTGCGGCGGCAAGGCGCACGGCGAACGGGTAGTGTGAGTGTATATATGGCGTGTCCACCCATGTGGACATTCATCATGATATCTCTGGCAATATAAGGCTTGGATGCTTGAAGTTTGGTAAGAACGTTCCTTTTACCGAGTATCGGTCAGCTAAGAATGGATTTTACCGAACGGTGTTCCGCGGCTGTTACCGCCACCACAGCGGCGCGGGGAAGGGGAAGGGGAAGAGGAAGGGGAAGGTCAATGCCCAAACGGCAATAGGCAATGGAAGATGGAACATGGTAAATGAAACATAGTACAAGGAAGATAGAAAATAGAAACACTGCCAAAAACAACAGGTATCTTGGATATACGCCGACGCGCACTTGGCCGTTGTGGCCAATAAACGGTTTTATCTCCCTCTCTAAGCGAGTAAAGGGCGCAAGTCCCAGTAACGGAGATATTATTTATTTATAAATATCAATAGGTGTAAACGGACATTGCTATATTTAATTCAAATGACGTGATAGTAAGTTTTGGTAGTTTGATGACTTATGGTAAAAGGAACAGGATCTTACAACGCCGACACGTGGTGTAAAACTGGCCCAAGGTGTATCGAAGTTTGTGCTCTTTCGTAAGTGTATATATGTTGTATTGTGTTATTATAAAATTGATATGTAATATATATAAGACGGGAAAAGTACAGAAACTCTAGTATATATGTACATAGATATATATATTGTCGCATACAAATGTTCACTGATTATAAAGGAGAGCGTTTCACATAGCCTTCTATATAAACGCACATTAGCACGATTCCAAAGCCTTTGCCAAATAAAAACGGAAATCGTTGGGAAATTTTCATGGAAACTTAAAACTCGCAAGATTCCTTCAAAGCGAACAATTTTCACGCTTAAAAGTTGTAAATGTTTTAGTTTGAGGTCCGGTTCGCGAGAGGAAATTCCTTAACAATGAATTGGGGTCTTTTTATACACAACAAAATGGCGCTGTTTAACAACGTATCCGGTCGATGTTGTCTAATAAACCAGAACATATTGTAACAACGGTTGACATCACAGCCTTGCAGCAGAATAGTCCCTTTGGTACTTTTTTCTCCGAGATTCAACCGATAGAATCTCGAAGAAAAATACTTGGTTTCTGATACTTAA
Organism: Ornithoptera alexandrae; assembly: GCA_029030555.1. Classification (NCBI taxonomy): domain Eukaryota; kingdom Metazoa; phylum Arthropoda; class Insecta; order Lepidoptera; family Papilionidae; genus Ornithoptera; species Ornithoptera alexandrae. The sequence goes on along the minus strand of JARDVY010000077.1, from coordinate 595,523 downwards.
TATAATAATATCGATAGTATTCCTATCAAGGTCCAAAAAAATAGTTTTATAGAAACTACTTTATTGCAAGATAGAAAGTAGATTTAGTAGTTTCTAGATAGGAAGAAATGTCACACGCTTGAACTATTGTTTTGAATTTATCTAGAATTACTACCAATAGTCTCAAAGAAAAAACTAAGCTTAGTTTATTATTCCTAAAAATAGATTTTTTTTCATAGTCAGAGTCTACATGTTTTATTATCTTCTTAAATAACTAGGCCTTGGAAAGGAAGGCGCGTTCGTCCTGTATACTCCCGTTCAATATAACGTGAGCCAGAACCTGTCGGCGCTGTTGTGGTGAGAAGATTTTCAATATGAAGATTTTTCTATTTAATAATTTAGATACTGTTCTATACAGAAACGAGTGAAAGATTAAGCTGGAACGGATGCCACTAAACCAGGAAATAATCTGAACGAACAGTTCTGGGCACATCGACGTCGGATCGCGGGATTTCGTTCAATCCGAAACATTTGTTAGCCGGCGCCCGGAAATTATTTGCGTTTACTCGAAATCAAAGCGACCGCGTCACTCGCGTCCGGATATTAAGTGTTGCGACTACATAATGAAATTCCTTAGTGTGATGTCGTCTACTCACATTAAACTTCTTATTCTGCGTTTAACTACCCCCGGGAGCTAGCGGAAGTATTATACTAGAAACTTTTGATATGTAAAAAATCTTTAGTTTATTTATGTTTTCTAGTTCTTCTAGTCTTCTAGAATTATACATAGAATATTCTTGAACCTATATAAAAATATATTACTAAATATGTCTCAATAATGCATATATATGGAGGAACGATCACTTTCTCATTTGTAACTTGGGGATAAAGACATAAATACAGTTTGTCTCTAATGTAATAGTTATTCAAGATAAAAGTATTTTGTACATGTATCATGGGGGATCACTTAAGTATTAAGGAAACGGAAAAATTGAATTTGTTGGCGGGTTGCGGGACATCCGGGCGTGTCACATTCTCCCGCTCGAGTTCCCCCCACTTCGCTCTACGTTTCACTCGCTCATTGCGCTATTTGGCCGGTAACTTCTATCGTTAGGGTTCCTCAAATATAATACAGTATATCAACTATACTACTACAACTACAACTACCATACAACTAACCTACAGATACCTTTATCATAATTAACTTCCATACGCCTGAACAGGAAGTACCATTACATACGAATTTTCAATATGAAACTGATAGAAAAATTAACAATACAGCATCTCATTCTCTTCGCCTTAAGACAAGATATTAAGTTTCATTACGTTGCACAGTACTATTTGTCTGCTGCAATAGGAACTGCAGTGGTATCTACCTAGATGGTCTCCGACAACAGAGACCTACCAGCAGTCTGTTACTTCATCAGGAGGAGACACATCATTATGTTTCTGCGCTTGTTGTCTAACTTAGCAATACTAGATTTCTTTCAAGTAATAGGGCTTAAATTACTGTTGGATTGTTTTGTTCTCATCATCTACCATTTCCATATTTACCACCACGTCATAAGAGCATCAGATCGGTATACTTTATTATATACCTTTCCCAATATTTGTGTTGTTTGTTGTGTTTTTTTTTTCACCAATGTGTGTCATATTATGTAATGTTGGGTGCTACTTGTTCTTTTATTATCATACTTAACATAAGTTTATGTTAAGTACAGCTTTAGTATAACACACTATTTAACGTAGATTTCACGTATAATCAATACCTAAAGTGTTTTTCAAATATAAATCGTAAATCATCCATCATCATCGACCTCAGCCAATAGACATCCACTGCTGGACCTAGGCCTCCTCCAAACATCCCCAGATCGATCGGTCCTGCGCTGCTCTCATCGCATTTATAGTGGTTGATATGAGGAGATATTGATCCATTTCCCACAATGCTGGCCCAGTACGTGTTGATGGGAGCCAGAGCCTCGTTTATTGATTAGCAGGATGCACCACGAGCAGGTGAGAATTGCTTGGGTCTCGTGAGTTGTTATGCGGAACCCCTTACATCCCTTAACTAAATGTGCCATTTTATTATTTTCTTACACTCTATATTCAGTATCACTTTTCACTTATAATCATATGAGATTTAGATGAAATATGAACCTGAACGATTTAATGATACATTATGTGCGAACGTATCTCTTACATGAACCTCCAACTCATCTCGTCGATTAAGTATTACTAGTAATAAAAATAAATAGATAGATATATTTATCATAACATATATATTAAATAAACAGTAGGACAGTGAGACGCTTATATTACTGTCAGGAACGTCAAGTTTTAATGAGATCCCTCGTCAATACCGTTAGTGGTCCATTACGAGGAAAGCTAGCGGAAACCAATCGGGTCCTTTGTCAATAAAGAAATGCCTAGCCGCGAACTACACCGGAAATCAATTTGCCAATCGCTAATAATATATATTGTCGCGTTGAACTACATTGAGATATTTATTTAATATGTATACATCATGAAAATTCATGAAAATTTAAGGTACACATCCTCGCTAACCGGATGACGCCCGCTGCTGGATGTAGGCCTGTCGACAATTATCTGTACATCAAACTATATTGAGATAACAAAACCGTCGGTTCACCTTATGGGGGGGTTGTTTATCAGCCGATAGACGTCCAATGCTAGATATAAACCTCCAAACATTTCCACGTCGATCGATCACGTGTAGCCCGCATCCTGTGGCTTTCCGGGATTCTCACCAGATCGTTGGTACGCGGCCGCCACTCAAGGACCTTACTGCCCCATCAGCCGTTGGTCCTTCGAGCAATGTGCCCTATCCACTGCCACTTAAGTCTAGCTATCCTTTGGGCTATGTCGGTGACCTTAGTTCTTCTGCGGATCTCCATATTTCTGATTCGAACACCAATTGGAATTATCTAGAAAAAAATTACTCGGTGGTGATAAGTCTTTATGATGATCGATGTATACGTTCAGGTATACCAAAACCTACAATCGATTTCATACTTTTTTTATTATTAAGTACCTTAAAATGGCCTACGCCTTCTTTGGTTCCTTAACGAACTCAAGCTCTTGATAAAACATGCGACATCAGGACTTCAGGACCCGTGAACTGTTGGTGATGAACGCTTATTGGCCACGAGGCAGATTTAATCCGGGAATGGTAAATAGCGGAATTTAATAGAGTGGTTCGTTTCGTGAATCGAGTAATGACTTCCGATACAGCGCCACATTGAGCTCGTCGACACGGGGCTTGAGATGTAAAGTCTCGTTACCCTAATATCTGCACTAGCTACAGCGCCATTCAAACCGGACAACAGTAATGTTTGACTATTTCCGGAATGGTTCCGCATATAATATTAAATTATATCTACCCAAGTTTTCTTTTTAATTTGTTTGCACGCGAACTCGAATACGAAGAGTTCGTAAAAGAATGAGGAGTGAGGAGGTTCCTCTATGACACTATAACGTTAATTAGAATATGTTCAGCTGATAGTCATGGGTTGGTAAAAAAAAAGGATTAGTAAAATCCTGTTTTAGATCTAAATAAAACCTAACATAAAAGTATTCAGTTTCTGCGGACTTTAAGGGTGGGGACCGTTTATCACTTAACAGTAGAAATTACCGTAGCTTAGGCTGCTATATGGGGCTTGAATCTTACGTGGAAATGTGCTGAACCAAAAGGAGAGGGCACCGGTCCGTTTTGTAGGATCCCACATCCTTACCAGAATCAAAGTATCTTTTGAAGAGTCTAACTCCGTCTAACTCCGACATAACTACTTCTGTTTGTCGCCAGACATAAGGGTTGCAGTGGTACCTACATAAATGGTCTCAGGCTGAAACCACCTTCTCATCAACTAAGTAACGCTCACTGCTGAGCACGGGCCTGCCTCAAGGAACTCCTCGCCGTGAGGTCGTACGCTGTTCGCATCTATTAGCTTCCTTTGATCTTTATCATATCGTCATTCTACTTACCATTCGATTATTCTAATTGTATGTATATAAAATTACATATACAAATATATACAGAAATTGAGATAATTTTTAACAGCTTCCGCAACGCGACAGCACACCGATTGTCTCTTAACGCAAAAGTCCCCAGTTCGAGTCAAAGCAAAAACATCCTCGTTGATAAAGCTTCACCTCATCAGGTTCGACGTTCTCTTAACGTCATGGGAATTTGCATTTAAATATTTTTATAAGCACATAAAAAATAAGTTAAAAGATTAAGTTAGAAAGAGCTCTACGTGATAAAAGACTTAAAAAGGTATCAGCAACACATAAAATCCATTTAAAATCGACATAATTCAATTACCTAATGAGATCCGGTTTCCGGCACATTACCCGCAATCCGTAATCCGCGAACCGCAAATCTGAACCGGTAGATCCCAGCGGCGGAGCTTTCTCCAGCATTACTCAGATTAGTCATTTGAAAGGGACTTTTCTAACGATGACTTCATTAATATCAAGCGAGCCAATCCAATGAAAGCCTTCACACTATACTCGTACTTCAAATGTATACACAACAATGTACAGCAAAAAGCTCGGATACATTTTTATAAAGGTTTCATGAGACTGGTGAAAGAGTATTACCTGGATGAGGGAAACTAAATCATAGTTATATAGGCTATATCATCATAATCATCAGCCGACAGACGTCTAATGCTGGACATAAGCCTTCCCCAAAAATATTCTCAAGAACCGGTTCTTCACTGTCCGCATCCAGCCTCTTCCCGCTACGTTCGTCAGATCGTTGGTCTACCTTGTAGGGTTGGGTGGGGCTCTCGGTATGCACCCGCTATTTGAAGACCTTAATACCCCATCAGTCGTCAATGTTTAGAGCGATGTACCTTGCCCACCGCCACTTAAGTCAAGGAATCTTTTGGACTGTGTCGGTGACCTTAGTTCTACGGATCTCCACATTTCTAATTGGATCACTCAGTAATACTTATCACCTTGATATGATAAATCTATCTTCAAGGTAACACTATGATCACATGAGAAACTATACACAATTCCACGCGAGCACGCTTCATCATCATCGTCAAGTTTCAACTAGGAGTATATAAATTGTATGCGGTGGTACATAGTTACTCCTTATAGGTTTCTGTTGCCGGAGACCGTCAGGGTAAGTACAACACTCTGCAGACATTACTGTGTTCCGATTTGAAGGGCGCTGTAGCTAGAAAAATTGTTGGGGTAACGATTCTCAACATCTCATGTCTCGACAAATGAACGCAATGTGGTGCAGTGTATAAGCACCACATTGCTATTGTCAAGCATATCACTTAACATCAGGTGAACGCCTTGCTCGTCTCGTAGCTTCATCGAATAAAAATAAATATTATATATATCGATAAATGCAACTGTAGCTATTATTCGATACTTACTGACGTATTGAGGATATTTCAGGAGAGTATTCGTGTAACGTCACATAACTGCAATCGTTAACTTAGAAACTTCTACTCCAGCGCGTGCGGCATCCGGAAATGTATTCAGCTCGGCGCTGTCCCTCCCCACGACGCCCGCCGTGTACACCGGAAATGTGAACGATGATATTTCTCGTACCAGCGATAAAACGCTATAGATATTATGTACACTTGCTTAAATTTACTTATTGATACTTTATTAACAATTCCGAAGTATGTTTAATATCTTCTTTTTTTTTGTTATATGAAGCGAGGAGACGAGTGGACGTTCACGTGATAGTAAGTGACACTCCTACTCATAACAAGATGGCGCACGTTAAGTTGATTTACATCGCGCTAGTCGCCGTGAGCCTTAACATTTCCAGTCTCGCTTGTTGAGTCGCTTAATTAAACAAAAAAAATATTAACATACCAACTTATACTTAAACATATATATATGTATGTATGTATGTATGTACATGTATTTAGTATATGTTTTATTTCGTTACAACAAAAGCGACCCGTTATTACAGCGGAGGAATAATTGAATCAACGAGATCCCTTCAAAGGCAACACAATCGGAGCGGATGTGAGGAGGGTCGCCGACATCTTTATGTAATGTTATTGGAATATCTAATTTCGTTATAATAATACACTATTACATTATATCTTGGGCAAGACTATGTCCAGCAGTGGACCACCTGGATAATTATGTTATATTACCCGGATGTAATTAACGCGCAATTCTTTCTGGTTATTGTATACTTTGAAGGTGCTGTAAACAAAGAAGCTGTGGGAAAAGACAAAAATCGTACAGATATATTGTTGCATTCCTAATTTTTTTTTTCTATTAAGCTAAAGGACGTGCAGGACGTTCACCTGATAGTAAGTGATAGGCCTGTTCGCTACAACATGGCGGTAGTATGATATGCACAGCATTATGCTTGTCTGAGACATAAGATGTTGAGTGTCGTTACCCCAGTAATTTCACTAGCTGCAGCGCCTTTCACACTGGCACACAGTAATGTTTACAGTTACCTTCTTAGGTCTATTACAAATACTAGTACTGTTTGACAATCTGGATTCGAACCCTCAAGCTTGGGGAAAGCCGTGCCGCCGCTGGACCGTCGGCCACCGTTACAGGGAATAGATCGTTGAAACATGAAATTTTACTTGGACGCTTCTTTAAAGAACCTCTCCGCGGCCGTAAATTTGGTTGGAGCGGAAATAAAAATGATTTATGTGGGGGGGATTAGAGGGAAGGGATCATTATTGGAGCTGATAAAGGAATCATTACCGCGTTTTAACGCGCGATTTATGTCATGGGGAAAAGATTTATAAAAGTTCACCAATTATCCAAAATCTCATTCTCAACTCCACTCTCTATTGCTGGTGCGTCTCTGTTGCTGGAGATAATGTAGATACCGTCGCAGCGCCTATTGCTGCCGACAGACAGCAGTGTGCGAACATTACTGTGATCCGGTTTCAAGGGCTTTATAGCTAATGAAATTACTGTAATGAGACTCAACATCTTGTTTTATGGCGACGAGCGCTATGTGCGGTAGTATATATTATCCTCATTAAATTCCCCTCGATGGTCTGCATCAGTGCATTCGGAGAGGCTCCGGGATCTCTTATAGAACGCACCGGTGCCCGTCTACACTTTGTGTTACACGTCTCTGAGGAGGAATCTAGCCCTCCTGGACACCATGGCTGAGCCATACGCTGTCCCACGCAGGTTCCCTTGTTGAAAGATAAGGGCCCCCACTCTCAAGACCCATGAAACTCCTAGACACTTTTAGTCGCCTTCTACAACAGACAGGGCTTACCTTAGTCCTATTCTTACTAGCTCGAGACTACAGGGCTGCCGGCAACGGAGATCTACCTAGTGAATCTAAAATAATAAAGTAAGTTTTCACAGAGGTTCCAGGTTCCATTGAGAGGAAACTTGTTATGGAGTTCAGAAATTTATGGGTATATTTCCAACTCGCCTGGCAAGCTACTAGCATATTGCAACTCGACAAATGACTAGTGTGAAGTCTCGGTTGCCGGAGACGGCTGAGGTACAACCGCAGCACCTACGCTCGCCGACAGACAGTACTGTGCAAACAGTACTGTGCTATTACGGGTGTGGTAGAGGACTAGGGTGTTTAGACAACATGTTAAGTACCATCAGCACAATGTGTATATTATCGTATTTAACACAGTATTAAGGACACGCGTAGCGGTTAGCAGGTGAACATCTCATCCGTTTCGTCCTATCGCATGATTACATTAACTTATATCTTGCTAAGCTATATAAATAAATTAATGGACATCTATACATATGCAATGAGAATGGGTTTTGTTTGTTGTCCAATCACGTGAAAATTAGTGATCGTAACGAGACGGGAACATAGCCATTCGACGCGGAATGGTTATAGGCAATTTATTTTTTTGTATTGTCATAGACCCTTCACCGTTTTAATTCTAGTTAACTTTTATAAACACTTTCATTTGGTATTATTTATGCGATTGCTATGGTAACGGTTACTATAGAAAGTCGTCTTTGCTCTCAAGGAATATTTCAGAAAAATTTCAAGTCTATTTATATAGTTTATTTCATATATATTAAGATAAAACTAAATAGAGAGGCCCTGGGAAACCTCCAACTACTTGGTTGACGATGATCAATAAAGATCTACATAACAACAAATTGACAGAAGCTATGACACAAAATAGAGATAAATTTAGAAGAATCACTAGGGCAGCGGACTCTCAGTAAAGATGAGACAAGGTCTAACAAGAAGACGCAGTAGAAGATGAAATTAGCTGCTGTGTAGACATTCTACCATTATTAGGTATATGTAATATCCTCGCTTCTCACTTGTCCAAGTCGTATTATGTGGATAGTTAATCCCCCCCAAGCCCGCGGAGTCTGGCCGGAAGTCCAGCCGCGCCCCTCCGCTGTCTCCGCACGCAATAAGCTGACACGTTTATAATCAAACGGGCTACATCCCCCGCCGCGTATTTATTGCCATCTTAGTAATTTCCTTATGCGGCTACATCATCCATTTATTAAGTACTAAACTATTTTATTTAAGTTATCATCATTATCAGACGATAGACGTCCACTGCTGGACTTAGGCCTCCCCCAAAGATTCCCACATCGATCGGATAGAGATTCGTATGGGGTTTAAACCATTTCTCACCACGGTGGCCCAATGTGTGTTGGCGGGAGCCAGAGCCTCGTTTGTTGATTAGCAGGGTGCACCGCGAGCAGGTTTGGTTGGCTTGGGTCCCGTGAGTTGTTGTTTGGGACTCCGTACATCCCGTAGTAGTGTGAATATATTATTGTCAATAATCTTCATAAGAGTATCATTTAATTGTTGAGTTCGCCATTTATCAGCAGGCTGCGGCAATCCTCTTCATTGAAACACTGTATCATTCTGAACATCAGCAGCCACACAGCCACACAGCTCGATTATAAAGAAAGCTAACTGTCACCCCAACCCTCGCGCATTGCTGGCTGTAATACAAAATTAGATTTGAAATTTGTCAGAAATATTCCCGCCGCCCTTCCCGTTACTAACACCCCTGCGACTCTTTTTACGGGAGGAATTTTCTAAAATCCATTCGTAGGTGACCTTTAAATGGCAGAAGCATTATCTCTACCAAATTTCGAGTGTTCACGTCTAATAGATTCGGAGATCTTGTGATGAGTAAATGAATCTCTGGATATCGAGTATATACTCGTCTATTCTTAAACCAAGTTGTTCAGATAAACCTTATCTATTATAAATTAAAAATGTCCGACGTCCCCGGAAGACGCTCGAGATCCGGTCCAATCGCTCGGCTCGGAACGAATTAAAAATTTCACCGGAAATTGAAAATTTCTTAACTTTAACGATCGACCGATATTGTATTACTTACGTAATACAATATTGTCAAGAGTTATAAGAGATATAACATCTTTTTTTTTGTTTTGGGGGAAAAATTTACGAAAAAATACTCTCTTCTTCTGTTATGTGGAGGCTTTTACCCACTGAAACCCCCTCGGTGATAACCTTCGGCGTTTAGAAAGGTCGCGGGATCTCCGTTCGGAACACAACCGCGGCCTCGCTAACGCTATGCTGGGGTAGCCCGTCCCGGGGTCTGCTTTATGCAGACCCTACCAGCCTCGTGAGTACTTCAATGAACGGAGACCACGTCCAGCCATCGTCCTCCTCAGGGCCGTTTAGATGACGGTGAGAACCCCAATCCTAACCGCTAACGACGTCAAATGCCCCATTAAAATAGGGGAACACTATTCACCGGTGCGCCGTGACGGTACGACGGCAACTATATGACGGCTAGTACAACATTAGGATATTCACACAACACATCTGATTTTTTTTTTCGATGAGACGACTTGATGGATCTGTTCATAACAACCCAGTGCTAGTTAGGATTATGACCCACCACCACATTGTCCTCGTTGCCTTCATATATAAAATGCAACCCCAATAATTTCATTAGCTACATCGCCTTTCAAACTTGCACACGGTAATGTTTGCACACTACTGTTTGTGTTAGGAGTTGCGATGGTGCCTGAACAGTCTCCGGCAACAGAGACCTAGCACCAGTGTTCATCGCTTTGATATGTGAAACATTTGTTTTCTTTGATTGTGATCTTGTGAATTTTAGGTTAGGTAAGTTAGATATAAGATAAAGCTACTGGCGATTTATTAATGAATGCAGCAATGAATCCAGCGCCACGCAGGGCTTCAGTCTACCTTCACACAACATCACACCCGGCGCAAGGCGAGCAAACGGCATGCGGTGGCTCCAGGCGATTTATCTCGCACGTTGGAGCACGGCAGCTGTTGTCCATTTGCTTAATCACCATTCTATATATTAAAAGCATTTCCATTCTCTCTCTCTCTCTCAAGCACATTACTACCTTTTATTTATTTGTTTGTTATGGTCTGTCTACAAAAATACATGTATTTGTCTCTTTGCATTAAAATATTGAATATTTCAAATATAAGGCAACATGCAGTTTCAATTGCAGACAAACTGCACGCATTGAGTGAAGCCGCAAAAACATTAATCGAACAAAAAACTCGAGAATACAAATTTAAGGTACAATATAAAACTAAAACAAAAAACAATTACAGTGAAACAAATAAAGATAACAAGGGCTAAATATTAAAGGAACAGAATTTTAGAGGTCTGCGACTGCAGTGGGATTCAACTCTGACCATTTTAGAATTGGCAGCTACTTCTCATGCTGTTTGTCATGGAGTACATCAATTGAGCTGTCTCTGTATATATCAGCTCCTTACATAGGAAATCGGCATTTTGTACGAGAGGAATGTAAAGTTAATTTGTTTTTGTAAAATGTATTTAATTAATCAAAGTATGCACCGTTATCTATGCACTTTTGGCATCTCATAGGTAGTTCATTGATCCCTTTACTAAAAAACCATGGGGGCGGGAATTAATGAACTCTTCGAAGGCGGTTTGTACTGCCGCATCGGAGTTGAATTGTTTTCCTTGTAAGAAGTTGTCCAATTTCCGGAAAAATGGTAATCTATTGGGGCAAGGTCTGAGGAGTCCGGTGGATGTCGCAGGCATTCCAATTGTAGCTCATCTAACTTAGTGGTTGTTTGTTGTGCAGTGTGTGGTGGTGGTGGTGGTCCTCTTGCGTTGTCGTGAAGCAGCAGTGGCCTAGAGCGATTGACCAATCTTGGTTGTTTAGCAGCTAGCTCTTCGTTCATGGTCTGCAGTTGCTGACAATAGATATATGCCGTAATCATTTGGCCAGATTTTAGAATACTGCAGTGAACGACACCGGCGCTAGTCCACCAACCACTCACTAGCAAATTTTTCCAAGTCCATTTTCGTTTAGGGCAGGATTTGGCTGGGTGTCCAGGGTTCAGCCATCGCGACGAGCACTTCTCATTATCGTATCAGCTAAATCAGTTGTCTCACCTCAGAAATGTGTTCGTGTGCATTACATTAATTTGTTATCATGAAACTTTTGTAAATGCATCTGTAGCTTGGTAATCCTTTTAATGATTAGCAGCATCAGATAATTGAGTTGACTACAGTTTCATTAATATTTGTAGCGATCATAATCCGCGCAATAACTGACTCGCACATCCTGGGTGCGCGTGCAGCCGCCGAGGATTACGCGCCGCCGCTCGCAGGATTATTCAGGATCACAATTTATTAGCATTAAAGTAACATAAACGAACTAATTTCACGATTCGCAGCCTTCGTTCTACACATTACGAATAGGAGAAAAAAGAAGAATTAAGAAGTTTCGTTATCAAATTGGTACTTATGGAAATGGATTGAACTGATTAGTGATTGGCTACCGCCGCAGCGACTACTGCCACCGACTTCACATTAAACGACTTCGTAGCTAGTGATATTACCGAGGTAATAGAACTTAAGGTATATCTCATTGCGTTCAGCACAACGTGAAGCAGTGTATCATTGTCATCTCTCTCTCTCTAGAGGTCGTTCTCTCATGTCTGAGGATCGTGGTCAGTGCTAGGGATGCTGTCTGGAGCGAACGATCTGCTTCCACATATTTACTCTCTTGGGAATAATATTAGCAGTGGTTTTCCGCTGTCTTGTGCCCCAAACATGTTTGGAGCTACTTACACTCCAGGGCCTCTGATGACCGATGATACGGTTTTGCCGCCGTTGCTTGGTCGCCGGAGCCTTGTCCGTTGTCCAGCAGGGAGCACCGCCACGCTTAGAGAATGCTGCTGTTGGTTATTCAGGACGAACCACCGACGCGTGCAGGAGAGCTTGACTGTTGGGCCGGGTAAAGATGTTAGTTCTGATCTCCTCTTACTCACCTCATTATCATCACGCATTTTATTGACAAATACTCCTTATAATCAACCCCTTGTTTCATCGCAATGAATTCCAACATGAGACATTATAAGCAGGAATTTATGACTAAAGGGATGTTTATATATTTTTACAGGTGGTGAAATATAAATTTACGTAATTAATATGTTAATATGAAACTTTATATACTGTTTTAATCAAACCTCGCGCATAGGTGTCACCAGCTGTTCCCCGCTCGCTTTGCTAGCCGTTACCACCCCCCAACTCCCCGTTGGGGTACCGTTTTGTAAAATCCGTCCTTACCTGACCTATACTAAGGGAATATTCCTACCAAATGTCAAGTCTTCAAACCTTATGGCTGCAGAGATATCGTGATGAATCTCTACATATGTAGGTAGAAATCTCATGTGTATATATAGATAAGGATTGAAGTGACTGATAAAATATTAAGCCATCGAAACGAAACGTTTCCGTTATCAAAACTGATAAGGTAACTAAGAAATATTTTGCGTACTATATCATGATTAAATGTTATAATGTATAATCATCTTTTGTCATGTCAATCATCTATTTGCAACATAAATCGATCTATATCTAGATTACTGTGAAACCTGTTGTATTTAATGTACATATGAGGCATGTGTAATAAATTTATCACTGATAATATAACGTAGAACTGATTACTGGTAACATCAAATCAAATGTGGCTTTTAGCATTAATACATTTTGTGATCATTGAATACAAAGGCGAGCTGAAACATTTAAGAGTTCTCCAATGGAGAGGGTTACGGATGTTCGAGTGATATACGATACATATGATTTACACCTACGTAGACTCATCATGATATCTCTGGAACCCTAAGCCCTACAAACTTGAAATTTGGTAGGGATATTCTTTCTGCTAAGTAAAGGGCAGCTAAAAACGGATTTTATCAAAATTCATTCTCCAAATGGAGTTGCGGGGATGTTACGCCAGCGAAGCGGGCGGAGAACAGTCGATCATTTAATGTACCTATTGTATTAAAATATTGTAACGAATAGGTTTGAGTTTAAAACAAAATCTTCGTCGGTATCACTCTTTACAGAGTGGTCGTGGTCATCACTTTAGGTGTTGATCGCAAGCTTAACAACACTCTTCTCTGATGGCCGCCTTCCTAGTGCATTCATATAGTGGCGACGATGGTGAACCTTTCACTGCCGCCTTTATCAGGTCAGTCCATCTCAACCGCTCTTCCTGGTATCCTGAATCTTTAAATTCTAACAACAATAACATAAATACAGCATTTTAATCCTTAGATGTATATTTAAAAATAGTATACTTGTGTAAAGAGATCTCGTCGTGATGCAGTATAGAACAAAACAGCATTATTCCGCTGAATAGAAAACGGGTCGAGGGCTGTAACTGCACCCCTAAGTAGAAGTCCTAATTGATCGCTAGCTTTTTAACGCGACGTCGCTTGTTAATAATAAAGACTTTAATTTAAACGTTAATTATTAACACTTTAATATATCTGATAACTAATACTTGAGATGACGCTGAACGGCCATATCGCGCCAAGAAATCCTCCACACACAAGTCGGAGACGTATCTTGTCGTGTATGAGTCTTGTTGGAACCCTCTTTTATTTCTTATGTTACTATATATATATATATATATATATATATATACTCGAGAATAACATGGCAGTCTTCTTCTTCGTCGTATCACTCTTGACAGAGTAGCCGTGATCATCACTTTAGGTCTTGGACGCAAGCTAACATGACAGTATATATCTAATATATATACTCGTCTATTTCTTAAACGAATTTGTCTTAATTACATCTTTGACTATTAATATACAAAAGTTATCCCCCACCCCCCATTATAATTATTAATTAGCACACTTAGATTTTCTTTTTTAACTTTTACGCTACTACTGTTTATTTCATTCTACGAAAAACGAGATGAGCAGGACGTTCACTTGATGGTAAGTGATGTCGTGGCGCTAGTTAAAATGATATACACAGCACCACATCACGCTTGTTGCCTTAAGACATAAGATGTCGAGTCTCGTTACCCCAGTAATTACACTAGCTGCAACACCATTCAAACCGGAGCACAATATTTATAAAGATTTTAGTAATATAAACATTCTATGTAATATAACGTTTGCTTGTAAGTTACGGCCGCTTATGACTTACCCAGCAGCCTGTCACTTAGTGACGCGTGCCGCGACCTGCTCCTCGTAATCAGCGATGCACCAGCACTAATTATAAAGGTGGAGTGTCCACGCGTGAATGTGGTGCCGAGTGATCTTCACATTTGAAGCTCTGGAAACGTGAAAAGACACGGCTTTCAGCTGGCGCCGTGTCAGGTGTGCTTTCAGACTTACACACCCTTGTAGATGCTTGACACCGAAATTCCGTTCGCTGTCTGTGCTGAACGACTTCCGTGATGTTATTGACTTGTTTTTAATCGACCAGCTCCTCATTCTTTACTTCAAGCTGGTAATATTTCTGTCCTGTGTAAAGGATAACTTAAGGTATGGCTATACACAAAGATAAGTATACAAGTAACAGATATAGTCAAAACTGGTATGGAAGGGTTCCCGCACAACAATTCATGAGACCCAAGCCAACCCCACCTGTTCGTGGTACACCCTGATAATCAGCGAACGAGGCTCTGGCTACCACCAACTCGTATTGGGCCAGCGTGGTAGGAAATGACCCAAATCCCCCCATATAATCCCCCTGCTCGATGGTGTGGGAATCTTTGGGGGAGGTCTATGTCCAGCAGTGGATGTCTATCGGGCAGTCATAAAAGACAAGTACCCTTTGCAATCATTGATCACATCTCCACCCATCATCAACTGATAGACGTTCACCGCTGGACATTTGGCCTCCCCCAAAGATCCGCACATACAATCAGCATGTAGGGGGTTTCATATTGGGGGATTAGGGCTATTTCGTACCACGCTGGCCCAATGCTGGTTGACGGGAGCCAGAGCCTCGTTTGTTGATTATCAGGGTGCACCACGAGCAAGTGAGGTTGGCTTGGGTCCCGTAAGTTGTAGTGCGGAACCCTTACACCTGTCCTAGTACTAGTAATTAATCATGGATAACTGGTACCAAGGAAAGTCAAAAGTAAAACAGTTAACTAAATAGTCCAGAAAGTCCAAACTGAATGAGTATCATAATTGTAGATTTCAGCAGGGTGGTGGTGGGAAGGTATCTGGAGGCTAATGAGTGTAGAGATTAATCTCTTTAATGTGATGTCGGCAGGTGTGCGGAACCATCCGCCCGATATGTAGCACTTAACTTTATGAAAACTCTTCAGTATTTAGAGCTTTCCTTAAATACTGATCTTAGGTATCGGTGAGATTTTGGATGGACTACTGATAGCACTTTAAAGATCCTCAATCTACATCTACACAACATTAATGGATCTTAATATTACAACCGGAACCGGAAAACCTTTTAAGTAAGCAGACGAAAGAAGATCGAATAGAACAATGACCTGATGATGTTACGGTTGCTTGTGTAAGGCGCTAATACTGATATTCAGCACCAGATTACAATATAACATGATGATGGGATGTAGATGGTACAGAATACTCCGACTCTCATATATTGGCATTGACAATAGGAACACAAGGAGATAATATCAAACCAGATGCGTTAGAAAGATATCCTAGCGGCACCTTCACATGTTGCTATAGAATCGAACCCTGAACCTCCAAGCGAACGGTATCGTTATATAATTATATTCAGGAGGATACAGTAATAGATACCTAACATTTTAGTGGTCCGTATATGACCTAGCGCTCGTCTAGGTATATGCTAGTACTATGCTTATCTCAACGTTGCTTTGTGACATCCGGCGGTGCTTTGATCTCATTAGACCCTTGTGGGACCTTAATCATTGACAGGGATTTTTATTATCACCTGCTCGTTGTGCACGCTGGTAATCAACAAACGAGGCTCTGGCTCCCACTAGTTTGCATTAGGCCCGAGTGGTAGGAAATGGCCTAAATCCCCCCAAACGAACCCCTACAAACGTCGACCCTGTGTACCCGGCGATGCGGGCGGCATAGGACCGTACGATGTGGGGATCTTTGCGGGAGGCCTATGTCCAGCAGTGGACGTCTATCGGCTGACGACGATGACAGGACCTTATAGCACACGGTGTATTTGCATATAACAATATGATAGTTAAGATGATATACACTGCACTGAGATACACATTGTACACACAAATCTCGTTACTCTAGTGATATCCATAGCTACAACGTCTTTCATACTGGAATGCAAGGGCTGAAATATACGCTGCAGTGGTAACTAACTAGATGGTCAACGGAGGCTTACGACCCTTGCAAAAAACTCAAAAGGTTCAGCTCCTCCTTTTTCATAAGACCAGCAAAGTAGTAGAACAACTTCCTGGCGTCGGTGTTCCCGCCCAAATACGATGTGAGTGATTTTAAGAGTGATTAGGCTGTTACTAGGTTAGTGCATCATATCACTGCAGGCCACATCACCACTCAACATCAGGTGGGGTCATGGAGAAGCGCTAAACTAATCGATCTAAAAAAAAAAACAATAAAAAATTTAAGATATTTCTTTTATAGCTTTTTATTTAATGAAGCGACGAGACGGGCCGGATGTTCACCTGATGGTAAGTGATACTCCCACCCATAACAACGTGGCGCTAATTAGGATGTTATACGCAGCACCACATTTTGCTCGTCGCCTGAGACATAAGATGTTATCTAATTACCCCAGTAATTTCACTAGCTACAGCTCACTTCAAACTGGAACACAGTAATATTTGCACAGTACTGTTTGACAGCAGGAGTAGGAGCTGCGGAGGTACCTACCCACACGGTCTCCGGTGACGAAGACCTACCATCAGTAGCTTTACTTTTCAGAATTTTTTTTAACATTCCATTTCTTATACGATTCTTACTGATCGTACACCTTTGGCAATGGCGTCTCCCTTGTTCAGGGTATTCGCTGTATTGTCTACAGGTGCTAATAGAATTTCCTGTGAACCTTAGTGTTTGTGTATAGCTGAAAGCTCTAAGGTTCTGTATAACAGTATAGTGTTTCACAAAGGACCGCTCATCAAAGCTGGGTCATGTCGGAAGTGGATTCGCTTGTAGACGCCGCACGCAGCTTTAAAGCTTCAACTCAACTTGGTTCCGATTTTAAATATCTTCAAGCTTGAAATTTGTAAACCTTTTAAAATTAAATAAGCTATTGAGCTATATTAATAATATTTAATCTCTTATACAATTCTAGTACATGTCTAATCTTATGTCATATGTGTAGAAGGAATGATCTAATCAGAGAGCAGTTACTAGTGCAGAGAAAGGTAGGAAGTACTGGAGTACAAGGCAGAGTACCTATGAGATGGACCAGATCACAGCAGCAGTAGACGCACCTCTCCACAAATATGCAGAATAAGCTGCAATCGAAGATGAGTTGAGACGGCTAAGTGGAACGGGTCACTGCAACTGCCTGATGACCAGAACCACTTAAACCTGTGAACATGACCTGGTACGATGAAGAAGAAAAAGAAACTAATAACTAAATATTTAGTTTCATTGTAGTAATAAAAATATCAAAGATAGTGAGGAGTTATAAATCCCTCGTGATATTGTTGTTTTATCTGTAGCACAAGTTTGGTTTACAGCTTCCAGCGGTCCGGGACCGCGTAATCTATCCGTCTCCTCTGAATTAACGTATTATCCTGAAGTTGCGTCGAAGCCTTATCCTCAAAGCGTAACTATTCGTCTAGCAAATTTCCGAAGCAAATTCTCACAAAGTCATTTAAACTCTAAATTGGAATGTCTTTCAGCTGTAAGTTGTTCTTCACCAAGTAATCAGAGTAATCTCTAACTACTGATTATAATTGTATATTCAATGTTAGATAAATGACCTTGACACTCTCCTCGAGACAGGAGGCTGTCAGTCCCAGCTGTGGAAACATTAACAGGGAGATCGTACTTCAACATAGAGAATCGGCGATATTTATTCTTCGTAATGTATATTTCCTATTTTTCCATCCAAGGCATTTTTTTTTAGATCATCATTATGTAGTCATCAGCCGATAGACGTCCACTGCTGGACAGAGGTCTCTCCCAAAGATCTCCACAACGATCGGTCCTGCGCTGCCCGCATCCAGCGGCTTCCGCGAACTTACAGTCAGCGTAGCCTCCGCTACCACTGGGTACTAAGGTTTGTCGTTTGTAGGGGTTCATATGGGAGGATATGGGTTATTTCCCACCACGCTGGCTCAATGTGGGTTGGTGGGAGTTAAAGCCTCGTTTGTTGACCAGCCGGATGTACCACGAGCAGTTGAAGTTGGCTTGGGTCCCGTGAGTTGCGTGGGAACCCTTACACCTCCATATACCACCATCATTATATTAAAGTAAAGAAACTCTGTATTGAGTTTTACTTAGTTATATACAACCAAAAAAAAATTAAACCGTTGAATCTTGAAACCTTTGATCTGGTTTAAAGCTTGCCGTAAATCCGATATCCGCTAACTTACGTCAACTTAACGGTGCATATACAACGACTTCAAACTGTTCCCAACTTTGCCGCATCCAAAATCCTTTGTTCTCGCTAACTTACCCTGGAGCTCTATAACATTAAGAAGGGGGTGTTCGTACACACAACTTATGTGTTAAGTTTAAAACACTGTTTATACAGTTATTATGCGATGAGACGACAACGTCGACGTAGATGGTGAAGGGTGCTAACCCCTCAATATTATACCCTCAAGTGTTGAAGCTCAAAATCCACGAACGCTGTTGTGTCCGTAAATTAACAATGTATGTGGTATTGTGGTAAGCGTGATTGGACCTTGCCATCAATGAAATTCCACTGTGATCCTCGAACCAGACCAGGTACAAATTGCATCTACAGCTTCTTGAGGCTACAGTTAACTAATAGTATATGTTTACTAAAGGATCAAGAAGGTTTAAGTCGAACCGATCACATAGATTAGATACATCCCTACCCGACCACATAGGTATAGTCGGGTAAAGTTTTGACAAACGCACCCAGGCGATCCTTTCATCACACTTTCTTCCTCATCATCAGGAGCTCGCGGCAGTTCATCCACACACCTTTGAAAACTAGCTGTCTCCCCTAGCCTTGCTAGCTGTAATATATATAGAATAATATTTGAAATTTAAACTTGAAATTTGTAAGAAATATTCCCGTCCTGCGTCAACCCTCTGGACCTCTTCCCATTATTAACACCCTCGCAACTCCCTTTGGGAAAGGTATTTTGTGAAATCCATTCTTAGTTGACCCCTAATTGGCAGATGCAATATCGCTACCAAATCTTGAGTGTTTACGTGTAATTTTCGGAGATCTCGTGATGAGCCAATAAATATCTGTATATATATAAATGTATATATGTATATGTATACATTTATAAAATATATATAAATAACACAATTAAGTTAAGTTGCTTTATTATTTTATAGAAGAATCTGGAACATCGCTTCAATCAACAACCTGGGGTAAACAACATGTATAGTAACTTAATAAAGTGAAAATATCTTACTCGTGGGAGCAGCACCAAATAAGCTCCAAGGATCATCTGGCTCGCGATGAAAAATTTCCATAATTCACATTGTTTTACGTGAAGGGCACTCGGAGGAGTGAATTATTAATGATATTACTTTTTATGTAAGATCGCTCCCTCCGTATGGATGTTTACTTAAGCTAACAAAGTTTATTACTTTAAGCGCGTCTCGTTTTAACTAATACATATTGATATCAGCTCTCTGATGCTGGTGGGCTGGCTACATATAATATATCACATAATATATATAACATATGCTAGCAGCTCTATAACGAAGATAAGTTCCAAATAGTTTTTTTGTAGCAGCATCTAACATCTCTCTCCTTCATCTCAATATGCGGAGCAAACTTTTAAAGGAAAAAATATATCTAACGTAATGAACAGTTGACTGTTCTCGTCCGTGTTCGTAGAGGTCAATGACCTATTAACTTAGCTGTAAAGATAGTCGCCAAAGAAGTCAAAGAGAGCGTTACAGCGACGAAAAAATATTTTTTTTTATTCCCCGTACAGAAACAGTTCCAGTGCAGTTCAGTTTGCCTGATGGTAAGCGATACGTCTGCCCTTAACAAAATGGCGCTATTCACTGTAACATAAGATGTCAAGTCTCATTACTCCGTGGGCTTCATTGACTACAGCGCCTTTAAACCGGAACACAGTTATGTTTGCACGACACTGTTTCGCGGCAGTAATAGGAGCTGCGGCGGATCTAGACGGATTTCGGCCACCGAGACCTACCGTCAAGTAAGGCAGATTACGTCATAACCCCGATTGATCGCTGTCGATCCTAACACCGCTAGAAGGAAGCCGTAAAGCACCGCCAACGAGCTCCAAGCATCTGCCAATCCACTCCTGGCATATGATAGTACGACACAGGCAATGCTTGTGCTGTCTCATGTCGTCGTCTTAGATACGCGAAAGTCGGAACCGAACCGGGAGCTTCCATGTGGCATTTACCCACTGCACCATTGGGGCCGTTGATATTCTCAATCAATAGCTTTCTACATATATAATTTTATTTAGATACTACATATTAAGGAAAAATTTAAATGTGTTATGAATACTGCTACCAAGTTCTTTGTAGGCAGCATCATCATCAGCCCATAGGCGTCCACTGCTGGACATAGGCCCCATCCAAAGATCTCCACGTCGATTGGTCCTTCGCTGGCCGTATCGTCGTCCTTCAGGGGGCGTCGTTTGTAAGAGTTCATATGGGGATTTAGGCTTTTTCCCACCACGCGGGTTGGGCGGAGCCACAGCCTCGTTTGTTGATTACCAGGGTGCACCACGAGCAGGTGAAGTTGGCTAAAGTCCCTTGAGTTGTATCCGGTATACCATAAAGGCTGAATTATATAAAACTATTGAGTGAACAAAATCGTTTCTTCCAACAGTTTGTATGCAGATTTCGCGTTTAAGTGCCGTTTAAAAATTTTCCCAGCAGGTTTATATTACGATCCAGTTGCTGCAGCAGCTGCGCGATTGTATCGCCAGTTTCTACTTTTTAAATTTACTTTTAAGATAACATACATCTGGGACAATCACAGTATATTTACTTACTTATCGGCTGATACAAGAAAGCGTCAGCGTTGCCGGTGTCGTACTGCCACTTACAAAACCACTGCTTGGAGCTGGTAGGTGGTGCTTTACGACTTCCTTCCAGCGGTACCAGGGTAGACAACGACCAATCCGGATTCTGACGTAAGCTGCTTTTGCTGATGATAGGTCTCTATTGCCGGAGACTGTCTAGGTACGTACCACTGCAATGACTGCTCTAATTTAAAGACATGTGTTGACGTGCAATCATGACGAGCACAATGGTAAGCAATATGATATAGATTCTAACTTACCATCAAACTCGCCTCGTCTCATCGCTTCATTAAATATAAATATAAAAGACAGGTGACTCCTCCACCTTCACCAGTCACAGCGATCTTAAAATTATACTGCATTTTTTGTCGACGGAAATCAATTAAATTAAAACATATCATATGGTATGAATGTGAACACTTGTTATTTAGTTGTGTATATATTTGAACCTGTCAAGTGCTGAATAATATTCTCTGTCCACATCAGATAAAGTAGACATCTTCAAGTTGCATTGAAGTAGTTAAGTTAACAAACATTAACCATATATACGTCCAGGCCTAAAAAACGCCTCTCTGATGACAAGGTTATAAACATAACCACTAGTTGCATAAAAGGTAATTAATATTGAATGCAAATCAAGTGACGACAATGCTTGTTAAGCGCGGACACTGATTAACCAGTGAAACGTAGTAATTAGCGGGCAGAGACAAAGTTTGCATAAGCACTGAACTCGATTAATATCCGATAATGTATCGGGGATGGAGCGCTGATACTGTAAATATAAATACTAAGTTAAGATAACCTAACTGCCTTAATTCTCGACAAATTTCAGCTGGTTCTGAAAAAGAGATTTCTCTCTAAAATTGAAGAACATTGTTTGACCTTGTTAAAGAGTCTCGGGCCCTAACAATGGACTTAAATAAGCTGTCTATGCTTCATGTTTAAATTTGAGTAATTCAACAGTTATATATACTCGATATCCAGATATTTATTGACTCATCGCAAGATCGCTAAAACTATCAGACGTGAACACTCAAAATTTGGTACAAATACTACATCGTTAATTTAGAGGTCAGCTAAGAATAGATTCTCAAAATTCTTACTCCAAAGGGAGTAGCAGGATTGTTATGACCGGCAAAGCGAGCGAAGAACAGCTATTAAATAATATAGAGCCACTATTAGCATCCATTTCTACCACTAAACGGTTGTGTAAAAATCCTAAGTAATTATCCATGAACGTCTTATAGCTTCATTAAAATAACTCTTAATAAAAAATGGAAAATATACATATATATTAATAGTTTTTTTAATCAATTAAGCTACTAGTGTCTTTGCGCGACACACAACAAAGCTAGGCTGTACGTACAAACAAGGACACGTGTCAAACTTATTACTTCGTGCTTACTATACAACAAACAAACAAACGTGTACACCATTAGTAGAGCTGACTGTGACGTATCCGCATTGTTGTGAATAACATACAGACAGACAGACAGACAGACACAAGTTCACATATAAGTTTCAGTTTGCGACCCCAACGCTCCGCTTGTTCGTTATCGTGATCGCGAACGATTGTCTCGCTTCGAACGGAACCGGTGGCGGCGGGGGAGCCCTGATAACTGTTGACCTTACTGAAAACGTGTTTAACTTTGAACAACATTAACACATCCAGTGCTCACCACTCGGATCCGAGCGAGCAGCCGTTTACGACGTGCTGATGATAGACCAGCTTAACCTTCAAAGTCACCAGCATCAAAGCGAGGTTTAAGTGAGTCAAACGGTAAAACCCTATTATTCAATGTAAGGGAATGAGTTCTATGTTTAGAGGTATCCTCACAGGAGTGAAGAAGTGAAAGGTACGCGTGATACATCTGCTTAATCTTCAAAGTTACCAGATCCAGATATTGGTTCCTTAGCATCGAAGTCAATGCCTCGCCAACTATAATTTGACGGAAATGGTAATTTGGAATTCAATAAGGAATTGACTGTCATGCCATCTATAGTACAAGACTATGCAAATTTTCTTCCTGATACACCAGAGAGTCTTTTCATAGATAACCCCCAATGCCTATCGTATATCGTCTGAGATCTGATGCGATCACTCCAAACTTGTTCGGCCTCTGGGATACTGTGTGCCGAGCACTCGGATCCGAAAAATGTTTTTTTTTTTAATAAAATAACATACATTCATCCATATTTTCAAACTTTCATATATATACTCAATCAAAATTCGCTTTAAAAATATTTATCTCCCAGTTATTATTTTTTTTTATTTCGTAAGCAGTAAATGTGTTAACTATTATATTACTATTACAAGGAGATTTAAACCAGCATCAAATGACACGGATTGTAGCAGTCGGTTGACAGTGCGAGAGGGTGGTAACTACCCAGACGGATAAGCAAAAACCTTGCCACAATCTAAACTAAAGCGAGCTGTTAACTTCTGCGACTGTCGAAACTTACGGGTTAATTAATAATGATGATAAATACCCCATTCTACGTATTTACTAATGGAAAACCCTGGAAGTTTAAAACACTTGCCTTTACGCTCGTAAATAACCTTCAGTTTAACCCATTAAAAAGATGCAGTACTTAAATCTACTTTTTAGGGACAGCTTTACAAGTTAACAGATCCGTTAACTGAATTAAGTTCAAGTCAAATTTGAATGGTTTTTACGCGGGTGAAATCAGCTTGTTTGGATTGTTCGTTATCTATTAATTCCATGGTAACAGCACCAGCTTTCTATGCCACAATTACCAGTGGCCTGCTAGCACGAATTCCCAGCGTAGCATATCTAAAGTTTTGGGAAGAATTAACCGGTAACTTATGCATGTGGAGCTCATGCGGGTCCCGTCTTACTTTTCTTGTTCGAATAGTTGTGAACTACGTAATGATACAGGGAGCGACGGTAGACGCAACTGACTTCCAGTTTGACATAACAATAATCTACAAAAACATGAAACTACACTCAATATATACAACACAAATAACTTCATCGTCATCACCATGAGGTGCATTCTTCAAACTTTAGTTCAGCGGTTAAATCGAAGAGAGTAATAACCAATTGAAAATTTAATGAATTATTTTCAAGAGCTCACTGCCGATTTAGAATACCATGGTAAGGTTTACCATGTAGTATAACATCACTAGTTTTAATACCTTACACTTTAACTTGATTACATTTCCAAATTCAGACAATAAAAACCTTCTTCTTTAAACGCCATCTCTAAACAACGGTTGCCTAGCAACACAGTATCAAACCTTAAACGTGGATGCTCAAATTAATGAATCTGTGAAACCCTTAGCGTAGATTCAACAGCTATCATATTCTTACTTTAAAACATCATTTTCGTACTTTCAAGTAGCGACGAGACGAGCGATACGTTCACCTGATGTTAAGTGATACGCCTGCCCATAACGATGTGGCGCTAGTTAAGATGGTGTACTCTGCACCTCGCGCTTACCGCTCTGAGACAAGACATTAATTGTCATCGCCATAATTATTTCACTAGCTACAGCGCTCTTCAAACTGCAACATAGTAATATTCCCACACTACTGTTTGCCGGCTGCTATGCGCTGCGCTGCTATGTACATAGATGGTCTCCGACAACGGAGACATCACCAGTACCATCTTAAAAGGATCTTATAAACAAGAAATAAAACAAACAAGGGAATAAATAGAAACTTAAATATACTTAAACAGAATGTCCTCGTATGAAGTGTTTCCGGCCTAGTGATTCGCATTCAGTTAGTCTTTTGCTTTATCGATTTTTCAGTCACCGAAAAACCATTAGTTTTTTGGGGACCATCTCCAAAGAAGTTTCCATCCATTGCGTAGAAATTTACTAAACCAGTGACGGGCGCTTCCACCAGGAACCACAGCAGAACTGCCACCGTGAAGCTGCCGACGATTAATGTCGCCAACATGTTCAGCTGCCGAGTTAATTATTAAACAACATTGTTAAACTAAAACAAAACTCTTCGGGAAGCCTCACCCTAAAGTAACTAAATTTAAATAGGGTCTTCTGGAGAACATGCTCCTGTACCATACAAGAAAGTTTCGAATCATTTAAAACTTCTATATGCATAGCTCATAGCTCGCTAGCCTAATGGTTTGAGCGCGCGACCTTCACTGCCAAGGTCGCGGGTTCGACCCTCGACAAATACCGATGACTTTGAATGAATTAGAATTTATTCTGAGGTGAGTGTGAGGTCAGCAATCCGCATTGGGCCCGCGCGGTCACTATGGCTCATAGCCCTCAAATTGTGCGTAGGCCTGTGCCCCAACAGTAGTGACGTAAATTGGCTGCTGAGAGAGATGTAGATTTAGATCTAAACCAACGTACGCGTTCAAAATTGCGAATCGTTTAACTGATTCGATTACTTAACAGCTGTTAAAAAGAGTACGTGTTAACCGTTGTTGATTTTGCACAAAATAAAGTGTTTTTGTTATATATCTCTCATGCCGAGAAGCACAGCATGAGAGGGCGGGTATGTAAAAATGAAATGATACGCACCAAATTTGGATGACAGCGATTATAAAGAAAGGATAGCTGGCACTTTGCGTACTCGAGGAACTGATAATACAATAGATGAAATAAAACTTACCGTTGTCAATGAAGAGACCTCTATTAGTTCGGTCTTTGTGCTCGTGTACAGTCTTGTGATGGTTAAGTGCACTATGAACGCGCAATAGGACAGCCGGCTCAGCGGCAACCATCCACTCCATTCGAAGAGCCCCCGGTATACCGCTGAATATTATTCAAAATTTATTATAACTTAGCTGTAGGTTCTTAAAATTAACTTAGTCCTTCATTAACAAATTAATTGTCCACTCTTAGTATTTCTTGTAATGTTATCGTGAAATACATCAAAAGTTAGACGTGATTAAACAATAATTAAAGTTTAATTAACATAAAATTACGAAACTTTGTATAAATCCAAATATGTAATAACTTCAAGCTCCCAGTGTATTAATTTTTTTTATCTTTTTCACGATTATTAGATTTAGTCACAATATGTTTCACCTATAAATCCATCCGCCTACAATGTAGCCCTCTGGAGCTGCTAACAGCCTGACATTTTATAGCTGGTAGTTGTCAAATTCAACAACTATGTACTAGTGATAAATGTGATAATCTTAGAAAAGGAATAAAATTGTAAAGTCCGTACTTTCATATTTAAACACCATTCCAAATATCAAAATCGCGACCATCAGTCCAAAGATTGGCTTGGCGAAAGTGGCGAACAGAAC
The DNA here is from genome assembly GCA_029030555.1 of Ornithoptera alexandrae. Taxonomy (NCBI): domain Eukaryota; kingdom Metazoa; phylum Arthropoda; class Insecta; order Lepidoptera; family Papilionidae; genus Ornithoptera; species Ornithoptera alexandrae. The sequence goes on along the minus strand of JARDVY010000077.1, from coordinate 568,859 downwards.
TCGGAGCAGTATACCCCTCGGTGTATGGTAAAAGATGCTACCCAGGAGAATTGGAATGCAGCAAGCTGGCAATAGTAACCAATAGACGATGCGGTATTTCTGTAAGAAGAAATAACAAAATAGATTGATGAAATTTACAAATCTGCTAGTGTTGATGCTGTGAGGTACACTATGGACATCAAGACGTCGTAGGAAAACAGTCGTTTGATTTGAATTCCTTACCTTATATTTATCAACTTGGAAGTTGTTGTTTTGCAAATAATAGATTAAGTATCCAAGCATAAGTCCAATAAAGTAACAGGGCAGGTTTGTGTATCCTTTTTTGTACACTGCATTGAAAGTTGGATCAGTTCCGAAGAAACTCCGAATGTTTCTGTAAGAACATCAACACGGTTGCTGTTGTATATGCAATACTTTTGGTGGATATTGCCACAGGAAACAGTAACTTTAACCATGGACAATAGACAGTTAATATTAATATTATGGGTCAAACTAAATCGTGGCGTCAATGATAGCATTAAAGTAATCAGTTAATGCTTATTAAAAGATGAGTACAGTAAACTAACTGGTAACAGATCTGAAATAAAAAAGGCTTCTACCATAAGGTTTATGAACATGAACTTCATCAAACCTTATCCAGTTTCGAATATACATCGACTGAATGTTGCTGCCATTTTACTGTTTATTTCTGAATAATAAGTATGCGTTTGGTGATTGGAAGGAATATATTAATAGTAAATAATGAATAGTCTAAATTTATTTAAATTCTCAAAACTATTATGATAAATTTTATAAATCTTTCAATTTCATAGTTTCTCCACATTTGTCTGCTGGTAGACATGGAATCTTGGCAACACTTATGACGGTCAAAATTCTTGCTAAACTTGGTATAATGATAGAAGTATAAGTAAATAATATAAACTTAACTTACTCTGGTGATAGAATGATTAATGCATCCAGATCGAGGATATAAGTAACGACTGCGGGGATGAACAAACTTACTAGAAATGAAAGCGTAAGTGTTAACTTTTTCCTATTACTATTTCTTGACAGGAAGTAGATGAAAAAGCCGCAGCAGTAAAGCTGCATATCAGCAGCAAGATGCCTGAAATATTAATGTAAATAATGTGATCTTTTTCTTAAGGTGCCTCTCCGACTACCGGAGGTTGGCGGTCAGTAACCATATTTCGCCCGGTCTCTTGCGAGGCGGAACAGTTGAACGACACTCATGATCCTGGTCTACTTCCTTATTTTACGCAGCCACGATTAATAAAATAATATGATACTAGATTAAAATTATATTTTGAATATTTTATAAAATTTATTTTCAACGACGATGTGGACGTCTATTGGCTGATGATGTGAAGCTCGTGGATGGGCGAAAGGATAGAAAAAGATCACAAAAGAGATAGACCAATTGTATAACGGGTGACATACATAAAAAGGAGCGAGTCGGTTGAATTGATAAAAGGTAATGGAAGAAGAAAACAAGTAATGCTAATACCGCTTGAAGTGGTATCGGGGCAGGAAAATGATGAATAAAATACAGCTGTCTTAGCATTACGAAGGAATCACCCACAATATTTAGATCGTAACAACAGCAACAGAAGGTGATTGTTTTAGCAGGAGCGCCTTTTTCAAAACGTAAAACTAATCTATATATTATGTAATATGGAAAATAAAAGCAGATAACAGTATTTTGTGGAAGACATTAAGAAAACGGCTATATCCCGCAGTGAATTAATAAAGGCTGGTGTGATGTATTAAGTGTTAATGATAACGAAGATGATGATTTGTAATATATATAAGTTCCTTCTACAATTTGAAAGGATCAAAGCTGTATATAAAATCAACAACGAAAACTAATGCAATACAAATTCAGGTGGTTAAGCGGCGGGTCATATTTGCGTATACTGTTAAAGTTATGCAAACAAATTTGTTTTACTCCATTTGAGGTTATTTTCCGTTGTCTGTCGTTTTTTAAAATTTGCTGGTACAGTTTTTAAAGTTGTTTAGATAAATCTCACCAAGTGTGCGGCAAACATTGTGAGTTGAAAGCGTAATTATTCATATACACGAGACTCAACCATCCGCGTTGTCGGCAGTCGTTTATTTCTTCACCAATGGCGACCTGAAACCGGCAAAAGCTAAAACTAAATCAACATTTATATACAAAGAGTAATTATAGCCTGTTTTTAATACTTAACATAATCCACTTGAAATTATCTATTTAGATAAACCACAAAAGACATGTACGTTTTGTAAATCTGTTGTTCCAAGAACGACAGTATTCGTGGTCACGTCACCAACTGTGTTACAGTAGGCCCGGCGTTCCAGTGGCGGGATCCTTTTGTGAGCTATTTATTTATTCTTAAATACGAACATGATTCAGATAATAAAAACTGTTTTACCTCCCAGAATGGACCGGATTTCAAAAACCGTACCCAAGTCGCAGTCATCAGTATCGCCATTGCGTATGGTGGAGTTAGTCTGCAAAAAGGCATTAGAAATTTCAACATGAAGTGCTAGGTTTTGATCAGGAAATCTCTGATCTGCATTGTTATTATTGAATTATTTTAATGGCTCTATATTTTCATTTCGGGATTCCTTGTTGTGTAACTTGGTACATTGTTTTTGGCCCTATTTAGTTAAAACTACCATCTCAAATTATAAATTTATTTTTATAAATGCATTTCTCTGTTCCGGTTACCAACATTTGAGTGTCATGGTATTCTGAACGACCACGCCTCACCCTCTATGTCCTCGTTGTCAGTTATCAACGAAACATGTTGTTTTTATTTGGGGCAAAATTTATGTAGAAGTAATAGCTACATTTTTCCAGATCTCATAAAAATTGTTCCTACCGTATCTTCTTTCTTACCTTATCCATTTAAGTGCAATCGCTTTAGGCAGAAGATAATAACTAATTTTATTGTTCTCAAAATATAGTTGCAGTTTGTATGTCAACAGCATCCCAGAAATAACTAAATAAGTCTGGACAAGCAAATTGCCGTTCAGGAATATATAGTTAGGTAAGTAGTTATAATACTGAAAAAAAAATGATTTTGCAAGTTTCTATATTTTCACTTTCGTTTTTTTTCATCATCATTATAAGCCGATACACTTCCACTGCTGGACATATAAGCCTCACTCAAAGACCTCCACATCGATCGGACCTGCGCTGCCCTGGTTCCGACGCCTTGGCAACGCCTGTCACAGTCGGGATGGTCACCGATACCACTGGGCATTGCTTGTAGGGGTTCTTATGGGAGGATTAGGACATTTCTCACCACACTGGCCCAATGCGGGTTGATGGCAGCCTCGTTTGTTGTTTAGCAGAGTGCACCATGAGCAGGTAAGATTGACTTAGATCCCGAGAATTATTGTGCGAAACCTTTTACACCCTTGTTTTTTTATTGATACTAATTATCTAATTAGCCTATAAATAAGACATAGTTGTGATTTTGCTGTACTATTACGATTATAAATAAATAAATTATTAAAACTTACGTCTTCATGTAAATGAATATTTTTCATCGTCTTTAAATATGGTTCCCCGCTGTGTCCAGTTATTACTAAACAGACCATTAAAGCTCTGAAATTATACCATAGCAAGAAATATTTAATGATTAGCACGTATAGACGATGCCATGGCAACAAGTAGTGTCGGCGAATTGATTCCTTCAGTCTTCTCTTTCTTTTTGATGATAGAAAATGGTTAAGCCAATTACAATAAAACTGTGATAAGTTCACTTACTTCACTCCGTGCAAAAACTTGAATAGTTTTCTGCGAGATTCGGTGACTTCTTCATAAGGTGCAGTCAAACGTTTCCAATTATTTATTAAGGAAAAATTTATAAGTAACGAATGAACTGGAAAAAATATCATTATTTTTTTTTGTTAGATCAAAATATTCTAATTTCGTTTCCAGAAAATTACATGTAATAACGCAGTACCTTCAATATCTTAGACAATATCTTTGAAAGACTTATAACAATCCCCCAACGCTAATTCACCCAGTTAAATCAGGAAGAGAGAGGAGATATGGAAAAGTACAAACGATCACATTTTTTATGTTGCTTATAATTTATAAAATTTTTAGGGAACTCTAAATTGTTTTTAGAATTTTAGTTCCAGTCGTCCAGAATACACATACACACAGAATTCTATAAAGTATGAGGTACATAATAACAAGTAGAAACAGAAATGGTTCAAACCTTTACAGCCTGATGTTGTAAATAATGTATCAATAAAACTTCCAACGACCGTCAGAAAGATGAGTGCGGAAACAACAACAGCCACACAAATGTCTGCGTTGTCTATTTCCGCTCCTTTCGCATCGTATTCATCACAAGAGAATCTGGTAACTAAAGTGCTTAAATTATAGATTGCTTCGAATGACCGATTGAGGCATGCCTCAAGTTGGAGTTTGGAGAAGGCGGCGGCTCCTGTATAGAAGTCTCCACAACTTTCTCTGACACACACACCGCGTCGGAGGTTGCTGTGGTTAAAACGCGTAGTCGTATGCTCCGAATATTTCTGTGAATGCATAGTAATAATTACAGCATATGCTTTAATTAAGTACTCCCACGTTTCTAAGCACGTCGTTAAAAATTGAGTAGATAAACAGAAATCACGACGTTACTGTTACTGTTACTGTTACTGATACATAGTAAGTCTCGACATTCTGAATAAATTGACTTCTAAACTCTGCTTGGTTTGTTTGTGATGACATATTTGACTTGCAATAATTGTTAACTATTTATTTATACAAAAAAACATTAATACTATTCACGTTATCCGGATAATAGTTCTAGGTTATAATTTAGTCTTTTCTATAAATATTTTGAACGCTTTAAAAATTTCTAAAATTCACAAAAAAGCGATGTTAATGAATAGGTATATAATGGTAATAATGAACACATGAATGTAACTGGGTTCAACTTACTTTGATAATCGTCAAGAGTTCGCTGTCACCATCCGAAGTCAATGTAAAGTCCACCATGCAGTACACGTCTCCAGCTTGTTGCAGGCATGAACCGAAGGAGTCTACGCTTAGTAATGGCGGCATTCGAGCATACTCCGATGCTGCAATATAGCTTTGATAATTGGAATTGACTTACAATGAGGCGTATAAAAATCGACAATGTTTTATGGGGTAATGGGCTGGACACATGGAGCGACTGTTGGAATGACATTCCAGAGGAAGCCAAACGATCTGATGACAGTTTCGGAAAGTGATTAGAAAACGGCAGCGCACTGCTGATCGGTGTGAAGACCCTCCTAACCCTAGCGCTTCTTGCGACTGGTAATGACGATGATGTTAATAATATTTTAGATTATCTTGTAGTTGTAATTGTTAATTTTTACATGGAATTTATTAAAAATCTTTAGTTTACTACTCTCCATCTACTAGTTTATTGGTAGAAAATATCTCTTGGTAGAGAATATCTCGAACATAACGACCATTTCCATATAGAGTGCAACGATTACCAGGTTAAAGTGCCACCGGTCAAGTCCTTTTGTTATCTTCAAAAGGTATTAAAGTTTATACGAATTTAACTTAAGACGACAGACAATTAAATAATGACCCGTATAATTACCGTTTGGTTCTAAAACGTAACCGGAACATTTATACACAAATAATAACAAAATAACGAACTCCTTGCGCATGATTACGATAGTTTACAAACATCAGACACTTTTATTGGAGTGGCAAGTTTTGGTTTTGGCAGAATTCTATCTGTATTTATCTTTTCGCGTTTATGAAGTTTTGTACACACACTTGTGAAACGAGTTAAGGTTTTTTAAATTGTGCGTAAAGATTGTCAAGGTTGCTTTTATACCTTTAAATTTCGCAGCGAAGTCCGTACGTCATCAGTAACAAAATTACGTGCAGTTAAAAACCAGTTTCTTCATATAAAATAAACATAAACTTTGAATACATCATGATCATCACGGATACAACAATAAACGAATAGTTTTATATGTTTGTAACAATTCTGCAGAGGATCTATTGCGGAGCTATTGAGACTTCGAAAAAAAGCATCGAACGTCTTCAGGGCAACGATGATGATGATGATGACCTACGGACAATCGATAATATTGATTAGTTCGCGACCATGATTCTGCTTGATTGCAAAAGGAGTTCTTTGATGGTAGAATGCACTAAAACAAGTCTATTTTATTTTCTACGAACTACATTATCATATCTGGACGGATACATTTATGAATTAGGACGTCAAGTCTAGTACGACTAGCTACAGCATCCTTCTAAACCGAACAGGTAGCATTAACTAGGATGATTTTTGTCGCGGGGGAAATCTTAAAAGATACCCTGCTTCTAGGTGAAAGATAAGGTTATATCGGGTTTCTACCCACCAAAACCCCCTCGGTAGTCTCCCTTAGTGCATTAGAAGGGGCTCCGGGATATCCTACAGAACTCACCGGTGCGCCCCTGGTTAAAATATATCACGGAAAGGCAAAGCTCTCCTTAGCACCCGCACGGAGCTACGACAACTACAAGATCACCAAACATTTGCCGTCCTCCTAAGGCTCCTTTATTGAACTCTCAGGGCCCCCACCCTCAAAGCTCTTGAACCCGAAGACCCGTTTAGTCACCTTGTACGACAGGCGAGGAATATTCCTTAGTCGTATTATACAATGGTAGCATTGCGCAGTCGGTTCTCGTCCGATCCTATTCAAATACTCACCAACACACCCGTGTCCGGTTAGTACCTGAGTCAGCCTGAAGGTGACACGTGCCACTCCGCCCGATCTAAGCCAGGCGTCGAAATTTGGCAGACACACGCTTACTGTACGCTGCCGTGAGTACCGCCGCTGTGCAGGCCTTTCTCTCCATACCTCCAAAGCACCGCATCCAGGTGTTCGGCTCCGCCCCGACGAGAACGCAGACGCGTATGCAGTGGTATCTACCTAGACGGTTTCCGGCAACAGAGCCCTACCTAATACTAGTAAAACAATTAATTACATTTCCATACTCGGATACGAGAGACATTCAGCTTATTTAATACTCAAGCATTATCACATAAATAAAGTAACATAACTTGTTCGGAACATCGCAATACTTTATAGAATGCTATAACCTGCCCCGGAATTTTATGTGATTAAATATAAAAAAAAATCTAGCCGACTGTCAGTACAACCGGTTTGTTCTATTTGTAGTCATAAGAAATGAATGGGTAATAAATTAAAGGTGTTATGGATGATGAAGAATTCTACTCGCACTAAAAAAAAAATTCAGAAAATTAAAAATTTCAACTTAAGCATAACTTTGCATTAATTCTACCACTTTGTCATCACACGCGATTGTGTCATTGTGTGTATTTACTGACGGAAGATTTTTTTAATTTTTTACTCAGCGGTTAAGTGTTATAGGTCATATACGACAGAAGTCGGCATTTTTTTTTGGGAAAACAATTGTATATTACACAACCCATCTAACCCGCACTTCAACAGCACGGTATAACATATAAATGTTTTTAATGTAACAATTGATCTCCATCTTACGTTAGGCACGTTGTAATCGGGATGTGAATGGTGACGCAGGATATCCCTACTCTGGCTCACACATGAACACGATAACGAGCAGAATAAAGTGGAAACAAATTCTGTCCAACATAAAATAGGTAAAATGTCTTAATTTGGAATAACTTTAACAATTTTGCTCATTAAATATGTGTTTTATTAAAAACTAACATAAACTTGTTCACTGGTGGGAATCCCGTTTGCCGGCTCCGTTTGTCCGTCCATGCACCACAGCGGTCTGCAGTTCCTAGGCGAAATGGAAAAACAAATAATTTTCCAAATCGAAAGCGCTGCACGTATTTGGCAGATGCCTGACATTGCGCAGCTACCGGATATCCGGCCTGAATATAAAGATATCGCTGTATTTCTCTATGAAAGATATTTCATTCAAAACCGTCTGTTATAAATCCCCATGTGAAATAATTTTTCAGTAAGTCTATCATTTAAATGGTTGTAGATGACCATAATTGAAATTAGAAAAAAAGTTTACTGCGAATTGAGGACCTGTCCTTCATTTTATTGTCAAGTGAAGATAAAAAAACTAATAATTAATTAGTTTAATTAATTATTCAAAATACATCATTAAAAAGAGACAAAAAGTTGTTAAAATGATAAACTTGTATCAGTAATGACTATCGTTCGAAACATTAATATTTTCTTTCGTACGATTTAGGTTCAATTAAACGTTAAAACATAAAAAAACACAAATGTCATTTCATCTTAGGTGAAACGAAGTTCACGTAAACAGAAAACAATAAAGCTGAATGTTGGTTACCATCGTAACCAAGGATGACTTATTTGCATTGTTTATCGCGTCTCGTTATATTCAAACATTCAATTGCATTAACTCGATGTTTTTGTATTTCTCGCAATCACAGATATTGCGAGTTCGTTTTAGATATAGAAATATAGCGTTTGGCAAATATCGTACGACAAATGGTTTCTAGTGGCAAAGTGGAACCTAGGAATTGTCTGTGATCGCTTATCTCCAAAACGAGACTAAAATTAACTTTATCTTATTATAACCATGCTAAAATCCTCACTGTACATATTTCAGATGAAACATCTTCTCAAAATAAAATCGAGGGCAGAACGCTTCATATTCCGGATTGTCCGGCTTTTCTTTCATAGAAATCAGGTTCCGCGGACATTTTCAGTGATTCTCAATTACTTGAAACAAACACTTAACTAAAATGTGTCAATTTATTTGCACGTCATCATTATCATCATCACTATTATCAGCCTTTGTTGGCCGTTATAGTTGGGAGTTTGAGGTGGCTGTGGAGGTCCACGTGGCGATGGTACCATTTGGCACCGGTGGCGATTCGAGTGAACCGACTTTGGAGACCCCGCAGGCTTTTGGAGCGTGGTTCCGCCGAGTGGGCGAAAACTACGCTGGCGTAAGACATTATAAGTCATACACATACCTTGCAAAGGTGAAGCTTGTGCCTGAGAGAGAGCTTGCTCTTCTTGAACAACAGGGGGTATAGCTTGCCCAGCACTTGGGCTGTTTTGTTTCTTGCCTCGCGAATGTGGGCGATGAAGTTGATCCGAGCGTCGAGCGTAACGCTGAAGTATTTAACCGAGTCCCTCCATGGGATGGACTGGCCGAAGAAGGAGATATGGATGAGTTTGTGTCCGCGGTAGATCACCTTCTTGTGAAGGGTCGTGGGCGTTCGGTGAGTGAAGTGAATAGCTGCACTTGTTCCTAGGTTTACGTCCATTCGCTACTCCAGAATCACTCGCCTAGACGAATAGTTGTCGTTTGTAAGCGACTCGATATATAGCCGGAGCTCTGATGGAGTAGTAGAAAGTCGGTGTCGGTAGAAGAGAGCGAGGCTGACGTTGAGACCTTTGAGCAAGTTGCTCGTATAGAGCAAGAATAGAAGCGGAGAGAGGCAAAATCCTTGGGGGGATACCGGCTTTGATCGGTCAGATCGAGGAGAGGGTATGCTCGGCACGGAAACGGAAGGAATGATTCGAAAGAAAAGCTCGGATGATGGTGACAAGTCGGTCTGGCACTTTGTGAGCGTGAAACTTGTATATTAAACCTTCGTGCCAGACTTTATTGAACGCCTTCATGACGTCGAATAGGACGACGCAGGTGTCCATCGAACGCTTGTGCGCGAAGCTGGACAGGATATGTTTAGTCAGCCTTTGGACTCGTTGGACGGAAGAGTGGCTACTCCTGAACCCCAACTGTCCGTCGGAGAGGAAGTTATTCTCTACGGTGAAATGGCGCAGACGCTCTAGAACGATGCTCTCGTAGACTTTGCCTAAGGTGTTTAGTAGACTGATTGGGCGATAGCTATTGGTCCTCGGCTTCTCGGCCTCAGATACCTATCATTACGGCTTCCTTTCAGCCCTAGGAATGAGCAATCGAAAAGCATGATGTTGAAGATGGCCACTAGCAATGATCGGGGGCGGAAGACTTTACCACTTTGTCGAGACCCGGGGCTGATCTGGTTTTGAGCCTCTTGATGACATCTACGATCTCACAGGGGGAGAGCGGTTTTGTAGGGGAACCTTCTGGTGGAAGAGTTACTCTACGGTGCACCTTGTCCTCGAACAATATGAGGTGAGAGGGGCCACTGGTATGGTTGAGGGGCAATGCATTGGCTTTCTAAACTGTCGGCAAGACAATCGGGTTTCTAGGCATCCTCCTAACGCCAAACTCCAAACCTAACCTCGATCGTTAGGGAGGAACCATTGCTCCTTACAAGAGGGTGCATGTGGAGTGTGTTCTCTGCTTTGAGACTGCGGGCCAGACGCCAAAATGCGGCGTTCAAAGGCTCCAAGTCGCAAAGCAGGTGGTCCCATGTATCGGATCTCTTTTACTTGCATTTGAAGGCGGCGTAGTTTTATCCTGCTTTCTTCGAATCTATAGCGAGAGTAAAGTCTCGTTGTAGCGTTCTTGACTCTAATCAGACGTCGAATATCCGCCGAGACAGACCCGAGAAGCTAGTCCGACTCGAGCAACGTCCTTGACGGTCCTTCGAGGGCTGTGTAGATGTGGCGGGACAGCGAGTCGATCGTGCTACGGATTCCGGCCAGGTTACTAATACATTTCTACTTATGTTTTAATAATAACTATTATTAATGAAAAATAAACGAAGAAGTCCCGAGTGGTAATTAATTTTGTACAATTGAATTTACACAGTACTACTTTCAAACAAGGTTCATATTTCAAGAAAAAGCATAAGAGTATTTTAGGATCTGGTTTCTATCTCTGATTTTTAAAAATACTTGTACCAGAGCGCCTTGGTATCGAGTTTTGCTAGTACGGCCCATGCCGAATCAGCACTATATTGATAATGAGCAGAGTAATTCGAAGTACAGAACAAATTAACTAAGTATCCGACTCCGGGCCCGCAGATCTGGCATCCGCGAGCTAAAAAGTCAATGGACACAAACATTTTTGATCATTATATTTTGGATGCGGGCAGCGCCGGATCGATCGTGGTGGAGATCTTTGGGGGAGGCCTATGTCCCGCAGTGGACGTCTGTCGGCTGATAACGATGATTCTTGCATGTGTCATCGTTCACCAAAGATCCCGCACCCTACCTCACTTCAAGACCTATACGACATTAATTATGTGAAATATTAATGAACTACTTTTACCTTCACTCGTTACGAACAACAACTCTATACCAAGGTGGCGCCATCCATCATTCGCGCGGATGTGAAATAACTAATTGGCTGTGATAAAACATTAATTATTACTTTTGTAAGCGTGGCTGATTAGCTCTATGCACAGAAGTATCGCAACGTTTCCGGTCGGTGTAATATTTTTAATATGCCATGCCCGTACCGCATTTCCCTTTGCCGATGCAACCGAATCAAGAGAGCTTGGAATTGGCTATTTCATATTTTTTAATAATTTATTTCATCTGTTTGTTTATTAATTTTATTATTATTTATTTATTTCGTTACCTTATTTATTTATCAGTCATAAATTATTTTCGTCATATAAAATTCATTTACAAGTGAATATCCAAGAATAATTAACGCACGTTTGATTCATTGCCTAGAAAGTACTTTGTTATTCAAACGGTGAATGTTACTGGAACGGAAGGTGAAAAGAATACTAAGAGTCAGCTTTAACTCTTTCCGAAATTCCTTTTAGTTAATTTTAAGTGACACTGCTAAAATTAGAATGTAAAAATTAAATTATAACTAAAATGTATTGGACCCGAACCAAACAACCATTTTGGATGAGTCCTCTGACCTACACTATTCTCCAGTTTAAGTCACAAGGGAGGCTGCTAACCATAAGTCAATATTTGTGGAACGTCTGTCACCGATAAAGCTCTCCTTTAATGTATAAAGTTTGATGAAACTTAATTTTTGGAGTGGAAAGTTTCGATCGGGACAATTACAAAACACCGATCGATTCGGCCTTTCGCTTCCTAATTAAAACATTGTGGATGACTCTCAAAACCCTCTCTAGACGTTCTTAAAACTTTGACGAGGTAATATTAACATACTTCGCGTAATCAGACGGTGCGGTGGTACCTACCTATACTTAAGTAAGAATACCTTAAAGTTGAACATGTTTTTATGCTAGTGGTAGGTGCGTCTGTCTAGATAATTACCACGGTTCATATTCATGGAAGCCTACATCATAAACACAAAAAATTATTGTCTTGATTCAAAGCGATCATCTCAACTAGCGTCTCAATATAGCGCGTATCGGTTAACATCAGGGGAACGTTTAGTCGGGGTGTAATAGATTCCCGCATAACAACTCATTAGATTCAAGCCAACCTCATCAGCTCGTGGTGCACCCTGCTAATCAACAAACCAGGCTATGGCTCTCACCAACCCGTATTAGGTTAGCATGGTGGAAAATAGCACAAATCCTCCTATATGTCCAGCAGTGGACGTCGATCGACTGATGATGGATATGATGAACGTTTAGTTCTTCTCAAAAAAAAGTTTAAAAACTCAATCAATTTCCAACTTTTGATAGGTACAGGGTGGCGCAAAAATAACCTTCCGATGTTTTTTGGCTGTAATTTAAAAAAAAATATGAAAAACTTTGATTCTTGTGGATTATTTTTATTTGGTTTTTAAATTTTTTTACATCAAGGTAAAATTTATAGCATTTTCTGATAGGAGGATTACTTTTGCGCCACCCTATATATACTAGTCGGAGAATAAATAAATACTTCCATCGTGCTTCCTCATCCGGCGCGTTGAGACGAAAGGTTTACAACAACTGCTTACGAAACAATTATCTTTTACAAAATGGAAATCCTTGCAAAATTTACACAGAGTTAAACTCTTCACTTCTATGCTATCATGGTTTGTGTGGCCATATCCGAGAAGATTCGTCTTAAAGACCAGTTCTCTATTACAATTTAAAAAATAATTCTTTATGTGTACCAACCCCTGGCCGCCGCCATCATTGCCGTGGAATTTACTGTTTTTAATAACATTGACATTGTTCCTGGATCCAGCGACGCCGCCATTAAATTTCGGAACTCTAAATGAAATTTCCGGAATCCACACAAAAGTTTTATTCTTTGTTAGGGGTGTAAAAGAGATTTTTTCAGTGAGGGATTAAGCCAGATTTCAACTTAACACGAGCTTTATATTCCTGCGTTATACGCGAAAATGAATAAAGTTCCAATAAATAATAGCACCGAATACGAATGAATCTAGAAAAATTAAAAACTAGTGAACTATTCAAAAACTATTAAAAATTCCTCTACAATAGAACTGGAACTTTGTGTTCCGGTTAATTTCTTACGGAATGATATTGATTGTGGAAATGGGATACAGAGAAAGACAGGAAGAGAGAAGATTTATTTACAATTTTTATTGATTGAAATAAATGAGATAAAGTACTATAAATAAGATTTTAATAAAAATAAAAAAGGTCTTTGATGTATAAAAAGACTACACGAAGCCGTTTTGTGTCATTCTCTGACAGCTGAAACTGTGCAAACAATAAGGTGTGTGTTTGTGTCATCTTGGTTACGCTCTTTCATTTCATAAACTAAAACTCGCAACCTGATAAAACACGAGGAATACGAAATAAATATTTTAATTTCTGGTTTCGTTTATGTACTGAAAACATAATTTTTTTGTTAATAACATATTTTATAGTTGTATCTGTGATATAGGATAGCCATTAGAGACATTAATAATATTTTTAATAACTGCCGGTAGTTCTATGTAACCGGTGACCGTCAAACAGTAGTGTGCAAATATTACTGTGCTCCGGTTTGAAGGGCATTGCAACCATTATAAATACACTGGTGTAAACGTGGCTCGACATCTTATGTCTCCGGCGACGAGCGCAATGTGGTGCTGCGTATACCATCCTAACTAGGGCGGAGATGTTATGGACGTATCACTTACCATCAAGTGTACGTCCCTCTCGTCTCGTCAGTTATATGAATAAAAAAAATTAATGTGAGATACTGTATAGATATTATGAGAACAAATTGAATGTTCAACTGTCAAGCGCAAAACCTTTTCAGCGACGAAGCAACAAATCTCTCTGAAATTGGAAAGTAGGTCGCCGTATAAATACTAGGGGTGGGCTATCTCTTTGTTCATTTAAATGTTGTTACCATTTTTAGGCGGCTAATCGTTTCGCGAGAGTCCTAATAAATCTTCCGCACCGGCGGCCCGAGTTAAATGCTTCAGATTTCACTGCCTCCAACACAATTAGACTCTCCTCGGCCAACTGCCGCCGCCAATTCAAATTAATCATTCGGATTGTTTACGAATCTTGTCCCGGATCCGCGGCCGCACACACAAATATATTATTAATATTTAAATAATCGATTATTTTATGAAATAATCGATTATTTTATGAAATAATCGATTATGTATATTGATTTATTTTCATCGCGATATCTATTCCTAAAGTAAATAACTGAAAATATTAGGTGTTTCATATTGTCATGGCACCTCCGTTTAGGGAAATTCTTTTTTCTTTATTGAATTAATCGAAGAGATGATCAAGACGTTCACCTGATGGTAAGTGTTACGCGTGCCCTTAAAAATGTGGCGTAAGAATGTTATAAAAACCACCATATTGCGCACGTCGACTTGAGACATCAAATGCTGACTAATAATTAGTTACAGTCATTACTATGCAAAAATTACTGTGTTCTGGTTTGAGGGATGTTGTAGCAAAAGAAATTACTGGGGTAAATAGACTTAGCATATTACGTCTCAAGACGACGAGAGAAGTGTGGTGCACTGTATATCGGCCTACTTAGCATCACCTTATGGGCGGGCGCCTCACTTATTATCAGGTGAACGTCGCGCTCGTCGCATCGCTCCATGAATAAAAACAAGTCAAGAAGTTAGTTGGCCTTTTTTTGGTTTCGGGGGGAAATCTTCGAAAGATACCCTGCTCCTGGGGGGAAGTCAGGGTTATGTGAAACTCTTGCTTACTAAAACCGCCTCGGTGGTCTGCATCAGTGTATTTTCAAAGCCCCTGGGATCTCTTACAGATCACACCGGCGCCCCTCTACTCTTTGTGTTAGCACGTCTCTGAGGAGACATCGCTGAGCCATATGCTGTCCCACGCGAGTTCGCTTGTTGAGTGATAAGGGCCCCCACCCTCGAGGCCCGCGAAAATCCTAGATCCTTTTAGTCGCGTTCTACGTCAGGCTAACCTTAGTACTATTACTTACTAGCCCGAGACTATAGATCTGAATATTTTCCATATGAACCGCTTCACGATTTTGTGTGTCATCCTCGTGCAGGTGCAACGTTAATCTTCTCTGTATCATACCATCTTTAGTACATGTACTGCCGGGCAAGTATCAAGATTAGTTGACTTATGCACAATTTGAAGCCCTCTATCGATCGCTCGCATAATCGGCAGTACTGTTATAGAATATAAATAGATATATTTACACTCGTACATACAATAGAGGTGTAAGGGGTTCAGCATAACATCTCACGGGACACAAGCCAACCTCACCTGCTCGTGGCGCACCCTGCTAATCAACAAACGAGGCTCTGGCTCCCACCAAACGGCATTGGCCAGCGTGGTTAGAAATGGCCCAAATCCCCCCACATGACATACCACTGCCCCTAGTGAGACAGACCGGAGGTCAAACTGGCTGTATGTGGAAATCTTTGGGGGAGACCTATATCCAGCAGTGAACGTCAATCCGCTGATGATGATTACAATACATATTTTTTTTATTCAAATTTATTCGTTTTTTTTTTGCGATCTGAAGGTTTTTAAATTTGTCATTGTTTAACTTTAACTGCTCATTATTTGTTTCTCGTAATAATTAATTGTTATTTTTAATTAGGTTTTAACTGCGGGTGTAAACGGAATTGGAGTTATTTAAAACAAAATTAAAAATCAAGTTCAAAGACTTCACTGGAATTCCAGTGTACCTTTTTTGCTAACAACACGATATTATGGGCAAACGTATCACTTACCATCAGGTGAACGTCTTATTCGTTCGATAACATTACTCTGTATATTTATTTTTTTTCATCATCATCAGCCGATAGACGTCTACTGCTGGATGTAGGCCTCTCCCAAATATCTCCACGTAGATCGGTCCCGCGATGTTCGCATGCAGTAGGTTCCCGCGATTCTCACCAGATCGTCGGTCCGCCTTGCTTGGCCTCTCAATGATTATTCATTTTGTTTAATAAATATATTTTTGATTTCACATCATATTAAGCAACAGCGAAGCCGTAGATAGTTAATTCCTTGCACAGAATATTCCAGCCGTCATACGTTGAGAGCCGAAACACAGAGATGCTGTTATAGCAAAAGATTTACAAAACGAAGACTGTAGCTACCCTTACCCTTCGTATAGTAAGTCATTATCAAAAAGTAGGACAAAGCACCCTTAATTTCATGAAAGTTCCACACAGTGTAACGAAAAACATTAATTTATAAAAATAAATTAATAATTGTATAAAATAAATATTAAATAATAAGAGCGTTTAAATTGCTCAAAAAAAAAATTATTAAAATTTATAAAGTTGAAAGTATAATTTAGCGAAACCTAAAAAGAGTGAAATAGACGTGTCTCTAAAGTATAAAACTATGCAAAAATATATTTAACAAACTTTACTCTATGACTAAAATACGAAAATGTATAAAGAAGTTAAGTTTAAAAGAGATTCATTATAATAACTGAAAAAGTTTAAGTCCAATAGGTGGGTGTTCGTGAAATGGTCTAAGCACATAATAAGTAATTGTTCGTGTATCGACCGGCTGTATGGGCGGCGGAGACTCCTACGTACACACGGGCTCCGGACTGTGGACATGTACTGCGCACGTGGCGAATGTAAGCATTTGCTTCGAGCAAATTGATTGAAATATTGATTGGAGATTATTACTGACCTCCGCACACTGCAAAGATGTATAGGGATGGTGTACTGTATAGTATACCGATTGAAATATTGATTGGAGATTATTACTGACCTCCGCACACACTGCAAAGATGTATAGGGATGGTGTACTGTATAGTATACCGATTGAAATATTGATTGGAGATTATTACTGACCTCCGCACACACTGCAAAGATGTATAGGGATGGTGTACTGTATAGTATACCGATTGAAATATTGATTGGAGATTATTACTGACCTCCGCACACACTGCAAAGATGTATAGGGATGGTGTACTGTATAGTATACCGATTGAAATATTGATTGGAGATTATTACTGACCTCCGCACACACTGCAAAGATGTATAGGGATGGTGTACTGTATAGTATACCGATTGAAATATTGATTGGAGATTATTACTGACCTCCGCACACACTGCAAAGATGTATAGGGATGGTGTACTGTATAGTATACCGATTGAAATATTGATTGGAGATTATTACTGACCTCCGCACACACTGCAAAGATGTATAGGGATGGTGTACTGTATAGTATACCGATTGAAATATTGATTGGAGATTATTACTGACCTCCGCACACACTGCAAAGATGTATAGGGATGGTGTACTGTATAGTATACCGATTGAAATATTGATTGGAGATTATTACTGACCTCCGCACACACTGCAAAGATGTATAGGGATGGTGTACTGTATAGTATACCGATTGAAATATTGATTGGAGATTATTACTGACCTCCGCACACACTGCAAAGATGTATAGGGATGGTGTACTGTATAGTATACCGATTGAAATATTGATTGGAGATTATTACTGACCTCCGCACACACTGCAAAGATGTATAGGGATGGTGTACTGTATAGTATACCGATTGAAATATTGATTGGAGATTATTACTGACCTCCGCACACACTGCAAAGATGTATAGGGATGGTGTACTGTATAGTATACCGATTGAAATATTGATTGGAGATTATTACTGACCTCCGCACACACTGCAAAGATGTATAGGGATGGTGTACTGTATAGTATACCGATTGAAATATTGATTGGAGATTATTACTGACCTCCGCACACACTGCAAAGATGTATAGGGATGGTGTACTGTATAGTATACCGATTGAAATATTGATTGGAGATTATTACTGACCTCCGCACACACTGCAAAGATGTATAGGGATGGTGTACTGTATAGTATACCGATTGAAATATTGATTGGAGATTATTACTGACCTCCGCACACACTGCAAAGATGTATAGGGATGGTGTACTGTATAGTATACCGATTGAAATATTGATTGGAGATTATTACTGACCTCCGCACACTGCAAAGATGTATAGGGATGGTGTACTGTATAGTATACCGATTGAAATATTGATTGGAGATTATTACTGACCTCCGCACACTGCAAAGATGTATAGGGATGGTGTACTGTATAGTATACCGATTGAAATATTGATTGGAGATTATTACTGACCTCCGCACACACTGCAAAGATGTATAGGGATGGTGTACTGTATAGTATACCGATTGAAATATTGATTGGAGATTATTACTGACCTCCGCACACACTGCAAAGATGTATAGGGATGGTGTACTGTATAGTATACCGATTGAAATATTGATTGGAGATTATTACTGACCTCCGCACACTGCAAAGATGTATAGGGATGGTGTACTGTATAGTATACCGATTGAAATATTGATTGGAGATTATTACTGACCTCCGCACACACTGCAAAGATGTATAGGGATGGTGTACTGTATAGTATACCGATTGAAATATTGATTGGAGATTATTACTGACCTCCGCACACTGCAAAGATGTATAGGGATGGTGTACTGTATAGTATACCGATTGAAATATTGATTGGAGATTATTACTGACCTCCGCACACACTGCAAAGATGTATAGGGATGGTGTACTGTATAGTATACCGATTGAAATATTGATTGGAGATTATTACTGACCTCCGCACACACTGCAAAGATGTATAGGGATGGTGTACTGTATAGTATACCGATTGAAATATTGATTGGAGATTATTACTGACCTCCGCACACTGCAAAGATGTATAGGGATGGTGTACTGTATAGTATACCGATTGAAATATTGATTGGAGATTATTACTGACCTCCGCACACTGCAAAGATGTATAGGGATGGTGTACTGTATAGTATACCGATTGAAATATTGATTGGAGATTATTACTGACCTCCGCACACACTGCAAAGATGTATAGGGATGGTGTACTGTATAGTATACCGATTGAAATATTGATTGGAGATTATTACTGACCTCCGCACACACTGCAAAGATGTATAGGGATGGTGTACTGTATTGTATACCGATTGAAATATTGATTGGAGATTATTACTGACCTCCGCACACACTGCAAAGATGTATAGGGATGGTGTACTGTATAGTATACCGATTGAAATATTGATTGGAGATTATTACTGACCTCCGCACACTGCAAAGATGTATAGGGATGGTGTACTGTATAGTATACCGATTGAAATATTGATTGGAGATTATTACTGACCTCCGCACACACTGCAAAGATGTATAGGGATGGTGTACTGTATTGTATACCGATTGAAATATTGATTGGAGATTATTACTGACCTCCGCACACACTGCAAAGATGTATAGGGATGGTGTACTGTATAGTATACCGATTGAAATATTGATTGGAGATTATTACTGACCTCCGCACACACTGCAAAGATGTATAGGGATGGTGTACTGTATAGTATACCGATTGAAATATTGATTGGAGATTATTACTGACCTCCGCACACTGCAAAGATGTATAGGGATGGTGTACTGTATAGTATACCGATTGAAATCCTAAAAAATATAAAAGTACAAATGTCATAGTAGGGTGAAAAATTATGAAAGTGTAAGAGTGTGAAAGTCTCTAGTGATGAGTTATAAAGGATGTATCGGTTCGAATCCCGGAAAAATATGAAAATGCAAATAATAATGTATTATGATAGAGTATGATAATGTAAGAGTGTGAAGGTCTTGATTAATGAGATTTATAGTGTATACGGGTTCGAAACCGTGTAAAATGGTGCATGGCAAATTTAACGTATAACATCAAGTTGATAAAGGAGGTGAGATACCAGCCGGGTGTAGTTGGTGATTATTCAGGTAACTACTTGATTATACTCCGGTTCGGGAAGTGTTAGATAGCACTTCGGTGATATCGAAATACTCAGAACCATGTTTTGTGGCTTCCGCTCTGTGATACATGGGTGCTCGGCGTCTTAGTGGCTTGCCGCTGTGACACGTCGTGTGTAATCACATTTGTTTACTCCGAAGTCGACTCGAACTGTGTCGATGCAAATATTGGTACTGCGTCTTGTCGTAGCGTAACGTTTGCGTCGTTGCTGAACTGATGTGACTTGCGGATTCGTTTGGTTCAGGACTTTTGCAAGATATTGACGTCTGCTGTGATGTCATGTGCGTCTTTCGCCTCGCATTATGGTTTGACACTCTATCTTGTTAATTTTTCCAATTCGGCTCCCTTGATGACGGGGCTGCAGACTGTCTGCCCTCCCTATTTTATGAATTTTGTAAATGAAGGCCTCAATAGCTCCCCATGTTGTAAGATATGTGGCGAGTTGTCGGTGGCCGAGACAAACTTGATCAAAACAACATTTTACTCAACGACAAAGACTCTATGCCTGATGGCTCATAATAAAATTGATATTTATTGGCTATATCCACTACAGCAATGGCGGAGATATGCATTTGCTTCATGTATGGTGATTGCTGGTGGGAGTACGACCTCTCAAAGCTGTGATGTAATCGCTTTGCCATTTCGTAAGGAGAGGTTTCATGATCCTGGTCAAAATATGATTATATGAGATCGTAAATATTGTTAAAAGATTTCTTTTATAATTTAATTTATTAAAAGAGGGAAAGAATTACAACAGCGAAATCTTTTTAAATGTATGGTAATCATATATTTGTCATAACGTAAGTGAAGATTTAAGGAACGGATGTAGCAGGCAAGGGGAGGTTATTGGTTATGAGGCTTTGAATTTTAGGCGGCGTCCAGAGCAATTATTATGGATGATAAACAAATAAGACAAATTATATAGGTTGTTACTCTAGCACTGATTTAGCGCGGTAGAGAAAACTAATAATTGGGTAAAACTCGCATTGCAGATTATCGTAGTCTAGTATGCCACACCATGCACAGCCTCCTTGTCAAATATAAAACACCAAGTAAAGTCAAGCTAAAGTCTTAGCCCATTCTTAATAAAAAAATTAAAGCTACATTTATTTTTAGTAGGGGGTTTAAGAAGTCTCGCATAACAACTCACGGGACCCAAGCCAACCTCACCTGCTGGTGGTGCACCCTGCTAATCAACAAACGAGCCTCTGGCTCCCACCAACCCGCATTGAGCCAGCGTGGTGGGAAGTGGCCCACAACCCCCCATATGAAACCCTACACTTGACGGCCCGTGGTGCCCAGTGATGCGGGCGACAGGACCGATCGATGTGGGGATCTTTGGAGGAGGCCTATATCCAGCAATGGACGTCGGCTGCTGGTGGTATTGTTTTAGTGTATCAGCGAAAGTGTAGTTCCAGGATTTTGATATCATTTAGCTTGCATTTGCATGAATATACCAACTAATTATTACCGATAACTCCTTTTCTATTGTAAACTCGCCGGCGGATATCCGGCTCGCAGCGCGTCGCTCTCTTTATTTTCTCGAATGTTCTAGCACTACATTCAATCGCAATGATATTTGTAAGGATATTGCTTTAACAGTGTCAGTACTGATAAGGAATTTATGTCCCTCCAGTTCACTGTTCAAAACGCAGTGGGTCAGCGCTGACCGACCCTCCAATACATCGACGCAGTGTCGAGAGCGCCACGCGCCCGCCCTCCTCCACCGCCTGCCACCAGGGCGCCTGAACTCAGCTGATTTATTGATGTAATGCAGCCAGCGAGTTTAGAACAAGTTCACTAACAGCCACGGCTCGACAGCTCGAATGAAATACATCAACACATCGTAAGATGCAAAGTTAATCCGTGGGACTGCGGTTCAGCGCTGGGTTAAGTTTTTTTAATATTATACGTGTGTAAAAAAACATTCTACAGAGCTGGATACACCAAATAGATATATTGACCAACTCCTCCGCTGTTATCTTGACATCAAACCAACCATAACTTGCCATGTGAAACGGAGGGCTCTGATCATATTCTCAAGTCACACGCAGTCTGCTCGGTCATCAGTTTTCTTTGACCACGCCTGGCTAGCTACAGCACTCCTGTTGTAAACCTGCACCATAACACCATGAATGTATTCCAGGCAACATTTGAAAGCCAGAGTAATCTAGCACGCTTCACCATGTGATATTATCGTAGACGTAGTGTTGGCAGACCCCCGATCAAGTGCTCCGACGATCTGATGAAAGTTGCGGGAAGCGGCTGGATGCGGGCAACACAAGATAGGTCGATGTGAAGATCTTTGGGAAAGGCCTATATCCAGCAGTGGACGTATGTTAGCTGATAATGATGATGATACTATCTTCAAGCGTGAGACCATTGTAAATAAAAAAATATAATGCAAAAAAAATCACTTATTTGTTATATTCACTCGTATATATATATATATATATAAGTATGACTAAAGTTCCGCAGCCACCCCCGTTCGATCCGGCTCCAGCGGCAATGCGTTTAAAAGAAATCTCTTTACTTCGCGATTCGATCAAACTTTGATCATAACTTGAATGGTGTATTCCCTTCACAATTACACTAGTAGCTATATAACTTGGCGACTTGGTTGTGATACTTGTGCAGTATTAAGTACTTAACTATTTGTGACGTATGTGCGTATATATATATATATTACTTATTAGAGCGGGTAAGGGGGTCTCGCACAAAATGACTCACGGGGCCCAAGCCAACCTCACATGCCCGTGGTGCACCCTGCTAATCTACAACTAGCCACTTTTTCCCACCACCCCGCATGGGGAGTGTAAAATGGCCCGAATCCCTCCCTATAAACCCCAACAAACGACGACCGAAAACCATGTTGACTGTAAGATCGCGAGAACCTACTGGATATGGGCAGCGTAGGACTGATCGATGTGGAGATCTTTGTAGGAAGCCTATGTCCAGCAGTGGACGTCTATCGACTGATGATGACGATATGTATATGCTTGATAGTGTCATCTCCAGATTAATTCAACTCAATACGACATTATCTGTTTCCCAAATCTTCAAGGGAATAATCTTTGTTGATCTGTTTCCATTTTTAGATCTTATGTATGTTGTATGTTGTTATTTTCCTTTATACTTTTTACTTTTTTTATATTATGTACATTACATTTACTAAATTTTTTTATGATTTGTGTTAACCATCATCATTACGATTGTATTGTTATTACGATATATACGATTCAAATGGTTACATCGATTGCTGTGGAGCTGTGCTCCTGTGAATTTGTAAATGGCCGTGGCCTTTGTCTTTGTTCTATTACAAGTATCCATTGTATTTGTATTCAACAATTATTTTTTTTAAGTATAAAGAAATAAATGAATGAGTCAATCGTAATAAAAGTTTCTTAATTTATACTATAACCATATTTGTTACTAGTAGAAACTTTTTGTATTATTACTATACGACGTTTCGCTGCTCCATTCGGATCTATTCATTTCCACGAAACAGTTTATGTATATTCTTCGACCTTCATTCTTCAATGGAAGAGATATTGAAAGCCACATTCATCAATACGGCATAAGCTGTTTATTATCGTCAAACGTGGTCATCCTACGAGTCGCGAGGCTGAAGTGGCAATAACCCGGGCACATAGCTCGTAGAACCCATGGACGTTGGGGTGTAATAATGCTGCAATGGCGACCCCGTACTGGAAGGCGCAGTGTTGGCAGACCCCCTACTAATTGGACTGAGGACATAAAAAAATCGCTGGAAGTCATTGGATTCAAACAGTACAAGACCGTGCTTTGTGGAACAAGTCACAAGAAACCTATGATTAGCAGTAGACATCCATCAGCTGAAATGATGGATCATCTAAAGAAGAAGCAGAACGTTCACATGATGGTAATCGATTGCAACGACTACTTTTTAATAACCTTCCAGTTCTGAAACTACTTATAAGTCACACAAAAAGAAATTATTAAGTTACATAAGGGGTGTAAGGGCTCCCGCACAACAACTCACGGGACCCAAGTCAACCTCACCAGCTCGTAGTGCACCCAGTTAATCAACAAACGAGGCTCTGGCTACCACTAACCCGCATTGGGCCAGCGTGGTGGAAAATGGCCCAAATACCGTCCATATCAACCCCTACAGATGACGAGCCCTAATACCCGGCGGTGGCGGAGACCATGCTGACTACAGCGCAGGACCGATCGATGTAGAGATTTGTGGAGGAGGCCTATGTCCAGCAGTAGACGTCTATCAGTTGATAAAGAAGTATCTTTTTATGGACTTAGAAGAAGCTGAACACTTTGCTTTTAGTCTTTATCACCTGCAGCTTCATTCAGCGTACAGTAGCAACCATTTCGCTCGAAGTATATTTTAACAGAGTAATCTGGTATTAAAACGTACAACATAGAAACGTAGAGTAATGCAATGGAAACGGAACTGCCGGATGCAGTCCCTTCTAGCATGTAGACTGTACAGTTTCAGCTAAAACAAATTTGCATTAACTGCTGAAGCTCAGTTCTCGTAGTCGGTGCTGCTGCTGCCATGCCGTGTCTGTGTTGCCAAGTGCTTCTTGAAATAACACGAGATGTTGCGACGTAATGTGCTGTTAGAATTTGTTACCTGTTTCCTTATAAACAAATTCTCAAAGCCTGCAGGAAAGCAAGATGCTGCATATATATATATATATATATATATATATATATATATATATATATATATATATATATATATATATATATATATATATATATATATATATTTATTATTTATATTATATATGTAGGGTGGCGCAAAAGTAATCCCCCTATCAGAAAATGCTATAAATTTTGCCTTGATGTAAAAAAATTAAAAGATAAAATAAAAATAATCCACAAGAAGAATCAAAGTTTTTCTATTTTTTTTTTTTTTAATTACAGCAAAAAATATCAGAAGGTTATTTTTGCGCCACCTTGATTCTTCTTGTGGATTATTTTTATTTGGTCTTTTAATTTTTTTACATCAAGGCAAAATTTATAGCATTTTCTGATAGGGGGATTACTTTTGCGCAACCCTATATGTATTATATATATATCTCTATTAGATTCGAAAATTGTCCTCTTCTAGAAGTTGGCGATACTCAACTCGACTATTTGTCCCTGATGAACATTTGTCAGCATTGAAATAAATCATTTCAAATCATCAATTTGTTTTCAATCTTAGACAGAAGTTTTATATTTGAAATGTTTCATAACAAGCGTCTCGTACTGATTATCATCACTCATCATCAGCCGATGGATGCCTACGACTAGACGTAGGCCAGTAAAGCCGAAAGGGTTATCATGAATAAAATTATTTTGACGTATCAGACCAGCTCTTGGCTACATCTCGTAAAAAATTTGGCGATTATAACTGGAATTTTTAAATCTTAGGAAGGGTGTAAGGGATCCCGCACAACAACTCACGGGACGCAAGCCAACCTCACCTGCTCGTGGTGTACCCAGTTAATCAACAAACGAGCCTCTGGCTACCACTAACCCGCGTTGGGCCAGCGTGGTAGGAAATAGCCCAAATCTTTCCTATATGAACCTCTACGAACGACGACCCGTTGTGCCCGAGGGTGCCAGATGCCATGCTGACCATAAGGTCGCGGGAAACGACTGGACGCTGACGCAGGATCGATCGATGTGAGGATCTTTGAGGGAGGCCCACGTCCAACAGTGAACGTTTTTCGTGCGATGATGTTTAAATGTTTATTAGTTAATTATAAGCTTTAAGATCCGGTTCTACGTACTATTGTTTTTGAAGCTGGTGTGTAAGTTTGTTCTAGGTAACTTAAGTGTAAATAAAATTAATGACTGCTTCCGTATGCTTATGCTTCTACTTATCAGGGGAGATTCGTTTTAAAGACACGCTTTGTCCAGTTATCCGAAATGAGCACAGATTATTCCTCAAACAACATTTCAGTTCGCGCTCGTAGAAACTGATCTTGATTGGAACGGTCACGACACTCCGTAATCCCACGGAATCCTTCGGATCCTGGAAAGTCGGGGATTTATACTTTCCTATCCCCGAGCGTTAAATCATTTTCTTTTGAGCTTTATTAAAATCGATCTATCTCATGGTCTGCTCGATCCTATTCTCCAGTTTTATTTTGAAACCGCACTTTAATCAGATCTCATTTAATTTGTCTATCGCTTATTTTAACAAAGAGTAAAGAAGAAGGAGGTAGAGGAATTTAACTAATGTCTAGTATGTAATATATTTACTAATATAGAGTTAAATATAAAATTATGAGGGGTGTAAGGTTTCCCGCACAACTCACAGGATTCAAGCCAACCTCACTTGCTCGTGGTGCTGTGCTGCTCTGGTATTCAACAGACGAGGCTCTAGCTCCCACCAACCCGCATTGAACTACAGTTGCTCGAAATGGCCCAAATCCCCCCAAACGAATCCCTATCCGATGGTGTGGGAATCTTTAAACAAGGCCTATGTCCAGCTGTACACGTCTATCGGCTGATGATGATGAGGTATATCTAAGTCTATATATGATCCTACTTGATCTAGATCTACCACCCCTTGAGAACCACCATGAAATCTAATATATCCCGAATTGAAGTAGAGTGCACAAGATTGTCAGAATGTAACAGAACAAAGGCCGGTGCCACCGTTTACACTAAATCGACCATGGCACCACATCCATCTCCCGAATGCATGTTGCAGGCGCACTGCGATAGCTCACTGCTGTCTAACGGGATTTATCCATCCCTCTGCGATCATACTGCATCCTGAATATATATACTGTACATATATATAAAGACAAATTATTTAAATATTTGGTTAGACAATTGGATCTATAAGAGTTGCTATTAATCTGGTGGTAGACCGCTTTTTTTATCGTTCCTCCCGGCTTGTGTTGGGCCGGAGTATCTCTTTTCTTTTCTTTATTTGCTTTTATTCATGTTTTTTTCTTTTTCTCTATTTAGGTGGTAGTGTTTCCGTTGCCGGAGACAGTTTAAGTAGGTACCACCGCAGCGCATTTTGCAGCAGACAAACAGTACTGTGCAAACATTACTGTGATCCGGTTTGAATGGCGCTGTAGGTAGTAAAATTACTGGAATAATGTAACAACTTATGTCTCAAAGCGACGAGCACAATGTGGTGCTGTGTATATCATCCTAACTAGGTTCTCGTTGTTATAGGCAGGCGTATCACTTAACATCAGGTGAACATCCTGCTCGTCTCATTGCTTAATTGAATAAAAAAAATACTGCACTAGTTATTAATTTGTATTGAAACCTTGTGTTTTTAAGTTAACTTCTGCTTCTACTCTCCGATTAATCGAAACGAATTATCTGTTTAACACTTAAGTGGTGATGAAGCTTTATCATTCGGTGGTGGTGGGAAAATAAGAATATTTTTGTATGTAAATTTATTCTATTTAAAGGATATAAAAGGATATTTTAATGGTACAATTCACTGAAAATATCATTTGCAAAGCTATCAAAAACATCGCCGCAACACAGCCGAGCAGTTGTAATCGTTTATTGCTTTATTTAAACTTCAGCGGATTTCAGAACTTTCGTGCTTTCCACCGAATGGATCGACAGGAGCTTTTAAATGATTTTGCTGCTGCAAAACGGGAATTGTCGGGCGAACAACCCTCCACGAAATTATAACAATTTTGTAAATGGCTGCGTGTTCACGCCAACTTGACCGCGATGTAAACTGTTGAAAATAACTTTACATGTGATGTCGGATCATTTGTGTGCCAGGCGTTTGTTCCACATAACACAAACTATTTCTCCAGTCGCCAGGTCATCGATTAATGGAGGTATTCCACCATCAGCCGTTAGACGTACGCTTATAGATATAAGCCTCCCCCAAACTTCGTTTGTAGGAATGCATATCAGTGGATTTGGCAATTTCCCACCACACTGGCCCAATGCGGGTTAGTGAGAGCTCAAAATCTCATTTGTCGGTTAGCAGGGTGTACCACGAAGCAGATAATGTGGGTTTGGGTCTCGTGAATTGTTTTTCGGGACCCTTTATACCCCCTTAATTAATACTCCATGGATGAAGAGAGGTGTTTATCTATGAAGTATAAACTTTACTTTGGCAATCAAGAACTCATTAACGGTTCCTCGAGACCCTCGTCCTTTCAAAAAATTCATTTATTTCCAAAAAAACATTAACAACCAAATAGGAATTTCAATCATTAATA
Source organism: Ornithoptera alexandrae (assembly GCA_029030555.1). Lineage (NCBI taxonomy): Eukaryota > Metazoa > Arthropoda > Insecta > Lepidoptera > Papilionidae > Ornithoptera > Ornithoptera alexandrae. The sequence continues at coordinate 540,549 of JARDVY010000077.1, read as the reverse complement.
ATTAATTAAAACTAACAAATAAGATCATTTGGTTGTTTTAGTATTTAACTTAGTTTACAATCTATGTACACAACGTCAACTCATTAATTTCGCTGGTAGGTCTGCGTTACCCGACCTCCGAGTACCACCACAGCATCAGCCGGTGCTGACAATGTACAAACATTCCCATTTGATGACAAGGCTAGTAAAGTTATTGAAGTAATGAAACTTAACAACTTATGTCTCAAAGCTACGAGAACGTAAAGCAGCGTTGTTTTAAGGTGACAGAGTTCGCGTCGTCTGAACTGTCTGAACATCTATGGTCATCACTTAGTAGGATATAAAATAATTACTGTTACCGAGTAAGCGCGACGTCTAAAGTGAGAAAAAGTAATTTAATATTAAAAAGTGAAATCTTAAAAGCCAAGGCAATTTTCGCTCCGACTGAGATTTGTTTTGCGGAACGACTTCTTACTGTTCTTCGTCTTTGAGCTCCAAACTAAGTAGGTTTTTTTTATCACAGCTTAATGTGAAGCGCAGATGGATGCTTGTAACAAGTATGCAAGCAACAGTGAGGAGGGAGCATTTTGTTACAACATTGTTACAGCACATTACTTGCGCGCTAATGTTATTACTTTCTGATGAACAAGAAAATTAATATCATATACACACTCGTATAAGATCAAATGAATAATATCGTCTTATGAGGAGTGCGTCGTCTTGTGACATGAGGTGTTACATCTTGTTACACTAATAATTTCTCTGGCAACAGTTTGTATTAAAACTTCGCAGAAATGTCCAGACGTTCCCTGGTAACGGAACATAACAGCTTCCGCTAGTTATAAATCAAAATCTTTTGAAATATCATATAATTAAGGAATCCATCATTATTGCATCTTCCAAGGATCGCCACGTTTGTTGGGATTCGTATGGGGGGATTTGAGCCATTTCCCACGACGCTGGCTCAATGCGGGTTGGTAGGAGCCAGAGCCTCGTTTGTTGATTTGCAGCGTGCACCACCAGCTGGTGAGGTCGGCTTGGGTCCTGTGAGTTGTTACTTAACCCTTACAAAGGAATCCATTGAAACGTAATAGAAATAAATTACTATAAGATTCTGGTGTATTTTTTATCCATCATTTTTATGTTTTCTATTCTACCATATTATACTCTATCAATATTTTAATTATCTCTTGTATATCATAAAAAAAGATATAACGCGCTTGTATGCGTGCGCGTGCGCGTGCGCGTGCGTGTGCGTGTGCGTGTGCGTGTGCGTGTGCGTGTGCGTGTGCGTGTGCGTGTGTGTGTCTGTGCATGTGTATGTGTGTGCGTGTGTGTGTGTCTGTGCATGTGTATGTGTATGTGTGTGTGTGTGTGTGTGTGTGTATTATAAATTATGTACGCTGACGTACAAACCGATAATTCGATTCTGAAACCTCATCATTTCCTAAATCTGGTAATACACAGTTTAAGGTATAAGCAGCTCAAGCTATGTTAAGTGAGGACGATCACCCACGGACTTAAGGAGAGTAAAACGGAAGTTCTTTTCTTGATACTTTGATTGACTACTCCTTAAACAATTAAATTTAAGTCATCAGTATATGTTTTCGCTGAGTGAGGTCCATAAAGGAATCGATGCGTTAATGGTTGATTGCACCAACCGAATGTTAGTTATATATATTTAACTTTGAAGTGCTTACCTTTGATAAGTTAAATTTACCAAACGATACCAAACTGCAGATTAACTTTGGTGAACCGTATCTAATTGAACGGAGCTGCGCTTTCGTTGTTTTGTTTGCGAAATGAAAACAAGTTTGCATCCTACAGCGCTGCACCTGCAGTAACGGGATTTCTATTGATGAACTTTGCGCAATCATGCATTATATATAAACTTAACTAATGCGTTGGTCTTACCATGCACTAGTAATTGACAGTTCCCCACGTCCCGCGTAAAAGGCCTCCGAGACGGAAGTGGCATACTGTACGTAAAAACCCGTACGACTGGCGATGTAAATACAAACGGGTTTTGTGACACACCTCCTCAAAAATAGAACCCAAAACCAGCCCCAGTTATATATTTATATCCAAAGACATTGTTCACTTACATAACGGTGTCTATAAATATGAACACCGCCGAGAACAGAGTGATCTAGCTACGGAGGCGTCAAGTGATCCAGGACCAATGACTGAAAATCCTTGGAGAAAGCTTACACTTAACAGTGCACATCTTCTTTGGAGAGATAATACGGAAGTGTCCGCAACATTTACGGCGGTCATTCCACATTTGTAATGGCAACATTGTCCACCTGACAGCCAAGTTGTCATCGCGCAGTTTCTAATGGCAACCGTGTGACTTTTCACTGAAGTCAATATATATTTCTTAGATAATAGTACTTTTAAGTTTAAAGTCTTCGTATAGGTATGGCAAGAAGGTTTTTTAAGGGGATAAATCGAGAAACTGTTATGGTACAAAAGGAGGCTGCCGAGTGGGATCGAAAGAAGACACATTCCGCTCGGAGACGAAGCCGTCGTGCCGCTAACGCGCGTCAACACGTCGCACCGGTGAATGGTGATCCCCTACCATAATGGGGCCTTTCGAGTCGTTGGCGGTTAGGATGGGAGTTCTCATCGCCTTCCAAACGACTCTAAGGAAGATAATGGCAAGACGTGTTCTCCGGTCATTGACGTAGTATTCACGAGGCCGGTAGGGTCTGCATAAAGCAGTGTTAGCGAGTTGTTTCCGAACGGTGATCCCGTAACCTCTCCAAACGCTGAAGGTTATCACCGAGGGGATTTTAGTGGCTAAAAATCTTCACATAATTCTGACTTCACCCCAGAAAGCCGAGGGTCTTTTCGAAGATTTTCCCACCGAAACCAAAAAGAAAAAACGGGGATGAACTGAGATTGTTCCTTTAGGACATAAGCTATTATTAAACGCAGCAGGGTGCAATTTAATTCGAATCGCGTTATGAGATGCATAGGTATCTCAATTTTAATTGGATTTGCGGTGGGCGTGGCCAGAAAAGATAATTGTGAATGAAAAACAAACTAAAAGCAAAATCCAATTGGGTCGAACAAACCAAAAGGTAAATGTAGGTCGGGGCGCATCATCGGGGCTCAATATCGGCGAAAATCAAATTCTAATACGAAACAAATTGCTATTGTTTCCCCGCGTTTGTAATATTTCGAGCCATTTCCCAAACGTACGTACGAATTGTTATTGCATATGAATATAACGAGCGCGCCACGACCACGCCACGACCACGCCACGACCACGCCACGACCAGCCATTTACATTACCTGCGCTGGCATAGTCAAGTAGATAATGATAAACACTGATAACTATGGAATATAACACACCATCAAAACGGAACCGTTAATGATACACTCCTGCACACACGGATTCGGCAATTAACATCGTCTTTATGATCGATGTCGACCCGACCATCCAATCGATAGAATAACGAAAGTGTTACTAAAAGTCTGTGACCTAGGTGTCCCTTTCCACAAGTTATACCCTTTCAGTTCCTTATTACTACACGCTGAGTGTAGTACAATAAAAGGATTTACTGCCGCTATAGTTATGTCCTACTCTTCCGATTTGATTCCTTATTTTTACGCCAATTTCACATCAACATCATTATCAGCCTTTGTTTATCCACTACTGGATATAGGCCTACCCAAATGTCTTCCACCAAATACGATCTTTAGCTTCTCGCATCTATACACTTCCGACCGCTCTGATAATGTCCTCGGTCCATCTGGAGTCAGGGCGTCCTATACTTCTGCGACCTATACGCGGCCTCCACTTCAAGACTTTCCTCCCCATCGGCCGTCACTGCATTACAGATACGGCCCGCCCACTGCCACTTCAGCTTGCAGAATTTAAGAGCTACGTCGACAATTTTAGTTCTCCGACGAATTTCTTCGTTCCGGATTTTGTTCCTTAGAGAAATACAAAAAATAGCTCCCTCCATCGCTCGCTGTGCTACTTTGAATCGGTGGACCAGCCCGATAGTCAGGCGCCATGTCTCTGCGCCGTAAGTAAGGGTGGGGAAGTCGCACTTGTTAAAAACTTGTCTTGAGACATTGGAGTATCTGCGAGGTGAGGACGTGGCGGAGTTTCCCAAATGCTGCCCAGCTGATTCGAATGCGCACATCAATCTCTTTGTTCAAGTTACCGTAGACGTACTCTTTTACTTCTTTAATCACCGCGTTCTCGACGGTTATTGGACTAGGATCATTAAGTGATTGGACATGACTTTAATCTTGTCCAAATTCATCTGCAATCCCACGCATCAGAAAGCGCCATTAAGATCATTCAGCATCCAGCTAAGATCCTCAAAGCGATTCTGCTATTAAAACCACGTGATTGGCAAACCGTAGGTGCAATAAATACTCGCCGTTAATGTTGAATTTTATGTAGTTTCTATAAAAGTGATTGGCTTTAAATACTCGCATTTCAGATGGATATTTCGTTCACAGTGGATGCGAAGCTGAACTGAAGTGCAATGATTCGCACTGGATCCGCTAGAGATCTACCCGCCGCACGGACAAAGGGCGGCCGGTGAAACCGCGCCGTGAGAGGATTTCATTTCGCATTGATGAACTACTGTACTTTTAAAACTCTGACTGAAAGAGAGATAAATCTGTTCTAATAACCGATACAACTACATTTTATAACTATAAAGACGGCCAATGTACCATTCCTATATATTAGCAATAATTAATCCTGCCTGAAGTACGCCGTATGTAACAACATACAAATTATCATGCGATAATACATAGTCGAAGGCAAAAGACACGGACACCGGAAAAGTCCTGGCAGTGAAATATAAATGAGTAGACCACCAATGTTGGGCAACTGTTCCATATGGTCCAATACAAGCACAAACTCAAAAATCTGAAGGCCAATCTCCACTAATGAAGAAGCACTTTAAGAAGAAGGATACATAGAGAGAAAAGGAGATGATTATTAATTTATTTTATTAATATACCAACCACGTTGCTGCTATCTGGCTTTGGCAAAGCGAGGATATAAACTAGATGAAGGATAGAATAATATAAGAATAAAAATAGACTACAATATCAAAGAGTATATCACCGATGTGTTTCTTAAGAGATCCCAAGCCTGTTACATCTAACACCAAGAAGATTAGCGGGTAGAGGTCACTACATCATCTAGACTTCCGCCCAGTGTATTTAGTATATTTGCCTCCGTTACCAAAGCTTGTCTCTGAATGTTTACACGGTAAGTGCTAATTAAAAAAAAAAAAACAGTTAAATAGTACATATCGTTTTAACCGTAGAAGAATGATTGGGGAGTACGTTGTCTGTTCAATAAGTGGTCCAGCACAAGCTATAGCTTCGAGAGATAACAGAATTACTTACAGATAACTTCGCTCGTAATTTTTGTTATAGATGTTATCTCTTATTAATGAGGTCTTTTGAACTTGTGGAGTTTTCGCCATTTATCTGTCAGATACATCAGCCAGACGTATTACAATACCAAGCGACGGGATGAGCAGATGTAATAAAACTTGTCTCCGTGTTCAGGTTTGTTTAGTAGTGTTCATGTGAAAAGTAAAAACTAATGTCCATACGTTTACGGTACTCGGTTATTACATAAACGGAACCTTTACTTAATCAAAGCAAATAATACAAATTAAAATAACTTAATGTAAACCTTATATATGTTGAAATCTTGGAGAATTTGCAAGTGAAATACATTTTGAATGTATTGTTATTTATGAAAACGGCCGCCCGAGCACATTTCGGAGACAAATCCGTTTGACATTAAAGTCGGGTGGAGGGGCGAACCCTTCCCTGATTCAGCGGCGCTGGGGCAATAAATCAGTCCGAAATGATAGGCACATTTCCACTAGGCCAGCCATTAGCCAAATTCGCCGGAATAAACTGCAGATGACACTTCGAATTCACCTCTTATCAATTTTCTTTAGTCCAATAAAAAGTTCAAAGTTCAATCCAATTGGAAGATTATCTGAATCTACTGTTGATGGGGTTTTGTTGACTGAGACCATCAATATAGGCAACAGTGCCTATTTCAATCAAAGACCGTCTACGTAGGCAACATTACCTAGATCTGCCAAAGATCACCTACGTAGGCAACAGTGCCTATTTCTACAAAAAACCATCTATATGGGCAACAGTGCCTACTTCTACAAAAGACCGTCTATATGGGCAACAGTGCCTATTTCTACAAAAAACCATCTATATGGGAACAGTACCTATTTCTACAAAAGACCATCTATATGGGCAACAGTGCCTATTTCTACAAAAAACCATCTATATGGGCAACAGTACCTATTTCTACAAAAGACCATCTATATGGGCAACAGTACCTATTTCTACAAAAGACCATCTATATGGGCAACAGTGCCTATTTCTACAAAAGACCATCTATATGGGCAACAGTACCTATTTCTACAAAAGACCATCTATATGGGCAACAGTGCCTATTTCTACAAAAGACCATCTATATGGGCAACAATACCTATTTCTACAAAAGACCATCTATATGGGCAACAGTGCCTATTTCTACAAAAAACCATCTATATGGGCAACAGTGCCTATTTCTACAAAAGACCATCTATATGGGCAACAGTACCTATTTCTACAAAAGACCATCTATATGGGCAACAGTGCTTATTTCTACAAAAAACCATCTATATGGGCAACAGTGCCTACTTCTACAAAAGACCATCTATATGGGCAACAGTACCTATTTCTACAAAAGACCATCTATATGGGCAACAGTACCTATTTCTACAAAAGACCATCTATATGAGCAACAGTGCCTATTTCTGCAAAAGACCATCTATATGGGCAACAGTGCCTATTTCTGCAAAAGACCATCTATATGGGCAACAGTGCCTATATTTGGTAAAGATGATTTACATAGACTACAATACTTATTTATTCCAAAGATGATCTATGTAGACCACACCGCCTGTTTCTGCCAAAGATCATGTATGTAGGCTACAGTGTCTGTTTCTGCTAAAGATCATCTACGTACGCTACAGTGCCTTTATATGCCAAAGATCTATTTAGGCAATAGTGCTTATTTCTGCCAATGATCATCTATGTAGGCAACAGCGCCTGTTTCTACCAAACTAATATAAAAATATTACTGTTTTAAAGTTTGAACAGTTTAGTAGCTAGTGAAATTACTGGGATAATGAGATTTTATAAATCTTGCGTCTCAAGGCGGTATTTAGGCAATAGTGCTTATTTCTGCCAATGATCATCTATGTAGGCAACAGCGCCTGTTTCTACCAAACTAATATAAAAATATTACTGTTTTAAAGTTTGAACAGTTTAGTAGCTAGTGAAATTACTGGGATAATGAGATTTTATAAATCTTGCGTCTCAAGGCGGTATTTAGGCAATAGTGCTTATTTCTGCCAATGATCATCTATGTAGGCAACAGCGCCTGTTTCTACCAAACTAATATAAAAATATTACTGTTTTAAAGTTTGAACAGTTTAGTAGCTAGTGAAATTACTGGGATAATGAGATTTTATAAATCTTGCGTCTCAAGACGGTATTTAGGCAATAGTGCTTATTTCTGCCAATGATCATCTATGTAGGCAACAGCGCCTGTTTCTACCAAACTAATATAAAAATATTACTGTTTTAAAGTTTGAACAGTTTAGTAGCTAGTGAAATTACTGGGATAATGAGATTTTATAAATCTTGCGTCTCAAGGCGGTATTTAGGCAATAGTGCTTATTTCTGCCAATGATCATCTATGTAGGCAACAGCGCCTGTTTCTACCAAACTAATATAAAAATATTACTGTTTTAAAGTTTGAACAGTTTAGTAGCTAGTGAAATTACTGGGATAATGAGATTTTATAAATCTTGCGTCTCAAGGCGGTATTTAGGCAATAGTGCTTATTTCTGCCAATGATCATCTATGTAGGCAACAGCGCCTGTTTCTACCAAACTAATATAAAAATATTACTGTTTTAAAGTTTGAACAGTTTAGTAGCTAGTGAAATTACTGGGATAATGAGATTTTATAAATCTTGCGTCTCAAGGCGGTATTTAGGCAATAGTGCTTATTTCTGCCAATGATCATCTATGTAGGCAACAGCGCCTGTTTCTACCAAACTAATATAAAAATATTACTGTTTTAAAGTTTGAACAGTTTAGTAGCTAGTGAAATTACTGGGATAATGAGATTTTATAAATCTTGCGTCTCAAGGCGGTATTTAGGCAATAGTGCTTATTTCTGCCAATGATCATCTATGTAGGCAACAGCGCCTGTTTCTACCAAACTAATATAAAAATATTACTGTTTTAAAGTTTGAACAGTTTAGTAGCTAGTGAAATTACTGGGATAATGAGATTTTATAAATCTTGCGTCTCAAGACGGTATTTAGGCAATAGTGCTTATTTCTGCCAATGATCATCTATGTAGGCAACAGCGCCTGTTTCTACCAAACTAATATAAAAATATTACTGTTTTAAAGTTTGAACAGTTTAGTAGCTAGTGAAATTACTGGGATAATGAGATTTTATAAATCTTGCGTCTCAAGACGGTATTTAGGCAATAGTGCTTATTTCTGCCAATGATCATCTATGTAGGCAACAGCGCCTGTTTCTACCAAACTAATATAAAAATATTACTGTTTTAAAGTTTGAACAGTTTAGTAGCTAGTGAAATTACTGGGATAATGAGATTTTATAAATCTTGCGTCTCAAGGCGGTATTTAGGCAATAGTGCTTATTTCTGCCAATGATCATCTATGTAGGCAACAGCGCCTGTTTCTACCAAACTAATATAAAAATATTACTGTTTTAAAGTTTGAACAGTTTAGTAGCTAGTGAAATTACTGGGATAATGAGATTTTATAAATCTTGCGTCTCAAGGCGGCAAGGATAATGTGGTGCAGTGTATATCATCCTAACAAGCGTCATATTGTTACAGGCGGGTATACCAGTTGAACTTCCTGTTTCTCTCTTCGCTTCGTGGAATAAAAAAAATATTTAGTTTATTAAGTTAATTTTATATTCAAACCAATGATATTTTGTTTGAATGCTGGGTAAGTATCTCCGCTCGTGTGCAAAGACATATCGGCGGGTCAATCTCGCGAGATATGTTTAAGCATGCCGAGCCTGAATAATGACGATGTCCGTGTGAATAACGGTGGCAGTGATATCCTCGTCCATCAATGTCCCTGTTAATAGTTTGTGGAGTCACAGGCCGGAGAGGGGATAGGGGTGAAGTGCCGCTGGATACTGTTGAACTTTACACGGATCACGGATCGTCATAGCCCTTGTAGAGATCCTGGTGTAAATAAAATCAAATAATCCTTCCAAACCGTGCGGCCTCAATATACATAAGTTAACTTTATTTTCTCAAGGTCATGTAATTAAAATGGATGACATGAATATATGATTATACATTCAATAGATAAGTTGTTTGTATATCAACAAGTGGGCTGCGTTGTATGTTTGCTTAAAAATAATATCAACAATTGATACAACTAGAGAAATTTTTGGTTTGTTTTTTTTTTATATCTACAACAATATGACAGACTATAAGTTATAGTAGAATTTTACGTTGGACATCTGCACCAAAAAATAGATAGAAAGTAAGATGTTTACACCACATTGCTCTCGTCAATTTGTAAAGCAAGCCGCGTTACAACAGTAATCGCCAGCTACATCGTTGCGGGGGATGCTGGACTGCAACAGAAAATACCAAGTAGAAACTTACGTAAATAATTTATTGTAAATGAATTACAATAAAACTAAGTAAACCTTTAAATTTTTTTTGCTACGCAATTCTTGTATATTTTCCTTCCACCTTTTCTTTCTTTATCTTCTTCTTAAAGTGCCTCTCTAACTAGTGATGGTTGTCGATCAGCGTGCTACAGTCCTTTCTGTCTCTGGTTCGGCGGAACAATTCGGACGTCCCAGATATACCAGTCCATTCGCTGATATTCCTCAACCGTGACCTTTTTCTTCTCCCCACCTTTCGTTTTCCAGAAACTTTACCCATTATAATCGGCTGCAGAAGATTATATCGCTTATGAAGGAGCATATGGCCGAGGTAGGAGATTTTACGATTATTTAGATTTTTTTTCATACTTTACGCTATTCTGTTATGTGGAGCTAGACGACTGCCTGTCTAGCACTTGGATGTCGAGAGACGACTGGTTTTTATCAAGACAAATTTAATGAAATGATATGTTTCACTTGATCAAGTTATTTAAAATACTGAATAATAATTATAATAAGGATCTTTTGCAAATCAATACAACTGTTATCTAAACCTTAACTAATATATATGTTGCTTATTACTATTATCTATCTTTGATATCTGTGGTATTTGTACCACATTAATTTACCAACAGAACCTCAATTGTAAAATACCGAGAAATATAATAGTAGATAGTTGTACTCTTGGTGCGAAATATCTCTTACAGAGTTGGAGTTTTGCGGCCGGAAGTCGACTTGAAACTATCGCGAGGACTGTCTCCCGCTTGTCGATTGTATACGAGTACGTTCGGTTTTGCGCTCAAGTTTTATCGCAATTTATTACACCGTGGAACTGGCTTGATGTCTGCTGCAACGAGCTGAAGAGGGAGCTACAATGAAAATGAGGAATTGAATATCAAAGATGCGGCGCTACGTTTGTTGATTAGCAGGGTGCACCACGAGCAGCACCACGAGGTTGGCATAGGTCCCATGAGTTGTTGTTGTTGTAGTTAGATATTTATAAAATGACCTTACATATTGATCTATGAAGGATTGTATCCAACTTTCGCGTAATTCATAAAGTATTCAGAAAGTTTGTAAATGTTAAGATATAACTAAGTTTATTCAATTACTTATTTGTAATATACATATATATATATTACGTGGAGATCTTTGGTGGTTGCCTATGTCCAGCAGTGGACGTCGGCTGGTAAAGATGATGATGATGATATATTTATTGTATTAGTAGTCAATGACTAGTAGATTACTATATTGGTTTTAACAATCGTCTCCGGACTAAGTTATGCTTGAATGTATACATGAGCTTATATATGTAAAATTTAACGTTTCATATATCAATAGTTAATACTTTTATTTCAATCATTTTTTAATACAAATTTTTCGCTTATCTTTTCTATCTATTGTTACTGTGAGTTATAAATTATCCATCCCCTATAAGCCGCAGCTTTTTTTCTAGAATAATGGATAGAAGAAAAAAAATATAATATCAGTTTTGTGATAACCCTCATAAAACATTCTTGAACACTAGTAAGATAGGTCGCATGCACGGCACCAGCCAGTTCACGCGAAACTGAACAAGAGCGGAAGTATAAATCACAACAGGACGAAACTTTAGCCCTGTTCCTAATTCGAATACACGGAGCGCCAACCAACACCCTTCCGGCAGACATTTGTAACATATAGTACTTGGCTAGCAAGCTTTAAAACTTATATTTAATTACAGCTTTGATACACACAAATAACATCTCCGGTTTGAAAGGCGTTGTTCTTTTTCTCATTCGTAGCAGTCTTGACGGACTGATCGTGGTGATCATATCGCAGGCCGTGTATAAGATAACTATCATGTGGAAATACATGCAATGTTTTCCCCATCCCTTCTGCACCAGCTATTTTTGGAGATAATTAAGCTTTAATGCTCGCTGTAGACCTATCCAAGCCCAATTGCCCGATTGGGCTTGTGGTTAATCAACCCCTGTTCGGGTTATAAAACAGGGATTGTAAACATTCTAGAAAACATTATTGTGTTCCGGTTTGAAGAGAGTTGTAGCTAGTGAAATTACTGGCGTAACGAGACAACATCTATTGTCTCACGGCGGCGAATGCAATGTGATGTTGTGTATGCCATCCTAACTAGCGCCACGCCGTTATAGACGGGCGTATCATATACCATCAGGTGAACGACCAGCTCGTCTCGACGCTTCAATAAATAAAAAAAGATTATGTTGAAGAATTACTAACAAACGATAGCTCTGATTGTGTCGTCAGTGTATCGCCTAAGTGAACAGGTCCCCGCCTACATCGCTTCAGCGCTGAGGTTTTTTTTTAAATTAATCATAAATAATCAGACAGGACCGGGGCGGGACCCGCGTTAAGATATATCCGGTCGTAACTTGCTTATAGCTCGCTTTACTTAACCTAAGTGACACGCGTTGGTGATTTATTGGTGTACACATTTCTGTTGCTAAGGTTCCCGCAGCGCCCCCGGACGCCCGCGGGCACCCCCTTGACGTGTACAAATGGCGATGTTTTTGTAACGAATACAAGAAAAAAAAGATGAACGAAAATTGGATGAGAGGAAGCGATAGTTTTTGACTCTCCGGAAAAAAATTAAGTGTAAAAAGCCTACACTTTGTTCTGCGGGATTCTTCTTCTTGAAATGCCTCTCCAACTGGTCAAGGTTGGCGATCAGCGTGGTACACTCCTTTGTGCCTCTGATCCGGCGGTACAATTCGAACGCCCCAGATATTCCTCAACCATGACTTTTCTTTTTCCTTCCACCTTTCATTTTCCAGAAACTTTACCCATTATATTCAGCTCCATAAGATCATATCGCTGATGACGGAGTACATGTCCGAGGTAGGATATTTCACATTTCTTTACCGTAACCATGAGGTTACGCTTTTGGCCAATTCGCTGAAGAACACTGACTTGTTCACTCTCTGTGTCCAGCTAATGGACAACATGCCGGATTGTTTTATTACAATATGACGGGTACAAGAAAAGCATGGTTGAAGCACCCGCGTATAGGTGGTTATTTACCCCTACAAAATATTCAATCAATCAATCATCAGCCGATAGACGTCCACTGCAGGATATAGGCCTTCCCAAAAGATCTCCGCATCGGTCGGTTCTGCGCTGTCAGCATCCAGCGGCTTCACGCGACCTTCGCCACAGCATGGCCTCCAGTATTTCCAACTAGGGGCCGGCGTTTGTATAGGTTCATATGACGGGATTTGAATTATTTCCTACCACGCTGGCCTAATACAAGTTAGTGGGAAATAGAGCCGCGTTCGTTGATTAGTAGGGTGCACCAGGAGCTGGTGAGATTAGTTGGGGTCCCGTGAGTTGTTGTGCGGGACCCCGTACTTCTCATACAAAATATTGACCGACATAAATCATTACACTTCCGTGAACGGATAACTTGATATCGCCTTTTAAGCACATTTAGCGCTCAGTGGAGTACGAGATTAAGTATAACTTAAGTTAATTACGCCTAAAGTATAATTAATATATACGAGTATATAATTAATTAAATAAGCAGGCATTGTTCCTACTGTTGTTTCCCCTAATCAGCAAACAAACACAGCAAAGTATAAATGAATAAAATCATGTTCCAGTTTTGAACATTTATATCAGTTATATATACTACGTACATAAACTATCATTGACTGTAACCGGAAATAAGATCCACAGAAACCTGTGCGTTAGTAGAAAATAGGCTGTTGAAGTTTTGAACAGGTCTAATGTTTTACCACCCCCGTATACACAATCTGTTGTTTACTGCTGGTCTCTTTCAGGAAACTGTCCCGGTTGGTACCGCCGCAAAACAGTAGTGTGCAAACGTTGCAGTGTTCCGGTTTGAAGGGCGTTGTAACTAGTGAAGTTACTGCAGAAGCGACATCTAACACCTAACGTCTCAAACCGACGAGCGCAATGCGGTGCTGTGTATATCATCGTAACGCCACGTTATGGTGTCCATCGATCTTTCCGCTCCTCTCAGCGTTCTTTGAAACAAAAAGCATCATCGCCGACATCGTTGGCTTCAAAATAATACGTTAATGGCTACGTAAGAACTCTGAACTCCTCCAGAGCTTTCCATCTTACCTTTTACTATTAATCAAGACTTAATTTTCGCTCGCGCGTGTCATTTCTTATTCGTTTAATCAAAGGCAATGAGTAATGGTTCTTAATAGGAGGAATCTTTTCTTTGCTGACGAGTCCATGTTAAATGGCGCGTCAGGGAAACGTCTGCACACCGAATCGGTGATAAATTATAATCAGCACCCAACGAGTAACTTTAGGACCCAATTTCATAATTATTTGTTTTTATTTATATCATTTGAAGACACGCCAAATAAAGAAACTGTCTTTTTAACGATGACGTCACAAGGTTAGGCTATCGTATTTCTTATTGTTGTTAACACCACTGTGCCCAGAAATTGTTACAATATATAAACAATAAAAGTTTATCCAATTATGAAAAAACCTCATTTATTCTGTGATAACATTTAAATTCAATTTATCGTAAGGTCAAGATAAATACTAAAGGGATTGAAGGGTTACCGTTCAGTAGACGCAATTTACAAGCCCCGGAAACAAACCAGACGTCATACAAGGTCAGCAGTTAGCCGCAGTACTAAGATTAACTTATGGTCAGATTCAAATACAGCTTTATTGAATCATAACTAAGAGGAGGAAAACAACAATCACAATAACATTCAGTTATAACGATGCCATTTCCTTTTTTCGAATGGGAGTGAATAAAATGTAAGTAAACAGTAGTGATGCGCCATCCTATAACATTTTCCAGTAACGTCGCATTTGTCAGTCTCCCAATTTGGCGCTGGTGTATACGACACCCAGAGGTGGTGTGGATCTTTATGAGTCAGTTCATAAACTGTACCGCCCCGCATACGTTCGCGCGGAATGTTACTCGGGGGAGGGCTCCGAGGGCGCGTCCTCACATAAATTGCTCGATCCTCTTCAATCAACGCTCTCCACGAATATGTGTCAACACATGTGAGAGGATGCTTTATTAGTTTATCATTGTACAGATAATACGTTAGAAACTACATAGTTATATGTTAAGGCAACATTTTCGATATTCTCACCGACATATCTCTCTCTCTCTCTCTCTCTCTGTCCAATAACTTTATCAGGATATATCCTCACTGAATATTTATGCAAAACGTATTGTCAACCCCGTGTGGGAGACGGGTTAGAATATCCCCACCGCTGTACTATCTTTGGCGTAAAAGGCGACTAAAGAAGGAAATATCCAAGGAAAGGTCAGCATAATATTTCTGCGACCATTACTAGCATACCCTGTCAGTGGGTTCATCTGTTCGATGAATACGGATTCGCACCTCAGAAGACCACAGCTGTTACTATTCTTCCTCCAACAATATTCCAAATAGTAACATCCTACGTTATCCTTTATTCCTGTATATTTTGCAACATTCCTCTCAAAAGTCTGCACTTCTCCCACATCTCCCTATCCCTACCAATACCTCTCAGTCGCCAACCATCATGCCCAGCGTGGTGACTTATGGGCATTACAACCCAATGAACAAAAAACACAAATTACGGCCCCCAGTACCCGGCAACCCCACGGTTCTTAGCCAAGATGGTGGCCACAGTTACGGTGGGGCAGGGGATGCTAAGAATCCCCGGTCAACGACCACCACTACCAACTCACTATTGGCACTTACAACACCCGGACACTAAGGCGAGATGAGAACATGGAAGAGTTAGAAGTAGAACTAAGGTCAGTTAGATGTCAGATCCTGGGATTATCGGAAATCGGAAGACAGGGTGAAGATACTGTAGTCCTTAAATCGGGGCACCTTTTCTACTATCGCGAAGGCGAACAGGTCTCCCAGGGCGGTGTCGGGTGCCTTGTCCACAGAGGTCTCATTAACAATATAGTGGTAGACATTTCTAGTGTATCGCCGAGGGTAGCGTATCTTGTACTTAAACTAACAAAAAGATACTCATTGAAGGTGTTCAAGTATATGCTCCTACGGTGACTCACTTAAATGAAGAGGTCGAGGCCACCTATGATGATATATCTAAGGCCATTTACAGCACCACCAAGACCCATTTCACTGTCGTTGTTGGGGACTTCAATGCCAAAGTAGGAGTACAAAAAGACGGTGAAACTACTAAGCTCTTGAGCAGATCAAAAATTCTAAATCTGCTGGAGAGGACGGAATTACAACAGAATTGTTGAGGGGTGGAAGGACCTTAGTCCTCAAAGAACTGCAGCGTCTGTTTACCTCCGTAATCCATGAAGGTATCACACCATCGTGGTGGTCCAGAAGCGTGGTTGTCTAGTTTTTCAAGAAAGGTGATAAACTTTTATTGAAAAACTATAGACCGATCGCGCTCCTGTCCCACGTTTACAAGCTGTTTTCTAGGGTTATTACGAATCGTCTCTCCCGAAGGCTAGATGAATACCAGCCGCCGGAACAGGCCGGGTTTCGTAAAGGCTACAGCACCGTGGACAACATCCATATTTTGCGGCCGGTTATACAAAAATCTACAGAGTATAATATGCCGCTTTATGTGACCTTCGTGGAATACCAAAAGGCCTTCAACTCCATTGAGAACTGGTCAGTTCCGATACTTCAATGTACTGAAGTGCCTGTACAACGCCGTAACGATGACCGTGCGAATCCAAGGACAGAAGTCGAAGCCTGTCCAGTTACTTTTAATTAATTATAATAATTTGTGATCGTCTCGATTAGTACCTTGTTCTAGATTGTGTTTATAGTAATATTCAGTTCTTTTAGGTTTATATAGAGGGATGAATATTTGTTAAGATAGTCTGATGACGTTTGTGTGGTATATTTTATTATTTATAATTCCTTCACGCTTGTAAAGGGCTCCTCACCTTGTTACGGATTTACAATATTTATTAATTCTTAAGACCCCGACACAAGTGTTAAGTTCGCATCCTCACATTTATTAAAAAAAATGTGGGGATGGCATACGACTCCAGTAAACAACCCCGCCGTATGCGGTAAAGCGTCAACCAAATATTGCCCCCCTCCCCCCAAACAGAGAGAGTTTAATTGGCCTCATACTGCATTCCACAGCAAGGTTTACTGGCGAACCAGTAGAAGAGCACTCGGCTCATTGTTAGTGCGTAGCACAAACTGTGAACAAATTGCGCTTGGCATAAATATCAATTTTATTATGAGCCATCAGGCATAGAGTCTTTGTCGTTGAGTAAAATGTTGTTTTGATCAAGTTTGTCTCGGCCACCGACAACTCGCCACATATCTTACAACATGGGGAGCTATTGAGGCCTTCATTTACAAAATTCATAAAATAGGGAGGGCAGACAGTCTGCAGCCCCGTCATCAAGGGAGCCGAATTGAAAAAATCTAATGAGATAGAGTGTCAAACCATAATGCGAGGCGCAACCTCCAAACGCGACATTTAACCAAGTGATCGTCGAAGACGTCGTATCACTGAACTGCGTCAGACGTGCAATTGACTATCATCGGTGCACATCATTATGAAAGGCGCACAAGACATCACAGCAGACATCAATATCTTGCAAAAGCATATTTCAACCAACTGAATCCGTAAGACGCAGTTCAGCAACGGTGCTAACGTTACGTTACGACAAGACGCAATATCAATATTTGATAAGCATCGAGACAGCAGCTCGCATCCGCTTCCGCTACCTCATAATGCATCGACACAGTTCGAGTCGACTTCGGAGTAAACAAATGTGATTACACACGACGTGTCACAGCGGCAAGCCACTAAGACGCCGAGCACCCATGTATCACAGAGCGGAAGCCACAAAACATAGTTCTGAGTATTTCGATATCACCGAAGTGCTATCTAACACTTCCCGAACCGGAGTATAATCAAGTAGTTACTTGAATAATCACCAACTACACCCGGCTGGTATCTCACCTCCTTTATCAACTTGATGTTATACGTTAAATTTGCCATGCACCATTTTACACGGTTTCGAACCCGTATACACTATAAATCTCATTAATCAAGACCTTCACACTCTTACATTATCATACTCTATCATAATACATTATTATTTGCATTTTCATATTTTTCCGGGATTCGAACCGATACATCCTTTATAACTCATCACTAGAGACTTTCACACTCTTACACTTTCATAATTTTTCACCCTACTATGACATTTGTACTTTTATATTTTTTAGGATTTCAATCGGTATACTATACAGTACACCATCCCTATACATCTTTGCAGTGTGCGGAGGTCAGTAATAATCTCCAATCAATATTTCAATCGGTATACTATACAGTACACCATCCCTATACATCTTTGCAGTGTGTGCGGAGGTCAGTAATAATCTCCAATCAATATTTCAATCGGTATACTATACAGTACACCATCCCTATACATCTTTGCAGTGTGTGCGGAGGTCAGTAATAATCTCCAATCAATATTTCAATCGGTATACTATACAGTACACCATCCCTATACATCTTTGCAGTGTGCGGAGGTCAGTAATAATCTCCAATCAATATTTCAATCGGTATACTATACAGTACACCATCCCTATACATCTTTGCAGTGTGTGCGGAGGTCAGTAATAATCTCCAATCAATATTTCAATCGGTATACTATACAGTACACCATCCCTATACATCTTTGCAGTGTGTGCGGAGGTCAGTAATAATCTCCAATCAATATTTCAATCGGTATACTATACAGTACACCATCCCTATACATCTTTGCAGTGTGTGCGGAGGTCAGTAATAATCTCCAATCAATATTTCAATCGGTATACTATACAGTACACCATCCCTATACATCTTTGCAGTGTGTGCGGAGGTCAGTAATAATCTCCAATCAATATTTCAATCGGTATACTATACAGTACACCATCCCTATACATCTTTGCAGTGTGTGCGGAGGTCAGTAATAATCTCCAATCAATATTTCAATCGGTATACTATACAGTACACCATCCCTATACATCTTTGCAGTGTGTGCGGAGGTCAGTAATAATCTCCAATCAATATTTCAATCGGTATACTATACAGTACACCATCCCTATACATCTTTGCAGTGTGTGCGGAGGTCAGTAATAATCTCCAATCAATATTTCAATCGGTATACTATACAGTACACCATCCCTATACATCTTTGCAGTGTGTGCGGAGGTCAGTAATAATCTCCAATCAATATTTCAATCGGTATACTATACAGTACACCATCCCTATACATCTTTGCAGTGTGTGCGGAGGTCAGTAATAATCTCCAATCAATATTTCAATCGGTATACTATACAGTACACCATCCCTATACATCTTTGCAGTGTGTGCGGAGGTCAGTAATAATCTCCAATCAATATTTCAATCGGTATACTATACAGTACACCATCCCTATACATCTTTGCAGTGTGTGCGGAGGTCAGTAATAATCTCCAATCAATATTTCAATCGGTATACTATACAGTACACCATCCCTATACATCTTTGCAGTGTGTGCGGAGGTCAGTAATAATCTCCAATCAATATTTCAATCGGTATACTATACAGTACACCATCCCTATACATCTTTGCAGTGTGTGCGGAGGTCAGTAATAATCTCCAATCAATATTTCAATCGGTATACTATACAGTACACCATCCCTATACATCTTTGCAGTGTGTGCGGAGGTCAGTAATAATCTCCAATCAATATTTCAATCGGTATACTATACAGTACACCATCCCTATACATCTTTGCAGTGTGTGCGGAGGTCAGTAATAATCTCCAATCAATATTTCAATCGGTATACTATACAGTACACCATCCCTATACATCTTTGCAGTGTGTGCGGAGGTCAGTAATAATCTCCAATCAATATTTCAATCGGTATACTATACAGTACACCATCCCTATACATCTTTGCAGTGTGTGCGGAGGTCAGTAATAATCTCCAATCAATATTTCAATCGGTATACTATACAGTACACCATCCCTATACATCTTTGCAGTGTGTGCGGAGGTCAGTAATAATCTCCAATCAATATTTCAATCGGTATACTATACAGTACACCATCCCTATACATCTTTGCAGTGTGTGCGGAGGTCAGTAATAATCTCCAATCAATATTTCAATCGGTATACTATACAGTACACCATCCCTATACATCTTTGCAGTGTGTGCGGAGGTCAGTAATAATCTCCAATCAATATTTCAATCGGTATACTATACAGTACACCATCCCTATACATCTTTGCAGTGTGTGCGGAGGTCAGTAATAATCTCCAATCAATATTTCAATCGGTATACTATACAGTACACCATCCCTATACATCTTTGCAGTGTGTGCGGAGGTCAGTAATAATCTCCAATCAATATTTCAATCGGTATACTATACAGTACACCATCCCTATACATCTTTGCAGTGTGTGCGGAGGTCAGTAATAATCTCCAATCAATATTTCAATCGGTATACTATACAGTACACCATCCCTATACATCTTTGCAGTGTGTGCGGAGGTCAGTAATAATCTCCAATCAATATTTCAATCGGTATACTATACAGTACACCATCCCTATATATCTTTGCAGTGTGTGCGGAGGTCAGTAATAATCTCCAATCAATATTTCAGTCGATACACGAACAATTCCTTATTACGTCCTCAGGGCGTTTCGCGAACATCCAACTGTTGGCCTTTAACTTTTTCACTTGTTATAATGAATCTTTTTCAAATTTAACTTCTTTATATATTTCCGTAATTTGGACAGAATAGTGTGTTTAAAATATTCTTCAATATTTTTGTATGGTTTTACATTTTAGAGACACGTCTATTTCACTCTTTTCACTTTCGCTAAATTATACTTTCAACTTTATAAATTTGAATAATTTTTATTTGAGCTATTTAAACGCTCTTATTATTTAATATTTATTTTATACAATTATTAATTTATTTTTATAAATTTCCGATGACGTGGTTTTAATGGCAGAATCGCTGGAGGATCTTAGTCGGGTGCTGAATGATCTTAATGCCGCTTCCCGATGCGTGAGACTGCAGATGAATTTGAACAAGACTAAAGTCATGTCCAATCACTTAATGATTCCTGGTCCAGTAACCATCGGGAAAGCAGTGATTAAAAAAGTAAAACAGTACGTCTACCTTGGACAGATTATAGAATTTG
The DNA here is from genome assembly GCA_029030555.1 of Ornithoptera alexandrae. Lineage (NCBI taxonomy): Eukaryota > Metazoa > Arthropoda > Insecta > Lepidoptera > Papilionidae > Ornithoptera > Ornithoptera alexandrae. Next base: position 519,656 of record JARDVY010000077.1, on the reverse strand, counting down.
GCCGAGGTAACTTAAACAAAGAGATCGATAGACGCAGTCGGCTCTGCTAAGCAGCATTTGGGAAACTTTGCCACATCCTTACCTCGCAGATACCCCGATGACTCAAGGCAAAAGTCTTTAACAAGTGCGTCCTCCCCACCCGTACTTACGGCGCAGAGACATGGCACCTGGCCATTGGACTGGTCCACCGTTTCAAAGCAGCACAGCGAGTGATGGAGAGAGCTATGCTTGGCATTTTCTCTAAGGGAGAATATCCGAAACGAAGAAATTCGACAGACAACTAACATTGTCGACGTAGTTCCCAAAATCTGCAAGCTGAAGTGGCAGTGGGCCAGCCGTCTGTCGCGTCAGTGATGGCCGATGGGAGACGACAATCTTGAAGTGGAGGCCGCGTATAAGTCGCAAAAACGTAGAATCCCTTCTCTCCAGATGGACCGACGACATCATCAGAGCGGTCGAAAGTGGGCGGTTACGAGAAGCTAAGGATCGTATTTGGTGGAACACATTGGGGAAGGCGGCAGTGGATAAATAAAGGCTGATAATGATGATGATGATGTATTGTCAACGGATGAAGAAGAGCTTTACTTAAAATACTGATTCTAGCGGGTTACATTTAAAATCAAATTTCAGTTATTTTCTTTTATAATAACAACAAATGTATGCTCTTTGTAATTTTATCTCCTCCGTCAGACTTAAACTGATCTCGCGTCAAACTCTCACATATTCCAAAATATGTGAACAATGTACAAAATATTATTTATTACCTAAAAAAGTTTCCCTTCCATTATCTTTGATCTGAATAGATTGACTCCCTTTATGTTTTAACGCAGTAAGAACAAAGGCTGCTACAATTTAACAAGGACGCTATTTTTAAGGTTTCTTTGCCGTAAGCTATTGAATAATTCATGAGGTTTACTTCTCTTGTCATACCAGAACAAAGCGGTGAATTTGAATGTGTTAAGGAATTTTGTCGACGGCGTACATATTAAATAATGGAGGAAGAAAAAGTAAAAGAAAAGGCAGAATAAGCTTGTAATAACTGTAATCAAATGTATTTTATATTTTGAATGATTAATCTATACATGTTGAGATGTCTCCGAGGCTCAGCGTCTCACCGCTAGAATTATATAATACTCAAGACTCTGGTTTGTTTTCATCATTATCATCATCATCAGCTAATAGACGTCCACTGCTGGACATAGGCCTGCCCCAAAGATCTCCACATCGATCGGTCGTGCGCTGCTCGCCTTCATCCAGCGCCTTCCCGCGACGTCCAACAGTCAACATAGCCTTCGGTACCACCAGGTACTAGTGATGTGAGGGATTTGGGCCATTTCCCACCACACTGGCCCAATGTGGGTTGGTGGGAGCAAGAGCCTCGTTTGTTGATTAGCAGAGTGCACCACGAGCAGGTGAGATTGGCTTGAGTCCGATAAGTTAATGTGCGGGACCCCTTACATCCCGGTTTGTTTTTGAACATTAAAAATTGTGAAAGTTGGAAAGTAAACAACTTAGTGTAGACTTTGAATTAAATTGAAATCTAAAGTTATCTCGAATACAACAAATGAAGAATTTACAGTTCACGTTCACATTCAAGTCATTGCTTTGAAGAACGATGTTAAGAATTTGCAGAACTAAACTACAGAACTATGGAACATGATGAAAATACCAGTACAAATAAAGTACCTGTTCCTGTGTTACCATTATCGCAAAATGTTGAGGTGAAACGAAATTCCAAGCCGCAATTTCTCCTGGCGGCGTTTCAAAAATCTTAAAGAGGCAGTAGGGGGCACCGCGGCCAAATTTGTAAGTTTACGATTCCGTAACCGCCGAAGTGAGGATTTATTGTACTTCTACAGAGTGGCATAGTGAAGTTTTAATAAAAAACTTACCATTCATTTTAACACTTCAGAACATTAATGGTAAACCAATCGCTTCAGGGATTACACAGTTGGATACAAAAATGAATGCAACCCAGTTTGAAGAGCGCTGTTGATGGTAAGAAGATAGTGGTAACGAATAGGTCTTGAGAGATCTTATGGTCTCGAGACAACCAGCGCAATTTAGTTTGATTTTTTTAAACTTTCTTATTAGTATCACATTGTTGTAGATAGTATCGCTTACCAAAACAATGAGATGAGGTATGAATATTTCAAAAAACTGTACACCACTACTGATGCTGGTTAGATTTAGATTGCTTGTCAATAGCACTGTTTCTTTTCCAAAAGACTGAAGTGAGGGATGTGGAATGATTTGTAGCCCAGTCATCTATTATAGTCACCGTGTAAATGATATGTAACACAAAGAGCGGGTGGGGTTCGGGGGAAGTGGAGAGATTGGATTGAAGTCGTATCATCCTCTTACATTCCAGGGCCTAATGGATGCGGTCGGTGTTGCTCACCTCATTTGTCACGATACAAAAAAACGTTTGTGTTAGTTGAAGTGTATTTCTGTTTTGGAAATGCGCCGTGTGTATACAATTGTTAATTGTAGAACAGTCCGTATCCCGTAACGCGACCTTTGTTTCGAGTGATTACCACAAGCCTGCACCACGTAGTCGTGAGGTTTCATCACGAGGATACCAAGTTGTATATTTTAAATTACGTTACGATATTTGATACTTTCTCCTAACATAGGTTTCATCACGAGAGTTTGGACCAACTTTAATAAATTGGTTATTTAAATTTTGACAAATAAATTTTTGCGTGATTTTAGTGGAATTTTAATGTTAAAACTAAGTGCTTACTACAAAATGAGGTCATACTAAGGTGTTCCTTTTGGGCTCCTTTTAAAACTTAAGATATTAAGTGAGCTCTATAATTTTTTGGTTTTCTATTTCTAAATTTTTTAGGCTCCACTGAAAATCAGGGTTGCAGTATTTATAGGCTGCAACATTACCTGGGTAGGTTCCTTGCCTACATGAACCAAGAGTAATATTTTGTTTTAATTCTTTTTTTCTACGTATTTTTTATTTTGTGGGAATAAACAATATATTAATATTATTAATTTTACTAAGTACAGGACTCGTCTGGGTAGCCCGCTGGCCTAATGGTTAGAGTATGCGGCCTTCATTCCGAAGGTCGCGGGTTCAAAACTCGGCATGTACCGGTGACTTTAATATCCAAGTTATGTACATTTGTGAACTTTAGTTACAACAGCGAAATACAAACGGTGAAGGAAACCATCGCGAGGAAACCTGCACATGAACTAGAATTTATTCTGCGTTGTGTGTGAAGTCACCAAACCGCATGGGGCCCGCCTGGTGACTGTGGCCCCATCGCCCTCATATTGAGGGTAGGCCTGTGCCCCAGCAGTGAGGACGTAAATTGGCTGTTATGGAGGACTCATCTAACTCGAAACGCTGTAATATCTGCACAGCATCTAAATACTCGATTGCGAAAACGAAAATTACAGTAAAACGAAACAGGCTTCAAGTAGCTTTGCTACTACAGATTGGTAATGATACAAAACACTAAAATGTAAAATCACTTCTATCTGTTCTTCCATATTTAGGTCTAAATATTTTCTTTTAATTTTAGCAACTTCAGGATATATATCTTATTCATATGCAGCTTAAGTATCTGTCAGTTTGTCGCCGATAGCTTATTGGTACGGTTCACGGTTTGCTGCGTAACAGTGCCAGCCAATGGAGTGAAGTTGGCACGGAATGCAAATAGTTCATATACACTGATACCATGCATGCAATTATCGTTGTCAAATTCAATTTCCATAACAATTAAACAGTGATAATAATTAGAAGATTTTATTGTAACTATAACAGCAGTCAATTGTGTTGACTGCCGGGCTTCTACTAATATATACTCGTATGTGAAGAGTAAAATGAATGACTTTACACCAACCTTAAACTATACGTCTTCAATAAAATTAAAAACTAAACTAAGCTAAATAAAAGCTTGTCTTTCAACACTGAGCACTCTAATTCCGTTAAGAATCTGCTGTGGAAGGTTTGATAGAGCTTTTCTAACTCGCCTGACATATCTATAACCCTCTGAATGGGAATGGTCTGAGCGAACTCGTTACACCATTCACTGATTAAAGTACTTGATATTGAAGTCAAATACCAAACTAAGTGTACATAGACAAAATGAAATTAAATCTCCATATGATTTTACATAAAAAATGGAAAAAAATCGAGCAAATGCGTTGAGATTATTGTCGTCAGTCAAGAAGGAAATCATTTCAAATGTAGCATATTTGAATTGTGTGAATGATTCGAAATAAATAATACAGAATCCCGTCCGCCGCGAAACACCTCTCGCTTCCTCCGGCTTCCTCCGGCTTCCGCCTCTCCCGCGCCATTGGAGCGACGAATTGAATTTAATACATAAATAAATTTCTCTTTACGGTTAAGTCGCAATCCTTGCCAAACTTATTCCGAACTGCGAAATGCGGAATGAAAGTATTTCTGTGTTCATTTCGCACAGCTTCAACCGCTTCCACTTCCCTTTGGCTTATGTAGACTCCATCTAGAAATATTATCCCTGAAAAGCTTTTCACAGATTAATTTCATAAACAGAAGGTCATAGGAGCCAAATTTTAGAATATTGCGGTAATAAATAGAAAGGTTGGTTCTCAATTTTAAATAAATTTACGAGAACATGGTTGTAGACGGTGAACTCAACAGCTTGACAGTAGAAACACAGCAGCGCTGCTACAGCGGTGGCTTTACAACACAAGGTTGGTCGCTAGACAACGGTACACAATAACACTTCCTCCATTCAAAAACCAGAACCAAATCCTTCGAAAGCATGCACACGTTTCAAAGATTGGCAAGACAAAGCAACTATACAGATCCTTTATACAAATATGGATTCTAAATGGTTGTGACCACAACAACATGCCGACGAATCGTGGGCTTATCGCGGGACCGGAACTGCTGGGCCGTGCCTAATGTGTTTCCGGGGATATGTAAGCGGACATTCTACCAGCCCTGGACAATAGAGACAATTGTACATTCAAGTTGAAGTGAGCCTTATCTTAGCCTAGCGTTAAAACGAACTAGGCTTAGATAAATAATATAAGATAGATCTATCGGCTGATGATTATGATGATATATGCAAAGCAGCAAGCAGTCTAATTGAGACATTAACATAATGATGCTCAGCACCATATCGGTGAGAAGTCTCCTGGAGATTTTATGATTGTTCAAATAATTTCATGAGCTACGCCGCTTTTTAAATGGGAACAGCTACATTCGTGTACAACTGTAGAAATACCTCTAGTAAGAGACATGTGAATAGTAAGTTTATCATTTCTATTATTTACTGATCGAAGAACTGTTTAGATGAGTACCAGCTAATGTCTATTTCAGCAATTCTTTCATCGTTACTCTATACGGATTTGAAAGAGGCTGTTGCTAGTCTAATTACTAGGGTGAATGATATGAGATGTCAGAAGGAAAAAAATATTCAATTTTTTTGTTCTACGAAGTGACGAGACGAGCGATACTTTCCCCTGATGGTAAGTGATACACCAATCCATAACATCATGGCGTTAGTTAGGATTATATACACTGCACCAGATTATACTCGTCGCCTTAAGATATAAGATATAAGATCTCGTCACTCCAGTAACTTCACTGGCTACAACGCCCTTCAAACCCGATCACAGTATTGTTTCACAGTACTGTTTAACGGATGCAATAGGCGCTACCTAGATAGTCTACGGCAACAGAGACCTATCACCAGTAAAATCTAATAGAAATAGTTGTACTAGTCTACCATCGCGTAAGACTAAGACCTAGACTAAGACCTGTATATTATCTAGCCGTTCGTCAGTAGTGTTTTCATTTAAATATTGAAAGATGAAATACGATATTCTGTGTCGGCGTAGATTCTCCGTAAATCTAGATTGTGGACGAGATTAGGTTTAAATACAATAGAGGTCCTTGTACATGACGGATGCGAATCCTGGAGGATAACGTCCGCCCCTCGTCGAGATTGTTCCATTTATAATTCAATTATGAAACACTGCTCCGGGCGGCTCCGTGTCCTCGTCCTCTTTCATTAAAAACAGAATTTGTTTATTGCATCTCATTCATCTTCTTTTTTTGATAATTGACATTAATGACGTTATCTGTACGGAAGTAACGATAAATTAAAGCTAAACTATTTTGTTAGTCAAATCTACTTGTTGTTACACTCTCTCTGTTGCCGGGGACCGTCTAGGTAGGTACGAACATTGCGGTGTTCCGGTTTCAAAGGCGCTGTAGCTACTGAAATTACTGGAGTAGTGAAAAATAACATTCCATGTCTCAAGGCGACAGATTCAATGTAGTGCAGTGTATACCACCGTAACCATCGCCACGTTGCTATGGGCAGACGTATCACTTACCATCAGGTGAACGACCCGCTTGTTCCTCTGCTTAGTTAAATAAAAAAAATAACAGAGGTAATAGTTCAATTTGTAAAACGTTCGTGCGAGCTATGAATGTGTAAAAGGCGCGGGTTCGATCCAGAGATAAAGTTTTCGTGGACATAGGAGCCCCACTTGACCAGCATAGTAGATAAGTGTAAAACGTTCGTGCGAGCTATGAATGTGTAAAAGGCGCGGGTTCGATCCAGAGATAAAGTTTTCGTGGACATAGGAGCCCCACTTGACCAGCATAGTAGATAAGTGTAAAACGTTCGTGCGAGCTATGAATGTGTAAAAGGCGCGGGTTCGATCCAGAGATAAAGTTTTCGTGGACATAGGAGCCCCACTTGACCAGCATAGTAGATAAGTGTAAAACGTTCGTGCGAGCTATGAATGTGTAAAAGGCGCGGGTTCGATCCAGAGATAAAGTTTTCGTGGACATAGGAGCCCCACTTGACCAGCATAGTAGATAAGTGTAAAACGTTCGTGCGAGCTATGAATGTGTAAAAGGCGCGGGTTCGATCCAGAGATAAAGTTTTCGTGGACATAGGAGCCCCACTTGACCAGCATAGTAGATAAGTGTAAAACGTTCGTGCGAGCTATGAATGTGTAAAAGGCGCGGGTTCGATCCAGAGATAAAGTTTTCGTGGACATAGGAGCCCCACTTGACCAGCATAGTAGATAAGTGTAAAACGTTCGTGCGAGCTATGAATGTGTAAAAGGCGCGGGTTCGATCCAGAGATAAAGTTTTCGTGGACATAGGAGCCCCACTTGACCAGCATAGTAGATAAGTGTAAAACGTTCGTGCGAGCTATGAATGTGTAAAAGGCGCGGGTTCGATCCAGAGATAAAGTTTTCGTGGACATAGGAGCCCCACTTGACCAGCATAGTAGATAAGTGTAAAACGTTCGTGCGAGCTATGAATGTGTAAAAGGCGCGGGTTCGATCCAGAGATAAAGTTTTCGTGGACATAGGAGCCCCACTTGACCAGCATAGTAGATAAGTGTAAAACGTTCGTGCGAGCTATGAATGTGTAAAAGGCGCGGGTTCGATCCAGAGATAAAGTTTTCGTGGACATAGGAGCCCCACTTGACCAGCATAGTAGATAAGTGTAAAACGTTCGTGCGAGCTATGAATGTGTAAAAGGCGCGGGTTCGATCCAGAGATAAAGTTTTCGTGGACATAGGAGCCCCACTTGACCAGCATAGTAGATAAGTGTAAAACGTTCGTGCGAGCTATGAATGTGTAAAAGGCGCGGGTTCGATCCAGAGATAAAGTTTTCGTGGACATAGGAGCCCCACTTGACCAGCATAGTAGATAAGTGTAAAACGTTCGTGCGAGCTATGAATGTGTAAAAGGCGCGGGTTCGATCCAGAGATAAAGTTTTCGTGGACATAGGAGCCCCACTTGACCAGCATAGTAGATAAGTGTAAAACGTTCGTGCGAGCTATGAATGTGTAAAAGGCGCGGGTTCGATCCAGAGATAAAGTTTTCGTGGACATAGGAGCCCCACTTGACCAGCATAGTAGATAAGTGTAAAACGTTCGTGCGAGCTATGAATGTGTAAAAGGCGCGGGTTCGATCCAGAGATAAAGTTTTCGTGGACATAGGAGCCCCACTTGACCAGCATAGTAGATAAGTGTAAAACGTTCGTGCGAGCTATGAATGTGTAAAAGGCGCGGGTTCGATCCAGAGATAAAGTTTTCGTGGACATAGGAGCCCCACTTGACCAGCATAGTAGATAAGTGTAAAACGTTCGTGCGAGCTATGAATGTGTAAAAGGCGCGGGTTCGATCCAGAGATAAAGTTTTCGTGGACATAGGAGCCCCACTTGACCAGCATAGTAGATAAGTGTAAAACGTTCGTGCGAGCTATGAATGTGTAAAAGGCGCGGGTTCGATCCAGAGATAAAGTTTTCGTGGACATAGGAGCCCCACTTGACCAGCATAGTAGATAAGTGTAAAACGTTCGTGCGAGCTATGAATGTGTAAAAGGCGCGGGTTCGATCCAGAGATAAAGTTTTCGTGGACATAGGAGCCCCACTTGACCAGCATAGTAGATAAGTGTAAAACGTTCGTGCGAGCTATGAATGTGTAAAAGGCGCGGGTTCGATCCAGAGATAAAGTTTTCGTGGACATAGGAGCCCCACTTGACCAGCATAGTAGATAAGTGTAAAACGTTCGTGCGAGCTATGAATGTGTAAAAGGCGCGGGTTCGATCCAGAGATAAAGCTTTCGTGGACATAGGAGCCCCACTTGACCAGCATAGTAGATAAGTGTAAAACGTTCGTGCGAGCTATGAATGTGTAAAAGGCGCGGGTTCGATCCAGAGATAAAGTTTTCGTGGACATAGGAGCCCCACTTGACCAGCATAGTAGATAAGTGTAAAACGTTCGTGCGAGCTATGAATGTGTAAAAGGCGCGGGTTCGATCCAGAGATAAAGTTTTCGTGGACATAGGAGCCCCACTTGACCAGCATAGTAGATAAGTGTAAAACGTTCGTGCGAGCTATGAATGTGTAAAAGGCGCGGGTTCGATCCAGAGATAAAGTTTTCGTGGACATAGGAGCCCCACTTGACCAGCATAGTAGATAAGTGTAAAACGTTCGTGCGAGCTATGAATGTGTAAAAGGCGCGGGTTCGATCCAGAGATAAAGTTTTCGTGGACATAGGAGCCCCACTTGACCAGCATAGTAGATAAGTGTAAAACGTTCGTGCGAGCTATGAATGTGTAAAAGGCGCGGGTTCGATCCAGAGATAAAGTTTTCGTGGACATAGGAGCCCCACTTGACCAGCATAGTAGATAAGTGTAAAACGTTCGTGCGAGCTATGAATGTGTAAAAGGCGCGGGTTCGATCCAGAGATAAAGTTTTCGTGGACATAGGAGCCCCACTTGACCAGCATAGTAGATAAGTGTAAAACGTTCGTGCGAGCTATGAATGTGTAAAAGGCGCGGGTTCGATCCAGAGATAAAGTTTTCGTGGACATAGGAGCCCCACTTGACCAGCATAGTAGATAAGTGTAAAACGTTCGTGCGAGCTATGAATGTGTAAAAGGCGCGGGTTCGATCCAGAGATAAAGTTTTCGTGGACATAGGAGCCCCACTTGACCAGCATAGTAGATAAGTGTAAAACGTTCGTGCGAGCTATGAATGTGTAAAAGGCGCGGGTTCGATCCAGAGATAAAGTTTTCGTGGACATAGGAGCCCCACTTGACCAGCATAGTAGATAAGTGTAAAACGTTCGTGCGAGCTATGAATGTGTAAAAGGCGCGGGTTCGATCCAGAGATAAAGTTTTCGTGGACATAGGAGCCCCACTTGACCAGCATAGTAGATAAGTGTAAAACGTTCGTGCGAGCTATGAATGTGTAAAAGGCGCGGGTTCGATCCAGAGATAAAGCTTTCGTGGACATAGGAGCCCCACTTGACCAGCATAGTAGATAAGTGTAAAACGTTCGTGCGAGCTATGAATGTGTAAAAGGCGCGGGTTCGATCCAGAGATAAAGTTTTCGTGGACATAGGAGCCCCACTTGACCAGCATAGTAGATAAGTGTAAAACGTTCGTGCGAGCTATGAATGTGTAAAAGGCGCGGGTTCGATCCAGAGATAAAGTTTTCGTGGACATAGGAGCCCCACTTGACCAGCATAGTAGATAAGTGTAAAACGTTCGTGCGAGCTATGAATGTGTAAAAGGCGCGGGTTCGATCCAGAGATAAAGTTTTCGTGGACATAGGAGCCCCACTTGACCAGCATAGTAGATAAGTGTAAAACGTTCGTGCGAGCTATGAATGTGTAAAAGGCGCGGGTTCGATCCAGAGATAAAGTTTTCGTGGACATAGGAGCCCCACTTGACCAGCATAGTAGATAAGTGTAAAACGTTCGTGCGAGCTATGAATGTGTAAAAGGCGCGGGTTCGATCCAGAGATAAAGTTTTCGTGGACATAGGAGCCCCACTTGACCAGCATAGTAGATAAGTGTAAAACGTTCGTGCGAGCTATGAATGTGTAAAAGGCGCGGGTTCGATCCAGAGATAAAGTTTTCGTGGACATAGGAGCCCCACTTGACCAGCATAGTAGATAAGTGTAAAACGTTCGTGCGAGCTATGAATGTGTAAAAGGCGCGGGTTCGATCCAGAGATAAAGTTTTCGTGGACATAGGAGCCCCACTTGACCAGCATAGTAGATAAGTGTAAAACGTTCGTGCGAGCTATGAATGTGTAAAAGGCGCGGGTTCGATCCAGAGATAAAGCTTTCGTGGACATAGGAGCCCCACTTGACCAGCATAGTAGATAAGTGTAAAACGTTCGTGCGAGCTATGAATGTGTAAAAGGCGCGGGTTCGATCCAGAGATAAAGTTTTCGTGGACATAGGAGCCCCACTTGACCAGCATAGTAGATAAGTGTAAAACGTTCGTGCGAGCTATGAATGTGTAAAAGGCGCGGGTTCGATCCAGAGATAAAGTTTTCGTGGACATAGGAGCCCCACTTGACCAGCATAGTAGATAAGTGTAAAACGTTCGTGCGAGCTATGAATGTGTAAAAGGCGCGGGTTCGATCCAGAGATAAAGTTTTCGTGGACATAGGAGCCCCACTTGACCAGCATAGTAGATAAGTGTAAAACGTTCGTGCGAGCTATGAATGTGTAAAAGGCGCGGGTTCGATCCAGAGATAAAGTTTTCGTGGACATAGGAGCCCCACTTGACCAGCATAGTAGATAAGTGTAAAACGTTCGTGCGAGCTATGAATGTGTAAAAGGCGCGGGTTCGATCCAGAGATAAAGTTTTCGTGGACATAGGAGCCCCACTTGACCAGCATAGTAGATAAGTGTAAAACGTTCGTGCGAGCTATGAATGTGTAAAAGGCGCGGGTTCGATCCAGAGATAAAGTTTTCGTGGACATAGGAGCCCCACTTGACCAGCATAGTAGATAAGTGTAAAACGTTCGTGCGAGCTATGAATGTGTAAAAGGCGCGGGTTCGATCCAGAGATAAAGTTTTCGTGGACATAGGAGCCCCACTTGACCAGCATAGTAGATAAGTGTAAAACGTTCGTGCGAGCTATGAATGTGTAAAAGGCGCGGGTTCGATCCAGAGATAAAGTTTTCGTGGACATAGGAGCCCCACTTGACCAGCATAGTAGATAAGTGTAAAACGTTCGTGCGAGCTATGAATGTGTAAAAGGCGCGGGTTCGATCCAGAGATAAAGCTTTCGTGGACATAGGAGCCCCACTTGACCAGCATAGTAGATAAGTGTAAAACGTTCGTGCGAGCTATGAATGTGTAAAAGGCGCGGGTTCGATCCAGAGATAAAGTTTTCGTGGACATAGGAGCCCCACTTGACCAGCATAGTAGATAAGTGTAAAACGTTCGTGCGAGCTATGAATGTGTAAAAGGCGCGGGTTCGATCCAGAGATAAAGTTTTCGTGGACATAGGAGCCCCACTTGACCAGCATAGTAGATAAGTGTAAAACGTTCGTGCGAGCTATGAATGTGTAAAAGGCGCGGGTTCGATCCAGAGATAAAGTTTTCGTGGACATAGGAGCCCCACTTGACCAGCATAGTAGATAAGTGTAAAACGTTCGTGCGAGCTATGAATGTGTAAAAGGCGCGGGTTCGATCCAGAGATAAAGTTTTCGTGGACATAGGAGCCCCACTTGACCAGCATAGTAGATAAGTGTAAAACGTTCGTGCGAGCTATGAATGTGTAAAAGGCGCGGGTTCGATCCAGAGATAAAGTTTTCGTGGACATAGGAGCCCCACTTGACCAGCATAGTAGATAAGTGTAAAACGTTCGTGCGAGCTATGAATGTGTAAAAGGCGCGGGTTCGATCCAGAGATAAAGTTTTCGTGGACATAGGAGCCCCACTTGACCAGCATAGTAGATAAGTGTAAAACGTTCGTGCGAGCTATGAATGTGTAAAAGGCGCGGGTTCGATCCAGAGATAAAGTTTTCGTGGACATAGGAGCCCCACTTGACCAGCATAGTAGATAAGTGTAAAACGTTCGTGCGAGCTATGAATGTGTAAAAGGCGCGGGTTCGATCCAGAGATAAAGTTTTCGTGGACATAGGAGCCCCACTTGACCAGCATAGTAGATAAGTGTAAAACGTTCGTGCGAGCTATGAATGTGTAAAAGGCGCGGGTTCGATCCAGAGATAAAGTTTTCGTGGACATAGGAGCCCCACTTGACCAGCATAGTAGATAAGTGTAAAACGTTCGTGCGAGCTATGAATGTGTAAAAGGCGCGGGTTCGATCCAGAGATAAAGTTTTCGTGGACATAGGAGCCCCACTTGACCAGCATAGTAGATAAGTGTAAAACGTTCGTGCGAGCTATGAATGTGTAAAAGGCGCGGGTTCGATCCAGAGATAAAGTTTTCGTGGACATAGGAGCCCCACTTGACCAGCATAGTAGATAAGTGTAAAACGTTCGTGCGAGCTATGAATGTGTAAAAGGCGCGGGTTCGATCCAGAGATAAAGCTTTCGTGGACATAGGAGCCCCACTTGACCAGCATAGTAGATAAGTGTAAAACGTTCGTGCGAGCTATGAATGTGTAAAAGGCGCGGGTTCGATCCAGAGATAAAGTTTTCGTGGACATAGGAGCCCCACTTGACCAGCATAGTAGATAAGTGTAAAACGTTCGTGCGAGCTATGAATGTGTAAAAGGCGCGGGTTCGATCCAGAGATAAAGCTTTCGTGGACATAGGAGCCCCACTTGACCAGCATAGTAGATAAGTGTAAAACGTTCGTGCGAGCTATGAATGTGTAAAAGGCGCGGGTTCGATCCAGAGATAAAGTTTTCGTGGACATAGGAGCCCCACTTGACCAGCATAGTAGATAAGTGTAAAACGTTCGTGCGAGCTATGAATGTGTAAAAGGCGCGGGTTCGATCCAGAGATAAAGTTTTCGTGGACATAGGAGCCCCACTTGACCAGCATAGTAGATAAGTGTAAAACGTTCGTGCGAGCTATGAATGTGTAAAAGGCGCGGGTTCGATCCAGAGATAAAGTTTTCGTGGACATAGGAGCCCCACTTGACCAGCATAGTAGATAAGTGTAAAACGTTCGTGCGAGCTATGAATGTGTAAAAGGCGCGGGTTCGATCCAGAGATAAAGCTTTCGTGGACATAGGAGCCCCACTTGACCAGCATAGTAGATAAGTGTAAAACGTTCGTGCGAGCTATGAATGTGTAAAAGGCGCGGGTTCGATCCAGAGATAAAGTTTTCGTGGACATAGGAGCCCCACTTGACCAGCATAGTAGATAAGTGTAAAAGGCCCCGGAGTCCCAATAGTGGGAATTTCAGGTTATATTATTTCAAAGTATAGTTTCATTGGGATAATATATTCTGTACCACATTGCGCTCGTCGTCTGAGACGAGATGTCGATTCCTTTTTTTTTTATGTCGAGGGCAATCTTCGAAAAGATACCCTGCTACTGGGACGAAGTCAAGGTTATATGAGATTCTTACCCACTAAAACTATTTTGGCGGTCTGCATCAGTGCATTCGGAGAGGCTCCGGGATCTCTTACAGAACGCACCGATGCCGCTCTACACTTTGTGTTACACATCTCAGAGAAGGAGCTAAACCCTCCAAAGCACCATCGCTGTGCCATACGCTATCCCACGCAGGTTCGCTTGTCGAGCGATAAGGGCGCCACCCTCAAGGCCCGCGAAACTCCTAGACCTTTTCAATCGCCTTCTACGACAGACAGGGCTTACTTACTAGCCCGAGATTACAAGGCTGAAGATGTTGAGTCTAGTTGCATTAGTAATCACACTAACTACAGCATCCTTCAAACCAGAACACAGTACTTCACACACGCGTAGTAATAGAATAATCTATAATATGATAGCGATAAGGCCGGTCGTTTGACGGAAGCCGCACCAGCACAGTGTTGTGTGTTCACTTAAGTGCTCGGCTAACGCTTGGCGCAGTGTTTCACAACATTACTGATACATTAGTTGTACTCCAAGGTTGTTTTTTTTTCAAGACACAAATTAATTACTATCATCACGATTAGACCAGTCTATAAATCATGAGTATCCTATACCTGATCAGATATAAAGAGAAGAGAAATATTCGTCGTGGGAACCTCTTCCTTAGTTATCCGGTTAGCCTTACTTTAAGTGTCGCTGCTATTAAATGCGACACTTAAGTGCTTAAAGCATAATACATAAATCAAGTGTTAGATTTTCTCGGTGTGAATAAGGGACCTCAGTCAGGGTCGATGGGGCCCAGTAAAATATTCGAGCCGCAATTTATTGCAATGAATAATGTAAAGAAAGGAAAAGCCAAAGAGAAATATTGATTGTTTTGACCTTTTGACAGGAAACGGATTTATTGTATACAATATTTTTAACTTAAATGCGAAAGAAAGTGGTATAAGGAGTATGATACCTCACGGGATCCAAGCCAACCTCACCAGCTCGTGGTGCACGTTGCTAATCAAATAACGAGCCTCTGGCTACCCTCAAACCGCATTGGGCCAGCATGGTGGGAATTCGCCCATATGAATCCCTACCCGATTGATGTGATAACATTTGGGGGAGGCCTATTTCCTGCAATGGACGTCTATCGGCTGATGATGAAATGCGAAAGCGAGACAGCTTGCACGTCATCCAATGCTCGCTGGCTCCGCTGGTGCAGCTAACCGCTTCTGTCAAGTGGTCTCTTTTGTCGCCTGCTCGTAGCAACGTGACATCAGTTAGAATGGTATGTACTGCATCACATCACGCTCCTGGCCTGACACATAAGATATTAGGTCTCGTTACTCCAGTAATTTCACTAGCTGCAGCGCCATTCAAACCTGAATACAGTAAAGTCTGCACGGTAACATTCGCTCAATACTGTATATCGGCTGCAATAGGAGCTGCGGTCGTACCTATGTACACCTTTTTTTTCTGGCTCCAGAAGTAATTTTCAAGAGATCCTGCTTCTGGTGGGAAATCAGGGTTATGTCAGATTCTTACTCACTAAAACCCCCTCGGTGCTCTGCATCAGTGCATTCGGAGAGGCTCCAGGATCTCTTACAGAAAGCACCGGCGCCCCTCTACACCGTGTTTTTTTATTTTATTTTTTAAACCCTTCCCCTGCCTGGGGTCGGTCAGAGCCTTTATTTTTCCTTATATTTACCATGATAAAATTTATTTCTAATTTTCCTCACACCAGTCTTTCATTCTTTCTTATGTTTTATTCTCTGCTCTTCTTACACACTTCATTCTTCTAACATTCCGCGTCCCATTTCCTTCTTTCATTCCTCTCTCGAGCGAAGATCTGTAAATATGAAAATTTTGCATTCGTTTTATTCATTTTACTTTTTTCTTCTTTTTTGTTGCTCTTTCTCTTGCTTTCTTTAGTTTTCTTACATGGCTATAACTATTTTACTATCACAGTTCATTTTAAATTTTTTATTTATTTATTTAAAATTTTATTTATTTTTATTTTATACATCTACTGTAACCATTTTGCAGAATTCCAAAAACACTTGACGACAGTCGTCTGCACTCATCAGAGAGGCGATGACTTCCTCGTTCAGCTGCCTTCCTATCTTCATTTCGCAGTCTAAACGCTTGCTCCCGTATACGGGATAGAAGGTAACAATATGCATTTCCCACACTTTGTGTTACGTGTCTCTGAGGAGGAGCCTAACCCTCCTAGGCACTATCGCTAAGCCACACGCAGATTCGCTTGTTAAGTGGTAAGGCCCACGAAACTCCTAGACCCTTTTAGTCGCCTACGACAGGCAAGGCTTAACTTATAGGACTAACTTACTAGCCCGAGATTACAGGGCTGACCAGCGTACACCTGCCACCGGCAAAGTTTAGTGTACTGATTTAGGTACCACCTTCATATTCTGACTTGGTGTGTTTATGTGAATCAGAATATTTATTATTATATGGTTTGGCCTTATTGGGACTTAGTATCGAGAGAGAGTGTGAGAGTGAGAGTGAGAGTGAGTACATATGTTAGTCTACTATAAACAAAGTTAGAAATATAAGAACCTGTTTTATAGTAAACTTGTTAATTGAACCAATAAAACGCGTTTCTGATTTAAAGTGTGTATAACAGGTTGTTAACAGCAATAAAGATCATTATCAACGAAAATGATAATTTCCGCGCATCCGCCCATGTAAAAAAATTAGTTAAATTTCTTTCGTTAAGACAGTTCGCAAGTTGATCGCCGCTGCGGCACACTTCCGGCGCTGTACTGTTCGGAGTGTATCCTTTATATCAAACAAAAATTAAATTAGTTATGTTAAACACCACTTAGAATTCACGATAGCGAAGCGGGAACATACATCAGCCCTAATGACCCCCTCGGCTCCAGTCACGCAGGCCATTTAAGAGCACTCCAGCTATTTAACCCTCAGTAGAACAGACGGAGGTCGGAAGGGGCACGTTAAGTGATACCGGGGATGTCTTAGAGAGTTGCGTAATCGACCTACCTCTGATATTTACTGTTCGCTGGTGGTAGGTTAGCGTCGCCACACGTCACACCACACGTCACAGCTCCTGTGTCTGCCGCCAAACACCATTGTCCAAAACTCTTTGTCTATACACGATCCTAACCAGCGCTACGTTGTTATGAGTGAGCGAGTCACCATCACGTGAACGTGACGCCCGTCTCCTCGCTGCATCGAATGAAAAAAAACCACTTGATCGTCGCGCCCTCAGCTGACAAACTCAAGGGGTTAGCCTTTTCTCTCATCATCGCTATCAGAATTATATTGCACTGTATTCTTTTACCAATATACCCTTGCTGACGGAAATCCATCGCCGGCATCCGACCAATTAGCAATTTGAAAGCTTGATTGACTTATTAAATAATTTTAATAAAACTAAGTAATTTTCTATTCCATAAAGAGATGAACAGGAAGTTGACGTGACACTTCCGCTTTCAACAATTTGACGCTGGTTTGGATGATATACACTGTACCGCATTGTGCTCGCCGCTTTAATACATAAGACGTTGTCTCGTCACCTTAGTATTATTATTACCTAGAGCACCATTCAAACCGGAACACGGTACTGTTCGGCGGCGGAAATAGGAACTACGATGTGAACGGTCTCCGACAATATAATACTACATGGTATATAGTACGGCTGACTAGTACGATACAAATCTTCAATATATTATATTTTGAGATATGTTATGATCTCGTCCTCTTCTATTATCGATCTGTATATAGGTATGTTATAGAAGAAAACAGATCGTTCAATTTCGCAGCATCTTTGGTATTTTACAAACGTATTCGCAACAAACAAAGTCGCTCCGAACTTTAATTTCCGTCGGCGGATGAACCGGAACACAGATTCAGCGGCGTCAGAGAGAAAACAGTCGCGTCGGTCGCAGACATTTGTCAGCTCGCGCAATGTGATTGGTATACTGTGACGAATCTCTTACAGCGCGATCATAATAAAAAAAATATATACAGCTCTTAACGTTACGACTGCCGGAACACCACCACTACCATCATCAGATAGACGTCCACTGCTGGACATCGGTCTTCCCCAGAGATCTTTACATCGGTAGGTCCTGTGCCGCCCGCATCACCGGGCACCAGAAGCCGTCGTTTGTAGGCTTTCAAATGGGGGGGAGGATTTGGGCCAATTCCCACCACGCTGGCCCAATGCGGGTTGGTGACATCCAGAGCCTCGTTTGTTGATTACCAGGGTGCATTGCGAGCAGGTGAGGTTGGCTTCAGTCCCGTAAGCTGTTGTGGGGACCCATTACTGTATTCTGGTTTGAAGGGTGTAGTTGCTATTGAAATAACAGGATTTTACATGATGCCTCAAGGTGACGAGCACAACATTAGAAACAGGTGCATTATTTACAGGTGAACGTGTCGCTTGTCTGGTCGCTTAGTAGAATAAAAAAAAAACAGGTAATGTCTGCGTCCTGCAGTCAGCATCTTTTGGAACATGGCGACAGTCGCGTCAGCATCAAAAAAATGTAAGGGGAATGCGTACGGTAGCGAGAGCAGTACGATCTGGCAGACCAGAATAGTTTTACATTCAGCGGCACAGGGCCGCACGGGGGTGGTATACCCTTCGCAGTGCTTACCGCCCTGATCCACGGAATGCGGTCTCATTACTACAGTAATTGTTTTATTATTTTATGTAACGACGACACCAGCAGCGACACATTCACATAATGGTAAGTGACACGTCCGCCCATGACAACGTGGCGTTGGTTAGAATGTTACACACTGCACCATATTGCGTTCGTCGCCTTGAGACATAGGATGTTAAGTCTCATTACTCCAAAAATTTTACTAGCTACAGCGCCCTTCAAACCGGAACACAGTAATGTGCACACAGTACTGTTCGACGGCAGAAATAGAAGCTGCGGTGGTACCTACCTAGACGGCCAGCGCTCCTTTCATACCGGAACGCAAAAATATGTCATGGGCATGGGCATCGGCAGGCGAAAGGACAAATGGCATGAGCAATTAACATAGACAAATGGGATTGGCATAGTAATGGTCATGGCCATAGGCCTGGGCGAACGTACGGGCATACATTTACTTTTCAACCCCTACACGACAAAGGAGAATATAGGATTTACGGTGAAACCTAGGAGAAGTAGGATTTACGGTGAAACCGAAACGGTCTCCGGCAAAACTTCCCTCTAATTAATAAATAGTGCTTACCACAAATATTACATAAAGTTGCAGCATTTAACCACAGAGCGTGTAACCGGATTAAACCGGTTATTGACCGCAGTTACACGGCCGTATCCGCTACACACAAAACAATGCATGGAATTTTAAGCCAAAAAATAATTTCTAAGGTGCGTTATCCAAGTTCTGGCGGTTAAGCGGTACCAGCTAAGTATTTCAAGCAGTTAAACCTCCGCCGAGCTGCCTTTTAAGCGCAGCAGCGTGTAGGTAATCACCTAATTAGTAACAGCTGCTTTAAAAAGAAAACCTTGAAAAAGCATCGCGATATTTAAAAATGTTTTAGTACGTAATTCGTTTCATTTTTCCTTTCCTCTACACAATGTTCCACCTAACACAGCTGCATAGGTTGCATGTGCATGTCCATAGACATGGACACCGTGTTCACTTACCGTTACCCGACATTATTTTAAATAAAAAAAAAACACCAATCATACGCGCAGACCTCGATCATTTATTACTAATGCGTTCAGCTCGTCTATCTCTTTCACTCTTACATTCATTCCTACTTCAAACATTAAAAATATCTCTTTCTCACTCTGTTAACCACCTCCATAGTTTGTTTATCCACGATCACTTAATGGTAAGTGATACCCATAACAACGTAGCGTTAGTTAGGATGATATTCAGAGCACGACCTTGCGCTCGTCGCCTTCAGACATAAGACGTTCAGTCTCGTTACACCAGTAATCACACCAGCCACTATTCCCTCTCAAACCGGAACACAGTAATATGTGCACTCTACAGAGGCAACAGACGCTTTCCACCAGTGAACTCACACTCGTTATATATCATTTACACATTAACAAGAGAGAAAGAACCGTCGATGGTACTTACTCACTCCTCCGGCGCAGCGACGCAAAGTGAGTCTTGGCCTCCGACACAAGAGAGCACCAGCGTTGTCTGCCTTTCACTGCCGATTGGCAGTCCACTGCTTGAAGCTTATGTAGCTCGTTCTTCCGACGACATCTGGGCCGGCCGATAGGTCGGCGGCCAGTTGAGGTCCCAGGAATACATTTTTGACTACGATCCTCTCCCATCCAACAAAACTGTGGGCTTTGGCTGCCAACCAGCCACTCGAAATATTGCGTCAGACACGCCACCTATCGTCATCTTTCTGGAACGGGATGAAGATCCTACACGCGGTTTTCCTCTCCGTAACCAGGAGCCGCTCTTCTTCTTCAAGCGTTAGTGTCCAGGTCGCGCACGGGACATCAAGATCGGTCTTATCACCTTCTTGTATATACCAATTTTGGTCTTTCTGTTCAGAATCTTGGATACCAGCACCACGTGGAGAGCGGCGATATAACGGAGGTTGATAGTATATTAACATATATCTATTATTTCTAGAATAAACTATCGTGGAATATTTGGAAGCTGAAAGCAAATATCGAAAGTGAAGTTCACTTTAATTTCCGTTGGCGGGGGGAATCGCACGGCTTGCGGTCGGACTCGTACAGTCCGCACCCAAAGTTTCGCATGGCATCGGCATCGCGCGGAACCTGGCCCACATACGTTCCGCGATACGTACGAAACATTACGAGGGTTTCAGGTGAGTGCTCAAAGTGAACCAACGTGAACATCAAACGTGAACCACCGACAAATAGATAAAAAAACATCCATAATTTAAAAAGGAGAGTAAAGTGCAGACTACATACTCGTGCATATGCAATCGAAGATCACTAGCTTAAGTATTCTATTTGCTACTAGGAACCTTCTTGCAGGAAATCCTCTAGATAGGTACGAAGGCAGCTCCTATTTCTGCCGACAATTTGTACTGTCTATATATTATTGTGTTCCGGTTTGAAGGGAGCTGTAGCTAATGAAATTACTGAAATAGCGAGACAATATTTTATATCGCAAGGCTACGAGCACAATGTCGTGCTGTACGCTATAGCTAACATACTGCTATACTCGTTGCTTAGTTGAATAATAAGAAAAACTTTAAACATATTAAGTAAAGAAATCTGATTATAACTTTAACTTAAATACTATTTAACAAAATGATATTTAAAAGTGCTTGCGAGAAAAGAAAAGCGCGCGGGAAACGACGCCATTGTTCTGTTCAGTAATTATTTAACAGTTTTAAAGTATTACGGATAGTTTCACCGGAACTTATGAAGGTTTTTGAATTAATTCAATTAATTATACATACTAATGACCTTTATGGAGCCGTGGCTCCTCAATCTAAGATCGCTGATAAGAACAACATCCACCATCTACTGCTTCATTGTCGTGATAATGAGATCCAGTGTTGCCGTTAAATTACGATACAAATTATCTTTATAAAGATTGATGAAACTGAAGTAGAAAATCCTTATATATATATATATAATATATATATATACATATATACATATATAATATATATATACATATATAATATACGAAATTTTATAGCGAACATTTTAACGTTTCCTTGTCCAGCAACTTTAATTTTGTTTTTAATGGAAATTTCAATGAGAAAATTTCAGATAAAGAAAACTGCATTCGTTTTTTTTTCTCACAGTAGTGTTTTTGAATGAAATACTCGCAGCAGTGTACAATCGGAAAAAGATGAAGTTGTTAAAGTGGATTGACGTGGGTCGTCCGGATAGACAACTTCACCGAGTTATTGCTCCGGGTATCCGGCATTCCGATGGAAATTCGTTACTTTGCACGGACGTTCAATTGATATATAAGGTTTTTGACAATCAATCGAAGTATTTTAGGTAAAAATTTAAACGTATTAGAGCCGCTCTACGTGTTTACAATTCCATTAAATTATATGTTTAGTAACTTTCTTCATGAAGTTTGCATTTGACTTCAATTTCTCATGATGAGATGTATACAGTGAAGAGAGCTCGCCGAAAATATACATACGTATGCCGGAATTCAGTTACACTGGTTTATACCAAACGAGCGGCTCCAAAAATTCTAACAACCATCCAAAATCCTCTGTAAGAAGGGCCTAAAATTGTAACTTGGTAGGTAACCCATCCACTACTCCAAAGAGCTCAGGGCTTCTTCAGTAAGGATCCTTTCAAATGATTACAAAGAAAATCTATAATAAACGGATCCATATTAAATTTAGCTAATTAAAACTTTACAAAGATTTGATGTAAATTGAAATCGCTTGGAGAAGTGAACATTTATTAAGGTTCTTGAAATTTGTAGAAATAGGACTTGATGATTATGAACTGAGAACGTAGATGATATAAATAGAGAATATGGTATATAGTGTCATCATCAGCGATTCAGATGATACACTGACACTAAGATACGAACACGCAACAAACCGACGTCAAACATTTTGAAACCCATGTCCTTGGTTCGCAGGTTACAGCAATTGTCTCCGCAGAACTGTCGCGTAATGGAAACATAACATTAGTATTGGATGTATTATTACTATTATTATATATTACATAATTAGAAATGTATTGGAGTTCGTAAATTGTTTCCCTGTACATTTGTTAAGGGAACGTCGCTTTGAGCAATCATACCAAGGGACACGAGCCGACTGTAAATTATACATTTTTCTTTATCAATGACATCGAAATAAAGAAAAATAGCTTCAAAGAGACCTTCATTTCCTTGATAATTCAACCGAAAGTGATATACTCGTATGTAGAAGACATTTTAATGAAAAACATGATTATAATGATGTCGAAATGGTTGACATTAGAATCGAGTAACAAGCGTGCTTCGTCAAGGAGTAGATTCTTTATGACAAACGTGATGGCCTGGCCTTGCGAAGAGACTTTGCAACTCCTCATATACACATCGACGATAGCTTAATCAGAGCCTTTTTTGTATAATATATCTTCCCGCTGTGATAACTTGGAACAAAAATATAAATTCTTGTCCCAAGATTTGGATCATTAGAAACTTTCCACAGAATTAACCAAAATTCCTTATGATTTCCGAACGCCTGTGAAATAACATCCTCTGATCTTCAGCCTCTATCAGGATCTGCAATAGCTTTATTAAAAAGACGAGCGAAACGATCGCCTAATGAAAAGTTATCCGTATGCCCATAACAGCATGGCTCTAGAAAGGACGATATATGCTGCACCACATTACGTGCAGTGATGCTTGCCTACTACGGTATCTTGGCCGTAACAGGAGCTGCGCTGGTGCCCACCTAGACGGTCTCCAGCAACAGAGACCTACTACCAGTAACGATACCTACCACCATTCAAAGGAACGATGTGGTGCATAGTCATTACATAGTGAGAACAGTTATCGGTGTCTACTTTTAGGCATAACAACACCTGCGCCTGCGCCAGGAGACACCGCCCTTCCTCATCATACATGATTTGAGTTTGTTGTCGTAATAAGTTTATGGGTGCTAATATTAACGCATTTTTTATTTAAAAATGTAAACACTTAGATAATACATTGCATAGATCATTTAATTTCCTCGTAAGATTGCCTTTTTAACCATTTCATTATTACTATCTTGCAGTCACGATAGTTTTTGCTGCATACGTTTAATTGTCTATTTATGTGCTTGTTGTCTGTCTTCAACTTGAGAGAAGCTTGGCATACTTGGTAAATTATTACATCATTTTTGATATTCACAGTTTAATATACGGATAGTCCAACTAGAGTATGTATTGCATATTATTTAACACCACTTCTCGCAGATTCTAAGTTTTCCATTTTATTTTAACAAAGTCTCCTTCAAGAATAGTTTCAGCTTTTAACGTTGTACTACTATCTACGACTGGTTACATCACAGGATAAAAAAGGATTTTGTTTTTGTTCGTCAATCACGTGAAAGCTAGTGAACGTATCAACAGGGGACTATGAGCAGTCGACGCGGAATGATTTGTAGTTACAGGCTATTTATTACTTGAATCTCGTAGATCCTTATCATTTTATTTCTAATTAACTTTTATAAAAAAATTTACATCGTGTTATTTACGCGGTTGCTATAGTAACGGTTGGTATAGGAAGTCATTTGCGGTCTAATTTTATATCACGCCAGCGAATCGGACGGGGAACAGCTAGTTAGTAATAAAGGTAAAAGCCAGCAGACTGCAGTTTCTGCGGATTACGGGTACATGGTCGATGACATCCAGGATACAAACCCGCTGATTATTTATATATTTCATATTATTTTATATATTTATGTTCTTTTATACCTACTATTACTATTAATATTTTATATAGACAGATACACGAACACGTTTGTTGGGCTATCTGCTGTTACTGAGGAGCGTTCAAATTGTTTCATTAATTATTCAATGAAATACTAGAACATAACATATGTTATGAAAATAAAACAAATTAGTTATACATATATATATATATATATAAGAAGAAGCAATTGTTTTTTTGGCAACATATATACTGGGAGGAAGTATATATAAGTAAATAACGCAATATACAAAGGTGCAGTTGCCGACGCTGTTCAGTTAAGCCGTAGCTGATAATTCGGCGGAGGAAAGGAAACGGCGTCTTATTCGAAGGTAACACGCAATCTAGATGCATGCATAAGCAGGAGCTCGATTTCCGCCAGGAGTGCTTCGAATATCTTTGACGGCGTATCTCGAATTGCAATCGGGCGCTGGAAATATCCTTCACATGCTCCGAAGACATTACGCTGCATCATTGAATTTATTTTATCATTCTAAACATTCGCTGTGAACCGAATACTTTGAAGGATAAAGCGAGACCTAGAGCTACGCTGTCACCTAGTGCTAACGTGTTGTGACGTAAACTTATAATAGGATGTAGACTTTTTCAACCATTTCTATTATGATCTTCGCGATGCATTACTTCCACTACTGCACTGCAGTTGTTTTTTTTATCGTTCTCCTGCGTATGATGGATCAGGGCCTTTAGGGTGCTTTAAATCTACCATCACTTACGTACGTTCTATTTCCTGCACATTCTCATCTTTTATTCTCTTATATCTTGCATACTCTGCTCTTCTCTCAAACTTTTTATCACTCATTCTAGATACCAATTTCTTCTACCATTCCTCTCCTGAGTGAAAACCGTCGTCACCCACTTTGTTTTTCTTTTCGAAAAAGACCTGAAAATCATGAAAAGTCATCCTTTATACATTTCCTTAATTTTCTTATTTCTTATTCACATCAGGTTTTTGATTTCGCTTACTTGACCATAGTTACTCTAATATGACAGTTTCGTCTATTTTCTAACTTTTATTTTTATTTATGTGTGTGCTATAGCCTACCTGCAATACTGTAGTAATATACGATGACTTCCACCTTCACTCATCAGAGAGGCGATAACTTTCTCGTCTAGTTGCCTGCTCAACTCCATTTCGCAATCTAAACGTTTCTTTCGATATATAGGATAGGAGGTGATAATATGCACCACAGTGTAGTCCACTTGGGCCAATTGCGCCTATGCAGGTACTCGAAGAATACACCGTGCCCCGTAAGTATTTGGGCCAGGACCGTGTCCAGCTCCAGCCGGCATAGCGTTCGATAAGCCGCTGCGTACACTGCAGTTGCAACGACTCTAAAGTACATCGTGTTCTAGAAACCATAGACTTTGAAGGTCTTTTAAACAATATTACGCAAACGCTAAACAACGTCAGTGGTGACGCCGACGACAAAGCAAACGTGGTACGTTTGGATGTTGAACGTAAAGTAATTAGGAAATGTTCGTAGCCGTAAATTAAAGTTAAACCGTCGACTTGTTACACAACTCGTTCCCTGAAAAATTCTAACGTAAGCCGACATGGGAACGGTCCTGCGTGTAACCTAGGCACTTTAGCTTTAGCAATTTGAACATAATGGAGGGGAAACGTCGTTCCGCTCCGACCTATATTTGTGTCCTAGATTACACGCTTCATTGCAAACGCCGCTTGCCTCCCCTATACCCGTGAGCAGATCGTAAATATAGCGTTTACGACACAAGGTATGATTTAGAAAACAATTAAGAACCAACTATATATATTAAATATAAAATACTATTATAATTTTAGTGATTGCATTATATATCTAACTTTATGTACTGCATGAAGTACACTTCAGTCGCCTCCAAGCCTGTTCCCATTATTAATACATCTGCAACTTCTCTTGGGGTAGAAATTTTATAAAATCCACCCTTAACTGACCTATAAATTGCAGACGCAATATCTCTGCCTAATTTTGAGTGATTGCGTTAAATAGTTTCGGAGATCTAGTGATGAGGAAATGAGTCTCAAGATATCGAGGGAATCTATATAATGACAATAGGTTTTCGTGTTCGCCAATCACGTGAAAACCAGTGAACGTATCGACGTGTGAACATAAACATTCGAAGCTATAGGATTTTGAGATTATTATAGATTATTTATTTTTGAATTTAAAAATCTTTTACTAGTATAAAAGAAAAATGTATATATTCATTTCGTATTATTTACGCGGTTGCTATAGTAACGGTTGGTATAGATTGGATTATCGATTCATATGCTTAATCTTTGAATAAAATTAATTAACAAACCAACAGACTAATTACGAAACGAATTTTTCAAAAACATTGGTGAAGATGATGAAGAAGTTGTCGGAAATAACTCCATAGCTAAAACTAGATTCAATATAATAAGAGGGGGTGGGGGACAGCTAGTATATATATTTATATAAACTAGCTGTATATATATAATATATATATATATATATATATGCATCTAGTATATGATGGTGTCACAAACGTACTGTGCAGACATTACTGTGTTCCGAGTTTAAAGGTGATGTAGGTAGCTAAATTACTGGAGAAACGAGACAACATCCATCTCAAACCGACGAGCGCAAAGTGATGCTGTGTATATCATCCAAATTGGCGCCACGTTGTGGGCGGGCGTGTCACTCACCATCACGTTTATCGGTACAGTGAATAGTAGTGTTCACATATTCAGACATATTGCAGCCACGTATACGAAGATACCACGCTTTGTGGGACACATTACAAGAGACCTATGTCCAGCAGTGGACGTCCATCAGCTGAAATGATGATATGATATATTTATATTGCTGACCAGTAACTGAATTTATGAGCGCTGTAAGGGTTCCCGCACAACAACTCACGGAATCCAAGCTAACCTCACTTGCTCGTTGTGCACGCTGCTAATCAACAAACCAGGCCCTGGCTCTCGCCTACCCGCTTTGGACCAGCGTGGTGAGAAATAGCTCAAATCGCACTATATGAATCCCTACATACGACAAGTCCTAATGCCCAGCGGTACCAGAAGCCGTGCCGACTGTATGTGTAGATCTTTGGGGAGGTTTATATCCAGCAATGGACGACCATCGGCCGATCATTTCTAACAATTTTTTTTTATTCAATTAAAGGATCAGATGAGCCGGACATTTACCTGCTGGTAAGAGATACGCCTGCCCATAATAGTGTGGCGCTAGTTAAGATGATGTACACTGCATCACATTGCGTTGGTCGCCTGAGATAAGCCGTCACAGTGCACTAGCTACAGCACCATTCAGACCCGAACACAGTAATGTCTGCACAGCACCTACCTAGACGGTCTCCGACAGCAGGGAGCTGCCGCCAGTAAATGTCATGTGCATGTTCATTCATTAAAAAGTTTTTGATGTTACAAACGAACAATTTTTTTTTCATAGACAAAGGTCGACTGCTCAGCCGAGTAGCGACATAAATAACTAATTACTCTATTTAAAGCACCTAGTGGTCTGCTCTGACCGTAGGCTTAAACGAGATTAAGTTAATCCGTTTAACTTAACCCGATTAAACAGCACGTATATAAATATTCCATTAAGTTAATTTTAACGCGTTAATTACTAGCTGTAGGCATTGAAGTCTTTAGGCTATGTCGGTGACAGTAATTCTTCAGCGGATCTCACTATTACTGATTCAGAGGAACTCCGAGCATAGCCCTCTCCATTGCCCTTTGGATGACTTTCAGCCTTTTTATAAGGCCGATAGTAAGTGATAAGTAGTCAAAGATTCCTAGACTTAAGTGGTAGTGGGCAGGGCACATTACTCGAAGGAGCGACGGCAGATGCAGGAGTAAGGTCCTCGAGTGGCGACCGCCTACCAGTAGACCTAGTGTTGGCAGGCCTTCTACAAGATGCACCGACGATCTGGTGAGAGTCTCGGGAACCCACTGGATTCGAGCAACGCGTGACCGATCGATGTAGAGATCTTTGGTGTGAGGCCTATATCCAGCAGTTGACGTCTATCGGCTTACAATTATAATTTATGTCCATTGCTGGACTTAAAGGTTCGTTTTGGAGATAATCACTACATTTATAACGCTTGGCTTGCAGCTTCAGCTTGCAGTCAGCAAACACAATATGTAGACAACAATCGCCGAGAAGACTGGGCTCGGCCCCTCAACGAACATCCCGTTAGTCGTACTACTACTAACCACTAGTCAAGTATACCACCGGCGTCCGGCCACCGCAGTAACCAAAAGTTTATCTTGTTAAATGCCTAAGGGTATTTCGAACTCTCGAAACTTCGAATTTCAGACGCACGAGTTTTCCGGTTCCGGTGCTTTATTGAACTGCAGAACCGACGTACATACATAACATATGCAACAGTGAAAATTTTATTAAAACGCGATTAATGTTAAATATTCAACAAAGCCTTCGACCTTGCAGGTTTAAAGCGAACAGTTCGTAACTCGGTATACATCTTATGCAAACAAGGTAACATGTAAGTAAACTCTTAACTGCAATCCTATGTACGGCTGCGCAATAACCGAAGGAGCGCAGTAAACAGTTTAAACTAATTAACAAGTTAATTCCGCGAACGCGCGGTCCATAGCTCGGTGTATACGTTCATAATTGATGAATGTGAACATCCTTCCGTATTCAGTTTAAGTTAGGAACGTATGTTTGCAGCTTTGTTTACTTTTCTGTCTGGCGAAGTTAATCATGAAGCAAGTAGAGGAAGATACGTTGCGTTGTACCCGTATGTGCACTGCCGCGCCCCGGCCGCAGCGCTGCCCGCAATATAAAATTGTAATTGAAATTTGTCTAAATTTACCAGAGTACAACCGCAGCCGCGAATGGCTTTCTGTAGCAACCGTTACCATAGCAACCGCCCAAATAATACCAAATGAAAATGTTTATAAAAGATAATTAGAAATAAAATGATAAAGGGTCTATGAAATTCAAAAAATAAATGGCCCATGACTATTTGACAAATCATTCCGCGGTGAATGCTCATGTTCCCATGTCGATACCTTCACTAGTTTTCACGTGATTGGCTAACTAACAAAACAAATTTTCACTTTATACATCCAACTTAACGACATCTAAAAGAATTTTACCTGATGATAAGTGTCGCAAATGCTCATGAAGCACTTATTAGAATGTAGTCACAGGACATATTCTGTTTGTAGCTTTAAAACAGACATTAAGTCTTGTATTGTCATATATTACAGCATCCTTCGAACCGGAATACATGTATGACGGTGTGTGCTAAAGGGATACCATCGTTAATCATTGAATATTTCAATATCCTCAGTACCAGGTAGCGTGGCCGAGCGGTCTAAGGCGCTGGTTTAAGGCACCAGTCTCTTCGGAGGCGTGGGTTCGAATCCCACCGCTGCCAAGACTCTTTTTATATGAAACCGTTGTTATCACGTTTCGTGTTTATACAAGTTTTATTCTAATATGATGTAGATAGATAAGTAGCTATAATTACAAATCAATAAAATTACGATAACTTGATTTACTTATAAATGATAGTTAAAATTGTTTTTAATAATTCTACTTTATTTTATTGAACTTAACACTAAATAGTTTTTTTTCGTTTACGATTTAAAATTGCGATTCATATTTTTCAACGAACTGCGATTTGAGTTCAAGAAAAATTCACTGTTTAACAATATTGTATTATTGTATTATCGTTTTCACTGTCAATAAAAAACTATTGAATTCATTGATTACAAAATATTTGAATTTTTAAGAATAATACAAAAATATTTTTAAAGCATACGTATGACCTAATGTTTAGCAAAATAATTGTTTGTAATTTTAAAAACAGCGCCATCTAGCAGCTATATTATAAACTGCTGTGTATGAATGTAATAAGTTCCAACAATTTAGTACACAATTAATAAGAATGCTCTCTAACTAACAATTTATAAACTACTACATTATCGTTAAATAGTAATCTATTAGGTTTTATATTTTGTTAATAGAGGACGTGCTAAATATATTTTATACTTAATATAACAATCCATATAATACTAACAGCATTTTGAAGCTACATTGTCGATTATTTGATATCCTGATGTAATACAATTTCAGTTTTATGAATCCTTTTCCAATATCATTTTCAACTATCTGTGGAACCTCTACCTCTCTTTTTTTCTACCAAGTTCATTCAAACACCCAAATCATATCTCGAACTTTAATAACCTGAATTGAAATCACAAAGATTTTTAAAATAATACAAATTAAGTTAAAGTCTATTAAAAAGTATTAATGATGTTGTTCATGAAAGGTTAGTTGTAATAATTACTTAATCTACAACTATAGACGCAATTTATCTAGCGTTGTAGTCTTTAAATTCTAAAAAAACAACCTTAACGTGAATCTTTCGCGAAATAAAGACTTTTTTGCCTTGTTTGATTTAATAACGGTGATTATGCCATTGTTCAGGTGATAACCATAATGACGTCATGGCATTGTATGCTAAACATGCAATTGTCGAGCGGCCTCATCGAATATTCTTTTAATCATTATTTGATGAGAATACTTAACGATTGTCTGCTTATCTATAGTGTAAATTATAGTAAATTATATCAATTTAGATAAAAGCGCGCATGTGATTTAATAGTTCATCAAACTAATACATGAAAAGACGCTAGTATTACACCAATCACTACCCCATCTTTACTAGGGCTCTGTTTCCTGAGACCGTCTAGATAGGTACCACCGCAGCGCTTTCTGCAGCCGACACACAGCAGTATGCAAACATTACTGTGTTCAGGTGTGGTGTGTATCTATCACCAAAGAGTACCGTCGTGACGTTTGTCTGGAGAGCCGTTCTTTGTAATTCCGTGATCGTCCTGTCACCTGGCACTCGCAGACTAAGCAACCGGATCTGTTGCTTATATTTGTAACAAACGCCGAGTTATCAATTTGTCTACACAAGTATATACAACGCGTTGCAGTAAACAAGAGCGCGGCGCGTGCAGTGCGGCGCTGACAAGTAATCAATTAAGTATAAAGCACTGCGCCCTTGCGGCGGTAATCACTTAGTTACCTGCGACAGCGGCGTTAACTGTACGTACTGACATTTAACTTTCCTCTACCATCGCAAAGTGAATTTTACGAAATACATGGCTACTGTTTGATGCACGCGATTTATTTACAAGAACTACAACTTCACATTCCTCGTATTGGTGACCCGACATCATCAGCACAAAAGCCCATACAAGTTTGCAGGGCGCTGTAGCTAGTGTAATTACTGGGGTAACAAAACTAAATATACTATTTCTCAAAGCAACACAATGTGTTCCAGTGTATATCATCACAACTAGCGCTACGTTGTTGTGGGTAGGCTTATCACTTACCATCAGATGATAATCCCGTTCATCTCGCACTTAATTAAATAAAAAAATTCATTACTTTGTTACACAAGTTTTGCTGGAAGGAACCTCTTATAAGGCTACATATGTTTCCTCTGGCTTATGTCTGATCGCACCTTTGCTGGAAGTTAGATTGAAAACCAGCGCTACTGCTTATAGCAGAAGCATTTCCTATTATATTTGCATTCTTATTTTAACACCTTAACTGCCGCCAGCGTATATACACGCCTTTCCGAAGTACGATCCTTGCATTGCGCTGCTATAAAAAAAACGTCTCCCACGGCCTTGGAATGCTATAAAATTACCTTGACAATATTTGAAACGGATTTTCTTATTTACGAGACGTGGGGCAGGGGGGCGCAACTAATAAGTTTTCCTCGGCAAGTAAAGAGTTAACAGTTCATTGGTGTTAGTAGTTTAAAAAAAAATATTTTTTACATCCATTGGCAAAATTATACCTCAACAATAATAAAATAGTGCAGTAAATTAATGAAATAATGCGCATGCGCGCAAACGACATTTTGATAATGAATTAAAATCGCAGAGCGCTCGGTCAGCGGACGACCTTTCAACTCTGTCAGGGACGCTCAACTATTCCTATCGAAATTAACATTTATATTTAACAATTAATGTATTTACTACATCAGAGCGAATTCCTAGATCATATGTGCATATGGAGGAGAGCATCACTCGGCAGCAAAATTTGATTATATGATGCACCATAAAAGGGTTAGCAGCTTCCAAGATGTGGTGACGACGGTGGATCAACTAGTTAAAAAGATAAATGAAAGTTTTTTCCAATTTAAAAAAAAAAACAAAAATTTTGTTTAATTGTGTTATAAACACTGTTAGGCGATAAAAGATACTTCTTTACTTCTTAAAATTATAAAAAAAGTGGTATCGAGATGTTTGCAATCAGATAATGATAAAATTGTTGGTGAAATAAACAGATGAGTGGTAGACGTAGTGTTGGGAGGCCACCCACATGGTGGACCGGCAACCTGGTGAAAATCACGGAAACCAACTGGATGCAAGCAACGCGGCACCGATCTATATGGAGATCTTTGGGGGAGGCCTATGTCTAGCAGTGGACATCTATCGGCTGATGATGAAGTTGATTGGTGGAAGGTTACAGCTTGGTCCAGTATAATATGGAAACACTTCTAAAGCTCTCCTTATAGGTACCCAATTAACGTTGCAAACAATACAAAATTAACAAAATCCTCTGTATGTATCGGGAACTGTTTGTGTCCAATCAAAAATGTCCAAGAAACCAATTTCAATAATGGTATATCTCTGTTGCTGGAGACCGTCTAGACACCAACACAGCATTGCAACCGTTTGCTAGTAGCATTACTATGTTTCTGTTAGATTACTATATTTTTAAACAATACTTTATGAGGTTATTCCTAATTCGTTTTTTATTATCTCGGGTAAACCAGCTGCATCTATTCTTAAACCTGTCTCCTGCTCCAAATCATACCTCAAGCATCTATGTATAGGACACTCCGTCAGCAATTGAGGAACCGTTTCCTCCACGGCGTCATCATATTTGCTGGACGGGGTCTCCCGACACTTGAAGCGATTCAAGTATTGGGAGAATCCGCCGTTGCCAGTGGCTATTTGGGTTAACTGTTCAGTTGGCCAGACTATCCTTATTAACTGATATGTCTCTGCTGTGTTCGTGAAAAATAACTTGGTGACGGACACGGTGCTGCCCTCGCTGTACGAGGCACTCCATCTCGCGATTGGGGCATCTCGAAGCAAAGGTTTAACATATGACACTGGGACCTGATCATAGTCTGGTTTCCTCCTACTGTTAAGGGCAGCCCATCTTGGATATATATTTCAGTTTAAAAAGCTAGTCGCAGTGGAATTAGTGGAGCAATAACCTAACAGCGCCACATCGAACTTGGCAGGCGCATGGCTCGCAATCAGGGCAACGTTCGACGTCCAATTGTTTTGTTATTACTGCTCCATAAAGTTTACTGCCGATGATGTTTGCACTTTTATGATTTCATAGCAGTGATTAGTTTGTTGTATTTATTATATATTGCAGCGTTTACCTTTAAATTTTCCTTTTTTTATTCAATTAAACAATGGAATGAAGCGGGCCGTTCACCTAATGGTAAGTGATACGTCTGCCCATAATAATGTGGCGCTAGTTAGAATTATATACACCACATTGTGCTCGTCGCCTGAGACATAAGATGCTGAGACTCGTTACCTCAATAATTTCACTAACTACAGCGCCCTTCAAACCGGGTAATAGTAATTTTTGCACAATACTGTTTGTGGGCTGTAATATCCGCTGCGGCGGTACCTGCCTATACGGTCTCCGGCAACAGAAACTTACTACCAGCGCTAAGTGGTAGGTACCTCTCTTATTTTGTAATCACGTAGTGAGTATTTTTTGTCTGTTTGCTAATTCACAGTGGATTATCATAAAAGTATGTTTCACCAATTCTTTTAGTGCCTGATAAGATACTCTGATATCGGTAAACCGACGTTTGATAAAGAGGCTATGGAATCGTAAGTTAAAGATGGTGATCGCGGCGATGGCGGCCGAACTTTAAGCATCATGCGACGTATATATATACATATATATAAACCTGATGATGAATGGCGTTCTTGATTGAATAATATTTCACCGTTATCATCTGGATATGCCAATCAAACCGGAGATCCGGCGCCGACGCCGAAATCTCTATTGTTGCAATATAATTGTCGATACTGACTTGCAGTAAATTTCAATGATTGCTTTAACTGTATTTTACGGATGGCGACAAACTTCGACAGAGTAATATAACTAGTTTTTAGTAAATCTGTAAGCACTGATTATATCTCAATGTCTTTTTATTAACATTCATCGTCATCCGATAGACGTCCACTGCTGGATATTGGTCTCTACCATCATCATCATATGGGAGAATTTGGGCCATGCGCTGCTCGCATCCAGCAGTTTCCCGCGACCTTCACATAACATGGCCTCCGATACTACCGGGCACTAAGGGCTGTCATTTGTAGGGGTTCATATGGGAGAATATGGGCTATTTCCCACCACGCTGGAGCAATGCAGGTTGGTGAGATCCGGAGTGCCGTTTGTTGATTAACAGAATGTACAACGAGCAGGTGAGGTTTGTGCTTGGATTCCGTGAATTGTTGTAAAATTCTATATTATACTTCCCTCTATTGCTAAATAATAATTGATTATTTCTAATTACATAAAAGCGTTAGTAAATGTCACCTTATTACTGGTGGTAGGTGTCTGTTGTCTAAGTAGGTACCACCGCAGCGCTTATTTCTACCACCAAACAGTAGTGTGCAAACATTAATGTGTTTCGGTTTGAAGGGCGCTGTGGCTAATGTAATTACTGTGGTAATGAGACGTAACATCTTATGTCTCAAGGCGACAAGCATAATATGGTGCTGTGTATACTAAACTAACTTGCGCCACTTTGTAATGGGAATGTCACCTATCATCAGGCGAATGTCCTATTCGTCTCGTTGCTTCGTAAATAAAGAAAAAAAAATATGCTAATTCACTGACCTTAGACGTTTGATATGATTGATTTAAAAATAAGCATAATATTAATTATGTAAACAGGTCGTTGAATGGCAGTTAGGGTTAAAAAAGTTTTTTTTAGAAAAAGTTGAGCGCGTCTGCGAGATCCGCGCGCGCGCCGCGCTCGCCAGTACACTGCGAGACGCAGCCCGGCGTGCGCGCCTCCACTCCACGCACAGACATTGTTTTAATCATTCAATGTTAATTATTCTTGTTTATGTTATTGAAATATACTAAAAGTTAATTTATAATTTCCATTAAATGTTTATGTGATGTTTGCTAAGGGCGGTCGGTGTCAACGTTTAACGGTGGAGCTGCCGCATTCGATCAGACCGCGTGTTTTGCTTATGAAAGTGTTTAACGTATAACAGTTCGTAATGAGCGTTAAACTGTATCAGACAATTAACTGTTAAATGTGTCTTTTGTTTGTAATAATGTGGTTTTTTTGTTTACTTACCGCGTTGCCGGCGCTCACCCCCGCCGCTCAGCCTTCGCAGAATTTAACTAGGTCTGTTTATAAACATCATGTTTATGCAGTGTTTTAGTGTTTATAATCATACATGAATTCATATCTCTAGAAAGCTACATTTCCTAGTCATTGCATTTTATTACAGTTTTCACGTGTCTCATATATCTGTCAAATATAAACTATATATACTCGTAAGCGTTTAATTGAAAAAAAAAAAAAATGAACAACTGTAATAAACTAAGTCCTTCCGTCGTGTAGTTACGTACTGTACTGTCTTTACTTTTATTTAATACTTATGAAACAAAGTTAATGTTATTAATTAAAGCAAAACAAATATAATATAAATACCAAGAGCGTGTATGATTTTTGTGTCATTGTTTTTTTCTAAATAGATTTTTGACTGATCTGAGCAAAAAAATATTCTTCGTTCTATAATTATCTTAAATAACTTAGTTCCTGTTTTTGTTACCACCAGTGAGCTAATACTTGATCTATTACACACGAGGTTCACTGGCAAGGCTGTGGATGATATAGTACTCTACCAGAATACTCTGGCCTTCACAATTATGTTGGCAGCCGGTACACAGCGATGCGGTTATGGCCAGTCAAACGGAAGCAAACTCCACAACGTATTGTGAATCGAACGAGGGACTGTGTTGCAGCAGTTGAACACTGACGCAGTTTAAACTTACTTTAAGTAACTATTTATCCATGCTTTTGTCATTAACCAGATTGAAAAGTATATAGAAAACTTCCAGTACGTGCAGCTGGTGTGCTTTTAAGCTTTTGTTTGTGCTTTGCGTGACTGACTCATCGTCGCGCGTTTGTTCTATTATTAGGAAGAAGCAATTTAGAGTTCATTCCCAGCAGCTATACTCACTTTTTTATTTGCATCCATCTTCTTAGTGTTGTGATCAAATCTCTCCTGCTTGTGTCAATGCTTTTCACCATGAAGATCAAGAAAATGATCCTACTAAATCAACGTTTAATAACAGAACAAATTGAATATTCGCAATTTTTAATATCGATATAAAATGTTTAGCTCCCAAGTACTCACGCAATAACTGTCTCCTCTGCAACCTGTTTACTGGATTGATCTCCGAGGGAATCTGGCAGAAGCCATGTCTAACAGTGGAATGACTTATGACGATTAACGTACATGTTCACAGTCCATGCACGGACAAGAATCACCTGTTCCTAGCACCGGGGATCCTGAGCGCCGGCGGCATGAACAGGGCCTGCATTTCCAGGTTTTACCCCGAGGGTCCCGCGCGGATGGTTATCACCCTCCTCGCCGACAACGGAGAATCGACGACCGCTGCTAGAGATCTACCTCCAGGTTTTATACTAAGCTAATTATAATTTAGAAAGTCATAATACCTCCTTCATAAAGTTTACTACAGCTTTTTTTTACCTGCACTAGCCTAAAACATGGTATGATGTTATATAGAGATTATGAGGTCAAGTTTGCCCCTTCAGAATACTTTATATCTCTGCTGGATGCTGTTATGACTGTAGACGGATTATATGCGATTGGTGAT
Organism: Ornithoptera alexandrae; assembly: GCA_029030555.1. Taxonomy (NCBI): domain Eukaryota; kingdom Metazoa; phylum Arthropoda; class Insecta; order Lepidoptera; family Papilionidae; genus Ornithoptera; species Ornithoptera alexandrae. Next base: position 482,509 of record JARDVY010000077.1, on the reverse strand, counting down.
CGCTAACCTCTATAAAATAATGAGGACTCTTTACCAGGCGATGGCGGCTGTCTCGACATATCGGTGCCGCTGCGTCCCAACACCAAGGCCGACCTGGTGGTAAACATGCGGTAAGTTATTCATTGAAGTACATCTGCAACATACACATGAAAAAGTATATTAATAGTATATTATAAAATAAAAAGATTTTCATAATGGTAAAAAAGTGGTTTTATGTTAAATAAAAATTAAAACAGCTGATACTCTCGAGGATCTATAACGATCCAGCTGATAAAAAAAGGAATTTATAATTCCTAATCGGAAACATCAGGCAATATATCTCGTATTGATCTTCTCGACCACCGGATCTAAAGACGTGCAATTGGTTCGTGTTGGTGTATACCTCAACCGCGCGCCGCAATGTCCGCGCAATGTCGGCGCAATGTCCGCGCAATGTCCGCGCAATGTCCGCGCAATGTCCGCGCAATGTCCGCCGCACTACAAACAATACATACAAACAAAGCAAAGAAACTAACAAATTAAATATTTATTGCATTTACATTCCAAACTGAATGTCCGACTTCAAGTATTTCCAGTATAAACAAATCGTATTTCTAAATCGTCCGCTGTGATCTACATCACACGCGCGCTCGTCAATCTGGATTGGGAATCCTAATCAGGATATATGGCGAATCGGTTTTATCTGGCCGCCTCCTCATAAATCCTGCGCGCTTCGAGGAATTATGAACACCGGAGGTACATATCTCGTATATGTGTGTGTGTGATTGCGCGCTCTATAGAAGGGTAAAACGAAATTAAATACTAGAAAGTTAATGGTATACTGACATGCAACTGGCAGTAGATGTTGAGCAGATTTTTATGTAGGGGGAGAAATCTTATGGAGATACCCAAATTCTGGGCGGGAGTCGGAGTTATATAAAACCCATTCAGTGGTCTCGTTCAGCACATTAAGTGGATCTAGAAATCTCCTACAGAACGCACCTTTTGCACTTATACTTAGCACTTCTCAAAGAAGAAGCTGTGAAGGTAGATCCTATAGAAAATCGCAGATCTTGAATACGAGAAGGCATTGGAAACGGAAATGGATTGGGTAGGTTACCTATCTGTATTCCTCCAGCTACTTATGATGATCAATTTAACATAACAGTTTTAGTACAAGACAGATTTTAAGGTTTTTTTTTGGTGATTTCTGGTTTTGAATTAAGACTTCTGTAGTATATTTGATATACGGCTTAGATTAAGTAACTTATAGATGTGTATAAACAATATAAGTATAAAAATTAATTATTAAAGTATGAAATAGTAAAAATACGTTACAAATTAAAATTAAGAATTTTTTTTTAATAATATATTAGTAATAGCTGGACGCATGATCTGCAATGTCCTTGATCTTATGGGAGAAAATTATAAAAATACACACTAACTGTTCCCCGCCCCTTTCCTGGCCCCAATGTAGAACTAGACTTGAAATTTGTCTGAAATACTTCTTGAGAGCAACCGCAGCATCAAATGACTTTCTATAGCAACAGTTACCATAGCAACCGCATAAACAACACTAAGTGAAAATGTTTTCAAATATTAATTAGAAGTGAAACATTCCGCGTCCGCGTCGATACGTTCACTAGTTGTCTCGTGATTCGCGAACAAAGGAAACCTATTCTCATTATGTATATATAGATATAGATATATATATATATATATGAAATATTGTAGGTACTCGGGTGCGGGGTGCTCGTGGGAGCGGCGCGTGCCGGTGCGCGTGGCGAGCGCTCGCGTGCTGGCGCTGCACACCGAGCGCGCGCGCTACCGTCCCGGCGACACGCTGCGCATGCGCATCATCGCACTCAAACCGGACCTCACGCCCGCGCACGAGAACGTGAGTTTATACCCTCATGCATTGGCGGTTGTGCGAGCTTCACCGATGAAAACGATGCAATTGAAAACATTAACACTATATTTCTTTTTTATTTTACAAACCGAAGAGACGAAGTGAACGTTCACTCAATGGTGAGTGAAACGCGTGCCTATAACATGGCGCTAATTATAATGCAGCAACACTGCATTGTGCTCGTCGTCTTAAGTGATATGATTGAAACGATTATTTGAATGAACTTTGAATGCTTGAAATTTATATAGAACTTCAGTCATCTTCCACCATCAACCCCTGTCTCATTAACTGCACGTATTCAGTACAAAGTGTGATTTATTTTCTTTGTAAAACAAAAGTTTTTTTAATTCTTTTGAAAAAGCATTGTCTGCTGTTATACAGCGGCAGGTTGGCAACGCGACCTTCTTGACACAAATGTCCAGAAGAAAACTTGACCACCAAAACGCAAAGAGCGACTAGTTTCCTGGTTTCCCTAAGTTTCTGCAGGGCCGGCAACACGCCCAGTGATACCTCTGGTGTTACTGTCGGATATAGGCTGCGGTTACCGTTTAACATCAAGCGAGCCGTATGACTGTTGGCCACCTAAGTGGTGTAAAAAAAAATCTAAAAGTTGCTTCCAGTATAAGTTGAAAACAATTAAAAGGAGTTCACGAAAACTAACTTAGAATTTTGCTTCAGCCCAACTTACAAGTATTAAATCTGTTGCGGGACACCGAGTAGGCAGGCATCACCGCAGCGCCTATTGCAGCCTACAAACGTTACTGTGTTCCGGTTTAAAGGACGCTGTAGTTAATGTAAATTCTGGAGTAATGGGACTCAACATATTGTCTCAGACAACGAGCGCAATGGTGCAGTATGTATCATCCTAACTAGCGCCACATTGTTATGAGCGGGCGTATCACTTACCATCAAGTGAACATCCCTTCTCGTATCGTCCCTTAATTGAATAAAAAAATGTATGTGGAGATTTAACTGTCTCGGTGGAGCAGATGCTCCACTCTTGTTTTAAACACTGAGATCTCTGATTCGATTCCGGAGTCGTATATTGTGTTTGGTTGGTAATAAAGATCTCCACTCATTCGTTTTGTAAAACTTCCACCATGCTATCATCGCTGCAAAGGTATAAGAACTAGAGTATGCTCGGAAAGTATACTTGGACATCCACGACCAGTTTGTCTCTCAACACCGTATTAAGGTGAAATGGTGGGACAAAGTAAATTAATGTTACAGTAGAGCCGCTGCGCTGGTGCGAGTTAAGCGAAAGCTTTAGATGTTCAATCTCGATCTCGATCTTCATGGAACCGGTACAAGTTAACAGGACCCCGGAGTTCACCCGCGAACCGGTTGACACAGTAGCACACATTTGAAGTGCGCAGACGGTGCCGTGACAGCTCCGTTTGCAAGATGATCTTGCGAGAAGATTTTGTGTAGAAGAAGCACGGGTTCGATTTCCAAGGAACTTCCTTTAAAGTTAAACGTTGGGAGGAAATCGGCATGTTTCAATGACAACGTCCGTCGCGGTTACATCCACCAATCCTCATTTGGCCAACGATGGGGATCAAAAGTGAGATCAGAATCAAGCTTTGTCTTCGTAAGAGACGAGCTCCAATTTTATCAACTTTTTTTATTCAGTGAAGCAACCTGCTATAAATGGCGCTAGTTAGGATGTTATACACTGCACCATATTGCGCTCATCACATTGTGACATAGGATCTCGCTACCCCAGTAATTTCTAGCTACAACTCCTTTCAATCCGGAACACAGCAAAGTTCGCACACCGACCGAAACAGACGTTGCGGTGGTACCCATCTAGACGGTCTCCGGCGACAGACTACCATACTCCTGAATCAAACCAAGAGCTTCAGCACTACTAAACAAGACCTTAGAAATTATGCCACAGAGGTTATTCATCAGAAGATTTTATCGTCGTAATTAGTATATACCAAACAGAGACAGTATGACAACCGAGTTCAACTAGTAGGCAGTAATATTAATTACTGCTTATTTACGTACAACACTATCGTAAACAAAAAAAATATCCAATTTCTTATAATAATTGGGAGCGGCTGACTCGCTTCCAACAACAGTGTCAACGGGTTAAGGTCAGCGGGACGCCCAATGAGCAAACGGTCAAGTCGACACTTAAAGCGCTTCCTCACTCGTCTCCCGGTGATAACTGTGTCACGAACGTGTTTGCATAATTAAAAGACATATATATATATATATATATATATATATATATATATATATATAAACTGTATGCTTGTGTTAATAACGGACGCCGCCGTTTGTTTGTCAGCTTTGCTGTTAAGGAAACATTCACATACAAATATAACTTAGTATACAACGGGTATAACTTAATTGCTTGGTGTTACTTAAGTGATTTTTAAATTATACGTTTAGTGTTATGTCATTCAAATATTATATTACAGAAAAAACTTTCCATCCTGAAATAATAGGAAAATGAGCAATGATTGATTCAGCACAAGTGTATCGTGGACCAGTACTAAGGTTAAAGAGAAATTAAATAGATAAATGTTTTTTAGATTGATGAAGTATGGCTGGAGGGACCCGAGGGTGCGTGGGAGGGCACGCGAGTAGCCCAGTGGGAAAAGATTCGGACTCGATTAGGGCTAGCACAGCTGCAGCACCAGCTCGATGAGCACGCGCCGCCAGGGAAGTGGACCGTGAGGGCCAGACTAGGGGATGGGTCACAGGTATGTTGAGTAACAGGAATCACACACAACCCACGGTTGGACATACGCGTCATACAAACAAAACCATTTATCTAATCTTCGTCTTGTTACTCTCCCCAGCTCCCTAGCATCTACGACTACGACTACTACCACCACTCTATATAAAACTACCCTTACTAAATTCAATTGTTTAATATGAAATACAACTTTACAATTTTCTTTTAAGTATTATCTGATTTTCATTCTGTTCGATGTAAAAATACCAGGGTTCTACTGCGTTCTGGGTGGGGAATTACGAGCTGCCGCCATTCCAACTGACCGTCCGGCACCAGGCCAAGGTGTTGAGAACCAGCGAGAGACTGGTATGGACCGTTTGCGTTAGGTAAATTTACATATGGAATAATTTAGTTATTAGATGCTGAAGAGGAACATTGAAATAATTCACATTTTGATAATTACCAACATGTTGCAGATATCCATGGACAGAAGCAGTAGAAGGCATGCTGGTAATCCGGTTGCGAGGCGCAGGAGGGGATAGTAGTGATGGCAATGCAGGAGTACGCACGGCAGTACGGTTGCGGGCGCCTCGCGCCTGCCACCGCCACGCGGCCGCCTCGTGGAGGGTGGGACTGGGCGGGCAGCATCCTCCCGACGTGATAGTGGCAGACTTCAGCTTTCAGGTACAGCAAAAAGTTTTCAAGTGCTTCGTAAATCCTATATTAATTTCGGTACAATGCGGGATGTCTGTCTTACATTTGTTTGTTTACAGGAAGAAGGAACAAGGATCTGGCAAAATACGACCGTTGTCTCTCAAGTAGTTGACAGTGCCTTCACGTTGGAGTTTCTGACGAAGCATCGGGCAGTTCTGTCACCCAGTCTACCTTACAAGTTAAAGGTAAATTACAAATTTAATATTTTTAGAGAAGAACACCAACTTGTGTGATGATAAATAGCACCACTGCTAATGAAGAATCACTCGAGGAGTTGCAGCTGCGTTGGCGGAGAATAGATAATTGTTGGTTTTGAACCTCTTTTTGAAAATACTTGTTTTATCCAGGTGAAGGCGACGCGTTGGGACGAAAAGCCGGCTTCCGGCGAGCGTGTGCGCGTGTGTAGGCGGGCAGTGGTGAGCCCAGCAGTGGGGCCGGCGACGGGGGCCGGCGCGTGCGTCGCCGCGCGCACCGACGGCCGCGGCGTTGCGCGCGTCCTGTTCGCCGCAGGAGATGACGGGAGCGCTGCCTACTTCTTTGAGGTACACGCTCCATCATCATCGTCATCATCAGCCGATAGACGTCCACTGCTGGACATAGGCTTCCCCATAGATCTCTACGTCGATCTTTATCATCGCACAAATATCATGCAACAATTTTAATGACTCATCTTGTATTATGTCTACTCCCAATGCAGTATATTGCAAGCTCATCGTATATCCCGAATAACTGGACTATTTTTCCTTCAAACGCTGCGACTCTACTGCAGACGATTTTAAAACTTAATTTTATCACTTCATTATGCGATTTCACCACGGTCCACCCAGGCGATCCTGCACAACGCCACGGCGACCCTGCACCTGCCGGTGCGGCGGGCAGCGTCGCGCGCCGCACTGGGCCCGCTGCGCGCCGACGCGCACGCCACCAGGACCCTCGTGCCGCTGTACCTCAACCTGAGCGGACTGGCGACACCACTCACCGTCCACTTTGTGGTGCGTAACTCAGTGGTCGATGTCATCTATACCCACACCAGAGGAAAATGGCGGAGAAAACGTTTCTGAATGTGTCATAGATTACAATAATATGTTTACATTCATGTATTCACTAATTCATTAATCTACCCTGAAATTGATATTCTTCCAGGTTATAACTCGTGGCGGCATAATCTACCGTTGGGGTGCGACGACGCAGTGCCCAGTCGCAACCTCCACCAGCCAGATCACGCCAGCACCGAGGAACAGCACCTGCAACGCCAATTTGGAGAAATTACTATCTACATTCGAAGCCAGCCTCAACAACGTGGATGTCGATCCCAATCAGCTGGACGTGAACGCGTCCGACTCGCTCCTCGATCGGCACCTACTGAGGGTTATGCTGCCTATCAGGGTCACTCACCAGATGTGTCCGGACAGCCACTTGCTTGCTTATTTCTACCACAACGGGGAACTTGTCAGCGCCAGCAAGCATTTCGAAATGGAGGAGTGCTTCGGAAATAAGGTTTAACTTTATTTTAACCAACTTACTACTTGACAGAGTAAAGTTTCTGTTCAGCCTGACCGTTCATGGTGTAACTTTAATCAAAAAAAGAAATTCAATAACGCTATTTGGCAGGTGGAAGCAACGTGGACTTCTCGGCAGGCAGCTCCCGGGTCACCAGCCACGCTGCGGCTGTCCACGGCTGGGCCGGCACTTTGCGCGCTCACCGCCCTGGACACTGCTTCCACTTGGGTGCTGCCCCCGCCTAGCGTTAGAGACGTCATCCTTCATTCGCTGCGCAGACTGATTGACTCGCGCAGGAACCTCACGGAGTACGATGCAGCCGGAGATTGTTTCATGAGTGAGTCGAGAATTGTTACTACTTCACCAGAACATTGTGAAATTTACATTTATGGGAATCTATTAGTTTTTTGTGTCTTCAGCCAGCGACTCGCCCGATTTGCCCAATAGTAACGTAGAGCTCACGAGAGCCTGGCTAGCGGCAGCCGGAGTGCGGATGCTCGGGGAAGGGACGGACTCTCGCCGCTGTGCTGGATCCCCACCCGCCTCGCTTCTAATCGACAAGGACCGTCCGCCCAGGAGCGACTTCTCTGAAGTAAAACATTTTTAATATAAAAAAAGGTAGTGTCTCGATATAGATTATATACTGATGATTTAAAATAAACAATACAGGCGTGGTTGTGGCGACTGGTGCCGGTGGGACTCAACGGCTCAGCGGCCACCACCGCGCGCTCGCCGGACTCCATCACGCGGTACGAAGCCAGCGCCGTGTGCCTCTCCCGGAGCGGCGTCGCGATCTCCAACCCTGCTGTATTACAAGTACGTCCAGAGCTCGTTAAGATCCATAGGAAGTTATAATAGTACAGATTCTCCTGTGCTACTAAATACATGTATATTTATTAAGAATGGAAATTTGTAAACTACCGATATTTAGGTATTAAAACAAGAGTTTTTATTATGTTATATTCATAAAGTATCGGGTGCTAGTCCTGTGCAGGGGTATGAAGTTCTGCTTGGTACTGTGCAGGTGTTCCGCGAGGTGTTCGTGCACGCGGACGGGCCGCGCGCGCTGCACCGCGGCGACTCGGCCGTCGTCAAGTACCGCATCTTCAACTACTTGTACGAACCGCTCAGCGTAGGTGACATCCTGTACTGTTTTCGTCCAGCGCAATGAACAAGGCAGTCTATCACCTGGTGATAGGAGCCACCTCTGTTTATACGACATACACACTGTGTTACTCATTTAGAAAAATAATTGCTATCTGCTACTACTTAAATCGGCAATTCCACTTCTGTAGATCCAGATTGAAGTGGTAGCAGACCAACGCCTAGGTGGTGCTCGGCAAGCGGAAACGGCGTGCGTGGCGGCGCGCGGCTCGGTCGCGCGGCGGACGGAAGTACGCGCTGCGGCATCCGGCTCCGCACGGCTCAGCATACGCGCGCGCTCTGCTGCCGGCGACTGCGGCGGCACCACTAAACCCGACATCAGGTGGGTAACCACACTTCACTTGAGAGAAACGCGTCCACATATTTACCTTTTCAAAAGAACGTGGAGAGGTAAGGCTGGACACCGTTGAAATCTCTATTCAACCGTGTTGTATTGTCACTTAACATCGTGTAGAATCGGCTATACTCCAGCATCAACCAACAATAAACTAAAGAGTTTGTATGTTTTTAGCGATGAAGTAATTATGGAAGTAGAGGTGGAGCCGGAGGGCGTGCCACTACAGGAGTACAAGTCCACAATGCTGTGTGCGGCGGGTAAACGCATGAAGATACTTCTAATAATAAAATACAATTCTTTGGCATACAATTACCCCAATGACCTCACAGGTGAATCGGAGCCAATGCCGTCCAACGTATCATGGACCTGGAGTCCCGTGCAGACAATACCCGGCACGGAGGTGACCACAGTGTGGGCAGTCGGAGACGCAATAGGACCCTTACTCGCTGTAGGTTCTCATTTATTACATAAACAATCCACTTAGCGTACCCACTGGTTGGGTCCTGAGACTTGACTAATAAGTAGAAAGTCATTGCCATTCATCCACCACACAAGCCCAATGCGGTTGGCGGATGACACATGTCTACAAAAAGTGTTCATCTCGGAATCTCACTGGAAGTTCAACTCAAATGCGGGCATCCTGAACTACACTAACGATCTGAACTATCGCTGCTTCTTCTTCCGTATTCGTATTTATTAATATATTACCTTTATTATCTTGGTTTTGGGGAGGGAGCAAAACTTTCAGCAGCAAATCATGCGTGTTTTTTTTACATGATGAAGTTTGCGCCGCTAGATTTATTGACAATTTTTGCAGCTTCATCAGACTGGCATGCCATCTACAGTCAAAGTTATATAGGACTTATGTACACTAAAATCACCTCAATGATTCTTAGCTTCAACCCCATCACCACGGGTTTTCTGACGGTGAACAATACAAAATTATATGTTGCTACAGGACGCTGATGCGCTGGTGCTGCTGCCGCGAGGATGCGGAGAGCAAAACATGGCGCGACTGGCGACGAACCTACTGGCTCTGAGCGTGTTGGATCCGCTGGCGTCGGCTGCAGCAGCGGCCAGGGACCACGTGGCCAGGGGTAGGAGTTTGCATCCTGTTTCACATTTCGCGTACTCTCCCACTAGTTTTTTTTTCTGTCGCAAAGGAAGTCGTAAATTACGCGTATGGAAAAACGGAAATATTCTATTATATATAATGCTCAGAGTCGCACGACAAACATTATAACTAGCCTCTGGACCGCGGATTAGAAAGGAATGCAATTCACATCACCAGGCTTCACCCGGCAGCTGCAGTACGCACACCCGGCGGGCGGGTTCAGTGCGTTCGGCGCCGCAGACCCGACACCCTCCACCTGGTTGACGGCCTTCTGCCTGCGGTACATGCGAAGGGCACACCAGGTATTCCTTACTCATAATCCCTACTTAATAAAAGACCCAATATACTTGAATTACTGACGAAAGCACCTAAAAAAAACATAAAAATTACTTATATGTTTCTAAATATAAGTAGTAAAAATTAGATATTTATTTTACACGGAGCTGAGGGACAATGAGGCTGAAAATGGTGAAGTGTTCTTTCTTGAATACACCAGCTCTCATATGTCGTCAACTGGAACAGCAATGTTTCTATGGCGGCAGATTAACAATATGAGAATAGTAGCTACCTAGACAGGTACAAAGAAATCTTAGCACCAAGCAAACTTAACCACTATGCAATTGAAGGCAGTTATATATATACATATGTATATATATTATATATATACATATATCTATAATATATACATATGTATATATATAATATATACATGTGTGTATATATATACATATAGCTTTTACTATTATCTATTATCTTCAGTGACGAAGATGTTTGTTAAATTTATGAGATGCGCAGGTGATCTCGGGCGGGCTGCCCGCGCCGCCGGTGCTCGAGCGCGCCGAGCGCTGGCTGCTGGCACAGCAGATGGAGAACGGCTGCTTCCGCAACGAGGGTCAGGTGTTCCACGCGGAGCTTAAGGTATCGTAGTGTTTTAGTATCTTGTTTTATTAGTCGTAACAACAATACAACACTAGGAAGTGTTACTGGTGGTAGGTCTCTGTTGCCGGAGACGTCTAGGTAAGTAACACCGCAGCATCTGTTGCAGCCGACAAACAGTAATATGCAAACATTTCTGTGTTTTGTTTTAAAGGACGCTATAGCTAATGAAATTACTGAGGTAACGAGAGCTTAAGTCTCGAAGCGACGAGTGCAATGTGATTGTGAATAACGTGTCTAACTAGAGACACGTTGTTATGGGCAGGCGTATCACTTCATGCTTCCGCCCGTCCGGTCGCTTTGTTAAAAAAAAATATATTTACTTTAAATACAGTAAAGAAGTCTGTTGTTCTTTGCTTTAGTTGTTAACAAACAAGTTTTTCATTATTCTGAGTTATCGTACATTATTTGTTTGATACTGTGTTTAGTAAAACAGTACATTGTCGTGTCTGTCTTGCCTTGTAATGTTGGGGTCTGTAATAAAATGACCTGGGTAACAATGTTAAAACTTTCCTTGTAACGAAGCGTTTACTGTGATAATATTAATTTGTATAAATTCTACAAGGTTTTAGAAAATTTTCATTTAACGCTATGAGGTATGTGGAGCTGTATAAATATCCCAATCTACATCGTTATGGGCAGATCGTTGCATTGTCCTATTGAAGATAAACCAAGAGCCAATAAACTATGATAATACTATTACAGGGTGGTTTGAATGAAGAAGGCGAAATAGCCAGCGTAGCGCTGACCGCTTACGTAATCACTTCGCTGGTGGAGAGTTCCACGAATATCCCGCTCAAGGTCATACGCAACTCGCTCTCCTGCTTAAGAGCTCTTCCACCCACCAAAGCGAAAACTCATATCGGGGTGTATGCGCATGCTCTGCTCGCTTACGCTTTCATGCGGCTGAGGGGGTACGAGGAGGAGTTGAGGAAGACCAACGAGGCCTACCTGCGAGAAGAGGTGGCCAGCGGATTAAAAGACGAAGAGGAGCTGCGGGAGCTGATGCTATTGCTGAAATTAGCGAAGAGGAGTAGGGAATACGTTTACTGGGAGAGTAGTGAGTCATATTATATTATATATAATTAAAATTTGATTAATTTGTTTACATCTGAACATTGCACGTGACGCTGCATAGGTACGGCACTGCACTGTACATACTTGTCATGTCAAGTTGCAGTATATTATACTTCAAGAATGCAATGACAGCTCTATTCGTCTGCACGAAGTGAGGGTTTCATATCCACCTAGTTTAAACTTCCGATTAAGGAAAAGTACGTGACGTGACATGTAGTAAGAACAAAAGTTTTCTCAAATATGTTACATCCATTAAGCTGCAGTTTCCCTACAAGTTGAGTGAAGCCATGGCTTTCTTATAGGATAAAACCCCAGTCCCGACAATGGAAATATAAGAGGCGATGTTTATGTTATACTGTACTTTGATAAGACAAACTTTATCTTGTATGTATCCAAATATCTACACTTTATTATACTTTTTTGTAAATCAATATTGTAATTGCTGAAAATTTCTTTAAGTTGGTATATTCAACTTTGAAGTAATGTATGTAGATAAAGTTGTGTGTTTGATGTAAGCTTGGGTGTACAAGGTAGTTTTGTGTATACGTTCAGGCAGCCTATCCGCGTCTATCGAGGCGACGGGATACGCGGCGCGTGCGCTGGCGCGGTGCGCAGGCGCGCTGCGTGCGGGTTGCGCGGCGGATGCGCGCGCAGCCGCCCGCTGGCTGGCCGCACACCGCACGCCCACCGGCGGCTTCGTCTCCACGCAGGTGCTTGTTCGATTCTTTACCTTCTAACAACCCACAACAGGTTTTTTATTATTCAACGAAATGTATAGATGAGCAGGACGTTCACATGATTATTAGTGATACCTCCGCCCATAACAATATGGCACGGGTTAGGTGGGTATACACAGCACCATATTGTGCTCATCGCCTTAAGACATGAGATGTTACCTCAGTCATTTTCTTAGCTATAAAACCGTTTAAACCGGAACGCAGTAATGTTTACACAGTACTGTTACCTAGACAAGTGTCCGGCGACAGAGACCTACCCACCTGTAAATTCCATCTGTTATGTCCCTATGTGCTAGTAAGAATGTCTCATCGTTATCAGCCAATAGACGCCCACTGCTGGATGTAGCGTCCACGAACAGATTTCCACACCGGTCAGTCCTACAAAGCCGGATGCGGACAAGCAATTTCAGCCACTATTCTGTCACGTTAGACATTAAATCTCGTTACCTCGGTTACTTTATTGATAACAACGCTATTCAAAATAATACTCATTTGTACACAGACCTACCTAAGTGGGTATCAGCTACGGAGACCACCTACCATTGCAATATTTATATATAACATGTAATTATTAAATGAAAATACTGTTCACTATTACATTGAGTTTTATACCTATAAGTAAAAAATATATAAAAAAAAAATTAAACGATCTCACTCCTACTTACTGTACTAGTTATTTTATTATATTGATGTGATAATTAAAGTTATTCTCGAAAAAAGAAACATTCTTGGCAGCGGTGGGATTCGAACCCACGCCTCCGAAGAGACTGGTGCCTTAAACCAGCGCCTTAGACCGCTCGGCCACGCTACCTGGTACTGAGGATATTGAAAGACGGCAATAAAATCACGGGAGAGATTATTTATAACTTTCTATATATTTAGAATCTGTTAGCAATAGGAATAGGACGTGCCATGAGCGGGCCGCACTCCGCGACAGATATATATATATATATGTGTCGTCATCTCTGGAGCCATAGGACTTGGAGATTTGACCTTTCGTAGGAATATTCCTTTGGCGTGTGTAGGTTCGCTAACTATTTATAAAATCCCTTCCCCGGAAGTAGTTGCGAGGGTGTTATAGCCAGCAAGCGGACGAGGAACAGCTAGTACATAAATATTCATCAATTTGTTAAAAAAAATTACACACGTTAAATCTACTGAAAAACCAGGATAAAATGATCACCAATGAGTAAGGTTTAAAACCGTTAATATGTTTCAGCTGGAAGGGCGCTGTAGCTACTGATATTATTACGGTAATAAGAGCTAACATCTTATGTCCGGACTATTTTCACGGACACTACATATTACTTATCACCAGGAGTACGCACTGCTTGTCAGTTTGAGCTGAAGTGATAATACGTGACGTATATCCTTTTAATAAGTAAATAAAAAAAAAAAAACAAGAAAATTCTCAGCAGTTATAACGCTTTACGTATATTAGGATACTCTGGTGGCGATGGAGGCTCTGACAGCGTGGTCCCTGCTCCAGCCGCCAGCGCCTTCGGACCTGAAGGTGCGCGCGTTCAGCGGCTCCAAAACTGTCACAGCCGCTTTGCTACCCAGCAGCAGAGTACCTGACGTCATGCACGTAGCCAACGGCGATCAGCTAACCGTCTCGGTTGAAGGTTTAATTTAAAGAACACATCTTTGATTTGGACTAACTTTAATAGAGATAGAAGTGGTGTTACAGAATATATGTAGAAGATATCTTATAGAAAATTTATTCAGTTATTTCTCACGAGTTAAAGTGTCTATAACAAACGTACTGATGATCTTCTGACAGTTTCAGTAATTATTATTTAATTATTTCAAAATTTGTTTACCAATTTTAAAGCTGCTATTAAAAAAAGATCCGTCAGATAATAACGACACTGATAAAAGAGTTCCCAGAGCGACATCATCAGCCGATAAGCGCCCACTGCTGGACATAACTCTCTCCAAATAAACTGTACACCGCTACGGTATCACGCGACCTTCACCAGATCGTCGGTCCACTTTGTGGAGGATCTATGTCTGTCAATACGCCTCTAGAGCAATTTACTTCTCCATCGATCATCAGTCCTTCCAGCATTGCCATATACCTCTAACATTCTTTGGAGCTGTCAGTGACCGTGTCTACAGAACTCCTCATTTTTATTTCCAGAAAGATACATGTGATAAATCCACAATATCGTTAGGGCCAGTGGTGAGCATCCATATTTCTAAAAAAGAAGTTTCTGTGGCGTTATGTGGGTGTAAGGGGGTCTCGCACAATAACTCATCGGAATCAAGCCAACCTCACCAGCTAGTGGTACACCCTGCTAATCAACAAACGAGGCTCCGGCTTCCACCAACCTCATTAGGCCATCATGGTGGGTATTGGCCCAAGTTCCCCATATGAATCCCTACAAACGACAGCCCTTGGTGTGCGATGCGAGCAACGCGGGACCGATTGATGTGATCTTTGGGGGAGGCCTATGTCCAGTAGTAGACGTCTGTCGCGTGATAATGATGTGTCGTTATGGCATATTGCTTGTGTTTTTGTGCGAGCGCTAAATAATTGTCTCTCGCCTTACTAAAGTGTGCCAACGTTCAGGCAGCGGGTGTGCGCTAGTGCAGGCGACGCGCTCGTACCGCAGCGCGCATGCGCCCGCGCACGAGAGCAGCGCGCAGTCGCTGCGCGCGCAACTCGCTGTGCGCACGGACGGCGCGTTCGATTGCGCGCCCAACGCCACCGCCTGCTTCTGTGCAGCGGTCATCGAGGTAACTTTTGAATCAGCTATTAAAAAGTGTTGTCAGTACCCACTGTACTGGCAACACTTTAGAAGTGGGTAATAATAAATTAGTCGCGAAAGATTCTTTGTAATATTACTTGCTACGTGATTCATAAACTGGCAATAAATTCCCAAAGCACAAGTAATCCTCATCCAGCATTTTAATGAACTCATATGTTGTTTCATGTTCATTTGATCAAGTGATATATATAACAATAAATTTACAGATACACAATTTAACATTTAACGTATGTTCTATATCCACACTGCCTCGTGGTTTTAAGTGTGTTACTCACCGCCAGTAGCAAGTTTACGTGTAAATCATTTGCGCAGGCTTGCGTGGTGTGGAGCGGCGCGTTCCCGGAGATGGCGCTGCTGGAGGTGACGTTGCCCGGAGGCTACGGCGCGGACGCGGCGCTGCTGTACGCGCAGCTGCAGCAGCAGGACACGCGTAAGAAACAAACTCTTGATAATGTTAAATTATCATTACTTTTCACTGACAACAAGGATATTTTTGTATATGTATATAAATAACAAAAATCTTTTCCAATCCTTAAATTTCACATCCGTCTCCAAAGACCTTTTAGAATCTATGACCTCATTGTTTCGAATTTATATCATTACCAAAAAAGAAATAAATTATTTCTTGTTAATTACAAAATATTAAAGGCGTCAATTGCATGATTCGTATTATAAGTATTGCGGCGCATCGAGCTGAGCCCGGGCGGCGGCAAGGCGACGCTGTACCTGGGGACGCGGGGCAGCAACGTGGGCGGCGCCGAGGACATGCGTGCCCACCACCGCTGCTGGGCGCTGCACGCGGTCGGCCCCCGCGCGCGCACCGCACCCGCCCACCTTCAACTTATCGATTACTACCGGCCCAACATCAGGGACGTGCTGGTCAGTGGATATATTTACATCATTTCCCCTACGTTAGACAAATAAAGCAAATTGAATTCGCCTGCTGATAACTGATACAACTGTCTATGCCAACAAAGAGCAAGTAAGTAGCAGCAGCTAGTAATCGTTGACGTACAATGATGCATCTTGTCACTCCACCAAATTTACTGCTCATTATTCCCTTTCTACGGAAACTTTTGCTCTGATATACAAGTATACTTAAACTGTCTAACGGTGCGATTCCTTCTTCCATCTATCAGACAGACAGATACATAGGTAGATACGTAGGCTCTTAAATCTAGTATGAATAATGTATCCTATCTATCCTGTCCCCCAGATGTACACGATACCCGAGGACTGCCCGTCGCGCACAGCTCACAACACCGACGAGTACCTGCACCACGACAACCTGTACAACAAGGCTAGGTCACTCGACACCGGCGAAATAATCATCACCAATGAGTTCTCTTTTGAGGACATACCGGAAGGAACGCCTTTAGAAGATCCCATATTTGAAAACCTGACCGAGAAGAAAGATATAACCGATATAAGCAAATTGAATAGACATCATGATACTAAAACCCATAACTCAGTTGATATACCAGCAGAAAGAAGTGAATTATCACTTAAAGAACGGTACGATGTTGGTATTGACAATTCAGAAAGCAAAACCAGATTTGTGGCAGAAGAAGAAAACATCAGTACTACAGAAAACAATTTTATATTCGTTAATGAATCCTTTAACGGCAATCGATTAGTAAATGTTAACGGAATCCACGTCCAGAAAACGAAGTTGGCCAACGAACAATTTCGCGAACCCATCACAACACGCAGCACTGACAACCAAAGTGACGCTGCGCAAACAGATCTTATTGAAGTGAACAATCCAAACTTATCTGATTTCCACGTAATCGATTCGGAGAAGGATTTAGAAGTACCCAGCGGGGTGGAAGGACCGGTTCCTTTCCTAATCCTTCCTCCAAAAGACTTTGTGCTCAGTTCAACGAAAAATGGTAAGTGAAATTTTTTATTGGTTAACTTACACTATACTGTAACTGCTACATGAAATGTAATACTACATACTACATACTACATGAAATGTAATGTAATATAATGAAAGACAAAACCCCAAGTGATTTCAAACAGTTCTTAAAACGTGTTCTCTCCAATTTTTTGGGGCAAACGCTACGAGCTCCAAATATCGCTAAAAGTCACTACTAGTCACTGCTCCTTTTTCTTACACTTCTCCTTTTTTAGTCACCTGTTTTTTTATTCGAAGTAAGGAGACTGGCTGATACCCCTGTCCATAATGAAGCGGCGCCAGTTCAAATGATATACACTGCACCGCTTTGCACTCGAGACAGTCTCGTTACCCCAGTAATTTTGCCAGATACGGCTGTTTGAAAACCGGCACTCGGTTATATTTGCACATTTTTGCTTGGCGGCAAAAATAAGTCTCTCGGGTACGAAGAAACAAAGTACTAATATGAGCGTAATATTGTTTACAGAGGAATCTAAAATACGGTGGAGGAAGCAACCACCGAGTCGTGGCCAAGGTTTGGAGCACGGGAGAATAGAATTCGCACAGGGGTGAAAAGCGGTGACCTTCAAGGATAAAACATCTCGTGTACGGAATAAACAGACAAATAGCTACATCTTCACATCCTCGACTTCATTCTCAACTACACTAATTTAAGTAATACTGCTTTATGCACGTTCAAAAATAGATAAGTAATGCAAAATCAAATGAAACTGAAACTACAATACTTTTTAGGTTATTTTTACAGGACTGCTTTAAATTATTACTACAGTCTATTTCGTTATAAATCGTTCGTTAGTCCCCCTAGAGCAGTATATTTTCTACTAAACGAATTTCAAAATAGTGTTTTTAAGACGTAAAAAGAAACCAACAGAAAATTCTAGTATTAAATTTCTTCACCTTAATTCATTCTTTTCAAAGCTAGATTCTCTAAATGATCTTAATCATTTAGAGAATCTAGCTATTATATAAACTCTGTAATTATGTACTCAAATATTTGATAACTTCTCTTTAAGGAAACCTAAGTTTCAAGATAAAATTAAAGAGAGATACTAAGAGAGAAATTTTCGTTGTTTTCATACAAATGCCACGGATAACGCACCATACTTAACTAAGTTATAATTAAGTATTTATTAATGTAATGCTGTAAGACTGAATGCAAATATTTTGTTATGAGTAAAAAAATATTGTAAAACAAATTTGTTTCCTTATTTATCCAATGGTTAAAGTTAATATGACATTGATGGTTAAACTTTAAGAGAGTCGCCTGGAGCGCAAATTGGTCTAAAGGAAATTGGTAAATATGTCACTTTGGACACATGGAGTGGTTTCTAAGAATAGTCGGATCAAGGACTTATTAAATTAATTAATTTATCTAACCGTGATAAAATGCTTCACGTAACGGTTAGTGATGTCTGTAGCCCACTAACCCACAACACCTGAGATATTTTTAAACGGGAGCAGATTCTCCCTTGAAAGTCTCCTAGTGGTCGAGGTCAACAATTGTCTTGTTGCGACGACGGGCTAACATTTCGCGTCACATCACACACTACTAAGCGACGAGACCGAAGACAGTATACGATCAATTTTGCAATTTGATCTCAGATTGAGAGATTTAATACGAGAGTCTAAATATGCGGTCTAAACCGGTATATTACAAATAACCTTGCTTCCATCCCAACTCTACCACTTCCAGAAAAGAACTATAGACTTCCGTATTAGACTAACGCCTAGCCTAGTCAGTTAAAGTATTAAAAATGCATCACAAAAGATCTATTCTCGTATCAGGTTGGACAATTAAAAAAGTTAACTTTGTCAAAACAAGTTATACTTTATGTTCTCGCTTGATGATGTTATAAATAAATAATTTATCGAAACAAAGAAATGTTAAATTATCTCCTGTGCTTTGTCTGCACGCCGACCTACTTAGGAAGCGAGCACTGCCACGCTGCTACTCTAAATACTGCGGATAACAATGGCAGCACAAAAACACTGCTCCCACTGTTTGCATGCATGGTAATTAAAACACACAAAATTGTTTCAGAAACACATATAAATATGTTAGAATGTATATTGTTGTTATCTAAGATATTGGCTCATTAGCTTCACCATAACCGCAACAGCTCGATCACTGCCTTAAATAAAGGCAATGCACAACATAAACCGACACGTTCATTATTTATTAAAACTATCCAAAAGATATTCTTCTCACGTTGTCTTAACCTGAATAATGATCTATAATCTCACCTTCTTCAACTTCATTCTAAAATACACACATTTAAGTTAATTTTAACTATAAAATAAACTTATTATTACCTAAAGGCAATTAGTGAGTAAACTCTGTTTTTCCTCTCACTTGTATATTATATACTCTTTACTATACTCGCCTCTTCATATGATACGAATGGGATAGACACGTGATGTTAGACACCGCTGCTTATAGGAAAGAACTGCTTTTATTTCCACGGAGTTCCATCCAGTTAACAGTCATCATTCACTGGTGGTAGGTCTCTATTGTCGGAGACCTTCTAGGTAGATACCACAGCAGAGACTACTGCAGCCGACAGTGTTCCGGTTTGAATGGAGTTGTAGCTCGTGTAATCACTGCGGTAACGAGACTTAACATGTTACATCGTTGTTACGGGCAAGCGTATCACTAGCCACCAGGTGATAGTCCCGCTCGTCGTACGTCCGGCTCGTCTCGTCGCTTAACTGAATACAAAAAAGTCCAGCGCAACGATGCGATGTTCATCTGGTCAGAAGAGTTCACCACCACATGGTTAATAAATAAATAGAAATAAAACACCTTGTTACAGTTATGCGACTCTAGTTTTCATGTTTTCTTTTTTTTTATAAAAAAAAAACTACTCTTATTTCAGCATAGGTACATACGACGGTGTGTCCAGTTGCGGGGATGAGTCAGTTGCCTTCTCCCCTGATGAGTGCAAAAAATTCTCGTGGGACGGTCGGCTGCATAATGCCGAGGTCCCCGTGCCGCTCCAGTTTCATTAAATGCTGATGAGGATTTCGTCAGCTAGCGTTGGTTGTTTCCCCAGCGACCTTTTCATTTTCGAACAGCAACATAACTCTTTAAGTTAGCTCAAACCGACGGTTGACGAACTGTAGACAGCTGTTATTACACGAACATACTGCTTACTGTAAGCCTTAAGTTCATGATTTTTTTTTTATTAACCTACAAACTGATGTGTAAATGATACACCTGGTTATAAAAACGTGGCGTTAATTAGGACAATATACACTGCATCACATTACGCCCGTCGCATGGCACATAGGATGTTGAGTGTCCTTAATACAGTAATTACACTAACTTCAGCGCCCTTCAAAAAAGACTGCACACTAATGTTTGTCGGATGCAATAGACGCTGCGATGGTACCTACCTATACGGTCTCCAGCAACAGAAACCTACCACCAGTCAGTGAACTGGAATTATCAATCAAATGACATGTTAACGACCCACACGAATCCTTAGTAAAATTCGTCCTGAAAAAGGGCTTGATAAGTTGAAACGGTGCAGGAAAACGTCATGAGGAAACCGATGTCACATAAACAACAGCTTCTGAGTTCACGTAACTTCCGATAACTTGCACTTGGTCATCTTGGTACGTTACGGTTTTGGTAGTTCTTTTCAGATCTCTTCAATATAACTTGTTGCTTTCCTCTAAAGTTATTAAATCTATAAATTTTAATAAAAAAACAACTGACTATAGTCCTGACAGAGATGATGACCATAATATATCACTTCGGTAATAAACAATGAACTAATGCATTGTTTCTATAATGATGATAATTTTATATATTTTATCTGAGCCTGATGTGATTAGGTCGTTAAGGATTAGTGCTAGGATCGTACACACCTAGGTACTTATGCTCTGTGCTTAGTCACTCACGCGACCGTATTGACGGAAGCAGGTGAGTCAGTCGCGTCGCATTGAAATCCTCCACCGCTGCTTTATTATACTACGCCTATATTGTAATGTCCTGTATAAAAAATTTCTAAACATTTTTTTTTACACAACGCAGCGACGAGACACGTGGGTCGTTCACTTGATGGCAAAGGATACGTCTGCCCATAAAAGTATTGCGCTAATTAGGACATACACAGTACCACATTGCGCTCATCACCTTGAGACATAAGATGTAAGGTCTTGTTATCCCAATAATTTCATTAAGTACAGCGCCCTGCAAATCGGATCACAGTAATGTTTGCACCGTACTGTTTGTCTTTTGCAATAGGCGTTGCGGTGGTAACTACCTAGACGGTCTCCGGCAACAGAGACCTGCCATCAATATTACAATTCGATCAAATTTTAACAAATGGTAAATAGAAACCTTACACATAAAAATATATATAAGATAAAAATTAAATACTTAATCAAACTTTTATGTCATCTTGATTTGAGAACTATTTTTGTATTAACAACTATCAAATAAAAAAAAAAAAATCCTGAATGTACGACTCCAAAGTCATTATCCAAATGTTATGATTTTAAGATCAATAACAACCATGTATAACCTGATTGAATCATGTTCCCGATACTGTGCTTCAACAAAAAATGTTTCGTTAATTTTTACTAATAGTAGTCCATTAGGTGATAATTAATAAAACATAATTATGACGAAAATCCTAATAATTTTGAATGTATTCTCTATTAATATTGAATACAGTGTAGCCCATGCCGACTACATTTAGATTACTATTTGGGCGACGGCAACGTCTCGAGTTGTAAAGGTCATGTGCTATTAATATAAACACTGGTAAAGACCAATACTATTTACTACAACCGAAATAATTAAAACAAACTATGTAAATGTATTACAGAGTTCACATCTTCCTGCCGCAAATTATTAACTTTATGTTTTGATAATTAAAACGTACTAACGCTAGTAACCTAGTAAGCCTATGTCCAGCTATGGACGTTTATCGGCTGATGAAGATGATGATTACCAGTAATTTTACTACTCATTCGGTAAAAATACCTAGCGTTGAATTATTTACAGCTTTGTGATATAATATAGAATTTGTTAATTAAATAATTCGTGGTGAGCTGCTGATATCTACAAACAAATTCGTTGTTATAAGGCGGCGGTAACTCCGTGTTAGCAAAACAATATTCTGATGCATTTAAAAACTGATTTTTGTCTTAACTTAAAACAATAAACTTGTGTTTGAAAAGAGGTCCTTCCGAATTTTATTAAATTTATTTGCTATTAAAATTCTGCGATGTACGACAATATTTTTTCTTTTTTTTTTATATAATATATAAACATGGCCACCGATGATAATAACTTCCGGCCGCCATGATAAAACCGTTGCCGCGAGTGCCTGTGACTAGCGCGCGACAAAATGTCCACATTTTTACAAACAATGGAGTCTGGAGGCAACATTTTCAGTGCGACATTGTAGCCAACATCACTGGATCATTAATTTACTATAAACCATGCGGAATACGAAAAATATATTAAAAAATATATACAAACGTTCCTCTTGTTCCCACTTCTGGGACTTGAGATCTTTCTCTCACAAGAGACAAACTCATTTTATCCATCACGCTTGTATATGGATTGTGACGAATATCTTTCAAGTACACGTCTGTTTACCTACAATGTTCCATGAGCAGAACTTTGACCTGATGGTGAGTAGGTAAATTGGAATGATGACCACTGCAACACCATGTGCTCGTCCGCATAATTAGAATGTTAAATCTTTATTCTACGAAGCAACGAGACCAGCGAGATTTTCACCTGCTGGTGATATGTATGCTCATAACGTGGTGCTAGTTAGGGTGATATACACAGCACCCACATTGCCCTCGTCGTGAGTCAAATTGCTAAGCACGTTACCCCAGTAATTTCTCTAGCTACAACATCCAGTTGGAAAACATTACTGTTAAGCAGTAGATATAGGAGCTGCAATGCTACCTGATAATATGATCTCCGGCAGTAGAAACCCACCACCAGTAATCGTAGTATTTACGCGTACAATGGTAAAGCGGGAGTTGAACGGGATTAGTAATGAATTTAATTTTTCCCATTTCATAATTATCCTCTCGCGCCATATTGATTTTGTGGGGCCCGCGCTCGTGCGGGTCAAGTTCGAATGGAAACTCGGTCAAGGGAACAGGCGCTGCTATTATTGTCTAGAAAAGAATTTCCCGGGCGCCTCTTCGCACTAAGGCAGCCCGCACTCCGCAGACTCCGTAATTACAGTCTAGATTACTCTCGCAGCGATGCATCTTTCCGTCACCAACTAATTGTAGGATAGAATAAAAAACCTATATTTGATCTAAAGTTACTATAAATACATTTCATGCCCACAGCTGGACATATGCCTCCCTTAGAGATCTTCACATCATTAATTTTTGTTTTATATTTCTGTTAAACATGTTCTGAATAAAACATCAGTTCTTATCATTGTTACTTATTTTATAAGTCTATCTGGTTCCATAGTGCTCTACCCTGGCTATCACGGTCTAGATTATAGCCCTTCAAGTATTAGCAGAGCAACGTCAGAGCTATTGTGTGATCACTACCCTGCAGTATGAAACACAGTATGAGTGCTCCGTTGCACGCTGCAGTAGTTGCATGTGTGACGGTGGGTTGCTCATAGAAATGAAAAAGCCAAAAGTTAGCAACATTTTAATATATATTTTTATTGAAATGAATTCAATCATACATTACAGAATACTTGGATTTTTATGTACGTTCTTTAAATTATATTAATTAATTACAAAATAAAACTTATTGACATTATATTCGTTACATATAGAGAATGATCTGCTTCCATCCGCACTCTCAACGCCACATTGTATGGACAATAGAATTCTTATTCTCCTTCACTGTAACCGCTACCATAGTTTGAGCAACACTCCACATATTTAATTGAAAAATATCGAATATATTGTGCTCTATGCTCATAAACACCGCGTTAAAGCTACGTGGACAATTTTTTTTTTTTAAATCAACTATAATTAAATGCACCATGAGAACCTCCTTACCAATGTTCACAAATCTCGCATAGCACTGAGTTATGCAAGCAATATTCCACATTTAATGCAAATAATACTGACTGTAACATACAAAGGTTGGATGGAACTGATGTGGTGAGTGAAAACAATTACGGTAATCCACTTGAAACATTTAACCGTTTAATTGACACATGATGGTGAACAAGGATAATGGAAATCAATTATATTGCTTACACAACTATCTATTAACGCAAACAAGTCACTCCATTGAAACTTAGGGTCCAACATTACTTCTCTGCAAAAACCCTACAACCAGATTCCAGATTCCACTATAGACCTACAAAGGGGATCCAGGAAGTAGGTTCCGGCCTAAGTACATTATTTGCTATAATCTCAATGCTACTAACAGAAATTGATTGTACGTCTCAGAGAGAAGCCTATTGTACGAATACTCCGAAGCAACAAATATTAATAATGCAGCGGCGATCAGTATTTTGTAATGAGAGTAACAAAACGCATAAAATTTAACAGTTACAATAGCGATTTCTCTATATAGTCATAGATAAATACGCGCCGGGGCGGTCGGCCCCCGGGGCCAGTAAACATTTGAACAAGATTTATTCTTATGCGAATATGTACAGAGGCATGGAGCGTCCGCTGCTGCTCAGAGCGCAGCGGCGGGACATCATTGGCTCTTCAGCTCCTTGCCGATCGTGTACGACACCAGCCGCGCCCAGTCAATCTTGCTGCGCGTGACCGGTAACTGCCTCCGAAGCGCTTTGAACGTTGTGTCACTCATCGTCTTGTAGTTATCTGAAATCGCCGTTTGGTACGCGTTCTCCGCGTCGCACACTAACCGAACGAACTCCTTCGCGGTGGCGGTCTCCCCCGCCGCGATCAGCGGCGCGCGGACTTCCTTCGAGCTGACCAGTTGCACGTTGCCGTCCTCGTAGTAGTGTACTTGAACACGCAGCATGCCGCGCAGCTCGGCCGCCCCGGCGCCGACCGTCAACGTCCACACAGAACGCCACCGCCCATTCCAGTAATTCTTCGGCTGAAACTGGTGATCTTCGATACACGCGACGAGTGAGACGGTAGACGAATCGAGCGCTCGTCCGACGACCAAACTCGCGCCGTGTTTATAGTGGGCCGCCACGTAGGCCGTTAACTCCTCATCCAACGCTGATCGCCACGGCTCGGCCACACGGTCCGGTTCGTACGGCTCGTATTCCGACGCTTCCTTACGTAAATGATCATACTTAAAGGATCTTTTGGAGCGTGGGTCAAAGAACCTGCCACCGCCGAGTTCGTTGTGGTCAGTTATTAGTGTATGAAGTTCGGAACCTTCAAGGCGCACGGGCGTGAGCTGATCCTTGTTGTACTGTGCGAACGCACCACTCGCGCCCTCCTTAAGTAAGCTATCGTTGTTCAGCAGCACTCTCACATCGTTGAATACTTCATTAAATTCACCCGGTGGTGAGTGTAATATGAAATCCGAAACAATTCTCACTTTTTCCTGATCACTAATCACTTCGTCACCGTCCGCCGCCATTTTTGATACTTTGACTTTTTGACACTGGCACAGATAAAACTTTACCAGAACCAAAAGGTATAGTCGATGACGGAAGGAAGTGTATCATAAAAACATTCACAAAGTATTGAGGTATAATTTGAATAACAACTACCAGCTATAATTTTCAAAAGTAAGAATACTTTTTGGCGAAGATTGATCTCATAAAATTTTTGAAAAACATATTTGTCTAAATATATTCATAAAATTATTAAAAAAATTATGTTTTCCTCATATTGTCGGACCTAAAAAAATAAATAGTAGTATCATTTTAAAACAATTTTAATATTAAAAAAACCTTTGTAAATACTTATAGAAACAGAGCAATGTAGAAATTGGAAATTTAAACTTAGAATAATATGTTATAAATATTATGCAAATAGTTGAAAAAGATCCTTTAATGATGACTTGAACAAAAGGTTCATTTGCATTTTACAATTAGATCAATCATTTAAAAATTTAAACGACTGAAGTTTTATATCAATCTTTTTAGACTCCATTTAGTTTTTGTCGTTTCTTGTTTAAATATATATCTTTTAAGTTTTATATTACTTGCTTAATAATAAATGTGTACTAATAGAAGAGAAACAAAAAAAAAACAAAAATTCTCTAGTGTCGAACATTCTATTGCCACTACTTAAAAATAAGACTGCAATAATTGACAATGTCAAAGTGTATTGTGTAACTTCTTTTCGAAAAGGTTGGCTTAATCTTTTAGTCATAACAATGTCCTTACTTACTTACAAATATTATGATTCACCAGAAGGTCATGACATCTATAAGAAAGTCTTTGTAACAAATAAATATGCCACACTAACAGGTTTGTTGGGAGCTACGTTTGATGTACTGATGTTCTCACACCCAAAAGGTTTTGTCAACACCGCTGGTCGATATATGTTCTATGTCGGTCCATTGGTTGGTATGGCGACAGCATTCACTGTCACAACGAATGTTGCCCAAAATTTCAGAAACAAAAATGATGGCATTAACTATTTCTTAGGCGGTGTAGCCGCAGGTACCATTGTTAGCGCATGGGCCCGTTCTTTAACCGTGGCGGTTCCAGCTTGTCTTACTTTAGGTGCCTTCGCCCTTGTGAAGAAAACCGCAGTGGACAATGGGTGGATTTTTATGCCTCAATTGCCAGCAACTGGTACTAAAACCATTAGATCAGCAAGATTTGATTGGACAATGGTAAAGGATATTGAGGAGCATAAAACTTGGACTACAGGTAGGATATTTCAATTTAATGTCCATGAATGAAATATTTTAGTTAAGAAAGCATAATATGATACTTTCGCAATGAAGCAAAACTATCTTTTGCATTTTGTTTAAAGTTTAGTAACATTTATGTTTGCCGACTATTCAATATCCATAAATACAATGTCCAAATTGTATATCATAAATTTTTGATTTTATCATTTAGTTGACAAGGAAATATTAAAATATTGTTTTTTTTAAAAATCTACTTTTTATTTCATATATTCTTGACTTAAACTTTACCTGTCACTTGTTATAATCATAATGTAAGTTTTACTATTCAATTTTAATGAAAAAAAAAATTGTGTACCTTTTTATGTTGTACGAGTGCAGAACAAATGAGAAATTAATAAAATCTACACTATAACCCATAAATTTCAGGTACAGAGTGAAAAGCAGAACAAGAATAGAGCAGCAAGTAGTGTGTGTACATATAAATCATGTTTAAGAGATGTTAAATTAAATGCTTTGAACAGCTTCCATTTTTTGTGTTACGAAATTCATCCCACAAGGACTTTTGTATAGATTTAGCAACATTAGCATATTGATGAAGAGTACCCATCCAATAAATGATAATTTTTACATCTAAGTAGTGGTTCATGATGGTAGTAGTAAAGTTCCTAGGTCTGTCCAAATATAGGATCCAAATCATGTGTATACAAGTATCAGTTGTTGTTCATCATTAGCAACTATTTAATTTTTTTTAAAACCATCATGTGTTATGAAACTATTATTTGTATGTGTATGCAAATAATAGTTTTAAGTTCTAATTAACTTGCATATCAGATAAATGTCATTGTAATCAACTATATTCACATCTACTTACATATGTACAATCGAAATAAAATAAAAAAATAATCTATGGTTAAAACTTTATTATTATAACAAGACAAAATTCAAGCAGTTTGTAACAGAAATGCTATTGTTAAAAGTATAAACAGTTTCCTTTAATAATCCATTTGTCTATGGTTCTTTACAAAAATCGACATCGAAGAAAAAAGGAATGTCCAAGCATCGCAATAAAAAGCATCACTTTGTCGTTAGGAGGCGAGCAATGGAACATTAATAATGGAAGGTTAAAGTCATTTTACATTTAATATTAACTGAAAACTGTTAACATATGACCAAGAATTATGAATCTTAAATGCATAATCTTCACTACCATAATCTCACACCAGTGCATCAAGCTAATATTGGAGACCTACTGCTGCTGCTAATTTAGATGTCTCGGTCTAATTATGGGACTGTTTCAATCTATTCCTCTTCCAGATTGATTTTTGTTCTGAATTTCTGAAGTTCAATTTCAACTTTGTTATAAAATGTAAAACAAGTGTTGCCATGAAAACAACTACAAAAAGTATTATAAAAACACTTCCTTTCTAAACTTACAAAAATCTGAAACAAGATATATTGTTAGAAATGTTAACACTATAAATTATGACAAAATTTGGCTAAATGGCAGACTTTAAATTTATTTACTAGATTTATGTGACACATGTGTGCATAGATTAGTAATACTAGGTATTTATAATAAATAAAATACTATATGATCAATCACAAGAAATGCTACAATAATAGATAGACCTGTACAGTTTGTTTTGGGCTATCTCTTAAATAAAAAGGTTTTATTAACTCACAAACATAGTATGTAAATACATATAAAGAAGAGATCTATACATATATAGTTTTTCTAATTAACGAGCTGACATAAAGTTACTAAAAAAGCTGGAAGTGATATTTTGGCACACAAGTATAAAGAACACCGATTTAAAATTGTCAATTCTTAGATCTTTACGTCGCAAACCATTCACCTGCAAATAAGTGATGAAATTGATAATCATTATTATTTTTGTTTCTCTTGATCTGAGTAAACAGTTTGTTTTACATTTATTATTATATAATTTTTTTTATTAATTTAATTCCCTTATTTGTCATTCATAATTTACTGTGATGATTACATTACTGATGAATAGAATGATCTGATTTTATTTATAACGGTATAATAAAATTAATATTTTTAATAGTCGAATTGGAACAGCTTATCAAAATATATATAAAAAGAGCTAACCAAGTCAGTGTTGCTTGTCGAAAAAAATATATGATAAAATCTACTACATATTGCAATGTTGAATAGTTTTTTTCACTCATAAGAACTAAAATAACTGTGTTAAGTTAAAACATATTAATATTATTGAAATTAATTTAGGAATTGAATGTTATACCTAACAGCTATTTATTAATTATCTTCATTCCTTGATTCGTATCTAACTTCGTTATAGCGAATGCATTACTTTTAAGCATTTAACTTCTAAACCTTTCCCGTTTTTGGTTCATTTTCATCTTCTTCATCTTCTTCGTCCTCGACTTCCTCTTCAATTTCTTCGATTTCTATCTCCTCTTCTATTTCTTCTTCTGATAGATCCTCTTCTTTCTGAAAACATAATGTTGATAAAAATGAGAGAAAAAATTAAACTAACCAATTGTTCCCACCGCAAATAATCAATAATGTGTTCGTGTATCGCCCACCTCAGCGAGCGGATGGGTCGCCGCGCTCGCTGTAGTGTAGTCGTCGACCGTCGACTCTGCAACGAATGCGACATGTTAACATCGTCGTTAAATTTAGTTTGAAGTGATTACTTTATAATCGGAAATATGCAAATTTTTTTTCGCGTATGCTTTGTAATAAAAGATAATCCACGACTAACAAGTAATAAATACGACACGATGACTTCAAAATAGAAAATTTCTTTGGAACTAAAATTTTTTCGGGGGTGAGAACTAATGAACTTATTTGTATAATAAAATACCCTGTCTTATATGACCATGTGGTGCTGTGTAAATATCCTAAGTGGCACATCATTCATGATGAAAGCATGATTTATTATGAAATAAACTTTTTGCAGGTCTCGTAGACGTTCAGTATTTTAGAAATACAAAGATATTTTGTGTAACGGTGGAATCTTCTTATTATTGGATTAAAAAAAAATACCTGGATCCCTCTCCGGTGTCTCGCGCGGTGCGTCCTGTATCAATGACAACGTCATCTTGCCGCTGACCACCAACTATAACAAATTTTTTTTTTTTCAAACTTCAAGAGATCAGTTCAATAGCTCTGTGTATAAAAGAGAAAGAAAGAAATTAGTAATATCTTACTGGTAGGTTTCTTACCAAAGACCGTTTGTCTAGATAGGTAACACTGCAGCGCCTATTTCTGCCACCAAGCAGTAGTGTGCCTGTGTTCCAATTTGAAGGACGTTGTAGCTAGTGTAATTACTAAGGGTAATGGGACTCAACATCTAATGACATGGCGACGAGCACAATGTTATCCTAACTAGCGCCACGTTGTTATAGGCAGGCTGTGATTCTTCAAGGGCAGTATCACTTAACATCAGGCGAACGTCCAACTTGTCTCATCGCTTTGTTGAATAAAAAAAAACCTTATCAAGAATAATTTGTGTAAAGTAATTGCCATGGTCAATATTTTTAAAATTAAAACAACTTTTTGTAATTAATACATGTTATACAGTGCGTGTTTGTTTATTTTACAAACAGACTAGCGACCCGCCCTGGCTTCGCACGCTTCCAACGCCGATACTAAATATACTACACAATGTCTTTATACTCGTATACTACATTCGCAGTGTAGCTTTTTTGTGATTAGACAATACAAACATGTTTTCCTTAGTAGTAGCTTAGTCTTGAAAGAGCGATTTTTAATTGGCCATATGAACAACACTCAACGCTCAAATGTAAGCCTGCAATGCAACGTTGGAAGTTTGACTTTGTGTTTGATTAATCATAATTGTTATTTTTCTTGCTCAAGAACACCGATAAACGCGTGCAATCGCTGCTAATCATAGTGTTACAGGACGAAGCGCTTTTTTTTATGATGAAGTTTGCGCCGCAATTCTATTGACAACCATTACGGCTTCATCGGACTCAAGGCTCGCGGATCTGGTATCCGCAAGCTAAAATAATAAAATAAAAGAAACTAAAACGTTAAATGAACACAATAGTACAAAAACCAAACACGAAAGCACAAACCTGAAACCAAAACATAAAAATTATATATATACATATATATATATACATATATATATACA
This sequence comes from Ornithoptera alexandrae, assembly GCA_029030555.1. Classification (NCBI taxonomy): domain Eukaryota; kingdom Metazoa; phylum Arthropoda; class Insecta; order Lepidoptera; family Papilionidae; genus Ornithoptera; species Ornithoptera alexandrae. Next base: position 451,741 of record JARDVY010000077.1, on the reverse strand, counting down.
TATATATATATATATACATATATATATACATATATATATACATATATATATATACATATATATATACATATATATATACATATATATATACATATATATATATACATATATATATACACAAAGTAGTATGTAGAAAGGGTAGGAAAAGGTGAGAAAACATTGGATGCAGAAGGGTTGAAGAGTTGGACAGTGGTAGGGCGAAGCGCGGCATTGGACGCACCATTTATAGGCCCGGCTGGTATCGTCGCGACAACAAATAAAGGATAAAATATGGTTATTGTGGGTGGTATTATCCTTAAGAGATAGACATATACCATCACGGACTTTTTTTTAGACCTTCTTAAGGTGTATACTATGTGTGGTACATTGTTTTGATCTATCTCGTAGGGTTCACAATGTAAGCCAGCGTTTACAATAGAAGCGCAAAATTTTTTTTATTTACCACAATACATTAGAAACCTCTAAAATTATCAGTATTCCGCTACTGTATTATACATGTATTGTACATATAAACCTCCCTTTTGAATCACTCTATCTGTTAAATAAACTGCATCAATATCCGTTGCTTAGTTTTAAAGATCTAAGCCAACATAGCGACGGGCGGACGGCTGGAATTAGATTTAAATGGATGATCGTTTTGATTGTTTAAATTCTATTAATTGCAATTATTTGATATATTGATTTATTAACAATAGGTGAATTTTAAAGGTCCTATAGGTAATCGTTACAGCGAACACTGCAGATACGAGACGCTACAAGAGTGACGACTCACAGGAGCGTGTTTCGGCTTCGTGCGGTCGGTCCTGTTCTCGGCGAAGTCGGCGACTAGCACCCGCGTCTGCTGCGGGATCTCCGTCTCCAGGAATATTGACTTCACATCATCAGCCTCGTGCTGAAATATAATATAGTCATCTTTTATATTACATTATCAGATGAATTTTGGCGTCTGGAGGGCCCTCGATTTTATCAGTACATAATAATTAACAATTGCAACAAGATGGATATGCCAGATTTGTACTAATATAAGTTGGTGCATTTAGTCTAAATTCTGAACATCCCGTTACAAGCAATCGGTTTAACAAATGAATGTGCAACGATTTAACCGGTGGCTTGTGCGGCTGCGTGGGCGGAGCCGTGGCAACGGGCGGCTCCGACCCAGGCCACGCCCCTCCGTCCGCCGCGTGCGCCGTCACCTCCATACCCAACACCTAAAATAAGTTTAATATGTTTATTTATTTTTGAATATCTTAATTGAATATTCTAGTCTAGAACAGTTGGACTTGGATTTTTTTATATATTTTTTTGTTACAAGGATAAACCTAACGAAAATTCTCGCATAATTGTCAAGATTATTTTAATTAGAATTGTTACCATTCGAAGGTCGCTTTTGTATCAGCTTCGAAAGTAATGAACTCGATGAACTTTTGTTATAATACAAATGGATCAAGGTTAAAAAAGAATTTGTCTTGGAAAATAGACGAAATAATTTTTAGACTTACTTTCACGCTCGAATTCTCCTGATTGTCTTCTTGTTCCTCTTGATCGTTCGGTGATACTTCTTTCAGAGCTTCTTCTAAGAGTTCTGGAGTAGACTTCTCTTCATTCTCATTACTTCCTTTCTCCTCTTGAATGAACAGTTCAGTGCCGTATACTAAATCGGTTTCCTTATTTAAGTTTACATCTTCTGATAACGCAATGAGATCCACTTTATCTTCACATAAATTATCACCGTTTAATTTCTCAGTATTGTCTTCGTTTAGATTTGCATTCACTGTTTCTTTGATATCAAATTCATGAGTTTCTTTGATATCGGATTCATGGGTTTCTTTTTCTATAATAACTTCTTTTCCTTCTTTGTTCTTTGTTAACTGTTCCTCATCTACTATGACTATTTTTTCTTGTGTCAAATCTTTTAAATGCTCATTATTGTCATTTGGTATCGACTTCTCTCTAATAACTTCCGGTTCAGGTAAAAATTCTTTATGAACCGGATATGCCTCTTCTTCTATAGATTCAATTAATAAATCATCTTCAATCTCTCTTTTGCTCAAATCATCAACGTTATTTTCAGAAGGTTCTTTGGCTTGCGATAATAAATCTGTTTCGGGGATAGAATCTTTTTGTTCAGAGGATTGTATATGTTCTTCTTGAGTTTTCTCTTTGGAATCCTGGAATTCACTGGCTATTATTTGAACTGGACCACTGTTTAATAAAATAGTTCCATTAGTGTACGGGCGAGCGGTATTATCCTGCGCTTCCTGAAATAAAAAAAAATGTTTTATTAAACATTTTGTAAACTTAAAGAAAAAAGTATTAATTTTCATCATGAAATGATTTTATATAACACAATCGCAAACAAACCAATTTAGAAAATAGCACGTATTAGTATTTTAAGATATTGGCTTTTCTAATCTATACAACAAGTTTTTTCAAAGCGATAATGCGATTACTGGCTACAAAAATGAACTAGTTGTTATTGCGAAAAACTGAAGACATTTATGAAGTTTTCCAGCAATGTTCTAAGTATTTGTCATAACATTGCAATTTGTTAACACATACACAACTATAGCCTAAGCCAAACGCAATCTACGTACAACACACTAATACAACAAATAACAAAAACCAAACTAAGAGTGCTGAAAAAATAAAAATGTACAAAAGACACATAGTTCATGTATTTTTGTGATCATAATTTTATTCACCTTTTATTTATTATTGTAAGATTTTATTGTTTTATTTTAGATAGGGTAACTCAGTACAAACAGTGCGGCGATGGCGGCAAGGACGCGTTAGAAACAGATTCAAAATATAAAAAAGTACTAACATGCAAAGAAAATTAAACCAAATATAACATATAAATATCATACTCTATTTATGTATATTATGGGACAGTGTATAACTTGGTCTTTTGCTAAAACTGTTTTTGTTTGTGATATGAAATATTAAAACAACTTGTAACGGAGGACGCAAAAAATGGAGCAATGATAAATATATAGCATTGCAGATATTTATTTTGACGGAGCGACGGTGGAGCAATTCACTTGATAGAAAGTGATAAACCTGCTCATAATGAGGCGCTAGTTCGGATAACATGCACTGCACCACATTGTACTACTCGGCATAAGATATGAGACGTTATTCCGTTACCCCGGTATTTTAGCAGTTCAAACAACCGTTTCGTTTGAATACGGCAATGTTTGAGCCGGCCGTTAAAACCGTTGATAATGTATTTAACAGATGAGTACTGTCAAAAATAACTAAACTGTCGATTAATACACGTCGAAGTGACCGTTTGACACAAATCCGCAGCAGGGCGGGAAAGTGCACGCGCCAAAATTATTTTGAGGTTATTACAATTCGTAAGATTGCTCAGATCTGCCAAATGCGCATTGCGGCCGTGTTTTTGCATCTACGGAACCCTCCAAAGTGCAACAGATGACAGTATTAAAATTAAACAGGATGACCTTCTGCCGATTAAGTTAAAATATTTTTTTATGTCAATTACCAATTCAAATATATTTATTTACGTATTTTACTTTTGTTTTTATAAAAATATGGTACATGCCTGAAATCTCAGAAAACGGCCAAGTAGCAGCAGAGCCTATTTCTGTTGATTAGCAGTATGATATGCAAATAATGTTCTGTACCGGCTTGAATAAAAAAAATGCTAATTGAAATTAAAATAGGAAATATACTGATTAAAAGAGATAACTGTTCGTGGTAATGTTTTGTCTCTGTCGCGCATTCCATGAATTTTATACGTATATTGCAACATACATGTTAATCTCCTACGCTCTCTTATCGACAAATGTTGTTTTGGAATATTTATTAAAGCTTTTTGTTATGTTATAAACAAGGTAAGGAAAAAAGGCCAAAACGGAAATAAATACACAAATCAAAATAGAACAAATTCAAAAGTTAACAAAGCAACTCGAACTGATTATACCAGTGTTACACTTGTATATTATATAATGGGGTATACCTTTACATGTTATATGTAAGCATACAATTTTCCTATCAAATGTGTCTGCGAATCAAAATTGTTTAACGTGAAATTCATGAATCTTTTTATATTTGTTCGTCTGTTTCATGTTGTTCACTGCATTTATGTTTTGATGTGCACTTACATCACTTTTCAATAGGGTATTTCAAATCTAACGTGCCGCCTTATTCGAGCCGGACATTTTGCTTTGAACGTATGGATCGTTATTTGATCGTGTAGATGTGGTATACAAGTGTAAAGCTGGCATGTAGTCGGGGCTTGGCGTGTCGTGTCATGCATAGACCTGCCGCTGCTGGCACTGAGCGTCGCTCGCCTCCATCTGCTGCCGTACCTCCGCTACCAGGCCTGAGATGGCCGTGACAACTGCGCGCCACAAATGAATGTCATTAATTACGTTGTTGCGTACGCTATACGAGTATATACATTGTTCTCATAATATCGCGTCAGAGTTGTTTTGGATGTGTAAATTTGTATAAAAACATTGATATTATATAATTTATCAATGTTGTTTATAGAAAGACTATCCTTTACAATTTTTATAGCAAAAGTTCATTGCTACATCATACTGTGTGGTTGTTGGGATGTTTGGACAACGATGGTTTGTGTTTCATATTGATGAAAAATCAGGTTTTGCTTTATAACTATATAATATTACTCCGGTAGGATTGCTTGTTCGTTTTATCAATCAAAATTTGTTATTAAAAAAATTATGGTTTTGCATAGGTTTAAATCAAACTTATTAATGATCTAATAAATAAAAATAAAAATGAAAAGAGAATAACTAAATATAAACCATTATAAAAACATAGCGAAGGACGCTGCGACCAAAATAACTGGTTCATCAGACGATTGGGCATGCACCCTTGGACTGCAGCCAAGTGCTGTAATAATGTATCACAATTAAAATATTGCAGTGTGTACCGTTCATCTAGGTATCGGCTTTTTCAAAAAATATAAATGGCGAAATAATAATAGTTGATATTATACATATTTTCCATTATCTATCATACAGATAATTAGTTTACCTAAAACAAAGTAGACATTGCCAACCGAATGTGACAAGTGGAATGTGAATGTGACGTAAGAATTTATTATGTAATTTACAAATAAACATACGTGTTTTAAATGAAAATATATTAAAAAAAATCTAATTTACTTTTAGCATATATTTTAATAAAAAATTGTATTGGCAAAAATGCAGGTAGTTTAATCGATTAAATTAGGTATAAAATAAAAAAAGAGTAGTTTAGTTCTCCATTCACATGTTATTCGACTGGGTAACATTGAATACTATATCGGGAGTAACTTGCATAATAATTTTGATGAATTCTACAATCGTCCAAAAGCATTCATCTTGGTCTCGCGTGCAGTGACCGGCGCAGATCTTGAGCTCGTAAAAGCTGTACTCAGGGAACGGGAAAAAACTTGTAAGTAAACAGCTTCAAGGATTTATATTTGGTAAGAGGTAGGAAGGATAGATGTGGTATAAAAGCGCACAAGATCGGTGCCGGTACTTTAAAAAACACTAGCCCGAAAGTAAGAGGGGCTACTCCTCCACCATGCCGCAAGCTACTATGTATCAACCACTAAATAAATAGCACGCAAATTTGAACGAAGCTCTTGTTCCGTGTTGGATTGCCGATGTCGGTGATTGTACAGATTCCTAAACTAGAAGGATTTTATGATAAAAGAAATATCAACATTATCTTTAGTTCTGTGTACGGTACATCTTACAGTTCGAATAGCTTGACTGCAATAGCTTATCTGCTTTGCTCACTAAACGGTATGAGCTAATCTGAAAATGCCCAGTCTAACGTTGATAAGACAAATCTCGATTAAAAGCTTAGCATATCGTCGAGTCGTTTACACTTCTATAAAACTGCTCAGCTTACATAAACGATCGAAATGTTAGTTCAACGAAACGACGAGACGAGCGAGACGTTCACCTGATATTAAGTGATACGCCTGCCCATAACAACGCTAGCTAACACGTTATACACTGGACCACGTTATGCTCGACGCTCTGTGATATGATGTCGAGTGTCGTTGCCCCAGTAATTACACTAGCTACAGCGCCCTTCGAACCGGAACACAGTAAGGTTTGCACACTACTGTTCGTCGACAGTCTCCGGCAACAGAGTACATCTATGTATAGCTGGTATTAGAAGAAAACGACTAGGATAGCTTTGCATTTAACTGAGATAAGTGAGACCGTTTAAAATAAACTTTGCGAAGTATGTTTATTTTTCAATAAAACTGCTTACGTCTTACTAAATAATAATTCTAATAATTGTAAGCAGTAGCCTTTGAAAATAAAAGCCAATAGTTTCGTAGAAAATAGAAGTTGCAGTGGATGTGGCCGGCGGTTGTACGTATGACAACAACAATAGTATGTTCAGACGCCGGCTCGGGCAAACGTTCGCGTAACACCGAGCAGTCCAACACTGAACAGGGCGGTACCGCGCCGCGCCGCGCCAGCTGCCCCACGATCCGCTGCATGGCGCGCTCGGTCTGCGCCAGCCGCGCGCGGAGCGCCTCCAGCTCCACGTCCCCTAGGTTTTATATATTCATTCATTCATTCATTCATTCATTCACTTATTTATTTACATTTGCATTGTTTGCATCACCTAGTGTAATCCCCGCGTTATTGGGAGATGCGGCTAAGGTAATCCCTTGCCAGTCTTGAAAGGCAACCAAGCGGGGGCTTGTGGATATCAAGTGTGGGGGACCACATGTACTAAATGAACTTGAGGAGGACTATAAACACCAAGAGGTCCCATTTTGTCATAACACAGCGAAACTTTGAGGTGCAGATAGGAACCCTTATATCGTGTCTTAGAGTCCAGCGGTCAGTTACCAGATAGAAATTTCTTTTTTCCAAAACGACAAGATGCATTGCGATTATTATCGGATGCGCAAAAATCTTATTGTTATTAATATTTATGGTACGGGATTTATAAATAATTCCGTTTATATTTAGCCAAACAATAGACAACTTAGCATATACCATAAACAGGCCGTTAACATGAAGTCGGCCATCAATAGCAAAGGAATTCAATGTTAAGATATGCTAGAATTCTGCGAACGGAACGATAACGCGTTTCCTGTGCACATGGTCAATAAAGCAAATAACGAGAAGTATAAAAAAATGAACCAGCGATTAACTGGCTACGTCATCGTTTATACTCACTCGCGTCCCTCTCTTTCGGTCCTGTGTGTGCGGGGAACAAAACAAACACGAGTAGATTAATGGACACTTGATAATTGAGACGAAGATCAACCGGCTGATGAAACAGAACATCGTAGAAATTATCCGTTGGCAAGCGTGGGACAGTTACTTCCTAGATGGTTTCACGTGGCTAACGCTAGAAAGTTATATGCAAGTACAATGTCCAGGTGCTAGGGCAATAAAGATGTCTTTATGTGATCTTTGATGGACAGAAAATTAAGCATCCATTCCAGTTCTTCTCCTCCTAGTAAATTTGATAAGAAAGTAGTTTAGTGACTTATTATTTACCTTTAGTAGTAATATATGCATCAATGGCATATATTTAGATACCACAGTAGAATTTATCATACTATTAATGAAGTCTTGGTCATCGTCTCCTTAAAGCTCAAATATCTGTTTATTGTATGAGGTGAAATGGCGGCTTCGATAAATAATAAAATAACCAGCTGCTGGGGAAAGCTAATGTAATATAATACAAAAATATCAAATCAGTCTCACCCAATTTATCCGGCGATGATCTGGAGTCGTCACGGAAGACTCTCCTCCTGAAATGAGGGTCTGGTGCGACGTTCTCATACGGTGAACCCGTCCGCTTGAACAGAATCTGCGAAGGCGAGAAACGTGTGTACACAACCTTCGTTTATCTATGAGTATGGATAGTCCCAGGATTCGACTAAACCCTTAAGGACTAAGATTTCATTATTATTTCACTGCTTTCTGTTGCCGGAGACCATTTACTTATGTATCGACGTAGTTCTGATTTCTGCGGCCAAAGAATAATGCGTGATTTTTACTGGTTTCCAGTTTGAAGGGCGTTGTAACTAATGAAATTACTGAAGTAACGAGATCTTCAACAGAAAGGTATACAGGCTACTTACAGACTAGTACGCTTTACTTTTAAGATAAAGCTTCATTAAATAAACAGAAAGGTAATCATTAGTTGTAAAGAAGTAAGTGAATATTATCAAGGAAAATAGAATGGCTAGAAGGATGTTACCTTGCTGAGAGTGTATACGAAGAACACGATGATGCAGATGGTGTAGATGGGCATCACGAAGCCCATAGACGACTTAGGAGCTGGGACCGGGCCGCCGGGGGCGCCGAGCGGGGGTCGCATACCCGGAATAGGGGGTGGCTGTGAACGGAAACGGTTTATTATTACAATCCTTTTTAGTGAAAATTATAATCTGTTACATGTATCTGAATAAAATTATTCACGCATTACATTATAATTGATCAATGATCACCACACGTCGAGTTTGGTGGTGATCCTCTAAGATATCACTGCAGCTATTATTACTGCCGCCAAACCTTAATGTGCAATTATTACTGTGTTCCGATTCAAAGGGCGTTGTACCTGATGAGTGCTGGGATATCGGGACATATTTCATGTCGCTAGGCGACAAGTACGGTGGCCGTGCGGTGTACGAGATATTAACTAGCGCTACGTTGTGGGCACGCGTTTATATTTCAGTCGTCTTGTCGAATAAAAAACCGAATATATCTTTAGAAAATACTATTAACAGATAAGAATATGTGAGAGTAAAATATAGTGCTATAACCTTTCTGGGAGTATCCATGATGTCGGGCAGCAGTGATGCGCGCACCGGCCGACACACAACCGGACTGTTTGTAATGATTAAAATAATTTTTATATTTTTAAACGAAGTCGCATGAGCCGATGGCGGTGGCGGTGGCGGTGGCGGTGGCGGTGGCGGTGGCGACGGACCGGCCCTCACTGCGCAATCGTAAACACGAGCTGGTTGAGATTTTACGACATCGCCAGCTCGGCGACTTCCTGTGAGCGCCGACGTAAACTACAGCAATATCAGAGATCGGCATTTGATTATGAACAACTTACGCAGAGAGCAAAATTCCTTGACTAAAATACATTGCACGGAACCGTCACTGGATAACAGTTGTATATGATGGCCTCTATGACGCAGGCGTCATCGTAAGCGACATTCCTACCCGTAACACGTGGCGCTAGTTAGGATGATATACATTGCACCACATTGTGCTAGTAAACACAAAGGTGTAAAACATCTTTACCCCAGCGACTACACTAACTACAGCGAATTTCGAACCGGAACACAGAAATGTTTGCACAGTACTGTTTGTCGGTTGCAATAGACGCTGCGAAGATAACTACTTAGACCGTCTCCGACAATAGACACCTGCCGCCAGCTGCTGGGGTACTTGGTTCAATCCAGAAGTCACATGTTAGTGGAGTTAGAAAAAATGGTTTTTCTTAAATATTTCATACGCCTTTTGTTCTTTCTAAATTTTTCGTTATATTGGTAGTACATAACTCTTCATACATATTGTATCTGTTAGTTTTTTGTTAATAAAATTTGCACACTGGCTCAGAAACCGCTGCGGATTTGATAAAAATATTAATATAAAAATATGTTTTACCTCATAATGAATATGTGTACGTATACGTAGTAAGAAACCATCTAAGAAGCGATGAGATAATCAACACCTTCACCTGATGGTATATAATATACCCACCCACAACACTGCACCGATATATGTTAAGTCTGATCACCCAAATATTTTCATTAGCACACTACTGCTTGACGGCAAAGATGGTTGCTGCGGTGGTACCTATACAGTCTCCAGCAACAGAGACTTACCATCAGTATTCGGCCACAATGTTCATGTTAACCTCGATAGAGTTTTAAACCAAAATCTAGATTTCATAGCCTGTCGGCGAATGCTAATGTTACAGGAGACACCACAATAATGGCGGCCGCTCCGTTACCACTTCATTATGCTTTACTACATTATCATGGTAATGAAACGATTGTAGTAAATGACCAAAACTTGTTGCGGTGACGTAAACGCATTGTCTGGTGGGGTCACTTGCCCCCACGGTCTCTTGGTCAAACAGTGATCGTTAGTTAAGAATACTCTCCACTTAGCATTTTGGGCATCGTTAATAAATAATTGAACATCTTTTAAATACACAGTTTAAAGATAAACCCATTTATGCATTAGTTTGAGATGATGTTTTTTTTTTAATTTTCTTCATACAACAACGTCTAATGAAGAAACACGAGTTCGATTTTGACATATTCCAATACCTTACAGGTGGTGGTGGTAGGTCTACGTTGGCGGAGACCGTTTAGGCAGGACAAACATTAGTATGTTCCTGTTTAAAGTGCGCTGTAGTTAGTAAAGTTACTGGGGTAACGAGACTCATTATCTTATGTGTCCCGTCTAACACAATGTGGTGCAGTGTGCAGTAACCTAACTAACCTTACGTTGCCCTAAATCTCACCCCTATGATAGCAAACAAAAAAAATCAACTTTGACATACGACATGTGTTAATCTTCACTGACTTGTTAAAGGTCCTGAGTTCCAGCAGTGATATTAAATGGAATTAGGAGCTCATCGTCCACCAGGTAGTCGCCGTATAACTATAATTAAGTTGTACTTCACTACGCTCAGTCTTAAGCCACAAGATAGAACCTCTTTAGTTCAAAAACTTACTAAAGCGCTTTTCGAATCGGAAGACAGTAATGTAAACATACTACCCTTGTTAAAAATGGCTGCTGCAATTATATCTAGGCTCTGGAGCCTCGTATGAGGTCCATAAGTAATTTCTAGATATCCAGAATCGCTGGATGTCTCATATAATTATGAGATTTATAGACCTATCATGCGATCTGCGAAACTATTAGAAGTAAACACTCGAAATTTGGTAAAGATATAGCTTGTGCCATTTATAAATCGGCTAACAACGGTTTCTCCAAAATTCTTTCCCAAAGGGTGAGGCAGGGTGTTACTGCCAGCAGAGCGGTCGGGGAACAGTTACTGTAAGATAAACTAATAAATACTTTTCAAATTATTAATAAATTTTAGGATTATATGATTTTTATTTTTTAACAATTAAAACGGTTTTATATGTTTAACGTCAAACCTCTTGATAACTTTCTAAACGGAACTGTTAAATAGAAAAAAAAGCGGTTAACTATTTATGGGTTATCAACAGTATTCTAGTTTATAAGGATGTATTGAAATTTTGATTATTTTCTGTTAATTTCGGGGTTGCTTTAAAAAATTTCATTTTTAATTATATCATCCAGTATGCACGGGAAACGGAAGCCCGACCGTTCAACGGCGTGTTTAGACGTTTTACAATATCTTAGCGTACACTTAGCACTGAACAATGGCCACTAGTATGACGTCACAGTCAAACGCAAATTGATGGGCGTGGGCCAAAACTGGACTGACACAAACACACTCGGCCAAATGAATGTACACCACGATTGTATAGTCAGAACGGCTAGGCCAAGACCACACTAGGATACTACACTTCCGGCTCCTTTACATACCATTTTTCTTTAATGTGAAACGTTTTTTTATTTATAAAAAGCAAATTTTTTAAATTACTATTACCAAACTATAGAATCTGATTAGTTAAGGGCTAAGACCTGCTAAGCTTTAGCTACAGTCAATAAAAAACAATGTAGGTAAGATATGTTCTTTTTAATGTCTAAAAATTTCAGCGTAATAAGGGAATCTCTTGAACTGATAACAATTACTAGCAAAAAACTAAGCTGAACATGATATAGATTTTACTTTTGATTAAAAAGGTAAGTGCTTGAGCACGGTCCCACCAGGTGTTAAGTAGTGAAGTGATCTGTGATCGTAAAGCGTACTGATCTAGTAAACAGCCTATTCACTTTTTTTTCCATATACTCTCGACGTATAGACACGGGAACAATGGCGCCGGTAACTTGTTCTACTTCTTTGCTGTTCTTATGAGGAAAGAACAGCTTAACCTGTTTGTTCGCAAGCTGGAGATATTTACAACACAAAGATGGTTGTAAATATCTCACTGCGCACTTTATCGACCGATGGTAAAACGTTTATTTAATACCAGAGAGATTAAGCTACAATATTGCTAATATTACAGATTCAGCTTCATCACAATTACTGATAATTGTGTAATTTGGAAAATCTTTAGGTTATGGCGTCTGGAGTCCGCTGAATTTGAACACTTGAAAAACGGATGTATCGCTTACTCGTTCCCCGCTATCCGCTCTTACCTCGCGCCGGCTGCGATGAAAGAAGGTAACTATTACAAGCATGATGTCATAGTCGTTATTTTTGGGGCACCGAATAAATTCGCGTTATACATGCTATACACTTAACGCAACCAGCGCGGAGCAGTGGATACATACATACACAGCCCACTCAACGTTCCCACGGCTGGGACTCTGAAACTTATTATCTAATCGCGATATTTGTGATCGATTTATTTTATGCACAACACTGACCATGTACAATTAACGAATATTTTAGGTTTCTCACAATGTTTTCTTTCACCGGATGTCCATGTTCAGTAGGAAACGAGCTATTATAATTATATCATTGACAGTTATTGGGGGTGTAAGGAGTTTCGCCCAACATCTTACGGAGGCCAAGTCAACCCCTGCACGCAGTGCATCCTGCTGAATAACAGACAAGGCTCTGACCACCCGCCAACCCGCACTGGGCCAACGAGGTAGGTTGCGGCCCAATTCCCATCAATGAACGGTCTGGTGAATATTGCGGGAAGCAACTGGATGCGAGGTACCGGCGGCCATACTGACTGTGACGTCGGCAAGGCGCCGGAACCAGGGCAGCGCAGGATCGATCGATATAGCGATAATTGGGGAAGGCCTGTGTGCAGAAGCGGACCTCCGTCGGCTGATAACGATGACGATGATAATTGAAAGTTATTTGGTTTAGTAATACACGGTCCGGGTTTGATTAAACAGACACACGGTTTAAAGAAACTTGTTCAAATTAGATAAATCTAATTAACTCCAGTAGTCCTACCAAATTAATAGTACACGACTACATCTTATGGAAGAATGTTTTGATGGTATGTTATATTAATCATCTCACAAGAAAACCTATTGCTGAAGTATCTATAGTTGTAGAAGCTAGTTTTATACAGTAACTTACCTTTTTTGTGTGTTTTAAAAATAATTAACATAAATAATTAAAACAAACAGGTTAGGATTTTAAAAACCGTTTATTGTTTTCACTCATTTAGTTATTCCACAACTACCCGCTAATTCTAAGTACTTATTGGTTAGATGCAAGTCGTTTGATGCCAAGCTGTTCGAAGTTAAATGGTATAGTTTAAGTCTCCTCGTCAGGCCAACACAATCTTTGAATGCTTGTGGGATATAAAGTTGGATATTTAAGAGTACTATAAGCCCTTAACATTCTGTTAAGAGCAACAAAGTGAAACACTGAGATGGAAAACCATCTATTGGGTATGGATTTTTTACGCTTTGAAATAGAGCAATTCGCAAGACCAAATTATATCGCGATCAGTTGTAACCATCGAAGGAGACTTTGGGACCTACCTCCGCTAAAAGCCGTCACACTGTCACACCGTCAACTGACCTTTACTTCTGTCTCGTAGTACACAGAGAGTGGTGAGGTTCGTACCCTAATGTGCGGCGGTAGCTGGGTCGGCGGCCGCTGCTGCGCCGGCTGCGGTACTCCCGGCGGGATAGCGCGACCTCTCTCCCTCAGAGCTGGATGAGGTCCCATTCCGCGCATCGAAGACCGTTCTTGTTTCAGCGCTGCGAAGTGAAGACGGCTTAAGATATTTTGTAATCTAAGAATAATTTAATTATTTTTGGGGCTCCCTAAAACAATTGATATATGACAATTAGACTTTACATTAATCTGCTCTGTAGTCTCGACCTATTGAAAATAGGACTAAGGTAAGGCCTGCCCGTCGAGAAGGCGACTAAAAGAGTTTTCGAGTTCGCGGGCTTTGTTGATGACACGTACGAGATGGTCTCGCGTTTATCATAACTCTTAGTTAGTGTGCTGAGGAGAATTACGGAAGTGGATGCGATTAGGCGCAGTGCCGGGAGACATCGGTGGGTTCCTTAGGAGATCCGGGGGCTTAACCTGAAGCACTAAGAATGACCACTGAGGGGGTTTTAATGGATAGAAATTCCACATAAGTGTCTAGTCCCCTAGAAGCAGAGTATCTTTTGAATATATCCCTCTGACAAAAACAGGCCTTACATTAATAAAGCAGACTATTTCTGCAGACTATTAGTTACGATTGTTTGACTGTATATACTGTACATGACAAGATCAGTTAATTTATCAGCAATATGTTAATTACAATAAGAAAAACACTATTTCCGGTAAATGGCAATATTAGTGATAGTTTAAACAAAATACAACAAAATCATCCAAAAACGTGACGGTCTGCCGACGTCGGTGGTTCCGTCCAAGTATTACGTGGCAGTTTAAGAGAAGAGGGAATAGGCTACTTATAGACTAATGCGCTTAACCATCAGGTGGTATCACACTCAAGCTCCAGTCGATATAATCTATTTTATCTTATTGTTAGATGTATAATAATATTTATAAATAAACATTTTTTTCTATCTTATTTTGGTATTCGCGATTAAGTTTAAAATTTATGGCGACTATAGAGGCAAAGCACATATTTTTTAAAAGGTAAAAAAATAATTCTCTTAATGAGCCATAGGTTTGCAATTAATTGTAAAGAGCTAATACAAAATAGGCCAGCCGCTATGACGATGGGTGGAATCACTGAATATACGCAAATAAAACTAGTTACCTTAATAAAAGCCGCCATTTACGGCTGCCTGACTCAGAAACATTTTAAATTACCGACGTAACAGCAACAAAGCCCGGCGCCGAGACTTGTATATAATTAGTGTGCTGTCAGAAAAACACGCAAGTGTACTTATACCGGATTAGACTTAGGTGCAAGCGTCAAGATGATTGATCTACATTTTTCTGTGCTGAAGATATTTTTTTTTTATTAAACGAAAGGAGCGAGAGATAAATCTGGTGGTAAGTGATAAATTCGCCGATAACAACGTCGCGCATACGCAACGATACGCAGCAGAAGACTAAGTTTGTCGCTTTTGAAACATAATATGTGAAATCTCTTTACCGCCTTTCAAACCGGAACAGGCACCGGATCAAGTAAGATATTCAGCTAGTAAAAGAGACGCTTGACCCTCACAATTCTGCATGTTTACGAAAGGAACATTTCGTTAGCTTAGGCATTTATTTCTTTTTCATCATAGGCTATAATGTTGTAGAGTAGCTCCAAAGCGTTATATTTCTGAGTTAAATGTTACCTGATTGAAATGCGTAACATAGTCTACTGTCTCTAAGGCTTGTATACATTGTAGTCTTGTACAGACTTCTTTAGTAATGCCTTATTGATCTTAGCAGCGATTATTTATCTCCAGAAGCAGTTGATGCACATCATAAACGAAAATAATACCATGAAAATAAACGAGTCTTGCTAATTTAAGAGGTTGTAATGAATATAATTAGGAGGGGGTAACCAGAGAGAGCGAGCAACAGATCGACATTTTTTTAAAGTTTGAAGTAGGAGAAAAAACGAAAGCAAGAAATAAATTGAACAACTTATAGTAACATTTTAGTAAAGACATATATTGTTCGCCTAAATAGTAAAGTAATTTTTCATTATATATTTTTCCCACTTCCGGATTTATTTGTCCGTGTCCTTATCCGTACACAGGGGTAGAGTAGCGGGCACTGACTAGAGGATTGCGGATACTGGAATAAGAAAAACACGTTTTATCTCGGTCCCTCACAGCCTAGACTCTATAAATACATTTACAGCTGTCTCTACTTCGTTGCACTTATTCAATTTAATGCCAGGAGATTTTTACCTCAAAAAATACTTTTAATAGTGAACCGCTTCCGCTCGTCGTTTACTCCGACGTAAGCCACACAATTTGACCCGGTTTGTCAATTGGTGTATTACCTAATTTGTGTATGAAACCATATGGGACGACGAGAGGACGACGAGAGCCGCAGCTTGTCGCGGCAGCACTCCGCGAGCTCTCCGTCGTCGGCGCGAGTGGCGTGCAAGCAAGCTGTTTATGTAACGCGGCGCACATGCTTAAATCGTTGCCATACAACGAGCTGGAGCTGCTCCTAATGCAAATACTTTGTGAAGAGCCACACAACAACATATCGATACGAAATATAGAAAACATTAGTGTTAAATTTGCGATTATAATGGAATTATCTCAGTCGTAGGCGCGTTGTTTACTAGGTCAAAAGAAAAGTTATAGAACAGAAAATACTTATTAAAGAAATGTTGAGTTTTAACTTGAAAAAGTAAAATTAAATTTGTAAAATAGTTGTTATTTTTTTTCACTTCACCAAAAATTGTATGACGTGATAACCGTTCATTAACCGACTGCCATCAATAAGTTTCCGTGTCACGTTAATGTTTTATTTTCATATCTATTGTACAATATTTCGTATAATAATTTTTTAAATTAATACATCTTTATAAATGGAGTTAAAATCTTTTTTGGAGAACTTTTAATAATAAATAAATTAATAAATCTTTGAATACATACATATTCTATTCGTAGCATTTTTTTTTATAATTTTCATGAAATGATGAGAGAGATAAATATAAAAAAAACCATATTAAGAGAGATATTTTATTTGCGTTTAATACACGTTTGAGCAGTTATAGGGCTCACCCAGAATTGTGCAAAGAGGTGCGACCGATGTTTATTTGGATGTGCAAACACTGCGGTCTCGTTGGCGGTGTCGACACGACCGACGCCGCCGCTAAGTGACATACCACTTAGAGTCGTTTAGAACTTATTAGCACATACGGATGATAACCCATGCGAAGCTTTGGAAAAACTACTAGAATAATCGAAACAAGTTACGCCGATGAATATATAATATATAAACGATTTAAAATATCAAGTATCACAAATTCGAATTTGCTATTCAACTAATGTTTAAAATTCTGTTCAAGCTAACTGCTCGGTTAACAGAAATTGTAATAACGGCGATATTATTTTTTTCTTACAAAAGAGAGTATCAACAATGACTAATTGATATCACTACAGGAATGGAAATAATATGGACACCAAAATTCTTAATATAGAAAAAAAATCTGGTATTTCATATTGAGAAAAATCAAGAGAATGTTTTAAAGAAACCATAAATTTTATATTGCGTAACGTTACGTAGAAATGTTACAACATAAGTTCATGTTACAAAATGCTTTTCGCGTCTCTTTATTAAGTAAATATTAGAATCGCGGGGCAAATTACGAGCTGAAATCTTTATTGCAATATCGACTTATTTGATTTACGCGGCGGGACTATTTACCACTGTCCATACATAAAACGTAAAACGACTTCATCAATATCATCATTTTAGTCTACTGTCGTCTAATGCTAAACATCATAAAGATGATAATAAAAAATTTTTATATGCCTCATTTATTAAACAATTAAAATTAAAAACAATTTCAGTACAAATAGTTTTTTAAAAAAATAGGATATTTTATTTAAAAGTCGATTTGAAATTTTATATACACGCCACTAAGAAAAAAAAACAAAAATTTTCGCGGGCATTTCTGGCGCCAAACGTCACGGCGCGCGCGTCCGCCCGCCCCGCCCCTCGGCGCGGTGCGGGGCGGCGCGACGCAGCGCGGCGCATCGTGCGACCTCAGTATGTGACAATATGGCGTTAAAACTTTTGTTCTTGCAAACAACTGAGCGGAGGCCATTTGAGAACGGGTCTTACTTGTAATGCTTCGCTCCGTGACACCTTGCGAGATTAAAACAATGTTTGCAATTAAATTAATGGCAAAACATCAGACTTGGAATAAAGACAGCGCATATCAGGTGGGAGTTACACCATAATGTTAAAAATAAATCAATACTGTTTCTACCGTATCCACTGTAGGTGGCGGAAAAATACTCAAAAAGAATTATTTAATTGTTTTTATAACAAGCGAGTAAGAGTATGGTTTTTGTGCAACATTATTACCTATTAGCGTCATATCGTAAAATTGTCATAATTGCACTGCTCTTTTTCAGCTGTCATAAGAAAACATGAATGTCAAGAAATTCTGGGCTATAGCACTACATCACTTTACCGGTAAAAAAAAAAATGGTTTTAAGACGCAATATTATTGTATTCTGAAGTAGAACGTATTTAAATTTGGTGTACAATGGAATTGTCATGATCACGAGGATGAACTTCAATTTATTATTGGCAATTACCGTTTACACGATTGCTTATAAGCTGGTAACACATTAAGCTATGTTCAGGGGAAGCTGTGGCTAATGAAAGACTAAGACATTTCAAGGTGACGATATCTGTCTGCTACTGACAATGTCGGCAGTGCGCGACATTTCCTATTTTGAATAGTTCTAAAACGAATATATTCAGATGACATCAGTAAAAACAGTTTAAAACTATGAAATGAGGTCAATGCGTTTGTACTCACTCCTAAGAATGTTCCAAATCCGAAAGGAACTTTTATAAAGAGGCCATTAGTAGTCTTTCCCGTTCATCGCACCTCGTGACTGAACGGTCAGTATGCTTACAAGCAGTCACGGTAAGCAGACATTACCCGTGACATCGTGCAGAATTGTGTGATTTATAACACACCCAAAAACATGTATTGTATCAGTTTAACAAGTTTATTTTGTGATAAAGCGTCGAGATGAGAAAGACGTTGACCTGATAATTATAGGTCTTCTCATAACTAATTGGGATGATATAAACTGCACCATATTGTGATCGTCGCTCTGATATACAAATCTTAACTCTGTAACTTCCACCGAACACTATCAAGTTTGCACATTAATGTTCAGCGGCGGAAATAAGCGCTGCGCTAGCATCTAGCTCCACCAGTTGTAGTCAACCTTTTTTCGATATCGGTTATAAACATTAGTTCGTGGTGGTGTCACAATTCTCAAGCAACAATTGAGCAATGAATTCTTTCTTATGTTTCCGTAATAGTTTTTGAATGATTTTCTTAAACTATGAATGGATCCATTACGGTTAAAATATGTTAACATTTTTTTATTTACTTATTATTATTTAACACATATTGCATATAACAAACCAAACCAATAATGTTGTTAATAGCCGTCGCACACTTCACTTATTACCCATTTTCCTCGTACGACTAATGCTACCTATATACATACCTACTATATGCTACAATATAATCTTATTCCATCAATCCTATCATTTTACTTTTTAATTTTTGTTTTAAACAATGCTTTCTTTTAATTTTGTCTTCCTCTAACAAGTATTGGTATCTATTATACGGTAATAGCACAAAAAAAATCTGGTTCTTTCCCTATAATAAATATTACACCTAGCCAGAGATAATTCTTTTCTTTCCTGTGCCTGAGATAATTCATTTCTAATGGTCGTGAAATTAAATAGGTTCAAAAATGAAGTAAAGCTAGATGGGCAAACACCAAAAGCCTTAGGTTGAGCATAGCTGACCTAGACGGTCTTCAGCAATATAGACCTCCCACTAGGAGATATAAATAATTAAAAGCGCCTATGTATAGTTACAAATTAAGTAAAATGTGCTATTAGTAGTTTATATATAGCACAAGAATGTTTTGTAGCTATTGCATAATTCATCTGCATTGGAACGAAGATTGTTGTAAATCCGCGTCCCCAACTGCGGCGTTGACATTGGTCTTCCAGAGCTTTGGCTCCCCACCAACGCGGCCGGGGCCGGGGCCGGGGCCACACAGTCGCACGCGCACACCTGCACAACGGCACACATGTGCACATCATCACATAGTCGCTATTTATTTTATAGATGATCAAATAATAAAAAAAAAATACGTTTCGTTATGAATGAATTCCTGCAGATTATTAAGGGTTGTTGTTGTATTAAAAATTACCTTTTCCCCGCCTGCTTTGCTGACCATAACACCCCCGCAACTCCCTTTGGAGAAGGAACTTTGTAAAATACGTTCTTAGCTGCCCTATACTCGGCAAAAAAAATCCTACTAAACTTTAATTATCCAGGCCTTCATAGACATCGTGATAAATCTCTACATACGTGGATTTTTTTTTATTCTACGAAGCAACGAGAGGAGTGAGACGGTCTCCTGATGGTAAGCAATACTCCTGCTGTACAACGTGGCATTAGATAGGATTGTAGACACTGCACTACATTGTGCTCGTCGCCTTGAGACAAGATTTTGAGTCTCATTACCCAAGTAATTACACTAGCTACAACGCCCTTTAAACCGGAACACAGTAATATTTGCACAATACTCTTTGTCGACTGCAATAGGAGCTGCAGTTATATCTGTGAGACAATCTCCGGCAATAGAAACGTACTACCTTTATATATATATATATATATATATATCAGATAAAAAATTAAAAACCTTTTGATTTTTAAGGCGACAATAAGAGCAAAAGTTTTCTATTTTTATTCCCCTAATATATAAATATTACTATAATTTAGTAATACAAGGCTAGCAATGTCATAATTGACCTAGATCTTTGTAATATCATCACAAGCCGATAGACACACAAGCCTGGACATAGGTGATCCGTAAGATCTTCACGGCTACAGATATGCTAATCTATGTGACATCCTGTACTTAAATATCTCGCATCCAACTTGTTAATGAAACTTTTACGTTTGCCGACAGAAAGGTTTCCCGTTATAGGGATCTACGATCTACCGCTGAAATATCTATAGTTCCCTTTGGAGGTTTCCTTTTCCAAAACGATATAGACTATTATGTATAAGCAAAAATAATTAAAACGGAAACGGTAGTTAAGTGTGTCAATTACACACATGGCGACCGTGAGTTATTTAGTAAGCGGAATTAGATATGATGTAGTGGACGGAACCCGGTCGCAATGCCCGGGAGTTCATTTTCCAAATTATTAGTTATTTAAAGCTGTGACCTTCATGATACAAACACACAAAACTTGCACGCTATAAATATTTAACAATTAGTATCGAAACGAATCACATGCAGGTTAGTACACAATAGGAAACCAGACTAACTGTCTTCCTGCACCCACGAGTTCAGAGCCGGATGTGTGTTCAGACTGGAGAGTTGGACGCCGAAGTGTTCCTTCAGGCAGGAGCCGTTGCTATTCTTCATAGTCTCAACGAGCGTCTTGGTGGTCTTTCCGACGTTGTCATTTCTCTTGAGGAATGCGGCGATATCAACACCGCAAGTTTCATTCACAGCTTTCCGACATTCGGTAGCTAAATACGGTGACAACTTTCCACCGACTCCTATAGCTGAACTGCACACCTCATTGACCAGTTCCAGTACAGCTATTTCACTCTCGAACATTACTTCGCAGCATCCTAACATGTTTTAAAGTATGATATATTACATATAGTTTAAACAAAAAATTAACCCAACACTGACAATTCTTTAAAATCTCCATTGATCATAAATTTCATCAGGTTGTATTTAATCAAAAACAAAAAAAAGATTGATATAAAATTCTTGTGAAATATCATATTTGTTATAAACCAAAGCCAGAACATGACTTGAAGCTTTGAAAACAAATTTATTCATCTTTGGTTATATATGGTTTAGGTGTATTGGAATATACTGATCACCTTTAACCAAATTATGCCACATAACTGTGATATTACATGGAAATAATGTACAAACACAGCTTTTAAATATTAATAAAAAAATTTAATATAACAACCATTTAGGAATATGGTAATCAACGTAATTTACAGTATATTTACTGACTTCACAATGAAAACTACCTATTGTTGTCACAAAATTTAGTTTTAACTTAAACAGCACTGAAAATCACAAACTTATTTGAGTTTTATAATGACATGGCATAACAATTAAAAAAAACTAACATGATACACATATTTTTATAGGAGATTTTAGACTGTGCTGATTATTGGTAGACCCCTACAACTTTCAGTGTTAATCTATTCAAAATAATAAATATATCATAATTAACCATCCATAGGCAGTACCTGTAACACTTACACTGAAATTCATTTTAATTGTTCTCTAAACAATAAAATACAGTATGTGCTGAAAATTAATTCTATTGTAAATTTTAATTACTGTAACTTACAAGTTTATATTATTTATTCATAAATTACTACATATAAACCACTCTCAATGATAAAGGTTATTCATGTTCCATAAATTGTTAATTATATACAAAAACAAATTCTAATTAAGTGAAATATGGTTTGTACCAACTCTTCAATAAGTTTTAATTTAACTGTTAAAATGCAAATATTTCCCATGACCTAATAAATTATTTTTATTAATCAAAAGTAAGGGATTATTGGAAACAAGGTTTATTGAATCTTTTCCTTATATAATCTCTAACACCAGTGTGCTTATTAGGCTGCATGTTAATATGGAATAAATTATTAAGCATATTGCAATTAATATAAAAATATATTAATTACAATGAGAAACCATGACCTGTTACTGACAGGTTTTTTACTGTTTTATGTTAATAAGAGACTGAGTAAATAAGGAAATATACAGTAATGTAATGGAATATATTTATTTTTCTTCAGTGGCACATTCAATGGAATTTTTGGATGCAATACTAATTAAGCATTAACTTGGTTCTCTGTAACTTTACATAAATATATCAGTCCTGTTTGAGTACTTTTTCAGTTTTAAAATATTACAGAACTGCAATTCTGCATGATAGTGATGTACTCATAAATTCAATATTTAAGTAAATAGGCCTTTCAGGAATTCTCTTCTTCTTTTGTTAAGAGAATCCTTAATGTAGGATATATATGAATATTGTTCATTATATATTATATTGAAAACAATAGAAAAGCTATATTTTAAAGAATTAATTACATATATATATATACATACTTGCAACATAATATCCATTGAATGTATATTACAGAAACAAAAGATTGCTTGGTTTATTTAATTTTTATTGAATTTAAGAAAACTTAATTGTTTGGTAGAATTTAAGCTCATTCTTAAGAAAAAGAATTTTATGACTAAGGAATTACTTTTATTTTAAATTATGTGAAAAAAATTTTTTGTAACTTTCTTATTTTATGTACTTCATATTGTAAAACGCTTAATTATATTTACAATGCAAAGTGTTTGTAAGCAATTTTAATTTATGGTTAGAGAATTGCAAAAGGTCAAAATTAAATTGCAATGTGTCTACTATACAAATAATTTTTGTCAACAAATTACTAAGGAAATTTTGGTTAAATGAAATAGTGACATTAAGTTTAGATCAACTATATATTTGAAATTGGATATTTTATGATGTAAGCGATACACCAAAGTAAATAGACTCCTAACGGTTGTATATAACCAAGACATATTTGTTTTTTGATGCAATCACATGTGTACACATTTTCCATTCGTTACACAAGTATGTAACTACAACATTCCAATCAGAACTATTGCAAACATAAATTCTTAGTGTCAACAATTAGACCGAGAAATATTTGACTAGACATATCTCAGTTTCGCTAATTACGACAAATCGCCTCTCTATTGATTTACTCAAGGTCTTAACTTTGAACAAGAGGAGGCAATATTAGTTACTTTGCTATAATTAGAGAACCCAGTAATTTTAAATTTGGCATGTCATTTCAATATTCTTTGTTGAATTTTATAACTACATATTTTATAAAACTCCAGTATATTTTAAATATTTGAATAATACACGATGTGTGTGTTATAGAATTATCGATTGCGTACATTTTAGAGGGAGTAACTCTATTATTAGTCAATATTTAAAAATTAATTATATCATTTAATCAGCGCCATAATTAAATTTAGTGCGGGTTTAGCGTAATGCGCTGCTATTGACATTGAGCTAAAGTTAAAAATACCGACGTTACCTGCCTCCCGGTCGAACTGGTTGGGCTTGAGGTGCTCCTGCGTGTGTCCTATGATCAGCGGCGAAAGTATCCTGGGCCACAGGACCGCGAAACACCCCACAACAATCACTAGAACAAATATCGTCTTACGCGGCCCCAACACTTCGTCGTTCGCCATTCTCTCGTGTATTTCGTATCGGTTCGTCACGCGCGCACTCAGCCGCTCGCACTCTACGGGAACATCGTCGTGTATGATTAAAAATAAATGTCTTCCGGCGTGCAGCACAGGCGCGCCGTGACAGCTGTCAGACTCGCCCTGCCCCTGCCCGCAGCGCTACGGGAGCGATCGTAATTTCCTTACGGGAGCATCCGCATTAAGGTGTCTTCGTTCGTAGAACGCCGGTGGATTGAGCTGGCTCGATGTGACACAGCCGTATATCAAAGTCAATCAGCTATGCCGACATCTTGCCTTCCCAGCCACCGGTCTGGCTTCCGTTTCGTCTTTCAATCACCGTGGCTCATAGATTGACAATGTGAATTAGTATACGGCGGGCAAGCGTGCGGCGCTCGCAAGCAGGCCTCGGTACAATATGCCTGGGCGCGGAGGCGGCGCCGGCTAATAACCCTTCCCCACCGCAGCGTGGTCTACACGCGCTCAGATGAATACCAATTAGACACTCAATGTAGGTACTTGTTATTGAACTAGCAAGCAAGAAAAAATACTCCCTAAACTTTATGTAGGTACTCCGACAACTTCTATAACCCACAATAGCGACATTATTATGCTTCGAAAAACAAAACTCGTAATACCATAGAATTATATGCATTTCAATAAGAAAATTTCAACAAGTTAATACCCAATTATCAATATTCCTTATCATTCAATACTGTTTAAAAAAAAACTAAACTTTTTACCTTTTTCAAACCGTTAAAGTATACATTAATTATATAAGTAAATTTTATATATTGGTAAACTTGACATGTACAAAAAATGTAAAGACAATAGCGTGTGTCCATTGCCTTACGGTCCATTTCTTACAGATAAACTAATAAAGACTTAAAAGGCATCAGCGCTTGAACCAATGTTTTAAATCTTACCCATTTTGAACCTCGTTGTATTGTAACATGTATGTATGTATTTAAAACATTACTGACTCACTGTACTTTCACATGTTATATTGTTCGTAGCACCTTGTACATAATAAATATACAAATAATTTCGTAGTCACACAACTACTTTAGAAATACAATCTATGTATACGTGGTCGCGTATGGTGGATCGGTTGTAAGAAAACATTACATTTTAAATACATTATAGCATACCCTCAAAGTTATGCATTAAAATAACTTAGGGTAGTATATTTAATGTGATAAGTGAATGAATGTAACTTTATCACCAGTTCTCTAAATTTTTGTGGCTATTAACAAAAATATACTGTTGATAATTGTTCACTTTTGGAAACAAATATTAACTTTTGCATCGTATTACTACCGCCAAACAAAAGTGTGCAAATATATCTGTATTCCGATTTGAAAAGTAACTTCTTGCACTTACCTCGATTTTCGGCATTTATTTTTATATTTGTATTTATTATATATATTCATGCTTTTAAAACTTATGAAGTTGAAGGAGTGTATCCTAAGTTTTCGAATTTTGATTTTTTTTGTTGTAATAACTTTTTTATCTTTAGATATGTTCCAGTAATCATCATCATCATGTTTTCAACCGATGGACGTCCACAACTGGATATAGGTGCCTTGTAATGTAATCCACAAAGCACGGTTTTACGTTGTTTGAATCCAGTGGTGCTAGTAATACTCCCACGAAACAAGTGTATCAGTTTTAGAAACTATCGGAACAAACGAATAGAAAAATAAAAATTTCTATTATATTAGTACCGTGTAAACGTGCATGTGAGATAAATAAAAGTAGTATTATTTTAAAACATACACATGAGTGACTTTAACGTTATTAATTTTTACATATGAATACATTACACACACACATTTATATGTATATATATAAGCACTAAAAGAAATATGTACTTTGTTTATTACAAATTAAATACTACGCTATTGAAACGATCTAAACCTGAACGAGGCTATTGATTTATTTCATGAAAATAAATTACTGTACAACAATTGAGTACAGTTTAGGGCACATTAAGCATTCATAACCGGCGCTTTAAACCTTTACTATGCCGCTTTACACCTTAAATTATGTTAACTTTAACATTAACACTCACGAAACTTTACCTGCTATTGTTTCGGGATGCCCCAAGAATCTATCTCTCCTTTCGTCACAGGAATAAATTAAAGAAAATAAAAACCTGAGCCTAAACATTTTTTTTTTATTTCGACAGTTAAACCAATCGGCATATCGTTATTCAGGTCACATACATCCCCTCCTACAAAACAATGGGTAGGTAGCGCTTCTTTAGTCGCAGGAAACGTCGCACGCGCAAGTGTTACAAAATGGCCGATACCGCCATATTTTAAAGCGTCGAGGCGGTTATAAGTCTGTCTGGATGCGATGGAGACAGTAAACCATAAGGGGAGAGGACATCCTGGTTAGTTTCCGCCCGACAGTTTTGGATTGGGGTACGGGGAAATGTGTCTTTTAAATTCTTGTCGTCGATGGGACACTTCCGTATGACGGTGTTATTGTCAAACGAAAATTTGGAACAGGGTACCTAGTGAACTTCCTTAATAAAAAACCTTATCGCTGCCACTACCTGTTCAGCGCCTATGAATTAATAATGCATAGTGTTTCAAATGAAACCATAGTAGCAGAAAGGCTAAAAATGATATCTAATTCATATTATAGTTTTTTTCTGGAAACTTTAATAAGAACACCTGAATTGATTCAAAACATTCTCGAAAATATTTACGTAGTGAAAATCACCATTTGGCTTATAAGGGTTTACTCTTTTTAGCCTGACATCAGATTTCAGGGATGTTAGGACTAGGGTTTAATCATAGGAAAGCCGCTGGAAGCAAGTAGCACAGAACCCATCACTGTGCAGATTGTTGACAGACGTGTAAGCTCGGTAGCCGGCGTGTTCCATTTAATACTGTGTTACGAAAACGGAATCGATATCCTTTGCAGAAACTTTGTTCTTCTTCTAGAGAGGTCTCTGAGTTTTGATATCCGCAACGCTAAATCTTACACAATGCTATAATTTAATATAATATTATATCCAACACATCCTTAGGTCCTCTAGTGGCTGTCATGTAAAGCGAGACGCAGTGATAGCGATCTTTGGCGTCCACTTTCTTGCAATTGAGCAGCAGCAGGCAAGCAATATAACGAAACCAGATCAATGGGAAACAAATGGTAACATATCATCGATAAATAATGTACAAATACCTTTAAATCAATGCAAAAAAATTACAATTTAATCGTGTTAGTACAACTAGTACGTAGCTGGAGATAAGTTTTACTAATGCAATCAAACTGCACAATGTTCAGCTAAGGTGAACACTAGAAAATTTCGTGTTTATTGTACCCGAAGCACGATTTGTAGGCAATGAGAACAACTATCCTTAAACCTGACGAACTTTAAGCCTGTTTTAGCAGTCATCATATTATTTATGACAGGCAGGATTTATGTTTGATGTGATCTTACTGATACTATAGCGCTCCACAGGCTATCACTAGCATATACAAGCTATTTCGCAATTCGCGATCTCCATTCTTGTTATTACGTTTTTAAATATTTTACGTTAGACCCTCACTTTCGCTCAGAATGTGTTACCGGAACTTATCAAGTTATGAGAGTTTACTTTAAACACTTTTACTTTGTGTTCGGTCAATAAAAAATGTCTATTTGCCATTGCATTTGTCACGGGGCAATGTTCTGAGTTGTATAAAACATTCAGGTGTAAGGACAGGTATTATCGACCTCATAAAGAAAGTAGAGAGATAATTTTGATGATAATTTGAGAATTACCAAATTGATCCACAAAGTTAATAAGTACGCATTATCCATTGGTATTTAAACTTGAACTGATAATACTCTGTCTGGTGATATTTGATTCAAAGCTCCTGCAAAAGATGAAGTTATATATTTTCTAAATCAGATTTTGAACTCGGCAATCCGCTCTTGATACCCTAGCATTATAAGCATCCATAAACTGTACCGTAATAATGATCGTGGTAACCGCTTACTATCAGGATGGCCAAATGGTTGTTAGCCAAAAGTATCTTAAACTTGATAAAGCAAGTCCATACTTGTTTACATATGCGGGAGACTTTAAAAATTAAAAACTATATCATTCCTCCATACATAAAAAAATTATCGCTAACTACGAGTAAATATGACAGTAATTCATAATAAACTCTTAAATAAGACACAAATCTTTTTAAGTTAACCAATTTGAGTTAATCTTTCTATTTAAAGTTTTTGATCACATTTTTCATGTTCCTCCTGTGTCCGTCTGTTTGTGTATAACAAATAAACAAAAGAAAAAATACGTTTTGTTCTTCATTTGGTTTAAGCTAATTCGTTAGGGAACTGCAGTTTCTTCCAAAACCTTGCTGCGAGGTTCCTGGACCTACATTCACTATATGAGTAGGTCATTGCCGATTAACAAAACGACATAACGAGTTCTATTTCTAGTATCGGTGGATGCTACGCTGTATCCCCACGCGTGGGCGTCGCGTCGGTTCACTGATGAACGTCTCTCTGATGTAACGAATGACTCATTCAATTAAACACGCAATTACGCCCTCATTGGGCCAACTCACGTAAAGTAGCCATGGATACGTTTGAATATATTTATATATTACATACTTTCATTTTATATATTCCATCAAAGATTAATTATTAAAAAATCTTTATTTATACAGGCACAGAAATAATGCATTAATATTAATATAAACAATTAAAAAATTAATTTCTTAAAATATTTATATCTTTTGTAAGCATTTTAATTTACATAAACCATTGGGCAATTAACTTACAGGCTTCGTGAGAAAATACACACGAAGAAGTGTATCAATTTTAATAGTTCTCGGTTTAATACATTCTGAGATTCTTCTGAAAAAACAAAAAATATTTAATAAGTTTTTTGGTGTGATATAAACCATTCATGAGAATTAACTGAACAACCTTATATACCCAGTCCGGCCATAAGTTCTGTTACAAATGAAAATGTATTATTTTTTTAAAGAAGCAATGTAATATTATTAAAAATTATACCTACATATTTATTAGTCGCAGCAAAAAATTAAAAAAAATATTTTATTCGAAATGGCCACCTTTGGCTTTTACACAGCCCTTTAATCTGTTTGGCCACGAATCTATGGATTTACGCGCTGTCTCCAAGGGAAATTTCCGCCACCACTACTGCTTGCTCCAAAGATTTTTTGAAAGACTCAATATTAGATTCAGATTTAGAGTTTAGAGCAGGCCAAGTTCTCTAAAACTGACTATAATTTGAAGTCTAAAGGGTTGAGGTCTGGGCTAGATGAGGGCTAGTCTTCGGCTCTTATCAAGTCCGGAACGTTAGTTTCAAGCCGGGCTTGGGCAGTTCGTGCCTTGCGACTAGGTGCAGTCTTGCTGGAAAGTTCACGGTATGTTTTTTCAAAGTGTATTGCTGAGTGATTTCACAATATGATCCAAGACTGTATCTTGATACGCTTTGGTTGAGGTTTTCACTCCTTTTTCACAAAAATGTAGTTTTGTGACTCCTTAATAAGACACGCTCCACCAAATCATCCCTAACGCAGGATGATGACCACGTTGTACCTTTCCGACCACCACCACTTGAGCAGCTTCTTTAGAACTGTGTGCGTACACTTTATCATTTTGCTTATTGTAGTGTTCTCCAATCGTGAAAATATTTTTATCGGTAATGAGAATATTTGTGGTTCTCATCTGCGCATCGCGACAGAAGGTTTGTTCGTTTTAATCGATCCACTCTCTTTAATTCTAAAGATCGATTTAGGCATGTCCTGTATATCGACGATGAGCACCGAGCTTCAGGTCTTGTTTTATAATACACGATACGCGACAGAGTCCTAGCGGGAGTCTTCATTTCTCGCGATAAGACTTTGCTTCCTAATGGGGTTTCGACGAATTCTGGCTTTAACAGCATTAACAGCCTTTATCGTTCTAACAGCACTCGGTCGCCCCGATATTTTCTGGTCTTCGACAGAGGAAGTGTTGTTGTATCTGTTGATAGTACGATATAGGAACATACGGCTGATGGCAAGCTTATGAAGTGTCTGCAATATGACCGACGGCTCCATACCCACTTTGTGCAAGGCGGTCACTGCAATACTATTATCTCTAACACCCCCACCCCATTCCATGTTGTAATTTGATAATTAACACGAAAAAATATCTGAAATGGCGCAAAATCGAAAAAAGTTTTTAAAATAACATACAAGTTCCAAATTTAAAATAATTAAAAAGTTGAAAAAAGAAAAGTTTTTATGTAACAGTATTTATGGCCAGACTAGTTATATTACATACTCGTAAAAACTCTAGTTTAATTTATTTGTATAGATAGTCACATCGAATCTCGTACTCCACCATTCGCGCAATATGTTTTAAGAAGGGTACAAAGTTTTTCACTTAATAAAATTTTATTGTTACTGGTAATATTCTAGAAGCAACTGGATACTAAACACATGGTTTTGTCGAGTTTATTTGCACAAGCTTGAAATCGAGGTGTTAACATATGGATATTATATATTATCGGAGCGGCGAATGAAGCGCCTATTATTCCCACCAGATGGTAGTAGCTGGTCAAATGGCTGAGGTATTGCGATAGATCTTTTATGGAAGTGTAACAGAGAGCCACGTGGTGCTGTGTGAACGGTTGCCTTTGTTATTTATTTATTTATTTATTTATTATTGTCATATTTTAAAGCAACCTATTTACAAAACGGTGTATTTATTTCATCGGTTGTATCACATGGAGCAGTTTCAAGGAAGTCACCTTTGCAGATCCACATTTGGTCTCAGTTGTGATATCACTACTATGTTCACTAAACGTCATAATTTATTTCAATCGATGAACGTCACAAAACGTATGTCTATAAAAACACAAATTTACACATAGCACAACAATAAACTATAACAAAAACGTGGTGTTTCCACTGCACCGGATAGTGCTGGTGCTTCAGTGGGTAATCGCCAGCTTATTAATACGGAGTTCCTTTCTTTGATTTAGGTGAGCTGGCAGCGCATGATATATCAGTGTGGAAATCGTTGAAGAAGGCATGTTTATATGTGTTAGTAGTGAGCGTTCCTCTGCTGATGATAGACTTTTACGAACTCGTTTGAATAGCCACAAGTCATATTGTAAATCTTCCTTGTTCACAGCACCGCTGTTTCGGATGTCAACTTATAAGAGGCACAATATTCTGGGCGAGCAGACTACGACGTGCATGGCAAATGCAAGACTTTAATTGAAAATAAGTTATTTAAAAACGGCTACATTTGGTCCTCAATCGATCAATTGTTTTTTTTTTGCAACATTCCCCAGGCATTTTTTGGCTTGGGCTTCGTTTCATTATTATATGTTTGTTGTTACCTCCCCCATTCTCTCCTTCCATCGTCTTCTTCTTCTATTCTGTTCTAATCTTCCATTCTTATTTCTCTCATCTATGCTCCATGCTAATTTCTCCTTTATCTTTCGATTAAATGAGTTAGAGCACATAGTTTTATTTATTTCTCATCCTTATTACTAATACATTTGTTTGTCTTGTTTCTTATTATATACATTGTGTGACAATATTTACACTCTATCCTTATTTCTTAACTTGATACATTTTATTCTTAATTCAATTTTATTCTGTTAACAATCTTATGATCTTTCTTACTTAATCTATTTAATTGTGTTATTATGTCTTATTTTCTTCTATAGTTTTATTTACCATCTCTTTGCAGAAATGTAGAAATGTCGGATGACTATGGTTTTCACTCATCAGGGAAGCGACTAACTTAACCTTCCCCTTTCTTTCCCATGACAATTTTCAAGTCCGCTCTCTAAGCCCCATATCTGGGGCAGGCAGCAATTAGGTGCTGCACGGTTTAGTCCATGCCCGGATCACAGGTGTACTAGGGACTCTCCTTGAGTTTGAACCTATAGAGGTACTCGGAGAATCCCTCCTACCCTGTCGGCATTTGAACCAAGTATGGCTCTAGCAGGGTTTTTCGGATAATTTTATACATTGACCTGATGTTCAGGAAAAACGTCCGCGTGTGGACGCCGTACTACCTTCCACATAGCACCTGTTCCACTAGTCAAACGTAACCTGCCTAAGCTGTTGCTTGACAAATGATACAGGGAATCGCTCATAGTCCCCCCCTCTCTTACTCTTCAAGGCCGCGTCCTTGGTCAACTGATCCGCCCTTCGTCTCCGCGTGAGCTTTTATTCAATATAACCTGACATCCTTCCCTTCTGGTCGTGCTTTCATTACGTTATCTTTCACTTTTATCGCTAAGGGATGGTCGATCAATCGTTAGCCAATTGTCGATAAAAATATAATATTTAGGTTTCACAATAGTCAACTACCGCACTCGCAGACAACTTCTTTTAACTTCAGGCCAGGTAATTTTAGTTTTTCTCT
The DNA here is from genome assembly GCA_029030555.1 of Ornithoptera alexandrae. Taxonomy (NCBI): domain Eukaryota; kingdom Metazoa; phylum Arthropoda; class Insecta; order Lepidoptera; family Papilionidae; genus Ornithoptera; species Ornithoptera alexandrae. Next base: position 419,224 of record JARDVY010000077.1, on the reverse strand, counting down.
GACGTTTCTGCCTTGGAAGAAAGTTCGTGTTTACCAAGTAATCGTAGTGGTCGGTTTAACTAGCATCCACTCTCAGAGCTTCAGCACTAGTGAAATCGATTCATAAAACTGCCTGTGGTAGATTATAAGAATAATAACAAATCACCACAGCCACAGAACAATGTGTTTTGTATCTATGAATGGTATCAATTAATGATATACCACAGGTGGGCGTGGCCTTCATCAAGACTCCCACCTGCAGTTATTGCTTAAGTGTAAAGTACGTCAAATTTGTTACGGCAAATTTTGGTATTCATTAATATTAAATTAATGTTTGAGGAGAGAGAAAAAGGATGTTCACAATACGATCGAACGATTTCCATGAGAGTCTGTCAAATGAAAATCTAAAATTGTTGTAGTGAAAATGGCGACGTTTATATCTTGCAATAGTTATTTTTAGTTAAAAGTATCTTCTTTTATGCTTTATAGTTTCAGCTATGTGCTCGTCCGATGTTGATCATTCTGTTTTCATTGGAGAAAGTATATTATTTAAGAAAAGTAAGACAAAAAAAAAAACTATTCTTACCGTGGAATACAATCATTTCTGTTCTTGCATCTTTTAACATATAAATTTCTGTCTAAAATGACATTTCATAGAGAATTTATCTTTGATATAACTAAAAAATAGAAATAACAATCGTATAAATACTTTTGAACCCTTTCCATTTTACAACAAAGAATCTTTTTAGTTTTTTACTAGAACTACAGCAGCAAAGAAAGTAAACATCATGTGGCGCTCAACTGACGCCACACTTTTTACGAGCAGACCCATGATTCGATCGCTCCGTTATAAAAATACCAATTTTGGGACACTTGTCTTCCTTGACTATTGTCAATGATCTTTTTAACCAGCGATACCACCATTGGGGTTGTTGGTTTGTTATATGATTAACAATTTACAGTGTGTCTGTGTTATTGTTTTCAGTTCGTGGTATCGTATACACAAATGGCTAAATTAATCTCTGTTTAATTATGTTCCGATGCCTCTACCAAATATTCTTGGCTATTATTTAAAAAAAAAGGTAATTTAAATATGTGATCATACACAACGTATTGAACCAATCCCAACATTACACTTCCCGTGATAGGTCCTGCAACGAATTCAGGGGAGTTAACATCGCTTGACCAGTATTAACCAGTTTGGAAAAAAAACTAATACGGCTGATGTCGCTCTTGGTTGGATGCGGTGAGTTGTGAAGACGTTTCTTTATCGAATCAGATACTACCACGTAAGCAGTGTACTAATATTATTCAAATATTCATGTAAACCGGCGGGTGAGGCGAGTGGCGCCGCGAGGGTAACGTAGTGTCGTAATCGTGTGGTGCTGCTGGTGAATTATTACAAGCAGCGGAGCGGAGGGGCGCGTGCGCATAGCTCCGCGTGCCGACGCCATTGTGGATGTGCGCGCACGCGGTCAGAATGCGCACGCGCATCGCGTCGTGTCCGATTTTCGCAAGACACTGTCGTATATTGCTGAACCGAAAGCGGCAATACATTACCCTTCTTAACTAACTCTTATACCGATGTCTTTATTTACTTAAACTTTAACACAACTTACAAACTTAATGCTTGTTGGCATTCTTAATCAGTTAAATCATAGCAATATAAACAGCGATAGCATCTACAAAACAAAGAAAATTATTTACTATAAATTATACCATCACTTTTTGTTTTCTTCTACTAAGCGGCGAGACAAGCGGGACGTTCACCTGATGATTATATTTCGTATTTACCTGCCCTATACTTGGCAAAAGGAATATTCCTACCAAATTTCAAGTCTCCAGACTATACTCGTATATCTAGGTAGATTTGTTTATTTTACGAAACGAGTCGTTCACTTGATGGTAAGCGATATGCCTACCTAAAACAATGTGGCACTAGATAAAATGATAAAATACTGCACCACATTGTGGTCGGCGCCATGAGACTTAAGATGTTGAGTCTCATTACTCCAGTAATTACACTTGTTACAGCGTCCTTCATGTTCAGTAATGTTAGCAAACTAGACGGTTTCCGGATAATAGAGATCTACAACCAGTAAAGAAGTTGGAGCGGCTTTCTTTGATTTTAATTCTAATATTACGATGAAATTTAACATTAAACGTGATGTCTCAGTCATGTTCGCAGAGCTTTTCGCTATAATGGAGGCCTTATCATATAATAAATCACTTAATTATGATAAATTTGTTATTTTATCAAATTCCAAAAGCTCCCTACAACGCGTGGCTCGCTGTACCTCGACTTTTCAAAGGGTTACCGATAGCCTACACAATTTTAAAATTATTATTAGAAATACAATCAGAATCCAAAACGGTCATTTTACAATGGATTCCATCTCACGTCAATATTCTAGGCAATGAAATACTAGATTTACAGGCAAAATTTGCCACCAGTGAAGGTGTGCCTATAGATATATTACCCCCTTTTAGCGAATATATTAAGGCAGTAAAATTATTTTGTTACACAAGCTGGAGTGAATACTTTGACTTAAGATCTAGAGAGAAAGGAATATGGTATAGAACGATCCAGCCACACCCTTTACGTTCGCCATGGATTACCAATTGTGCACTAAGTGGACAAAGCACCATAATCGCGTTGAGACTGCGCGCCGGCCGTGCGCCGTGTAATAAGTTTGCCTATTTAATGTGCAGGGTGTCTTCACCGATGTGCTCTAACTGCAACAGAATCGATGATGTTTATCACATCCTCACAGAATGTACGAAAAATCAAGCTTATAGAGATGCTTTCGATTCTAGTGTTTTGCTTGAAATTGGTAAAGTTAATTCAATCCTGACTAAACCAATGTCAGATGAAGCCAAACTTCTGTACAAAGTAGCTCTTAGGCGTGTTTGTGATTAATTATACATATATTATATTTGCTCGTGGTGCACCCTGCTAGTCCACAAAGTAGGCTCTGGCCCCCATTAACCTGCATTGGACTAGCGTGGTGGGAAATGGTCCAAATCTCCTCCTTTTGAATCCCTACCCGATTGATGTGCAAATTATTGAGGGAGGCCCATGTCCAACTGTTCACGTCTATCTACTGATAATGGTTTTACTCATGCGACCTCTACTGGCGATTAAACATTGAAAATAAATTCCGTATGTCGTCGTCAAATTCCACCGAGTCCAGATATTCTTGTAGTGTAGTAGTAATGACACAAGAATGAATAGCGAACCCTCGCAAGATAACCTGATATTAACAGTTATATTTGAAAGAACTTATTGTAACACATCGATCAATGGAAGGGATACAATTTCAATTTATAGATTTATGAAATAATATAAACCAAATGCGTCTCCTTATTCTATATTTAGGTTGAATATTGTGAGTAGTAGTAACCTTTATTTTTAAATATGTCTATATAGAAATTAACTTAATGCGAAATTTAATCTTTTCCTTTCTAGCTAACCTTATGTTAAAGATTGTCAACTTATGTGTGGACAATCTTTAAAACATCTGTGGTTCTAAATAGCTTTTAGTTAGTTGTACGAATATAAAGTAAACAATCTTATTAGGCTATGTATTTATAAATTAGAATTCGGAATTGAAATACGTCGCGAAGGATGGCATAGGATTCTCTGACCAATTTGCTAGCGAATGGATATGGAATTTTATTGCTCAGTAACCATTATATTATTATTGCTGAGGTAATGAAAATAATAAGGAGTATCATATTTTTACTGCAACACCGTATTCCGACATTGTATAATAAGGTTGAAAATATTGTTGTTTTTTCTAAACTGGAAACACGTGCTAGATCCGTTAATTAAAGTATTCACGTACACATTGAAACCTGACGACAAATTTTAAAACCACTTAAAAATAACTCCGCGAATAGCATCGATTGCGTGATGTGATTGCTAAATATTTAAATTAAACTTTTTTTTTTAAGATTTAAGCTTTTAAGTCAAAATAAATTAATGCGATAAGACTTTTGTTTAGTTAAAAACACGCAAATTAATTGCACTAATTAAAATTGTCTTATCACTATGAATAATATTAAAACAACAAAAATATCTTATCATAAATTAGAAAAGAGTTTACTAAAATATCGATAGCATTATCATTATCTCAGCCGATGGACGTCCACAGCTGGTCTCCTATATATCTTATAATATATTCCACAAAGCATCATATGGGGCTTTTTGAGTGTAGTAACATGAATATACTACTTAATTAACTAATACTGCAATGTACTTGTATAATACAAGGTCAGCGATTTTAGCGACAGCTCGTCACCGCCGGAGAACACGACTCACAGTGGTGTCCGCTCGCTAACTACAAGTTCACGAGAACATACTTGACTGCCAGTACATACGTAATATATATCGAATTATATCAACAAGTTTTTTACATCTATTAAACCTTTGCGGTCGCAAGAGTACACACTCTGAGCCCCTTAAGTTTTGTATCGTTCTAATTGCATGTCTCCTCTCGGCCACCACAACAAGAAACTATACCGATCTTACACTGTATTCAATCGTGTGTATGTGGGATGGATAAAATTAAGAACGAGTATATTAGAGGAAGTCTGAAAGTTGCTCCAGTGACAGAGAAATTGAGGAGCAAGAGGTTAGCGTGGTGCGGTAATGTTGTGCGGAGGGATGAAGGACATTAAACAAAGAAAGTAATGAGAATCAACGTGGATGGTTATAAGGGTAGAGGAAGACGGAAGAAGTGTGGGTGGATTGTGTCAAAGACGATATGTGTAAGAAGAGTGTGAATTCAGATATGACGGCTGATAGAGCGATATGGAAGAGAAGTACATTACTGTGCCGACTTCACATAGCTGGGAAAAGGCAGGACGGAGAAGAATTCTAAATTTCTCATGAAGCTATTCAAGAACACATGCAGTGCCTATATTATTTGCGATCAAATTCAGTGCAATCAATCTTATGGTATTATATATTTTTTAAAGGATATTAATTTTGTCTAACACAACATCCTTTTCTAAATTTATTTCGTCTCTATAGTGTTTAATATCTTATCCAACAATACAGTGACGCTGTCACACCGTTAAATTGTCTGAATCAAAACAAGCTTTTCAATGAATAAAAGATCGAAAAATCTGTTTTGTTCAAAACAGTTTCACATCCTGTCCATACCACTCGTGCTAGTTATTTCACCGATTTGTACAACTCGTCGTATTTTGGGCTAGCGAACGTGTACTCCGTTTCTTAAATTAGTATTAATCATCATCATTATCAGCCTTTGTTTATCCACTGCTGGTTATACGCCTTCCCCAATGTCTTAGCCCACAAATTAGTATTGCGTGGTGATAAATATTACGTCACTATCTAAATAGTGTCTGGAAAGGGAAAACTGACAACATTAAGAATTAAAGCTTGATGATATGAAATGTTCTATATAGTACGTATTTTAGGAAATAAAAAAGCAGAAACACATGTTACTACTAGTGAGGCAAATTTATTAGTGTTTTTAATAACGATTAATTACCGCATAACGCCGATGAAATTTAAAAACAACTCCTATTTTCTTTTTAACCAGCTGTAAGCAAACATTAGTAGATTATAAGTTCTCCTGAAATCAATGAAAATACTAGAATAGACTATCTTCACGGACAGGGTACTAAAGAAAAAAGATAGCTAGATTGCGAAACCAATGCAAAGAGCATAAGAAACAGTTTACCACACCTAAAGTAGCTAGGAATCGTCCTAGTCTCCAAGTTTCACAATAATAGTGCAATTTTTATGTTGGACGCGTTCGTCAGGAACCAATCAAATATCAAAATAGATACGTCGATAAACGTTTGATGCTCAAAGTGTGCGATGGAACATATTGCTGCCCTTATTCGTCAACGAAACCATTTGTTGTAACTTGAACAATCGGTGCTCCGTATTGGTAAGACTGGTCACCACACGTCGCCGCCATATTTGTTATCAGTACGCAAGTCGCGTACGCCGCCGAAGACGTTCGTGGCTCGCCCAACGCTCAATAGAAAGAATCATGATGATGGAATTTGTGTACCACTCGAATATGCCGGGTATGATATACGATGAATAACTAATAGGGGATTTCTAGGAACGATATTATTTTAAAAGGCTTGCATAGTTTATTGCATATCGTCATATATTCAACCATTGTACGCCCGTGTTCGATAAAAAAAGTTTTACATAAGTTTACATTTGTTTATGCTATATGCGTTTTGCAATAGATTTCTTTAATTCTACACAATGTACAAATAATATTTAATAATAAAAACAGCCCTCCCAATGTGTCCACTTCATAGACACACAAAATTTTCTTTCTTGTTTTGAGAGAACCATGCCATTTATCCACTACGATTAGCAAGAGCGGTTGGGTGAGTGAAAATAATATGTTAAAAGTTGAAAATAGTATATGGCAACTTAACGATTTAAATGGAATAGAACTGCAAAAAATGAGTTACTTTTAAACAACAATTATGTGCTATCATCATCAACAAAAATAGTCTCTCTACCTTACTATTTTTCCACTACGTCTTTTAATCGGCGGACCAGCTTAATATTTATAGATAGTGTATTACAATATTATTAAATCATGTAATGGCCATGTTTGAGTAGACCCAGCGTTGGCAAACCCTCACAAGGTGAAACAACGATCTGTTAATGTAAAAAGAAGGAAGAAAAAGAAATTTATCTTTTGGGTTTTGTACCTCGATTTTTTTAGTTTTTATTGTAACATTACTGTACCTGTTCGGAATACGTAAGGTGCTGTCAAAGGCTAAAGTATAGATAAAGTAAAAAGTACGCAATGTATTATTTAGAAATGTAATTTTTTTGTAAAGATTTTTGATGTGTATAACATATATAAAAATCTTTAAAAAATGGCCAGGTTTGATAAAAAGTGTAAAAAAATTTTAGTCGTAAACATTGATTTTCACTCAAGCATCTGGTACGTGTACTTGGTAGCAAATACTCGGTTTTCAAACCTAGTCACGTGAAAACGTTCCACACTTAATCAGAACAAAACAATCGATTTTTTACAATAACATTGACATAACAGTGTTAGTGAATAATAAATAAGGAATATTTTTTCATCTTACTATATAAAAATGCAGGCGTTCACGAGTATAAGGAATATAATATTTATAATTAGTGGTGGTGTTTTAACGTTTGTTATATTGTTTATTTTTGCGAAAAGGCAAATAACTAGGTTTGCGTTAAGGTCTAGAAGAGGACCCCACGTACCGATTGGTACTGATGCAAAAAAAGTATGTATTTAGGCAAAAGCGATGAATATATAATATAAAGAAATGTTTACCTTATACCGTCAGTTTTAATAACGGTTTTAAATAATACAATATAATCTTTCAAATTATTTAAATTGTGATTTGCATCTAAATGTCCGTTCAAGTGTTTAATTAACAGTACAATTTTGTCTTATAAAGAGCCTGAAAAAGGAGATAGAGCGGCGGATAGAAGCTGTACCAAGAATTATCCATGAACCTCGTCTCTTAAGTGCAGAACCTTCACATTATATCTTAGAGCCGCAGCAACCTTACCACTATCGTTTTCGTGCTGTTGATGATGTCAAGACGTTAGGTAATTGACAACTTTTATCATGTGTTACGAGTATTTCTATAGAAAATTAATCAATGTCCGAGTTTAATTTCTCAACAATAAATATTTGTGTAATACGTGGGCATTAGGAATGAATATTACTTTATATAATAGGTTATACATCACTTAATATTGCCAATACCATATTCCAGAGGAGGAGATTGCCCGCCAAGACCCCGGTCTCCGGCGACGTCCGCGGGAGTCGTTGCGCTCATTCCTGCTTTCATCGTTGGCGGCACCTTTGGATGGGCGCGGGCAGAAGCTAGTTCATCAGTTTTGCGATACTTACGAGTGCGCGCGCCATCACCCAGCCGAGTTCAGCGAAGACGAGTACAGGGCATATGGACGGTTGCTTTTGAAGTTGTTGGATGCGTAAGTTTATACTGATCATACTGAATTGTATTCAATATGTAGAACTGCCTTTGCTATGTCTATTTCAGTATCTATGGAGTCCTTCATATTAATACAATCATTTTTGTACATTGCAATTTCACAAAGTAGACCTCCTATCAGTAAAATATAAATAGATATGAATTTTATTGGTTCATAAGTCCATTAATATCATAGCAGCTATTTATGAGGAAGGTTATGTTATAGTGTTTCAGCTTGATATTTGTAGTTAGTTAAAATGCTATGTGGTTTAACAAGTGTAAACTCCTAGGTTGCAAAGTGAAAGGTACAATGACATGTAATATTTACTAATCTCCTGACAAACACAATTACGTTATGGACTAGTATATTAAAGTGTATAAAAATCATGATTATGCGACAGAGCCCGGCTACTGAAAAGTGTGGGTGCATGCAGCCGTACCTCCCCAAGGGACAGTCCGCAGCGACGACCACCAAGGTTGTTGGACCCGGCAAGGCTCAGGCCGACAGCACTTGCTGCTCTGCCTGGTGCTAATAAACTACCAGCAGTCTTACAAAATCAGTACACTGCACTAGAGGTAACCAAATGCTTATGATACATATTGATAAACCAAAAAAATGTAGTAACTTGTTAAATATGGTAATTTTACACCAACTGCTGCCTTATTGTGGAATTGAGATTAAGTGTTAGTCCACTACAGCGGACTTCATGCCTATGGGCACTTTCTACCAGACAATATTATAATCGCTTTTTTAATGATACTTTTTATAAAATATACAAAATAAGAACCAAATAAAGCAAAGAGCTAGCATAAACACTGAACAGTAGAATGTAGTACAATGTATATAAAAATTTGTTTCCAGAACATGCCAGTAGATTCGAAGATGGAGGATGAGATTATTAGGGTGCCAGTGAAGAGTCCCACGGAGCCGCTGGTGAAGGCGCCCGCCGACGAGACGGCCGTGTGAGGTCGGCGCGCCCGCCACGACGCCAAGACTCTTTAACGTGGTGTGGCATGGAATGGAAGAGCATGACATGTAGTTGAAGAATAAATGATATCTACATATGGGCTTCAGTAGCACAGATCGAAGTAAAAATAGTCATAATTTACACAATATTTTGGGAAGATAAAGATGTGTTTGAGAGACTGTGCAGGCACACAGTTTGCGTGGATATTAAATGGTCAGATTGTGTTTTTACACTTTATTTCAAACATTAATAATAAAGATGCTGAACGTGAAAGTGAAAATAATATAGCGATGAACAACAAGGTAGTTGTCACTGATTGTGACTGTATTGTGTAAATATTTCATCAAGTTAGCTTTGACTTAATATTTTATTGAAATCATGATGGTTTTATGAGGAAGTCATCTTTAAGTCATGAATAGATGTGGGTATGTGGGAATCCGAACACCACTGAGTAAAAGCTTCTGAGAACAATTGCTTTTGAGGCAAGTGATATCCATCGAACTTAGGGTTCATGATGGAGACATACCTTGACAATTCACCATGTGAGATATAAAACCCACTAGTGGGGATCTTAAAATTGCTATTTATGTGTAAATTAATAAGCCTCTCAAAAAAAAATAATGCATTAGACACCATGTGCGGGATGTAATTGGGTTGTCCGAAGGCTGACTCAGGAAGTTAATCAAATCAAATGGACTAAAATTTAGATAGCGATAGAATTTTTTCATAACCCTCTGTGTAGCTACAGCCATCGTGTTGTAAATATATGCTGTAACAGTAGAGCCGTTTGGGCAATCAACATATAATCTAAATGTATTAATAAATAAATGTCTGTTCAATGATTTGAATAACAATTTACGACATGGCAGTTGACTTTCCTTTATCTACTTAAAATTTAGCCATTAGACATTCCGAGATCATCTTCTCAAACCTTGCCCTGGAGCAATTTATCTAAAGTTGTAAATACTTTCCTTACATAAATATATTTGTAAGTATTTATTACATATGTATATTGTAATTCTGTTTGCACATTTTTCAAAGTATGAAAATATAATTATAGAAAACGGTAAATAAAAATTATTCACAAACTTCCTGTCATCAGATGGCCAGTCATGATGGGTTATCATCAACATGTGGACATTCACGGCATTTCTATAAAGCGATACGTGAAGCACATGTAATTGTAAGCTGATCCAAAATTATGTGTTGCTATTTAGAATGATTACACTATATTCTTGTTTACCACATGTAAGGCATACGACCTAAGTAGCTGAAGCCACTGGATGCGTGCAGCGCAGGACCGATCGGTGTGGAGAGTTTTGGAGTAGGCCTATGTCTAGCAGTGGCATTTAAGATGATGAAGACAAAATGTTAAGTCTTGATACGCCAATAAATCTAAAAGCTGCAGCACCCTTTGAACCGCAACAGGAATGTTGTACATAGTAAAAATAGGAAAAAATGTTTTCAATTAGTTTATTTGCAAACACACAATGATAATGTTATACGCAAACAGCCTTAACAACACTTTTACTAGTATAAAGCATCGAGATTCAGATCTTAATGAGGATACACACAACCAAGCAGATAAAGTTATTCCTTTAGTATTTTATTCTATATTTACGCTTTTTAATGTATATTTTACTATTTAATAATCATAATTCATGTGTCCTTAATAACTTTTAATTTGTAAGTGTGATGATTTTAACATCTTGATTCAGTTGTGAAAAACCCCAAGTCCCAGTGTTGACTACATTAAGAGATCAGTTTAAATAAAATCTGATAATAACAGCTCAGAGGTAATAAATGGTTCTAAGTGTTTAGTACAAAAAAATTACTGTAATGAACACGCAAATTGCAGGTCTTAAATTACATTTTTAGTACATGAACATTGACTAGATGGCAGAGGTATAGTTTTCAATGACTAAATATTCCTCACTATCCTCATACATTAGTATGGATCTATACGCTGGGTATAGCGAACATCCCTCAGTCAAGGTGATGATAATGGGATTGGAGATCATGTAAGTACATAAACAACAAAGATGTGTAAAAAAAAGTAATAATACATTTTCTTGCAGTGGTACTTATTTGTAGGAAACAAAAGATAAATACCACCATGAAGCAACAGTTCTTTTTTATTTAACTAAACAACGATAGGGGCAAGATGTTCACCATGACGTTTACCCTGCACCACAAAGTGGTAGTTTTATTGAGATAAGATGTATGTTTGAGCAAAAACGAGGACAATAGAATTAACCATCATGGTTGGTGAAAATCATACAATACATAGTAGACATTCAATTGAGATCACTATATATTGACAAAAAATAAGTTAACTTTACCGCATTTATCTAACAACGGAGAATACTAATCAACACAACCAGTAAATCACAACATCAACATAATAATACTTAACTTGCAATTCACCATGGTGTTATCTGACAGAGAGGCTGTAGATGGTGAAGCCCGCTCCCCTAGAATACACCGGCTCTCGTACGGCGGCGGATTTACAATATGAAAGTGGCAACCCCCATCACTAATTAACAAAATATAACAAGGCAGAAGCGTATACTCGGGTGAATTTTTAAGCACGAACACGTCGACTCTTGTGCATATAAGTATGGTACACTTTAGTCGTCAACGTTACCAGGGTCTGATACGGCGAAGTGGCTCTCCCTGAAACATAAAAGAATATCAGGACCTCTTATTCCATGTCTCCTACTTCATAGACAAGAACACAAATACATGTACACTGGCTTTCCAAAAAGGCCGCTTTTTTTCCGACAAGTTGAGCAGGACTTTCAACTGATGGTGAGTGAAACGCCCGTCCGTAACATTGCGCTCATCGCAATTTCGTTGGCTATAGCGCCCTCGGAACCGTAACAGCAATGTTTGCTACCTAGACGACCTCCGGCAACAGATATCTACTACCAGTAAGAAGCGCTTCCTATCGAGGATATCTTACTTACTAAGGATATGTTTTTGCATTGACGATTAAAACAGCTATTATGAACTAGATGTGTGTGGTGTACTCACAATCGCGTCCAGATCCTGTGCGTTGTGAACTGCTCAGTGTGCCGCAGTGCGAGCAGCGCGCGTTGGCAGCAACGCGCCACGCCGTCGTCGCGCGTCGCGCCGCGCGTGTGGCTCAGCCACTCGAGGAGCTGCAGCGGAACACGAACTATGAGACTTCATGGTCCTAACGCACCGAACACCCCTAAACTTCTTTATACTTCACTGCTATGGCCGACGAATTTAATAATTTTATATATAATTAATTATATGGCGCCCCCTAAAAATTTCAACCATTTAAATTATATCATATAACAAAAAAAATCGATAGCATTCAGTGTCAGAGTTCATCTACCTGCAGTGTGCAGCTTGTCCATGGTTCTCGCGACAACAGCGCGGCGACGGCTGCCGGCAGCAGGTCGCTGCGGGCCGCACGGCTGCGCACGAGGATCTCGCTGTCCGGCTCCAAGGACCAGACGCCGCTAAACGTTATCGCGCTCAGCATGAACACATCGCACAGGTAGAGCTTTGCCGCTTCGTCGTCAGTTCTGTTGAAGTCAAACTTAATTTGATACACGAAAAAAAAGCAGTGTTAGATCAGTGACGCCGGGGTAGCTTCGTGAAGTCGTGATAGTGTAGTCAATAGTGTAGCAGGCGCGTGTCGTGCGCGCTGTCGATGATTCATGTCTCCAAGATTTATTAGTCATAATCTTCGTGAACTAGCACGTGGCAAGCATAATAAATAAACGACCTTGAACCTCTACTTGAGATAAGGTTCCGGGTCACACTACAAGTAGAAACGCGTTGCAATGATAACACTTCTCTTTATTGTCGGAGGTTAAAATCAAAACTTACTCATGAAAGGCGACCTGGGTGCGCGCCATCAACTGAAGAAACCAGTCCCTGGTGGGGTCCGCATCAGGTCGCGCTTGACGCAGCGCGGGCAGCATGCAGTGCAGCGAGTACTCCTGCTCACTGCGCACGTTGATAACATAAACAGTCAATCATCATCAGGTCGTGTTACCAAGCGGGTCGTTATCTAGTTGTATTACCGTCAATACGAGGCAGATGGGTTTAAAAACAATCTCCACCACGAATAGACTCATCATGCGGCCACAGAATTGAAGCAAACAAAAATCAGAGTTAGAACTCGAGCTATCTACCGTATCTACCGCATGATGGCACTGCGTCTCATACTCACGCCACGTGCTGCGCGCACGTGTCCACGAGCTCGTTCAGCCAGACGAGCGGCGCGCTGCAGTCCGGCGCCGAGCCGAGCGCACCGCGCACGCTGCATGACCGGCGCAGCGCCTCCCCGCTCACCTCCCACCAGCCGCTCGGCGAGCTCATCCGCTCCAGGTACTTGGTCGACAGGTTTCGGCAGCACTCTACGTACGCTGGCCAAGCCTGCCAGAGAACACTACTACTAGTAATTTTTCATCTTAATTAGCTAAAATTTTATTCACAGGCACGTTAAAGCTTTAGTTTTAAAAAAACTATTAAGTACATATTTGATAGACACATGATTCTACTAATAACATTAGCTACATAAATATATAATATGAAGACTTCCGCACGTCAAATAAAGCTTCAATGTGGAAGAAGAAATCAGCAGATTGACGGCGTATGAGGCTTCGCGCTATTAACTTCCCCCAAGCCAAAATTGCTCATCTCTCTTACGTTTAAAACTCACATTACGAAACTGAACACGAGATGGATGCTCATCATAAAACTACACGCGATAAGACTACACTACACCATAATCCCTAACACGGAAATGGTATGGGTTAAAAACCGATAAAAACCTACTCACCACACTATCAACAGGTATGACGGAGAAGTAGGTTTCCACTATTTGCGAGAGGAGGGTCCTGTTCGCGTCGTGTATTCTCTCGCAGGCCAGGCTCTCCTTGATGTAGCGCAGCTGGGTGACGAACAACGGTTCGTCATCTCCTTCTTTAAAGGCTTTGGGCAGCGACAGGTACGACTCGCCGAGGCAACGCTCCAGTGGAGCACGCAGAGAGTTGGGAGGCAGACCTCGGCATAGGATGTGCAGGTTTTCAAACACTAACCGTATATCAAATTCCTGAAAATGCATCAATTAACACAACGTTTTTCTCATTTATAATTAAGTAGTAATAATAATAAGAATATATGTAAGCACACTTCAGACTTGTCCGGCTGCACGCCCTGGAGGAAGTTGTCTGCCAGCCGCCTACCGGATGGCGAGACGGAGGCCTGGCGCGCTGCTAGTCTGATGCAGCCGGCCCGCCAGCCCGCGCCACGGTGCCACGCTTCGTGAGCGAAGCATAGATCCACGGGCGGCAGCGGTTTAGAGTACTCCGCACTCAACGTGTCCAGGATCGCCAAGAGCACCGTGTCTGAATACTCGTAGGACGGAGAAGTAACCTGATTTTATAATAGAATAATAATAAACTGTCAATTTAACGTTCCCAGTGCTGATGCTCATAGTTTGCTCTCAGAAGGAAAGAGTCGAGCCGTTTACCTCCACACTGGTCAAGTATGAGTTGGTAGATGTCACATTTCCCATAAAATTGTTGTCAATAGAACATGTCGGTGTCCTCACGATGCGTTCCTTCACCGGAAGCTTAAACACAGTGGAAATCCAAGCCGCGCCTCTCTGAGACGCATAGGGTGCACCGCTTTACAAACTGAGCTATCACGGCTTCTGGATGGATGTTAGAATTTCTGTTTACACACCTGTGTATTTCCCAAGAACACACACACACGCACACACACGTGATTTCGTGTGTACATGTACACATGTGCATATGCGCATGGGTATTCGTGTGCCCAACTCGCCTGTTTCCTGACGCAGTCCATGAGCCCGCGCGCGACGCTCGCGTGGCTGAGGTGCGAGTAGGAGTGCGGCTCCCCGCGCCCCTCGGTCGCGTACACGCCGCCGCGGTACGCGCGCAGCTCGCGCTCCACCAGCGCGCCCAGCACGCGCCGCACGCCGCCCAGGGACGCCTCGTTCGTGCAACGGAACACCTCCGGCCACACCTCGTCTGGTCACGTTCATTTTGTGTGCTCTTATTCAACATTACACACATTATACATGATAAAATTAAATACAATCGGGTGCGGTTTTATATACATACTGTTTTATGTATTTATATATATGGATGTCTGTAAGCACCGCTCACGAATACTCACTGGGTACATAATCGAGCACGTCCTCGGGCTTGCGCGCCGCGTCCGCAGGGGTCTTGCAGTACGACGCCGGCAGCTTCACCGTCCCTCTGTATATCTAACGGAATTATATTCAACTCAAATTAGATCATCCGGCATGGACAGAAACACTGAAAGGTAATCATGTGAAAGAGATGGTGAAACTGTTGTAACGTTTGGTAAACATCCCAACTTGAGCCCACGCAAAATCGTGGCTGCTCTCGAGTGCTTAGACTTGGAATTGTTCGTTTTTAATGTAAACACACACAGCACATCACTAAAGGTACAACATTAAAACATTTGTAACTGCAATTAAAATCATCTTGTATGGTACACATATGCATGGATGTTTTTTGACTTCTGTTATCTTCTAATCGTTATAATTCTGGCAGCACTTCGACCTTGTTACAACTAGCTGTGAAGCATACCTCGGGTATATCCGCAAGTTTGAAATCCTCGAGGCGGTACTGCGCGAGCGCATCGCAGGCGGCGGCCGCGACATCTGCGCGGTGCGACTCCGCGACGTACCGCCACAGCCGGCGCGCCGCCTCCCTGATCAACCGCTCGTACTCC
Organism: Ornithoptera alexandrae; assembly: GCA_029030555.1. Lineage (NCBI taxonomy): Eukaryota > Metazoa > Arthropoda > Insecta > Lepidoptera > Papilionidae > Ornithoptera > Ornithoptera alexandrae. The sequence goes on along the minus strand of JARDVY010000077.1, from coordinate 403,502 downwards.
GGCGTCTGTGCGCGCAGCCGCGGCACCTCTGACAGCAACCCGCACAACCTGACACAGCACATACTTTCTTTTACAAAGCATGTACATAAATAGAACGTTCACCAGTCCACAACAGTAAGGTACTAGAACGATTATATAGTTATAATGACAAACACTTTAGGCTCTAAACCGGTACATCTCAGTATTTGCATGGTGCTGTTTGTCCATCTATGTGCCACCGAACAGAACCAACCATTTGTTTGGAAATAATCTTACATAGAAACCGTTTCACCATTAGGCCTCTTGAGGTAGTTTTGTTTTAAACAAAAAAAAAATTATATTTCCGAACAAATAAGAAATCGAAATCGGTTCAGGGTTTTCAGATTTACAGATGCACAGATAAAACAAAGCCTATTAATAACATTTTCGTTTCGTCTTATTTTCGCGTAGGTTAAGTAGTGTTACCCGATTTGTACAGCTGGTCGCTGGTCGCCACCGAGGCGCGGCTCCAGCGCGCGCCAGGTGCCCGGCGGCGCAACTGCGGCGCCGCGCCACAGCATCGCCAGCGCGCCCAGCGCCAGCGCTGTTGCCGCCGCGCCCTGCCGGTCCGCGCACTTGTTCAGCAGCAACGATATCACCGACACCAGCTCTAGTCCATGGCTTGAAGCTCTGACAACGTAATATTGGAACTTTTAACTTTTGTATATAAGTAAACACGAGAATAGGATGCTTAGCAGCTGAGCTGAGCAAGTCTCTGAAGTTTTTTGATAATAAAATTAACAAATAATCATACTCTATAGAACCAGAAAAAAATAGATTACTGTTATTATCCACATTAGCCAGAGACCTGATGTTGGGTGCTCTCATGAACTTTAGACCAGACCAACATTGGTCACATATAAATTACATTTGGACAAAAAAGAGACTCTTTTTAATTAGTTTATATAAAATAAAGAAAATTAATGTAATGCAATATTTCATAGTCCATGTCCAACAGACTCATGGACTACTGACTGAATTGGACAATGAACGATGGCAATCGTTTTTACCACTTTGTTCTGATGTTGAGTAAAGAAATTCTATAAAAAAAAAACCTTAAAAAATGCACCGTCTCTGGCGCCATGAATGTTCTTTATATAAATTTTTTATTCCTTTAAAACTGAGTGTATAAATTTTTAAATGTTATCTGTTCATGCACAGATTTTTGATAATTGATGAAATTGTTCCTGACCTCAACTCACAGATCCGTTTAACGGCCACTGCCTTTGCCACGTCTACCTCCCACTTGAGGTCGTCGGACCTGCCCACCCTGGAGTCCACCAACATCTCTTGCAGGTAAGGAAAACATCGGACCTACAAAGTTAATGTCGAGCTTTAAATTGAACCTGTCTCATCCAAATATTGTTACAGATGGAGCTGGATCCGTCTTTACCACAAAGAGTCCATAAGTTGGTGCTACCAATGATTAAATATATATTTTTAAAAATGTCACTGATGTTTTTTTTTTATTTAATAAATTAGTTGTGTTATGATAACAGAACTTAATTAAAATGGCGCCTTGTTTCAGTCCTTTAAATAATTACCTGTGTTTCGGATAAACTTGTGTATAACATAATCAGCAGGGAAGTCGGCACACCCTTGTCAGCTTTCAGCTTGCTCAATATTGACACTATAACAGGCACGTTTTCCTGCGGAACTCCACATGAGTATTATAAATGCTAAGACCTGTATACAATTGTATTACTTCATTCGGACAATGTGTTATGTTTTATGGAACAGGACGTCATATGTTGTTGAAAGAGGTGGTATGCTCCTAGACGTGCGTCAATCGTCATCATAATCATTTAAGACTATTGTTGTCGTCAATTTCAATGGTGGTGGGTCTCGTCATCATTCTCACAGTTATACCGAGAGTATAATTTAATAAAGGGAATATGAGAGAGGTGTTTAAAATTATGGCATCCTTTTCTAGATAAAATAGGTACCTGGTTTGGTTCTAAGGCCACACATGGTGGATTTGAGATAGGAATTGGTTATTAGATCCCGCTTGGAAAACTTTCATCCTAATAAAACAAATGTACTGATAAGATAGCTCTGAGAGCAACAGAGAGAGAGAGTCACTAGCATGTCTCCATATTTACAGCTATGCTGTCACATAACATCAAGTGAAATTCATAACATTATATAAACAGCATAGAAGAGATGGATGAACTGTATGAATGACGATATACTTGAGAGAGACATGTCATGACTTACCTTTGTCTTGGCCATTAACGGCAGTCCTCTTAAGCACTCAAGTTTAACACTGGGCCTAGGATCATTTGCTATCATATACAACAGTACCGGCAGAACAATCACAGACACATCCTTCTTCACATCTACCAATTCAATAACAACCTTTATCACTTTCAATATAATCTTTTCAAACTCTTCTCTTCTTTTCTCCAGTATTAGACCAAGAAAGAAAGGTAGATGTTCAAGCTTTACCATATCATTTGATTTTATCAATGTATCAATCCATTGTGTTAATTTACCAGGTTCATCTCTAATACGTTCCCATGTTTCAATCAATTTGAACACACTATACAGATGCCCGTCAGTGTATAGCAGGGTCTGGAAAGTTCTGTTCGCTAACAGGTTCGGCATGTATAGTCCGCTATCTTCCTTTCCCTCGTGCCGGTTAATGTCCAATATCTTAGAGGCCACTTTCAGAGCTTCATTTGTAAGGTGAGACGGTAGATGGAGCCACTGGAGGGAGATGGTGGTGAACACGTTCAAACTTAAAGCGCTGTACTCATATTTACTTATAATATTCAAACCTGAAAATATTAAACATATAAAATCATAAACACATATTATTATTGAGTCTGCTCAGCACTAGCCATGCTACCTTCAAACCAGAGCACAATAATAGTTCCCATTTGTAATTGCTGGGGTAATGAGATTTAATATCTTCCGACTCAAAGAGGGAGAGCGATACGGTGCAGTACGAGTATATATCGTGTCAGGCGGGCAGTGGTTATACTGTCAGATGAAATAAACTTATTTGAATTATGAACTTACATAGATTGAACAACTCGTGTAAATATAAGGCGGATGAGTGAGCGAGGTTCTCCGCAAGAAGCATTAGAGTGATGCCGGCCACTGTCTTCAGTTCCTGTGCGTCCAAAGCGAAACATCGCTCCATCAAACTGTAGCAGGCGCGCGGGTCTCGACTGCAATGTACGGGAAGTTATTGAATAGTTTTTACAAAAAAAATTTCAACAATCGACGGAAATTAGAAATTGTCGAGAAAGTCTTTAGTTTTAAAATGTTTATGGTGGCGGGGGTGGTGGTGTCCATCTATACTGAATCGTTTCGAAGCATGACATATTTAGGCTAAATAGAAGAATAGGATACTGTATGTCTATCGGCTGATGATGAAAATAATAGAATACTAATGGTTACAAAATATCTAATGAAGAATAATTTGTTTTATCTATTCCTTCTTCTTTTCATTTGGTGGTAGTTCTCTGTCGCAGTCCCCTCGGACAGGTCCCGCGGTCTCGTGACGGGCCTGTTCCACGGTCAAGCTAAAAGAAACCTATGCGGCCGGCCGGTCTGCCGGTGGGCTGCGAGGGCAGGCTTGTACTGACATTCGCAACCGCGATGCAATCGTAGAAGGAGAAGAGTGTCAGCATTGTGATTCGCCGATCTTTCTACTCTCCGCAACTAAGCGATGCTGCACCGCTGATGTGGTGGCGGTGTGTCCGTGGGGGAAGAGGAGTGTCGGTATTACGTTCGATCGCTTTCTCCTTATCCTCCGCGGCAGTATAACCGTTGGCCGCCGAGTCCAAGACCAATTCAGCCGCAGGGAGCCGAGTTGTCTCTCTTAGCTGCCACGGTCTCTGGGTGAAGAGTTCGGATAGATCTGTTGCCACATTGGTGACGGTAAGAGGCCGAAAAGAAGATGAGGCGCAGTATGTTCCGGCACACCCTTACAGAGGTGGAAAGGACAGTTTTCTCGCCCCGAGATAGAGTTGTGTGGTGCAGCCAGCACCAGCGGGATCACAGAGGTATGCAAAAGTGTTCCCGTACCCCGCTGTAAAGCGACGAAGGTGGTGTATCGTGAGGTTTTATCAGTACAAGTCCGACATAACTTGTCCCGCGAAGACATGTCCTCCACGTAAAAAAAAATATCCCTGTTGCCAGAAACCGTCTAGGTAGGTACCACCGCAGCGCCCATTTCTGCTACCAAACAATACTGTGTTCCAGTTTGAAGGGTGCTGTAGCTTGTGAAATTACTTGGGTAACCAGACTCCATACCCTATGTCTTAGTCCCTTAGTCCTAGGCGACGAGTGCAATATGGTCCAGTATCTTAACTACCGCCATGTTGCTCTGGACAGGCATATTACTTACCATCAGGTGATCAGTAGACCAAAATTGTTAGCTCACCCATTCTTAAGCATTTCATTGGATATTCTTGCCAGAAATGGCAGAAACGCCATCACATGCTCTCGCCTCTGTTGATATACTGCAGTATCCACCACAGCACTATATGCAGCAAAAGTTTTCTCCAGCATCTTTCTGTTGCTAATCTATAAAATAAATTACAAACCAATGAAAAATTTTATAAACAACATGATGGTATATCTCTCTCCTCAGTGGCCCTCTATGAGTGAAGACTGATTTTTGGGTTAATAAGTATTCCTAATCACCTTTCACCTCCAATAGGAAGGTAAACCTTGTCTGTCGTAGGTCACTAAGAGTCAGCAGGTTCTCAGGCTTTGATGATGGAGGTCTTCATTGCTCACTATTTAAATGAGGATGCCGGGGAAGATTATAACTATCCCTGTTACACGCTTAGGTATAGTACAGGGAATTACCAAGGAGGGTTCTGTAGGAGATCTTCTGAAAGCATTGAAGATGGCAGTCGAGAACATTTTATTAGGTACAAATCTCATATAATCTTGTATTCACTCCAAAAGCAAGTTTGAAGATTTCCCCTTGATAAAAAAGGAAAATTTAACATCTGACTTTCTTTTGCAAATAGTACTGTGATGTAAAATTTTCTTTGTAGTCCTGAATTGTTATTGACAGGTGTTGAAACACGTGGTGAGCCACTAGGTGAAAAAAGCGACCCAAAAGCTTTTTTAAAGTACACACTAAATATAATTTTGAAATATTTCATTACTCAAAGAGATAGAATATACCTGTTGACAACACATACAATCTAGAAGAAGTAGAGACTGGGCTGTTGTCTGTGGCAGGCTAAGTAACATTTGCCATGGTCTGATGCTTGATTTGGATCTTTGAGGATTACATGTCAACCAGAAGAATACAGATTTGAGGAGTTCTAAGCTGTTTGATGAAATCCTTAAAAAATTTAATTCAATTAAAGATAAACAATTGAATTTAAAGAAAAGACAAACCTATCAAGAACATAAAAATAAAACAAACAAATAACAGTGTGGCATGTATATATAACGAAAATATTTACATATCCTTTTTTCATTAAAATAATTCTTGTCTGCTGAATGCCTAAATGCAGCTCATATATTATGTAGCAAAGATAAAGTAATGAAATTCTTGTAAGAAAGATAATAAATGTTTAAGAAGCTTACTTATATTCAGGATGTGTGCATAAAGCATGCATCTGAGCAAGGACATCATCTTCTGCATCTTTAATTTTCTCCAACACTGATATGAGAGGATGCTGTGGAGACTTCACTGAGAACTGACACTTGTAAGGTTGAGAAGGTATAAGACGTGACCGCAAGTCCAATATTAACAGGCCAGCAATGGTTGAGATTGTAGCAGAGTAGTTGCTGAAAAATTTTATTAATTCTGCTAATGTTTATCACAAATAAAAATGTACTGGTAATATATGAAGAAATGTTGTTGAAATTCTTTTAAATGAACCGAATGTTATATGAAAATATAATCTACACAGTTCTATTAAATAACATTATTTAAGTAAAAATAGAAATAAAAATTAAACTTTATACATTGAATCGATAAACTTACTGTGCATTTGGGAGTAAGGTTATAACAGTGGACATAGTGTGGCCTATCTCAAGAACTCCTAGTTCTACCAAGGCAAGCAGCCCCTGATATGCAGTTAGACTAATGAGTGTGTTTTCCGACGAGCATTGTTCCCTCAGAAATTTCAGCTCTTCATTTTCTAAAACGAATTTCTGTCTTTCAGCCGGTTTATATTTAGATTTTATTGCTGTTATTAATTTATCGATGGCATTTACAATTAAAACACTATTGCTGGTTTTTAACTTATATTCTATTTCATCCATATTTATTCATATAATTATAAAAATTCTGAATAAACTTTATGAGTTTCCACGTAACCTATTGAGTACTAGTTGTCAAAATTACTAGTCACAATGGAAGTCATCACATCAGCTGTTTGATTAACAATCACATTTTATAGTGACAACGTTATCACTTTTCGGCCTTTTAGCAAAAGCCTTAGGTACTTTATTGATGAGTTGGATACAGGTCCGTTAGTCGATGCAATGTAAGTAAAACGTTGATTGTAGATATAATTGTGAGTGTAACTAAATTAAAGTTATAAATACCCAAAAATTTTAATATGCTTTGAGATTCTTAAAAAAAAATTAACTTTCCAATTTAAAATTTAAAATTTATTAAATTACATGGAGACTACTATATCTGAAAGGAAAGGTCTAAGTAAATTAGGAAAATGTGACACTGTCAGAAACAATACACTCGTAAATTTAATAAATGGAAACACTGAATAACTGTCATTTATATATATATATATTTTGTGTAATTTTTGTCTTGTAAATATTGAAATTGTGAAGCTACATAAGTACGGGACAAGCTGAATAATTAAATAACATGTCGACACCACCAAGAGAAACTATCCAAAAACAAATTCAGCAAGATTGGGCGAATAGGGAATATATAGAAGTTATCACAGGAAGCATAAAAAAAATTACAGATTTCCTCAATTCTTTCGGTGAGAAATAAAAAAATTTGCTTGAACTTTACTACTTATATTACATATTTTACGGGAAAATTTAACTGGTGTAATTTTTAAAAGTCTAAACTTATTTGCTAATTTGCAATTGGTATGTTAGTATTACATATTAAACTACTTAAACTTATTCCTTAACGTCATATTGCAGACATGTCTTGTCGGTCACGTCTTGCTACGTTGAACGAGAAATTAACTTCTTTAGAAAGGAAAATTGATTACTTGGAAGCTTGTGTGAGTATCAAACTCTAATCATACTTTTATTCTAAAAGCTGTCATCTATTATTGATACAAACATTGAACTCGAAATATATTCAGTGTTGCTTTTCTATATGTTTCTTTCGTTAGTATGTATAAAATTTTTTACTTGCATAATAATTGTAATATTTAAAATTTTTATCATTAGTTATTAATTTTGAATTTTCCTAACAGGTCACTAAAGGAGAAACTCTCACTTAAACAAACATGATTTATATATAGCAGAATGTAATTAAATGTAATTGGAGAATAAAATGAGGACAAACAATTTTATTAATAGTATTATAAACTATTACAATATATTTATTATTTGCAACTGTTAATATTTAGGCTAATGTTATGGCAAATAATTTAACAAGAATTATTGTTTCTTATTTTAAATTAATTTACAATTATTGACTCAAGAAATGACATCTTAAAATAAATCAAAATAATTGATGAAGGATATATTTAGTTTAGTGTTTTTTATTTGATGATACTCTTCATTATATTGTGGTAGATAATAAACCAATGCCTAAAAGTAATTTTAAGTATTTATATAAAAGGTTAAAAATGGCCAAACACTTGGTTTAAATCCTAGCATAGACCAACTCTTTCTTGTTTGTTTTAAGATAAGTCTCATTACCACAGTAAACAAATTGTTGAATAAAACCACAATTTTGCAACAGCTTGTTTAAACAAATACACCTAAGTTAATTACATCAGAATTTAATGATTACATGCTGTTTTGAAATCTATCATAATGATCTTCCCTGTCCTGTAGTGTTAGTGTGGTCCCTTAGTGGATACCTCAGTCTTATTATTATAGTTTAATTTATACCCAATACAGACCTGAAATAAAATTGTGTAAGAATCTAAAAAAAATCATTTAAACATGGTAATACTGTGTTTGTTTGCATAATTTTTTAATTCATATTAAATATATATGTAAACCAAAAATGAATCATTCCCATGGTAATGAAGAATTAAATATAAAAAAAATTTACATGGGGAATTACAACATTACACTTTTTTACTTAAATCCAATTTATGATGTTATTGTATAATTAATGTTATTTTTAATAAATAGAACTTTACCTAATGTTTTTATTTGTAACCCTGCTATTATTAATGTAAATTAATTTACATATACTATAAATTAAATATATTCCAACATGACAGCAATTCCTTGTCCACCACCGCAACTAGAGGCCGCAATAGCTGTTCTCGCGTTCTTCCTTCTGAAACCATTGACACATGGAAAGTAGACATTTCGTTATATATTAAAAAATCTCGCTTTCATTTTAGTCACATGGCAGTTAAAAATATTTTGAAATGAAAAACTCACAAACGTTTACATTTTTAATTAACTAAAGTAATAACTAGTTAATTAGTATTGCTACAATAGGATTATAAAAACTATTTCATTTTTATACAACTAATATTTCTATATGCAAACACCCCTCTATATATATATGACGTTTAGAATTTTTACCTTCGTAATTATAGCTAAAGCGCTTTTAAATCGTAGCATAATAATAACAAACGATAGAGATAGTCAAAAACTATTGAGGAATACCATTAATAAACTGTGCTTCTACCTTATAGTATAAAAAAGTCCTTGGAAAGTTGGTTCAGCTTATAGCATCTTTATTTAGAGTCAATATAGCCCAGAAAATTTTATGAACATAAGGAATAATAGTATGTTATACTTAATATGGTGCGCTAGATGCGTCGCCATCCTCGCTCCAGTTGCAGCCACCGGATTACCCATCGACAGCGCACCGCCGCTAACGTTTACTCTGTCTGGAGCTATCCTCAACTCTTCCATCACAGCCATCGCATAGGAAGCAAAAGTTTCATTTATCTGTGTTACAATTTTAAGGCCATGACGCATAATATTATTCAAACCTATGAATGAACTTTAATAAAAAATTACTTCTTCCAAATCAAGAGTTACAACAAGCTATAATCGTTCATGCAGGAGGTCATACAGAGTATTACAAAGGCAGCGCCTGCTTCTGTGGCCACGTCGTACTGTACAAATATATTCCATATATATCCAACAAATGTATTCCAATTCGATGGTCATTGTTGGCTCGCTGCGGTATTATAGTAAAGAGCAGATACGAATTAGCTCACCGTAGTTGTAGGTAAGTCTGTCTGTTACCTTCAGGTTACTTTGCACTCGTCTCACAAAGCAGTTAATTTTTATAAAGAAACTACCTCAAATAAATCAATGTCTTGAATCTCCTTATTTGTAATGGCAAGTAGTTTCATAATTGCGGGAACGGCGCCTAAACCAGCTTCAGCGGGATCCAACCCCACACACGCCCAACCCGTCAGTCTTGCCAATGGTGTAAGCTGGTGTTTGTTGACCGACAACTCGTCAGCTAATATTAATGCTACCGCACCGTCCGCTGGAGCCTAGAGCAGGGTACGACTATCTTTTGAGTCGGACGAGTCATAATAAAAATTTACAAAATTTTTTATTATTTAAAAGGCCACAAAAAATTTTGTAACCAACAAATAGTATTTGTATAAATATAGTTTTTTGTTAAAAAAAAAAACAAATCTATTCATTCATATATAAGCAATGTTTTTTCACATTAAATTAGGTAATATATATGTATATATATATATATGGTATTATTGACAGTGAGCAGTGACCGCGACACGGGGGAGGGGCGCGATGAAAAGCGAGTCACAGTGGCTGAGAAGTAGAAATGGTGCCCAGCCCTCGGAAAACGATACAGAACGATTTTTAATGTTTTTGTTTTATAAAGTAAATAATATAGATATAAATATCCATATGGAACTAAAAAGCCGCAACTTCACATCCAAAGAGCCCCAGGATGCCTCCCTCTGGCCTAGGGATTGAAGGGTAGATAAAAACACGCGTCTAATAAAACAGACTTCATTTGTTCGTCGGAGAAAAAGTAGTCAGACGTTAGACACGATATCATGAAAAATATACTATAAATTGTACTCTTCGCTATGTAAATAATAAAGAACACTGACGGTGCAATAACTATACAAACATATCGAAGATGTGTCCGTGGCGGAAATTGTTATATCCGAAATATTTGGATTTGTAGGCACAAAACCACGTTACTAACATCACCATTACACTGCTGTATTAAAATAAAAGTCTACACTTTTTATACAATACAAAGGCTAGACGAGATAGACATTCACCTGGCTTAAGGTTGGGGCGATTACTTTGCACTAATGGTGCCCCAGACATGATAGCTACGTTTACTCACAAATGCGTGAAGGCGGACAGTGCGGCGGTGGTATATATCTACGTACTTTGCTATAGTGTTCGTTTAATGTTCAATTATCTTTGCTAATTAAAATGCATCTAGAAAGCTCAAAGCCCCGCCAATTCTTAAATAAATCTTATTGGATTGGATGCAATACGTACCGACGAATTTCCAGGAGTGACAACAGATCCGTCATCCAAAGTTGGTGCGAGCGATGGAAAATTTTGCAAACTTTTACAAACTTGTTGTATTTCATCATTAATTATTTTTACCTCTTTATTTGTTTTTACCACTACAGGAGCGATTTCGTCATCGAAAACTTTACTATCTCGGGCTGTAATTTAAAAACCAATCATGAATATACAAACACAATTGGTCTTTGTTCATAACAAGCTAAGAGCTTTATAAGCAATAAAACATAATTCTGTAGATATATTTTTATCACATTCAAATTGTTTTCCGCTACGTCCAGAATGTAGTTTTCAGTTTCAGTCTAGTCACTTTATAAAGTCGGGATTATACCCGAGTTAATTATCAGTCGAAACTACATACGTAAAATTTGGTTTTCAGTAAAGTTTTAAAATCTAATTTGTTATTGTTTTACCTGTTTTCCATTTAAAATGACTTTCTAAAGAATATTGATCAACATCACTTCTTGAAAACCTATATTTTGTTGCTAAATTTCCGGCTATGTTCTCCATACTTATACCGCAGTAGCTGTCCACTAACTGCATTTTTATGTAATCTTCCACTTGAATCGTGACGCCGAGATTGACTCCGAACCTTACATTTCGTACGAGGTGTGGTAAAGTTGACATCTGTTCAGTCCCACCAACTAAGCATACTTTGGCGGATCCGGTTAAAATATCCTATAAAAAGAAAATTATCTTGAGTACAAACGGAAGCTGTCGTGTTGCGTTACCACTATCACAATTTGGTGACAGTCCTATATTTCTATAAAGTGAGTATTACATCTGGTGATATATTTATTTATTCCTACCTTCTTACTAACATAGTTTGATTGCACACATTATTTAGTTCAGTTTCTTAACTAAATACAGATGCGTTTAGATAAGAAGAGAAACATTCACACACTCCTGCTCGTTGGCAGAATTTGGCGATGAAGTAATGTCTGCGGACTTTAGAAGAGGAGCACCTTTTATAACATCAATAATACCAAACTAATAGCAAAGGGATATTATTTCCTAATCAAGTAAATTGTACACTGGAGTTTGATTAATGTAAAACAATGCAGGTGTAACTCTTACTGTGCCACCGGTGATTACTGCTTGTAGTCCCGTACCACAAGCCTTGTTGACTCCTAGCGCCGCTCGTTCTATAGGTATTCCTGAACAAGACCCGCAATACCTAGGAGTTTTCCCACCATCGCATTGACTAAGCTGTAATAGGTGATTTTTAAACTAAAATAATTAGAGTTTTATTATTTTTTAAATGATACAAAAAGTAATATAATCAAAATCTAGTTTTTTCAGCAAAATGCAACAGCATTGGTTATTTACGCTTGTGTACATAGATATTGTCATTCTTCTGACACTCTAGGCCTCATCTCACAAGGAATGAGGTAAGAACAAGCATCTACCGTGCTGGGTGAGCTGGTTTAGTAAATTGTTCCCATTAAAGTAATAAATAAATAACTTACAAAATGTACATTCCCAACGACAGTATTGTCAATAACATCAGGCATCAAGTTGGCAGAACGTAAGGCGTCCTTTGCCGCAACGGCGAAAATATGCGATGCTGGTAAATTACGAAGCGAACCACCATAACTACAAAACGGAGTACGCTTTGCTCCAACAATGAATAGTCCTAAAATTTACATAATATATTTGCATTATCTTGAACATTAGACTCATACAAAAAGATAACGACAATGACTCCAATTTTCTGTTGACTTCTAATAGTTACTTCTCTATAAAAATTGCAAACTTACGAACGCGTATAATTTCCTTGTTTGATAAACTGGAGAAAAATGTTTTTATTTAAATAAATATTGTTTTCATTAAAACAATAACATAAAAAAATATTTTAAAATGGACTATTAAAATTAATACATTTTATAAAAATTTAAAGCGTTATTACTCGACATTATTAATTTCACGTAACCATATACATATTTTATCTATGTTTAATAGACTAAATGCTAATTAATCCATGAAAGTCATATTTAGACGTGGGTTTAACATGACGAACATAATATCTGTTATTACTGTTACTATTATGCAATAATAACAGGTACCAATTTCTATTATTAAATAACAACTTATTTTTTCAACCTTGGCCCATTACTCGGATTATAATACTGGGTGCATCTTGTTTTAGCAACAGTATATACAAAGGGTGTGAGCGAGATAAATTAATCAACGAAATAACAGTTAACAAGAACTAATTAGTGACGTTTCAAGGATAATTATATTCTTGTAAGATTACAATTTCTATTTTTAGAGTTAAAATACTAGGTGCTTCTCATTATAACAAGTCTATCAAATGAGTGTGATCGAGATAGATTAATCTACCAAATAACAGATAACACGATCTAATAAAGAATTCGCTTTCCAAAGAGAATTTCTTCTTATGAAACGACTTACTATAATTTTGGTTTATTTCTAATAAATATTAGGTGTGTCTCGTTTTAGCTTATGACAATATTATACAAAAGACAGACGAGAATGGTCGTTTAATTTTTTATTGTCTGTTCGGTTATTTCAAGCTATATTAGTGACCGGCTGTTATCGAATACTGAAAATGTTGATTGTGGTTGAATAACTTGAGTGTGGTGAATTACAAATGATATTTTTTAACAGATATAATGACAACGCAAAAACAAATGTTATCTGTTATCATCGAATACCTGTGATTTATATGTTATGATAAATACGCCTCACTCCTAGTCGTATTCTGTTATGACCTCATTAATTATATTCGCATTTGAACAACAATTTTGAAATGATGATTAAAATAGTAATAAATCATTACTAATAAAGTATAAATTAATTACAATAACAATATTAGTGTTTCATTCTGTTAAGGTTACCTAATTGTATCAATAATGTTTAGTTACCAAGCAAATTTTAATAATGTATGGTAGTAATTAAAAATTTCTTACCTTTACACTTGAGTGCCATGAGGAAATTAAAATATAACCGTTGAAGCAAATTAACATCAACAAGAACCGATATTTTGTTTTAGAACCGTTGTTAATAAGCACTGTATTGTAAACAAATCTTAGAGTCGAGTTGTGATAACTCTTATCACAAATGATGTTAAGATATATATTTGTTTTCTGCAAATAACATTTAATTTGAATATTTTATCTAATAAGAGGTAAATAGACAGGCGCGACAAATACATATTTATTTTATTAAAAAAAATTCGTAACACTCATTACATTGAAAACTTCGTGTCATGTGACGTACATTAGGGTGAACAACCTGATAGATTAATTTCTTGTAACACTGTACTTGCTTCGTTATAACTGAAGTAGTTTTTGTTATTACTTAATTTTTTAAAAATTAAATGTACCGTCATCGTCAGTAGTAGTAGTAGACGTCAGGTAGAATATACTGTTGAATAAAGACTTACGAGGGTAAGCGAGCCTTTCCCGAGGAGAGTTGGTGTCAGGCAGGCGGCTGGCCGTAAAAACTTAAGCCAAAACTTTTGCAGTATGGACTACAATAAGTATGGTGATTGCGACCGAGTTAGGGCGTCCCCTGCAGGCGACGCGCAGAAGCGACACCCGGCTTCTGTGAGAAGTGGACTAGGGTTGTCGCATCAAGGACGGGTGGGACGCAAGACGCGAGTCCAGGATGTAAGGATGAGAATTGCGAGTTGGAATGTAAGGACAATGACTGGCAGGGGAAGAGAGTTAGCAGATGTATGCAAGAGAAGAAGAATAAATGTAGCTTGTTTGCAAGAGACGAAGTGGAAGGGATTGAAAACTCGAGAAATCGGAGAAGGATATAAATTCTACTACTGTGGGAGCGATGGTAAGAGAAATGGAGTGGGGATTGTGCTAGATAGTGAACTGAAAATTGTGTGACGAATGTTAAAAGAGTGAATGATAGGTTGATTATGGTAAAAATAATAAAAGGGAAGTTGATTCTAAATGTAATAAGTGCGTATGCACCTAAACCTGGATGTAATGACAGAATGAAGAGAAATTTTGGGAAAGCTTAGATTCCTTAGTGATGGATGTCCCAGAAAATGAGGAATCGTATGTGGGAGGAGATTTTAATGGGCATGTGGGAAGAATAAGTGCAGGATACGAGAGTGCATGGGGGATGGGGGTTTGGGACCAGAAATAGTGAAGGTGAAGCCTTGTTCCAAGCGGCTGTTGCTTTTGACCTGGCCGTTGTGAACACCGTTTTTTTAAAAAAAACGATGAACACACGATCACGTACAAGAGCGGTATCCGCAAAACCCAAATCGACTACATTCTTCTAAGAAGAACTAGAATTGGATCAGCCAAAGACTGTAAAGTCGTACCCGGTGAAAATCTAGTTAGTCAACACAGGCTCCTGATACTAGAAACTAAAATTAGAATTCGGCTAAACAATAGCAGATCCAAACCCTCTCCTAAGATTAAATGGTATATGTTAGATAAACGTGAATATGCAAAAGAATTTCGAAAGCAGGTGGTGGATATGATGATAGAAATGAAGGATTTGACTGGAATGACAGTAAATGAATGTTGGAATAAAATGGTTGGGTGCATTAGAAGAATAGCAAAAGTTGTGCTAGGAGAGACGAAAGGTAAAGGAAGAATCGATAGAGAAACTTGGTGGTGGAGTGAAGAAGTGCAGAAGGCCTTGAAAGAAAAGAAGAATGCATTAAGAAATGGCAAGGTGTGGAAGAAAGTGAAAAAGATTTAAAAGAAAATAAGAGAGAAATATACAAGGAGCGTAAGCGATGGGCAAAGAGAGCTATCGCGATTGCTAAGGTAAAGGTACAAGAAAAGCTGTACCATTCTCTGGACAGCCCGCAAGCACAAACACAACTGTACCGGATAGCAAAAGAGGGCGAAAAGAGTGCAAGGGATATAAATCATGTCAAATGTATAAAAGACTGAAGGAAAAGTATTGACGAATGATGACGACATTAAAAGACGATGGAAGCAATATTTTGGAAGACTGATGAACGAGGAGAATATCTGGAGCGGAGTATTGAAAAGCGTGCCGGCCAATATGGGTATGGTGAGGAAGATTACTAGGGATGAAGTAAGAAATTCAGTGCAAAGTATGAAGAATGGAAAGGCTGTTGGGCCGGATGGAATACCAGTGGAGGTATGGAAGTTGTTAAAGGCGGATGGATGGATGTGGCTGACTTTACTATTCAACAAGTTGGTACAAGAAGAGGCGATCCCGGATGAGTGGTGTAGCAGTTCACTGGTACCCATTTTTAAAAACAAGGGTGATGAACAGCTCTGTCACAACTATAGAGGAATAAAGCTTATGTCCCATAGTATGAAAACGTGGGAAAGAATCCGGCAAGACTGAGAGAGGAGAGCGAGGTAGCCCGGAACCAATTCGGATTTATGCCTGGGCAGGGGACTACGGACGCCATTTTTGCTCTTCGCCAACTGCGAAAAATACAGACGTGCGCATAAAAACCTGCACATGGTGTTCGTGGACCTCGAAAAAGCCTACGACAAGGTTCCGCGGGAGGTTCTGTGGTGGGCTCTGAAAGTGAAAGGAATGCCTGGGAAATACCTGCAGCTTATTCGTGCTATGTACTGTCGTGACAGTACACACATCCGGTCCACTGCTGGCGAAAGCGACAGTTTCGGGGTCTTGGTGGGCTTACACCAGGGGTCGGCATTAAGCCCGTATCTCTTCCTCCTGGTAATGGATGCACTGACATCAGACATACAGGAGGAGGCACCTTGGTGTATGCTTTTTGCCGACGACATCGTACTTGTCGGGGAAGACGAACGCGAGGTGCAGAGCAGGTTGGAAAAATGGCGAAATAAATTAGAGAACGCTATGCTCAAGATCAGCAGGACCAAAACTAAGCATTTGTTCTGTGTCTTCGACGGTCCCACCAGCTTTCTTCCAATCGCCTTAAATGGTGTATCCCTACTAATCTGCTCCCATTTCAAGTACCTAGGTTCACTCATACAATGCGACGGCGATATTGATCGAGATGTGAGAAGCCGAATAAGTGCAGGTTGGATGAAATGGCGACAGGTCACTGGAACGTCTTGTGATCCACAAACGCCCCTCAAACTTAAGGGACAGATCTACAAGTCGGTCGTTAGACCTTCTTTTTCCGAGGTGGACCCGTTCAAACCGGGTGCCAAGCGGGGGTTGCGGTCGAATTCGTATCTATCTCCTGACCCTCATAAATATTGGTTGAGGTGGAACACCGTGAGAGGCTTTTTAGTTGGTTGGAGTCCGACACTACCCCGTTGCCGGCCATTTTGGTTCGGGGGGTGTGCGTTCCGTCAGTATTTTGTTACACACGTTAATTAAAAAAAAACCGCGCCTTCTTTTGGTATGTGCGTTTGTGAGCTCAGTATATTTGTAAAGTAGAAGAAGAATAAGGAGACAAAGAGGAAGAAAATTAATTTGTCACTATAAACCAAAAATATATACAAATTAAAGTATTAAATTACGAAAAACATTTAACAGCATGGTTGTGGTACGCTGGTGCTTGTGGTAGTTAATAAACCCATATTACAGGTCACCAGGTCTCCGTCTTCAGGTCTCGTACAGTTAACATTACAGCACGACTTAAATAAGGAGCAAAAAGATTCTTCTCTAGTGAGTGGGTGTACGTGTATGTGCGCACGTGTTGCGTGTCTGTATGCGGGTGTGCGCGCGCGCGTTTGTGTGTGTGTGTGTGTGTGTGTGTGTGTGTGTGTGTGTGTGTGTGTGTGTGTGTGTGCACGCGTGCGGACTTCGATTTAATAAATCAAAAGAAATAGTATAGAATAATTTACCAGTGGTAGGTCTCTGTCGCGCAAGACCATCTAGTAGTGTGGAAGCATTACTGTGTTCCGGTTTGAAGAGTGTTGTAGCTAATGTAATTATTGGGACAACGAGACTCAAGATCTTGTGTCAGGCGATGAGCGTAATGTGGTTCTGTGTATATTGTCCTACTTACGTTGTTATGGGTGCGCAAGAGATCGCGTTGTCCAATACAAAAAGAGAGTAAACTTGTAACAAATTACTTTTATTTACAAAATAGACTTGTGAAATCAAAACTTCTTGTACCTCAAGAAGCCGCGGTACTTCTTAGGGTTCAGTCCGTAAGCTTTCAACCGCTCATCCGACAGTTTATTTAGAGGATTGTTTGACTCTTCTGGTTTCAGTTTTAACTTGTTCTTGTTCATATTGCTTTTTTTCTTCTTGATTTTACTTCTCTTGTATGGTATCTCGTTAACTTCTTGGATTGTTGATTCTAATTTTCTTTTTATCTTTGCTTTCTTTAATTTATCGTTCGGTTCATTTCTTTGTATATCGTCGCTGCTCTTATTAGGTGTTTCACCGTGCATGTAGTCCACGGTAAAATTATTGTTTTTTTGTTTCTTTTTCTTGCTGCCCTTTACTACTTCGTTTTTGCTACCTTTTGGCGCTCCGTTATTTAAATCTTTATGACTATCATTAGCTATCTCTTGTTCTTCCTTTTTTGTTCTAAGGTCTATTTTATAAATTACGTTAGTACTGCCATTAGTTTTACTGTCGTGTACAGTACTGTTATAACTTTCATTATTAAATTTGTCTGTCTTCTTTTTATTCTTAACATCGGGATTTGAATTGAGTTTATCTTCATGTGTATCTTGAATATGGTCAGTTAGGTTATTTATATCAGTATGATCATTTAATAATTCTTTCTTCTTCTTATTTTTCATTTTGACTTCTGTATTTAATATGACATTTTTGTCATTTATATCATTATTATCTTTTTCATTTTCCTCACATTGTGTGTCCACCATTTGATTAGATTTATTCTTCTTCTTCTTTTTCTTTTTCTTTTCTTCAACTGGTACTATCAGTTCAGGTTCCCTGTAATTAAAAGTGATAATACAGTTTTTCATTTTCCAAGTGCTGTAAATATTTCAAAAAGTACAAATATTTATGGAAAGCTGACCAATCTAATAACTAGGTTTATTGTTGTCGTTTATCAAGTTGGGGTAATAAGTCCTTAGATGAAAATTACTATTTAGCAAGTAATTTTGGATGCCCCAAGACTGTTGTAGGTGCAGCTTAATCTACAATAAAAATGACAGATTGCAGTCAGGGTGGCCAAAATCTAATGAACAGTTTTGTGTTTTTCTTATGTTATCTATTACCTGATTACTTTATACAAAAAAACTGATGTACATTGTCAACAACTTGTTTAATTTAGCTGAATTAGTATACTTACTGCGGCAAGTCCTTGAAGAGACTCGGTAAGATTTTCTTCTTGAGCTGTACATCGGCTGCCTTCATCGCGTAAGTTTTAACCTCGCTCTTCTCCGCGTTAGCCGGTCGGTGTTTTACAATCTTCTTTAGCGGTACCCACTGAGTCAGCTCTTTATCGTCAGCTAGTAGCATCTGCAAATGGTACATACTGGGTATACAAGTTCATGTTAGTTTCAGATCTTTGTTTATAAACATGTGAAAAAATTTGTGTTAACACTTGTTACATTAACAAATTCTTGTTAACCAAGGCCTTAACTTCATAACATATTTTTTTACATAGAGTGTATTGGTCAGTAACACCACACTAAATTTTAGACCAGTCTCTAATATCCCAACATTACTTACAACAATAGGATATGAGACCTAAGTGCTGATTAAGAGAATAGTTCTTAGTATAGAAAATATATGAAGGTAAATTATACTAGCTGTAAACAGTTAAACCATTATAGCCTAATTAGCATAGGAAAAAACTCATCAAATAACTTAAACTCTAAGTATAATACAGATTTTTTTATTATATACAATGCCGCGTGACAACCCAAATGTTCAGTTCACTTTATTGATGTGATACCTGTCATAGCAAGATGAGACTTCAGTAAGATTTTCTAAACGATCTTACATTTCTGTAAAAGATTTGAAATTTGCTAAAGCTCTATATTGTAGCAATATATCCCTAACTACAGTTTCCCGCTGGGACATACTTACCTCTACGGTATTCAGCATCTATTTTATAATTATACGAAGAACACAGTACCTCTTCTATAGATAACCCATAGTCATTAGGCACAACCTCTCTGTATTTAAACCGAGTAGGCAGGTCACCACCGATGACATCTTCACAGTCCATCTTGTAATACTCTTCCATGAATTCAGCATAACTCTTCTCTTTTTCCAGAACGAACTTTGGTTTCTCCTCTGCGAGTAGGTCGGCGAGTTTCGATTTCTTCTTTCGATTCCTACGCTTCTTGCCCATGTTGCGTTTCAGGTCTTCAAGAAGATTCTCTCTAGCTTTCTTTGGATCATAATCAGCATCCATCTGGTGACCAATATTTATAAGTTTACCACAATGTCATGTCGGCCTCTACTTTATTTAGCTCCCCAATACAAAACGTTTCAATTGAAGTATGATTCTATTTAGTTATCATTTGTAACTTCCTTGTAAGTACAGGGTGGCGCAAAAGTAATCCTCCTATCAGAAAATGCTATAAATTTTGCAAATGGCCCCTAATGTTAGTACTTAATGTGGCGGTGGCCATTTACATGACATCATATTCTCGACTTGATGTAAAAAAATTAAATGACCAAATAAAAATAATCCACAAGAAGAATCAAAGTTTTTCATTTTTTTTTTAAATTACAGCCAAAAAACATCGGAAGGTTATTTTTGCGCCACCTTGTACAATGAAGTATTACAAAGAAGATCCCATGCTGTATATCAAGTGCGCTCATCCAGAATACTCCGGCTCGCATTTGTTAGTAGACAGAACAAGTTAGATGCAGTGATGCTGTTATGATTGCAGATTTACAAATTGTGTGTGGTATCCAGCCAAAGGTTCTGTTCTTACTTACATTAAAATCTTCATCCTCACAGTGAGGCCCATTGTCATTGCCTTGAGCATCTTCATCATTTTCATAGTTTTCCCAATTCTCTGTAATAATGATATGATAAATATAAAATTCTAGATGTGATTTAATAGCAATGTCATGGTACAGTCCGCTGATATACCTCTTGGATTCCATCAGGAATGTAAAGTCCAAGCATAAGATGAACCCGAACAAAGTTTGAAATGTTTTTCCAATAACTTTATTATAGTAATCTTAATCATTACAATTTTATTCCTAACTATAGGTACATGTCATACAAACATATTTAATTATTACCATAAACCATCCTATTGCTCACCAATTTCCAACTCTTCATCAAGATCAGGGAACACGGGCTTCTGGTTATCTGCTTCCCCATAGTACTGCTCATTAAATATAGCCTTCATTCTCTTATCATGCTCTTCAGGATCAAAGTCACCTTCAATGTCTTCATCCTGATACATTAATTACTATTAAATGTGGTAAGTGATTTCAGTGATATTTCTACATCATGAATAGAAAAACGCAACAATCTAAATAAAACACGACTTTTGTTATTTTGATGAAGAATCGAGATCCATTATTACAGGGCATATCACATAACAATTGGTGCATGTCATCACTTTGGTAGTAAAAAAAAAATTGTATTGTATATATTGTAGTGTATGTATTTTGAAGTGATAATCTATTTTCATAAGACATTAAATACATCTCTGAATACTTACATTAAACGCTAAATCCTGGTTGCCGGTTACTTCCTTCAGCTTGGCGATCTTCTCGCGTACCTCCTTGAGCTTGAGTGCCTTTAGCCGCGCGATCTCCTCCATCTTACTCCTCTTCTCCGCCTCCTTGCGCGCTCGCACTTCAGCACGTTTCCGGGAGCGACGGTCATCTTTCGGCCTTATGTAGTTCATAGTTCTCGGAAAACGTTTCAACTGCAACATTTTTATACTAATTAGCTGATGCAGAGGTGGTAGATATCTGCTGTTATAGATTAGATAAATAGTAATCATTAGCCCCCCTATAACCTAAGAGTAGTTGCTGGATAGAGATTTTGCAGTTATTTTTTCTAATCTCATTTGGCTAATCAACTCACATATTCATCGTCAGGCTCTTCAAACCGGAAGTTGTACGCGCGTTCGAACTTGCCCTGCTCCTCCACCAATTCCTCATCTGCCTCTAAATCTGCATCATCGCGTATCTTGTCTCCAGCTTCCCCCGCATCTCCTTCCTCTAAATACCTAAACATGTAATAACAAATTTACAAATAGTACGCAGACTTTAGTTGAATATTTTGTAATTAAAGTACAGTCAGACATACTAAAATTATTTTATTAGTTAACAAATTTTGGAAAAAAAATATTGTAGTTTTATTATTAATTATTTAATACTTTGTATGATTAATGAACATTGTTTTTTTATCTTATTACATATACTATATTGTTAATAAATATAACTTATATATTATGTAAAAATAAAACTAACATTCAAAAATTTTTTTAGAATGGAATAGAATAGAAAATTCTTTATTGCAGGCCAAATATTGTTACATCATACAAAAGAATATATATAATAATAAATGTGCAATGGGTGGTCTCATTGCTAAAAGCGAACTCTTCCAGACAACCTTTGGATGCAAAATATGGAAAATAACCAAAAATTTGATGTGGGTGCTTAATTTATATATATATTCATATAGATGAAGATTTTTTTTATATATTATAAAAATATATATAACAAGATTTTTTTTACAGACTTTACAAAGTTAAAAGTTAAAAAGGTCATTGGTATACAGAATCAACAATTAACCTTTTATTCAATATGTAATCCCTGAGAAATGCCTCTCCTTCACTAAGCTTTGGATCAGACCATAGTGCTTTCAAAGGAGCCAAATCTTTCTCCACATCCTCTTCTACATGTTCTGCTTTGCCAGTTAAATAATCCTTAAGTTTGCCCTCCTAAAATTAAACAAAAGAAAGGAGGCATAGAATGTATAATATAATTCATAACTTTTTAAAAAATTAAATGGACTTATAACACTAAACATAAAAAGAGTAAAAGCTAATTTAATTTCTAGGATATTACTCTATACTATCACCGCTTTACAAAATAGATAAGTATAATATCACTAAGTGTGATTGTTGTTATTCAGGTACTAACCTGAAAAACATTTTTGAGTTAAACATCTGAAATATATAGTGTGAAAATCTAACAAATAAAATAATCTCTATGTCAGCAAAGGATAAAAAACTCATGAAACATCACACAATTTCTTATCTATAATGATTTCTTATATTTATATGATTACTACACATTTAATAAAACAAGATTTTAGTAGTTTTATAAAATTTAATTATAGTTGTATAAAATTTAATTAGTTATCTGGATGAAAATGTCTTTTCTCATTAATTTCTCTTTTTTCAACAAAACAAAAGAACAAAGTCAAATGTTATATAATTCCAATATGTAATCTATGATGAAAACACTTAAACTATTTCTGATACTCACTTTTTTGGTGTCTTGTTTTTGCTCATTAATTTCTGCTTTCTTTTCTATGCTAAATATATCACCATCATCATCATCATCGTCATCACTGTCAGCAAATACAACTTTCTTGGTCACACTTTCTTTTTCTGTAATTATTACAAACTTATTAATATGACTAATTATGTTGTTTATACTGCTATATTTAACTACATACCATTTAACTACATACCTTTTTCTATTTCTGCCTTTTCATCAAAAAACTTGTAACAAGGGTCATATATTCTAGGATCTTTAGTCTTTAATAAGGAGAGAGTCTTAAGAAATTGAGCCTCAGTCTTCTCTGACACTTCTAATGGCTCATCACTTTCATCCTCAGTGTTCGATGATATGGAAGCATCGGAATCTAGACCTTTAGTACCATATTTTTGTTCTACTAAAATATAAAAGTAATTTTTTTCACTTCTTAGTAATTAATATATTGGATAAAACAAAATAAAAAATCTTACATTTATGCTTTTCTTCTTTTTCACGCCAGGCATCATACCTCTTGGCATATTCGTTTTCAGTTTTAATTGTAACATCTTCTTCGGAATCTTCATCAAATAATTTACTTTTAGGCATTTTTTCAATTATCTCATTAGGATTTTTAAGCAAAATAACCTAATACAATAAAAACGTAAATACACTTTAACACATGTCATATGTTATAGCCAATAGAATATATTTAATTACTCAGAACTTCTCTTAAAACATATCTTTCAAAAATTGACAATAAATATAATTTGATATTTTCTAGGGTATAAAAAATCTGATTACTAAATTCGAAATAATTTTAAATTTACTGTGTGATTACTATTAATAATGTTCATATAACCTTAAATATTGATAGTATTGTGACGTTACGTACAGTAATAACAATGTTATTGTTTGAAGGAATAAATTTAAAAATTACTTGGAAATTTAAATTAGTATTTTTTTCAATAAACTGAAACTAAAAATCTTTGTATTAGGGATAATGACTTTTCTAATAATTTTTCATATTTTATTGAAGTTAATTACATGAATCGATTTTGTTCTTGATCATCGTTAACATAATATTATAGGTATCATCGTTATCCTACGGGGCTTCCCTAATAACCTTACTTCAGCGACGTTTGTTTGTGTTTACTAAAAACTTACTTAAAACTGTTGTTAAATAATTTTTAACTATAAATGAAAGTTTTTTTTTTTACACAAGTTACGGGAAGCTAAAATGACTACAAATCCTAGAACGGGTACTGATCCAGTACCAATGGATGAAAGTGATCAATTAACAATAAGACCTCTGTAAATATGATTTCTTTACTATTGTTCAAATGTGTAAATATTAAACAAGGTGTACGTTTGCCTTTTGTTATTATTTCTATCACTAATGAACTAAACCATATCGTTTTAAATGATTCTTTTGGATAGAAGTATTGTTTATACATGCATCACTGTTATAAGTAATTGTATAAGTTTTTCCTCAATTCAACAAAACAAAATTGCAATATGATGATACCGTTGTAGCGTTGCTGTTGTATTATTGAGCTTTATATCACTTGAGGCACAAATATTTGGGAAATTGATTTTAAAACTGGTGGAGTTTGAAAATCAGTTTCTATCAAAACCTATTAAAATTTTCGGATAAAAACATAAATAAAATTACAGAGGCGCGGGCCAAGAAGTGGGAAGGTCGTGCATCATGCTAGAATTCAAAGGGAAAAAAATAATGGTAAGAAAATTTATTTTATTACTCTCATTAAATTTGATTATATTATTACAGTGTATTTGTTATCTACAAAAGTGAAAATATTGAATTATTTGTTATAAATCAGAGCAAATTACAGTAAATACACAGCTTTGGTTTTTTGAACACTTCTATTTGTGAGTATTAGATAGCTGACAGTAGTAATAATGATAAATAAATTATTATCATTAAACGGAGTATCTTGCACAAGGTCAAACTAGTCTAGTATCTTCATCTATTTATTTCAGCTAGAAATAAGACTTTTGTTTTGTCACTAGTTTTATAATTGCAAATATTTAAAAACATATGCTAAAATAATTGACTGTGTACTGTTTACAGCTTGACTGTGGCATTCATCCTGGTTTATCAGGGATGGACGCTCTGCCATTTGTGGACTTAATTGAAGCTGACGAAGTAGATTTACTTCTAATATCACAGTTAGTACTGAATTTATGTTAAACTATCTAAATTGAACTGTTTGTTTGAATAACCAGAATCAAAACTTCCCACCACCTATCTACCAAGGCTAGCTCCAGTATGGAGGACTAACATACAGCAGAAGAAATTGTTAGGCAGAAGTGACAATGATGTCTAAAGTAATATTTGTTTCAGTTTCCATTTAGACCATAGTGGGGCACTTCCATGGTTTCTTACAAAGACTTCATTCAAAGGGAGAGTTTTCATGACACACGCCACTAAAGCTATTTATAGATGGCTGGTCTCAGATTACATTAAAGTCAGGTGAGGTTCTAACCATCTGTTCTGTGGTGGATGTATTATCTTTGTGGTAATAATATTTTTAAACTTTAGAATATGTACTTTCTCACCTTAATTCATCATGTTTTAGCAACATATCAACAGAGCAGATGCTGTACACTGAGTCAGACTTAGAAGGTTCAATGGACCGAATAGAAACAATAAATTTTCATGAAGAGAAAGATGTGCGCGGGGTTCGGTTCTGGGCATACAACGCGGGCCATGTACTCGGCGCCGCCATGTTCATGATAGAAATTGCCGGTGTTAAGGTTCAATTAATGATATTTATTTAAAAGTTTACAAATATCTAATAGAGACATTAAAATTCTCAAGGAGATGAGTGCGACATCCTAATTAAGGTTACATTGTTATGGGCAAAACTGATATGAACAACCTGCCCATCACATTGCTGTGTTAAATAGTGAAAAAAAGTGTTATCAAAAAGGTCATTAATTTTTCTGCTTCAACTTTTTGGTTTTAATTAGATCTTGTACACTGGAGACTTTTCAAGGCAAGAGGACAGGCATTTGATGGCTGCAGAAATCCCAACTGTTCATCCAGATGTGCTTATAACAGTGAGTGTCTGCTGTAGTCATGGTATTAACTACTGTAATCATGGTGAGAGATATAAGTACCAATGTAGCACATAACATGCACTGGTTAGCAAAAATCAAAGTGTTCCAGTGTGAACGTATCAGTACCCAATAAAGT
Source organism: Ornithoptera alexandrae (assembly GCA_029030555.1). NCBI lineage: Eukaryota > Metazoa > Arthropoda > Insecta > Lepidoptera > Papilionidae > Ornithoptera > Ornithoptera alexandrae. Next base: position 377,296 of record JARDVY010000077.1, on the reverse strand, counting down.
TAACAAAGCTGGTGGTATCTGTATGTTACCAGAGTCTGTCTAGGCAGGTACTACCACAACACCTTTTCTTTTTCTGAATAGTAATATGTTAATATTACTGCATGTCAGTTTGGAAAGTGAAGTAGATAATGAAATTACTGGTTAAGAAGACTTCGTATTTTGTGTCTGAAGGCAACAAGCACCTTGTTGTAGACAAGCTTATCGCATCATCAGGTGAACTGTTAAGGTAACGAGGCTTGGCTATTTTGTATTTAGACAATGAGCGTTATCTAATGCTGGTAGGTCTCAGTTAGACCCATACCACATTATTATAAGTCGCTTACCGTACCGCGTACTCTATTGCTGTTATGGTCTATAACTCTCTACTTGATGTGATCCGGTCAGGAGTCCACGTACGGCACGCACATACACGAAAAACGAGAAGAGCGTGAGAGCCGGTTCACGGGGCTGGTGAGCGACATCGTGACGCGCGGTGGGCGCTGCCTCATACCGGTGTTCGCACTCGGCCGCGCGCAGGAGCTGCTGCTCATCCTCGGTGAGTTACTGGCGAGGCGCTGCACCTCTTTGGCCATTCTGTTCATTTGTTATGAACCATTCCAGGTCAAGGACCTGTACTTCAACAATTTACTTTCACAAAAATTTGACAGACGATTTTAAACCATCGCATTCTATTCTCATTGTTACTTAAAATATTCAGATTGTTTTTTTTTTTCTGTCTACCGCTTTTAGTAGTTTTTTTATGAAGCTGATAACAGATGTTCCATTGTGTTTGCTTGAAGTGTGAATATATGTGGTTGGGAGTAAAAAGTAAACCTTCGAAACGAACGATTGTTTAATAAAAATCTGATACTCATGTAAATTGATGACGCAGACGAGTACTGGTCGCTGCACCCGGAGCTGCAGGACATCCCTATTTACTACGCGTCCTCACTGGCCAAGAAATGTATGGCGGTGTACCAGACCTACGTGAATGCTATGAACGATCGCATCCGGCGACAGATCGCAGTCAACAACCCCTTCGTATTCCGGCACATATCCAATTTGAAGGTCAGTCACACCCACAAGCGGGCACTCATACGTACACATACATATTCTAAATGGGTATGTAAGGGTAATCATTCATATATATATATATATTTCTTTATTAATCATCATCATCATCATGTAGATGACTGTACAAAAAAGTTATTTGTTACTTATATTTTAAAGAAGCGATAAAAGGCCTTTCTATCAACGACAATGTGGCGCTAGATAGTACGAGAAAATTTTAGGAGTAAAACCTAAACATCTAGAGCGGTATTCACCTAAGCAGTTTCCTATGAAAAATGCAAATGTTAGTCATGTTAGCCACACTGCAGCAATTCTTTCAATGGCCATGTGTATGAAAACGAAATGCCTTTCACCCACGCGTTGCGTTCTGCTCTCCTATAGCGAACACGTCGATCTCTGGTTTAACTTTATCATACAGATGCGGGAAGCCGCCATCGGCCCCGTATTTATTTCTCACCAATTCGTACAGTTCTAAATCGAACATCTCTTCGAACTCTTCCCTTGTCATAAATATATCCGCGTACAGGAACGAGTAACCGCCCACTTCTCGCGTAAACTTCTCCATCTCCCTCATAGAAATCACCGGGTGGTATGGCTTCTTCTCCTTCACTTTCCCCGGAACCCCGTAAACTCCGAGGTCGTTGTACATTGCGTAGTTTGTGCCGGGCACAAGGTACTTGCTGCTCGGTCGTTTGAGTTGACCTGATAATGGGCCGTGATCCACAATTTTACACGGGTACACGAGCAGTGGAAACTTCTCGAACAGCACGCTCGCAATCTCGATCTGCCTCTCCAGTTCAGCTATGGGGAGGACTATGTCCTGGAACACTTGTTTAGTAAATGTATACGCTCGCACCCCCGGGGTTGTAGTGAATTTCAAGAAAGCTGGTTTCGGAGGTAGAAGGTATCCAAACAACGCTCTAAACACTGGATTGTTTCCAAACGACAGCATATCCTCTACAACCCAAAATATCGGTCTGTTGTGTCGCAACAGGTAGTCCCTGAGTGGTACCAGCTCGACCGTCTCTCCCTTCGCGAGAAACGACTCGACGTATTTGTAGAACCATGGCTTGTACCACCTGGCGCAATGATTCACCGGCAGTCTACCGTCGTAATCCGAATAGTCCCCAGTCATGACGACCGCCCGGTCTTTGCTGAAGATCGTACCTTCAATGTAGTCGGGATGTAACCGAGGCTCGGCTTCGTTAGCACCAGACAGTTCTCTCAGCAGATCGCAGTAGACCTTCTGTCCCGTCACGGGGGTGTATTTCAGTTTTATATATGGTTTCATTTTCACTATTCTTAAAGTTAACGCGACGAGGAACCCAAGGCTGCCATGGGACCAGGGGAGGGCTCTGTACAAGTCGGCGTGCTCATTGTCCGCCGTTGCGGTGACGAGAGCGCCGTTAGCGAGGACCACCTCGTAGTTTGTTATTGTCTCGTGGTACAGCCCCGCCTTGTGGGAGTGCGTCGACATGCCCGTGCCAAATGCGAGACCTGCAACGTTTAAGTAATCTTATTTATACAGAGAAAGTATAAATACAAATACGGCAACTTTAAACGAAACTTACCCCCTAAAGTGGCGTCTACCAACTCTATGGTCACTGCCAGTGAGTATCCCTTCGGTATGAGGTACTCCGTGATATCGCCGATTGTGACCATAGGCTCCACTCTGACAGTCATATCACGCTCGTCAAGCTCAAGAATCTCGTAAAGCGGTATGGGAACGCGATGGTGCAAATGCTTTTGGAAAAATGTCGTGGACAGCGACAGCCAGTTGGGTCTCGCGGTGCAGAGGAGGCGCCGCTTCTTTTGCGGCAGCTTGTTCCATTCTTGGATCTAAAGATTTAAAAAAAATATATGTTAAAGAAATATAGCGTGAACGTACCGGAAGGAACACATATCTGTACAAATCTTTATATAGCCTTCCACCTTCTAGTCTCGGATTACTAAGAACAAGAATAGGGTAGAAAGTTTCCGTGGTAGTCTGCGAAGTAGGCGATCAAAAGGGTCTGGGTACGTGGATTTCAAAGAGTTGGCCATTATTGTCAATTAAGTTACCTTTAAAAGGCAGCTACGTCGGATAGTGCAGAGGGATCCCAGTGCGTTCTGCAAAGGATCCCGCAACCCCTCGTGATGCTTGAGACTATTGATGGGTTTTAGTGAGTAAAATTACCACATAATCTTAATTGCAACCGCAGGAAAGAATCTGACACATGAACACAATTATCTCGTAGCGTATGTTTTAAATGAGTAACGGGGTGATTCTTCGTCTCGCTCTCTCACTTTCTTCTGTATTTCCTTGACGGCCACGTCATGCTGCGGCCCGCTGCCCAGCCGTCGCAGCCAGGCGCGCGCTCTAAGCGCCAACGTGAAGAGAAAGCTGGCGGGCAGGCAGAACACCAGAACCACCAGTTCTCGGTGTTTTTCCAGCCACTTCACCAAACGCTTCTTGATTGCTTCGGTAATCATATCTGCGACAAATTTATAGATAAATAAAACATTTATTCCTTTTGCATACTACACGTAATCGCAGTCCTTAGTCTGGTCACCTCGGAGGACCAAGAGCAATATCGGGCGCCGGGCAATGTGCAACGACCTCGGGGTTTATGTGGTCCCGGGGAAGTTAAAAAAGCCTTACAACCCGATGGCTTCTATGAGGGAGATGTAATGGTTCAGCCGAGAAGTAAGCGGTTACTTGTTTAGGTATCCGAAAATATATTCATGTGGGGAGAACTCCAATATTTGTTCAGTAAGGACCTGACAGTAACCAGCTAGTTGTGTGAGAGGATCTTTAACATTTTCTAAGCTACCCTTGAGAATATTTGACATTTTTTACAATGAAGTAATCGAACAAGTTCTTTGTACAATGCCATTAATATAATATGAAATATATATTCACTTATTCTTTTTAAAGTGCCTCTCCAACGAGTGATGGTTGTCGATCAGCGTGGCACAGTCCTTTCTGTCTTTGGTTCGGAGGAACAATTTGGACGCACCAGATATGGCAGTCCAGGCAAAAAAAAAATTAATATTGCAGAAAAATGTAAATACAACGGTTTCAAATCAATCTTCTTCTTCTTCATCATTAGCCGATAGACGTCCACTGCTGGACATAGGCCTCCCCAAAAGATCCCAACGTTTGTAGGAGTTTATATGGGGAGATTTGGGGCATTTCCCACCACGCTGGCCTAATACGGGTTGATGGAAGCCAGAGCCTCGTTTGTTGATTGGCAGGGTGCACCGCGAGCTGGTGAGGTTGGCTTGGGTCCCGTGAGTTGTTGTGCGGGACTCCTTACATCTCCAAATCAATTACTTATCAGGAAACGGTAGATCGTCTAAAATAATTTTAAATATCTACCTGCTCCTGCATTACATGGTTAATTAGCTTATAGTTATAAATCTTAGTCATCCACGCACACACACATTCACACACACACGGTCACTATATTTACACACATAAAACATACATGCAGCAAAACAAAAAAGTATTCAAAAAACTACTTTTATTTCATATCTAAAAAATGTTATAGTTTATAATTATTTATTTCTTACCACCAAAGCGTGTGCTGGCGGTGACCACCTGCTACAAGTATTGTCACGCCTAGTTGCTTTTTCACCAAAGTGTATTGTGGAATGGATGGAACTGTAGACGCAGTAGTATAATCAAATTTCACGGCTATATTGCCTTGATGATAAAAAAAAACATTATCTTCGTGTATATAAATGTAAGACAGCAACAAAGTCAAAAATATCATTATGTATGAGATAACGGTGGACAGTAACCTCGGCCGGCTGATAGCGCTCCGCCCGCGGCCACGGCAGACGCATGCGCGGCCCCGATAATGGCAACGCTGGGCTGACGCACGGCTAGCTCCGCGCGGGCAGCTCGTACCACCACTCGGTGTCGGTGGGGACATCTTCTGAACCTAGTGCTATTACTCAAGGTGTAACTAACTAGCGCCACGGTGTTATGACGATGCGTATCACTCACTATCAGTCATCATCGTCAATAACAAAACATACCCACCAGGATTTGTACCCACTGAAACACCCTCCGTTGTCACCCCCAGTGCGTTGCGAGGAGGCCTCAGATCTCTTACGAAACACACCGTACCCTGCACTAGGCCTGGACACGTCCCAGGATAAGCCATAACCCTTCTCCGCACCCTCGCTATGTTACAACATAGCAGTGATACCTCTGGTGTTACTGGTGGTTATGGCTGCGGTTACCGCTCAACATCAGGCGGGCTGCAAGACTGTTTGCCGCCTAAGTGGTATAAAAAAAATCTCACCTCGGTCTTCCACCTTGTGCTAGATTTGTGGGCAATGAAGGTCCTCACCTTCAAAGCCCACATGGGCGGAGCCTACATTACTCCTATTTTTAATATCACCGGACTACCTGGTATCGCATACCAACAAGCTCGGGTTTGCTCTCCAGAACAGAAATAAACTACGGTATACATACATTGTTTACATACATTCAAAAAAATTACTACACCAACCGGAGGTTCACCTGATGTTAAGTGGTATACCTGACAGCGCCCTTCGAACCGGAACATAGTAATGTTTGCACAGTACTTTTTGTCAGGTGCAATAGGCACTGCGGTGGTACCTATCTAGATGGTCTCCGCCAACAGAGACCTGCCACCAGGTGCATACCGACTAGGATATGAACAACCATTTACCATTTATCATAACACAAAGTCTATTATGAAAGTACGTAATGTGTCCCAAGTGACCCTTGAGCTGCTTCATCAGTCGGACGCTCATCTCTATTGTGTCATCCAACCGTTGCTGGTAGAAGTCCGGCTCCGTGCTGAACATCGCAGACGTTTCTTTGATTCCATTTACGTTGCTCATTTTTTTATCACTTATAAAATTTATCAGCGCCTTGTAGAGACAACACAGCAGGTGTTTCTTCAATTTAATTATCAGCAAGTCACTGCGGAACTTGCCTGATGTACTGTTCCATGTTATGTTAGGACCTAACAATAGTTAGGTTCTCTAACAGCTAGGTTCTCAATTGCAACCATTTAGTACAATTACCTTTTACTTTTACACAAATTAAATAGAATTTATCTGGTGGTAGGTCTCTGCTGACGGAGACTGTTACGTAGGTACCACCGCTGAACCTACTGCAGCCAACAAACAGTACTGTGTTCAGGTTTGAAGTATGCTGTAGCTAGTGTAATTACTGGGGTGACGAGACAACATAATGTCTCAAATCCCCGACCTTAATGTGGTTCAGTGTACATATCCTAACTAGTGCTGCGTTGTTACGGATGGGGGTAATACTTACCACCAGATGAGAGTGCCGGGGTCTACATGGTCCCACACAACAACTCACGGGCCCCAAGCCAACCGCACCCGCTCGTGGCGCGCCCTGCTAATCAACAAACGAGGCTCTGGCTCCTATCAACCTGCATTGAGCCAGCGAGGTGGGTAATGGCCCAAATCCCCGCATACGAATCCCTACATACCACAGCGCCTAGTGCCCAGTGGTACCGGAGGCCATGCTGACTATATGTAGGGATCCTTGGAAGAGGTCTACGGGCAGAAGTGGACGTCTATCGGCTGATGATGATGAGCTTGCCAATCATCTAATCGTTTCGTTGAATAAAAAAAAAATCAGAGACTATAAAACAAATGATGATTATCAAACGGCTGAAGAACTGCACGAGCCGTATCCATAAAAACTAAATCATAATTGGTTCGACCGTTCAGGAGCCAATACCAATGATAGATTGACAGGTCCATTATCGGCACTGGCCCAACACTTGGTCTCAACTTTCACCTAATGTTAAGTGAGAGATGAGTACGAAGACTGCTAAGTGTGCCCTTGCACAAATCAATTGGGAATTGATATCTTCGTATATTCGTAATCGATGAAGTTTCATGTACCTGACTGACATAGTAGTCGAAAAACCTACCACTGACCAGATTTAGCCAAGTCTAGAACAAGTCAGCGGACTCCATTCCACAATATGTATGATAACTGCTGTATTATTATTTTTTATACAATTAAACGAGGAGACGGTCACCTGATGGTAAGTGATATACGCCCGCATACAGCGACGTGGCGCTAATTAATATGTTATACACTGGAGCACTTTTGGCTCGTCGCCTGCGACATAACATGTCGAGTCTCGTAAGCCCAATAATTATACTAGCTGCGACGTCCTTCAATACGGAACACAGTAATATTAGCACACTACTGTTTGTGGGCTGCAATAGGCGATGGTACCTACCTAGATGGTCTACAGCAACAGAGAAGCATTCAATTTATGAAAACCAACCGTTTGGTTCAGGGATTAAAAATACTCATCATCAGTTTTATTATTTAAGCGAAGTGCCAGCGCACGCGCAGCCTGCTGCCACAATAGTATATGCTTCCTTGCATAGCGTCGTTGCTGAGACAGTCGTTGTAATGTATTTACATCCGATCGCCTCGTCCAGGGCATCGACCACTTCGAGGACATCGGACCCTGCGTGATAATGGCGTCGCCGGGTATGATGCAGTCGGGGCTCTCGCGCGAGCTCTTCGAGTCCTGGTGCACGGATCCCAAGAACGGAGTCATCATAGCGGGTAAAATTAGCAATATGACTAGCGAAAATTTTTTGGAAAATTGGGGGTGTAAGGGGTCCCGCACAAGAACACACGGGACCCAAGCCAACGTCACCTGCTAATCAACAAAGGAAGCTCTGGCTCCCACTAATCCTCATTGGGCCAGCGTGGTGGAAAATGGCCTAAGCCCGCATGAACCTCTACAAACGATGGCTCCTGGCGACGCGGGCAGCGGACGACCGATCGATGTGGAGATCTTTGAAGGAGGCCTATGTCCAGCAGTGGACGTCTGTCGGCTGATAATGATGATTTTTGGAAATATTAACAAGTGCTAAACGGCACCTCTCCATTGGACCACTTGCCTAGATTGTTCTGTAGAGTATCTCATTAGTGTTCGTTTCGCGGTTTTATAGTTGTGCTTCCGAAAGGGAAGGTTTTGAAGGAAAAATAGAAGGTTAATTTTAAATGCATCTACCGCGCCACAGGTTACTGCGTAGAGGGTACCCTGGCCAAGACGATCCTCTCGGAGCCTGAAGAGATCACCTCCATGTCCGGTCAGAAGTTGCCGCTCAAGATGTCCGTGGACTACATCTCATTCTCCGCTCACACCGACTACCAGCAGACCTCCGAGTTCATCAATATACTGAAGCCGCCACATGTCGTTAGTTCACTTTTCAATCTATTCCTTTACTTCAGCACCGTCAAGCGCAAACCGCACCATATTTTTTGTAGTGCAATGTGGAAAAATGGGATGAATATAATTTTATTGAATCTACTGATACTGAGATCAATGCTCGACATCATCAGTTTCTGAATAGTTTAAATGCGTTGGTTTTGTGCGCGTACGCAGGTTCTGGTGCACGGTGAGCAGAACGAGATGTCGCGGTTGCGGGGTGCGCTGCAGCGCGAGCACCGCGGCCGGCTGCAGGTGCACACGCCGCGCAACACGCAGCAGCTGATGCTCGCATTCCGCGGCGACAAGACCGCCAAGGTACGGGCACAATCGGCATCATCATTATTATCATCTAAAATCAATCAACTACTTGGAACAATTACTTCCAAATGTTTTCAATTTATGTTTATAAAATAAACGTTTTTCCTTTTATATAAAAATTCTAATGATTTTGAATTAGTTTTAATTATTACGTCATGTTGACACTGATTATGATGTCTCGGCAGGTGATGGGCTCCCTGGCTATGGAGCCGCCGTTGCCGGGCCGGCCACTTCAAGGCATTCTCGTGAAGAGGAACTTTAACTACCATATCCTCGCACCGTCAGACCTCAACAGTAAGTGCGGAATAATTAGAAGTCAGTTTCTATGTTTATAAGTACAGCGCGTGATTGTCAATGGGCGCAGAGTACACGGAGCTGAGCCAGTCGGAGGTGCGGCAGCGGCAGTCGATCCACTTCGCGGGTGCGCCAGCGCAGCTGCGGCACGCGCTGCTGCAGCTCGCCGCGCACGTGGACGTGGTGGGCGAGGCGCGCTGGCGACTCTACGGCTGCGTGGACGTCACCCACGAGCCGCCGGTCGTCACCCTCGAGGTGCACCATTTTTATATATATGTATACATTCTTTATCAAAATGGACGATGTCAAGGGTCTCGAGTTAGTAAGAATAGGCCTAAGGTAAGCTCTGCTTGTCGCATAAGACGACTAAAAGTGTTTAGGAATTTCGCGGGCTTTAAGGGTGGGCGCCCTTATCGCTCAACAAGGAGACGTGCACAGAACAGCGTAAGGCTCAGCGATGGTGCCTAGGAGGGCTCGGTTCCTACACACAAAGTGTAGAGGGGCACCGGTGCGTTCTGTAAGAGATCCCGGAGTCTCTCCGAATGCACTGATGCAGATCACCGAGAGGGTTTTAGTAAGTAAGAATCTCTTATAATCTTAACTTCCCTCCTGAAGCAGGGTGTCTTTCGAAGGTATAGCCCTGAAACCAAAAAAAGGTATAGGTACAGTGGAAACAAGTTATGTTGCCATATGAATAGACAGTAATTGTGTTGACAGTTGGGAGCGCGTTGCACTTGCGTTGTATTACCGTGTTGTGTACCGTGTATGTGTGTGTGTGTGTGAGCTGACCGTGCTCTGGTGGCGCGCAGTGGCAGGCCGAGCCGGTGACGGATATGTACGCGGACGCGGTGGCGGCGGGCGTGCTGGCGGCGGCCGCGCTGCCCGCGCCGCGCCTGGCGCCGCTCGCGCCCAAGCTCGACCGCATGCACTTCAAGGTATGACCACCGCCACCAACTCGAACCTATACTTCGCCTTCCCGCTCGCTACATACTTATATGCTCTGCTCGCAAGAACAGAGGAGGACAACATTGTGCGGTCCAGTGAATATGAATATTAGAAATTCAATTCAACAATTGTCCAAAGGCTCCAAGCAAGACATGTATTAACTTGTTGATATTGTGTTATGTCAGGAGTGCGCCATTGAGATGCTGCAGGAGATGTTTGGCGAGGACGCGGTGCCGAAGATATTCAAGGGCGACAAGCTGTACGTAATGGTAAACGGGAAGAAGGTGGACATCGACCTGTTAACACTGGCAAGTACAGTAATTTACAAAGTTCTTCATGAACTATTTTATTATATATATTAACATTTCTGTGGTCCACTCTCTTAGTGCTCCTGACTAGATAACTGGCGGAGCGGCCGCAGCATCAGTCTAGTAGTGATGATTGTTTCATTACCTAAATGTAGTTTTTAGTTGATTAAACTAATTATTTATAAAAATGTGGGCCCGTGGCGCGATGGTAACTCTGCCTGTGCCGGTGCAGGAGGCGCAGTGCGTGAGCGACGCGGCGCTGGAGCGCACGGTGGCGGCGGCGGTGGCGCGCCTGCACGCTGCGCTCGCGCCGCCGCGCCCCGCCACCGCTCCCGCCCCCGTCCCCGCTCCCGCTCCCGGCGGGCACCACACCGCCACGTGAGCGTGCGTCCTGCTCACGACAACATGCACACGCCCAGTTTACCTATCACCTAACCTCGCATTGTCGTACGCAGCACGCAGCACGTCGCATTGTGCTCGGCCGACGCATTGCGACCTAAAGTGTTAACTCTCGTAAATAACGACACTTACTGGTGGACAGTAATTGAACTAGCTACAGTACTTTTAAATTAGATCACAGTAATGTTAGGCAGTAGACATGGGATGGGAGCTTGCGTCTAGATTCTAGACGGTATTCGACAACAGGGACCTATAGTTATTAAAATATTACAATTCGGAGCGCAAGTACACGGTTCTCGTGCAGCGGTTAGCAGGTGATGCGCGGGAGTTGTTTGAACTGTATGAAAACAATAAAATGTATTATGTTAAATAATTATTTATTTTATTACACATAACCTATTCTGTCGCGGTTACTTCCGCTCCGGGCCGGCGCTGAAGCTGGCCAGCTGCTACATATTGTCCTAACATTTTTTTCTCACTGGTCATCTTCCACGTACCCCCGCGATGTCCACTGTGCAATCGTCAGCCGCGAATGCAACGTACCGATAAGTGCTCACTATACAAAAAATCGTACGCGATGGGCGTTGGGCGGTGGGCGGTGGGCGGTGGCAGCCGTCGCGGCCAGCTTCAGTACATAGTAACGTGAGAGTACGTTTTTCATGTTGTTTCATTGTTGATGTGAAAAAAAAATGTAAATCTGAGATACGTTTGAATATCAACGAGTAGTTTACACGTAGGCGTAAGTGTAGTTATATATTTTTGTTACAATAAAACTTGTTTTACACGATGCCGCTGAATTTTATTCTTCACCCCCTCCCCATTTTGTATTGATAATCACAGACAAGAGCTGAATTTTTTTATTCAATTAGTTGACGAGCAGGATTTTCATATGATACAGTGGACCGTGGACCACCACTGGTGCACAGATTGTACCTTTTATTCAAAATGTATTTTTTTTAAATATAGTTTTGCTGCAATACATACACATATTATCATCATCCTCGTTATCAGTCCACACACATTTTTAGTCTAGGAAACTATGAAACGTGTACAGCAGCATTGGATGATGGTCACTGAGCTCATGTTCGTGGTTGAAGATCTTGAATTAAAGAAATATATTTTATACAATAAATATTATAGTGGTAAAATATGGCGGCTTTATAAAAATCAAATTTATAACCTAATTTAAGTTTCAAGTGATTAATTCAAAATTAATTTGATGACAACGGGATAAATTTAAATTGCCTTTGCTGTTGCTGATCTACTCGTTAGACGACTTGTAGAGCTTTTAGACAGAAAGTACACTTAAACAGTTACATTTGCACATTCACTAGGACGTCCACGATCATTTCGATTCAGTAGGATCTATAATCATGAGCTCGTGGCATTCCACAGCTGGACATAGCTCTCTTTCAAAAGTCACCAAGTCCAATCCTTTGTTATAGGTACTACGCAAGTTACTCGTTCAATAAAGCGCGAAATGAAAAACTACTGAAACTGAAAATAATCATTTTTATTATAATTAAGCAAAATATATTTACAAGATATACACATCGATAAATGCTCACATCCGTCAGCAGCATCCGAAACAATACAACTTAAAGCTAACTAAACGCCCATGTTAGTTATGCAGTGGGCGCCGGTGAACACCAACGGGCTCTGCACGTAACACGCAGAGGTCAGCGGCACAACCTACGAACTGTTGTAGTCGCTCCAGCGTGAGGCTCTTAATGAAGCCATACCCGCGCCTGGTGCTCAAGAAAAAATTTTAAGAAATTCCCGGCGGTAATCCACAAGGTGTTTAGGTTTGCTTCGAGCATCAAGCTTCTCGCTAAGCAAAGGTCACCGGCACGCAGCCGGCGTCCGTTGCGACGTCACGCCGATGCCTCCCTTCAAGTAACCCCCGCAGCCACTGGGCTACGAAGGTTTGGAGTGCTTTTTCCAGTACCGGCGGACAAGCTCGTGGCCGGCGCGCGTCACTAGCACAGTGCGCGTGCGTTCGCTCTGCCATGTCAGCACGCCCTGCGCGCGAGCGTAGTCTCGTACCAGCGCGAAGTCCGCCTGCGCTTGCGCACAACGAATAAATTGAGATACATACATTGAAATTGGTTTTTTACTCAACGTCGTTGAGTTGGTCAGGGAGCTAAGTGGTTGATTAGATAGTAGTTCGAGCGGTAGGGTGTCGTACCTGCGAGAGGAACTGATTGTAGACCACCCCCTCAGTGTAGGTGAAGCGGTTACGCTCGGCCTCCCACAGCCGCACCTGATCCACCACCGTCGGCGGTAGCAGTGACGTCGCGCGCACCCCGCCGCTCTCCGACTGCAGCATCTGCACACAAATCACAGGTACAAATGTTTTTACAAAAGTCAGATGTTCATCTCTCTTGTGCTATTTTAGTCTATCCAGATCCTGGTTATGAGTGAAACGACTACTGAATGCACGGTGTTACCTGTGAGTGCGCGTGCTGTTCAAGGTAGTGTATGATCTGGTCGGCGGTGATGCCGCCGCGCAGCGCCTGCCGCACTGACTCGCGCGTCAGCACACCCACCACCAGGTTAGGGAACCTGCGAACCGTGCCAGACTGAACAGTAAGTGCATACGCACTCACATAATAATAAAACATTTACAGTGGACCGCGTCGCGCACCTGTACAGCAGCTCAGTGAAGAGCCCTAGCAGCGCCACCTGCAAGCTGGTCTGCGTGTACGCGTACACGCGGTAGTTGGTCTCCACCACGATGTAGCCGCGCGCCTGTGGGCCGGGCTCCAGCGGCGCCGCGCCCGCGCCTGCGCCCGCCGCGCCGCCCTCGCGCACGCACGTGATGTTCAGCGCGAGCCGCGTCGGGTAGAACCTGCCCGCCTTGCGCTGCCGCCGCATGATAGGGAATACTTATTTAAGGACATTCTCCCTATAAGGTTTCATATATATTATTAAGTGGCAAGTAATCAGTTCACACCTGAACGCTTATAAACATTTTAATGTTTACGCAGTTGGAATTCGAAACTTTCTCTTATTAAAAGACAGTGAAGGTCAACACTTCACCACTCTGACGAAGTGGGGAAAGAGAATGGCACAAGTTCACTGGAAGAAACTCAAGCGCAGTGGGAATCGAATCCAGATAAGTTGAACCAAGATAATAAATGTGATGCTGGGCTACAGCGATAAAGTTGGAGCTATCTTACCGAAGACCAACCAGGAAGGTAACACCGCACATCACTGGTGTAACGAAATGTACCACCTTCAATATATGGCAGTGCATTTACTCATAATCAAGCAAACGTTAGTAAAGGTTATGGCACCCACCGTAGACCACATCCATACCTTGCGGCAAAAATGTATGTAACAGTATAAGCAGCACATTTGCGGACCACGAAAAGGGCTTCGACTCCACCGAGACCTGGTTAGTTCTGGATTCATTACAACGATGCCAAGTCGATCAGCGCTATATCGAAGATGACAGTGCGAATCCATGGATAGCAGTGGAAGCCTATCGAGTTGTCGTGAGGTGTGAGGCAGGGGGATGTAATATCCTCGAATCTGTTCACAACTGCGCTGGAAGACGTATTTAAAACTCTGGATTGGAAAACACGGAGTATCAACATTAACGGCGAGTACTTATCATACCTTCGGTTTATTGATGACATAGTCTTAATGATCATAATCCCTGAGGGATCTTTGCCGGATGCTGAATGATCTAAATGCTACTTCCCGATGCGTGGGACTGCAGACATATTTAGACGAGTCTAAAGTCATGCCCAATGACTTAATTATCGCTAGTCCAGTAACCGTCGGCGATGATTGAAGGAGTAAAAGACAGGTTATAGAACTTGGAGGAGGTAACTTCAACAAAGAGATCGATAGCCGCATTAGTGTCGGCTGGGCAGCGTATGGAAAGCACCGCCAAATCTTCACCTCACAAATTCCCCAATGTCTGAAGAGAAGTCTTCAACCAGTGCGTCCTCGCTACCATCACCGACGGCGCAGAGACGTCGCACTTGACCATCGGGCTGGTCCACCGATTCAAAGTAGCACAGCAGGCGATGGAGCGTGCTATGCTTGATATTTCTCTAAGGGACAAAATCCAGAACGAAGAAATTCGACGGAGAACTGAAGTTGTTCACGTAGTCCTCAGAATCTGAAAGCTGAAGCGGCAGTGATGGCCGATGGGCGTGAAAAGTCTTGGAGTGGAGGCCGCGTACAGATCGCAGTAGTATAGCGATGCTCTCCGTTGATATAAACCGACATCATCGTAAGAGAGGCCGGAAGTGGGTGGATGCTATAAGCTGAGGTCTTTAGTAGGAATGGACGATAATAGGGAAGGCCTACATCCAGCAGTGGGTTGAGAAAAGCTGATGATGATGAAGTATACGTATTGTAGAAGGAGCTAGTGTACAACTGACAACATTTGCAAATTCTATAAACAGATTAATAAGACTGGTTACCTTCCTCTGGTAGACGAGGCCAAACTCTCGGAGGTGTTGCAGGAACACCAACATATTGTTGCTCATACCCTCTGTGCTGTAGTCCTGTAAACACACACACCTTACCTAATCAGATCAGATAGAGATCAGTACTTTTAAAATAAAAAGGGTTTAAAAAAGATTTATTAATTTTCCAGTGTTGGACATCTTGCTTGTTTCACTCCAGGCCTTCTTCATAAACATCTACACTGAGGAACTGTTTACCAAATATTAAACTCTAAATACATTTTTTTTTATGTATGGTATGGTCAATTTTCTTGCTGTGGTAAATGGTAGGATTCATCGGTGTAAGTAATGCTAACAGGCAATGACAGCAACTACAATTATTGATAAATGAGAAAAGGTTAACCTTCCCCAGCGTACTGAAGCTGAGCTGGTAGAGGAAGGCGAGACACTCGGCAGCGCTGAGACTCCTCTTCTCTGCTGTGTGAAGGTAGTGTTGTAGAAACAGCCACACCTGGCGACAGAATTAAATAGACTTACATGTTGTATGGACCGCTAGCACATCTAAAGTGCCAGCTAAGTGGAATGTACACTATGCAGGTTGAGGAACACAGTTCTTGTTATTTGGAGATGCTTTTTTTAAATTTAACCATTAAAATGCAAAAACAAACTGTTGATAAAACTCGGTGACAAGTGGTGCATTGATCATATTCACCTGTTTAGCCGTGCTCAGTAACAGAAACTGGAAACCAGCTCTGGTGATGACCGCAGAGCCATCTTCTGCATCTCTAATGTTAGTGAAACACATTAAATAATTGTCTGATTAATAAATTTACTTAGAGATAAACATTTAAATTTCAGAGATTGGTGGGGTATGTATGGTGTTATGAGTATGGTGGGTAGATAAGGTACGCTGGCGCTCCCTTGTGTCGGAGGCCAAGACACGCTTTGGGTCGCTGCGCCGGAGGAGTAACTAAGTTAGGTATTTGGAAATTAATTTCAAGTCGCATGTAATCATACAATATTAAACCTCTCCACTCCAAGTCATTTAACATAGCAAAGTTTAAGGAGAGTGCTACTTCCTCCTTTGTCGCAAGTGACCACCAGATAGCGCACCAACATAAATATAACATGTTTTATAAAATGTCAAATGGTCACAACATTTGATAATTTATAAAACATGTTACATTATCAGCCGGACAACGCCCACTGCTAGGCGTAGGCTGTGTTCAGGGATCTCCACTCCATCCATCAGGTGAACGTCCTGTTTGTCTCTACACTTCATAGTATTAAAAAGAAAGCATCTAGTGGCTTCCTGTGACCTTCATCAAATGGTCAGTCCACTTTGAGTCGGGCCCGCCAACAATGCGTCTACCGGTATGCGGCTGTCACTAGGTAGCCTTACTGCCCCATTAGATGTCAGTTTTTCATTGAATTAATGATGTATCCTGGCCATTGCCACTTGACAACAACTACAATATAGATCTGTGTTAGTATCCTAACCAACTCATCATTGTTACAAGCAGAAAATATACCACCACCAGGTTAAAGTTGTGCTGCTCTCTTCGAAAATATGTTATCCAATTTTACATAAAATATGAGTTAGTAATTAAATGTGTACCTCGTCATCAGGCCAGCGTGGAGCAATATCCGAACAGCGTCAGCGCTGATACCTTCTGTCTGTGCGCTGCCCACCATGTAGTGCAGCACACACTCCCAGCGCTCCAGCGCGTACGCATCAAGAAATGCCACATCGCGCGCTTTCCCATCAGGCTCCAGCGATGACGACATGCTCCATGGCCTCCCACTATACAATTAATATTACTTTTACCCCACGCATCAAGACAAGGTGTAATAAATTTGTCATGTTTTATATAGGATGTTAGGAGACCGCTACCGAAAACGAAGACAGATGATACTACTAACAACACCTTTGATGATGGCGCGGAGAAAAAAATAGATTCTGGTTAAAAAAAATCATATTTTTAAAACGTTTTATTAGCATTGTTTACGCTCCATAATGTCAGTGCAGCTAAATAAAACGATAGTTTCTTAAAAACACATTACTTTACTAAAAACAAAAACCGGCAATGAAACACAAAATCAATACCAGCTGACGCTCGGAGCAAGGAGCGGGCGGGCGCGCGGTCCACACGCTGCGCGGCGCTATGCAGTAAGGTTCAAATTGAAACCAAACACATGCCGCGCTCCCGCCGCGCCCGCTCCCGCTCACGCGCTCCCGCCGCGCCTGCGCCCGCTCCCGCCGCGCCCGCTCCCGCTTCTGCGCTCCCGCCGCGCCCGCGCCCGCGCTCCCGCCGCGCCCGCTCCCGCTCCCGCCGCGCCTGCGCCCGCTCCCGCCGCGCCCGCTCCCGCTTCTGCGCTCCCGCCGCGCCCGCGCCCTCGCTCCCGCCGCGCCCGCTCCCGCTCCCGCGCTCCCGCCGCGCCTGCGCCCGCTCCCGCGCTCCCGCCGCGCCTGCGCCCGCTCCCGCCGCGCCCGCTCCCGCTCCTGCGCTCCCGCCGCGCCCTCTCCCGCGCTCCCGCCGCGCCCGCTCCCGCTCCCGCCGCGCCCGCTCCCGCTCCTGCGCTCCCGCCGCGCCCGCGCCCGCGCCCGCCCGCTCCTTAATCCGAGCGTCAGCTGGTATTGATTTTGTGTTTCATTGCTGGTTTTTGTTTTTAGTAAAGTAATGTATTTTTAAGAAACTATCGTTTTATTTAGCTGCACTGACATGATGGAGCGTAAACAATGCTAATAAAACGTTTTAAAATATGTTTTTTTTTTTTAATCAGGATCAATTATTTTTGCGTCCCATCATCAGATGTCATTAGTACTATTGTCTGTGTTAGTATTCGGAAGTGATCTCCTAACACCCAGTATATCATATTACAGATTTGATTTCGGAGTATTGTATTTATTTTTGTTTGACACGTGGTTCATATTACTTGTAGTTTATAATTGGAAGTGGTTTAAAATTATTATTTGCATTTTTATGTATTTTATACAAAAACTGGAGAAGATAACTTGAAGGTGAGCACTTTACAAATTAAGATGAAAGAAGTTCATGAAAACTTGCCTGAGGTGAGCAATTTCTGTATAATTATAGTACCTAAACAAAAATTCTAGATAATGCAAAGTCAGTGTTATAAGTTTTTGTAATGATATCCTCATTACATAAATTCTTACAGAATGATGCAATGACACCACTATTGAGCAAGCATAAGACATCTTAGTTTAAAAAATTTGCAAGAAAGTTACAGTACATTATAGCAAATTTATTCAACTCACCCTCCTAGCAATGCTACTTTAAGGTTCTTCTTAAAGGATTGAGCTAGTATCCAGCCTGGTAGGCCTCCAGGTATTGGTGCTTCCTGCCACACTGACAATTCTGATAATGCTTCACATGCTTTCTTCTGTTCCCTAACAAAACAATTCATTTAGAATATCCTCCAATAACAAAATTTTAACATTACATAACTGAAAAATTATTACAGTTTTTACTATACTATATGAAGCTACATACATATATATTGCTACTGAGCTGCAGCATCCATGTGTAAAAGTTATTAGGTTCAGGTATAAAAACACTCTCCTCAAAGAAAATCTTCTGAATTTAATTGTTGCATGGTGAAAAATTTGTTAATAATTACTTAGCGTGAGTCTGGGTAACCCACGAAGCTACAACTGCTTGTGGCACTGGCTGCTCCACAAACAGCAAGCGTATTACAAAATGTCTGGCTAACTCTGGTAGTTCCCTGAAAATAAAAAAAAATCATGTATAACGAGTACCCAACCCTTTAACTTTTTCAAAAATCAATAATTTGTTGGTATTTTGGTCTGGTCAAAATTAATTGTATGTGATAAGGTACTTAAGCATAAGATGAATTTTAAATCTCGATTTGAGTTTAAATTTTATATTTTTTGTAAAATTAAAAAGTGGATAAAATTGCATTAATCATTATTATTTATAAATTGAATTCAACAACATGGGAAATGAGTAACTATTACTTAACCTAAAACCCATAATTCAATATTATGTTAATGTAAAACTTTGCACAAACCGATAAACAGCTAAACATATCGTTGGATAGTTGTATAATGTTTCTAAAAACTGTGGCGTTCGACTTTTAAGGTACTCGTGAAGGTTTTTACATTGCAATGTCGGCGAAGGGTTTAAATTTAACGACTTAGATTTTGAAGATTCTGACATACTGTATTTTTTTATACAATACTAATTTACGTATTTTCGATAAAAGCAAATATAAAAAAAATTATTGAAGCATGTTTTTGAAAGTAACCATTTGCCGAATTCACAATAATGTTAAGAATGACGAATCTGTCAAATGTTCCAATGTAAACTGAAATAAAATCAACAATACAGATAAATATAAAAAACTACACTCTACAGATATTCATTAAAAAGAAGCAAGATTTAATTAGGTATTTGTATTAGAATTATTCATAATACTACAAATTGTGCAAAACAGAAGAAATTTATTTTAAAACAATAAAGAAACTGCTATAATTGTTATTTAATTCCAAATTCTCAATAAAACTTGCAGTTATTAGATGAACCATGATTTAATATTTATTCTAAATACATGTTTTTTTTATATGACAAGTGACATGAAAATAAAAACAATATTAAAAAGGTATAAATTATCAATAAAGTTGCTGAGATTCAGTTAAAATTTATTAACAACATAACATATATTAACAAATCAAAGCGAAATATCAATGAAGTTTCATTCAAAAAAATTTTGTATTTCAGTATTATCTGATTCATCTTATATCATTTAGGTTCAAAATTGTAACGAAACCACGATAGTACTTAATACCTGTTATAA
The DNA here is from genome assembly GCA_029030555.1 of Ornithoptera alexandrae. Taxonomy (NCBI): domain Eukaryota; kingdom Metazoa; phylum Arthropoda; class Insecta; order Lepidoptera; family Papilionidae; genus Ornithoptera; species Ornithoptera alexandrae. Next base: position 357,472 of record JARDVY010000077.1, on the reverse strand, counting down.
TTTCATGCCAAAGATTTTTTTTAATCCTTTTGTCCCGACAAAATAAAAAATGTTTACTCACACAGATTGAAAGGGCATGCTGTGTGTAGTTCCGATGTGTCGGAACGGGCACGCACACTAACGCACGATAGCGAGTTCACCGTATTCGTTCTCGTCGGCAGATGGCAGATGCAGTAGACGCCTTCCGTCAGTCGCGCATAGACAACGGTGAGCGCAGTGCGATTCCAACCCGCTCAGCACCATTTTGTGTGTTTCGTTTCGAACGGGACATTGTGTATATGTGCTCCGTGAATAATTACAAATCGCGAACCGAAGTGTCTTATCCGCATCGAGTGCTTTGCTTTCGACATGCCCGCGGTGGGATCGATGCGATATCTCGGGCGCTCATAGAAACCGCGCCTCCGTCATGAGCGAGTGATCGTCGACGTAAAAAAAGTTGACACAGGAAACATGTCTGGGCGGCCCGCCGACGCGGATGCGAGCGAAGGGTTTGAGTTCGAAATTCGAAAGCGGTCATGTCATCGCCTCTCGGATTTCGTATAAGTCACCGTCCAATGTCAAAATCGTGCACGTACCGCGAGCGCCGGGCGTCGGGACAGTGCGGACAATGCAGTCGTTGGTAGTGTGGTGGGCCGTGGTGTCGGCGGCGTGGGCGCTGGCGGGCGCGTGCTCCTCGTCCATCTCGAAGCGGCCGGCGCGACCCGCGCGCCCGCAGCGCCCGCCGGCCCAGCCGCAGCCGCAGCCGCGCCTCAACGTCACCTTTCCCACCTTCAAGTGCGAGCCAGACTACTCGGAGTACTATTGCCTCAACGGCGGTTCCTGCTTCACAGTCGTCATCTCCGACAGCCCCATTTACAATTGCGAATGCCGGAGCGGCTTCGTCGGGCAGCGTTGCGAGTTTAAAGATTTAGACGACTCGTACGTTCTGACGAGCCGGCAGCTGATGATGGAGACGGCGTCGATCGCCGGCGGGGCGACTGTGGCGGTGTTCCTCGCGATTCTAGTCTGCTTCGGCGCGTGGGTCCGGCTGCACCGGCGTGCGAAGGCGCCGCCCTTCGGCGAGGAGCGTGGCCCGCCGCCCCCCGTCCAGCTGGTGGCAGTGGCGGCGCCGCGCGGACGCGTGCAGCTCTGCGCCGCGACGCGCTAGAGCCAGAGCCAGTGCCTCCCGCCTCGGACCACTCGTGTACATATAGATAGATATTGTGTTAAGTTATGTGGAGAGAACGAAGTTAAGAAAAATTTATGTGATAATTATTTTACGAAGCTTATAATTTATTTGAAAGGAATTTCTTTGTATATAGAGATCCGAGCTAGTTCAGTTGCGTTGTGTGAATGTAAATTTCAGTCATTCTCCCATGTGAATTGTACACTGTATTATGTTCTTGTTTATCTGTTTACCTGTTTACTGGATGTTTGGAACACCCGTGGAGATGTACCTAATGCTACTCGCTTCAATTATAGAAGTTTTGACATAATGTTGTCACCTCTGTATTATGCCTCTCAAAGGACTGCATTTTCACATTGTTGTTGAACAAATGTTGGATGCCTGTTGGGATCATATTGGAAAACGGAATGTGTAAGTTACTTTGTACTGAGAGGCTGTTGTTTCTAACAGTGCCTAGGGTTCCATTTCAGACTGCATGTTATCGTTTTGTAAAGTAGCAAAATGTGAAATAGGGCGGGGGTGCCCTGCTACTCAAGTTTTCAATGTTATTATTCTCTCTATGAGTGTAGAATTGTCTCAATGTGTAAAATGTTAAATGTGAACCATTGTTTGTATTATATTGGTAATATTATATGAATTTTTGTAGTGGGGCAGACGCAAGCTGCTTTTCTTCAGCAGCTAAGGCCTGCAGTGATGCATAGATACTTGTGAATCAATGTTTATTGTATTTATTATCTCTTTGTTCTATGTTGAATAGAATTGTGATGAATTTTGAAGTATGTGAGGCAGCGAGTAGCAGAGTTCCTAGGCGCAGCGCCATGGTGTGCTTGCTCGCACATTCCATCTCGCGGATAGAGTATTTACTGGTGTCAGTATTATTTTGTAATACGGATCTTAAGCCGGCAGCTTTACTTTTTAGTTTATACCATATATCCCATTGGGATAAAGCTGTAACATATTTGTTCGAAGGCTGAATGTGGCCAGAACGAGAAGGCTTCTTGTACATATAGCCCATGTAGGTATTTATTAGATATTTATAAACGTTTATTTATTGACTGCTTTATTTAGTTTAAAAACCTAGAGTATCAACTGCATCCAAGTTGCCTCATAACATGTAATGGTTCCATCCTAAAACTTGCTAAGCACGGCCTCGCATCTCTCATGCCCTACTGTAATCTCATCTCGAATCTCTTGTTTTGTAAAAATCGTAAAACATTGGATGGTGTAAAAATGTTCCCCTAGCTGTGTAAGCCGAGCTGCGTGCAAATGTCAGTCCAAACCACTTAGCTAGTTAGTAAATCGGTACACGCTTTGGATGCTGTCTCTCTTCACCTGTAAAACTGCTTTCGGCTTCCGCTTTGTATGAGATAGGATGTTCCCCTAAACATGTAATCAGTTTCCATCGATCTACATGGGTACGTTCTGGCGTGGCTGACATTGCAAGGGGAAGCAAAAAAATAGCAAAGTTTGTGAGTGGTGGTGACGTTCGCCTGCTCCTGAGCTGGCCGCGGTTTTTGCGGAACTACCTTCCGCATACAGCGTCTGCTCGTTGGCGTCGTCCATGTCGCCGAGCGGCCACCGCGGGCGCCGGCGAGCCCCGGCGAGCTGGCGTGGGACGGGGGTCGCTAGAGGAGTCCGTGTTGTGTCGATTCATATGAGAAGGTTTATATGAACATTCCAAAGTATATGTAAAATATTATCTACATCACTAATAATTTTGAAGTATCTGTTAAGACGCTACATTGTTAATTATACAGTTTTCTATTGATCATTTGTTAAAAGAAAATTATACGAAACTAAATCCTTACTCGATGTTTTTCATTCGGAAGTGCGACACGAGTGGCTGCACCACTCCTGCAGCACCAAGTAACCATCGTCGTCCCGGTGACGGACATATTACTTCCAATAACTTTAAACGATCTGTGCGCATGAGCATAGTAACAGCGCGTTAATTAATGTAATCTTGACCCATTTTACGAAGTTTGATGAAAATATGCGAAAGCCTTGATAAATGCGGCAACGCTGCCTCGTGTAAACGCACTGAGCATATATTTCTGCACATCATATGGAGTCCGACGCGAGGGATGGTTTCATCGGGGGTACGACAAAACGCCCCGCCGGCCCACCGTAACATGCTAATTATTATGTCGATATACGTTATTTATAATTTATTTGCTGCCGAGGATCACGAAACGTTTGCTCCATGAAATGAAATCTGATCGGAACGCTTTGTTTGCTCCGTGGGAGACCGCTTCCTAAAGCGGATTTAAGAATAATGCCCGATCCGTTCTGTGTGCCATAAAAGACCTGGGGAAAAAGCGGGCGCGAGGCGGCGGCGGCGTGGAGCCTCCGGGAGCATATTTTTATGAATAGGCACCCGACCGGTCCGCCGCCGACGTCGCATGTAGAGTTCATTGAATGAGTGCCCGTCGGTTTGTTGACATTCCCCGAAAACCTGCCGCCCGCCGTCGTCGCCCGCCGCCCGCCGCCCGCCGCTCGCCACCCGCCGCCGCCGCCGCCGCGCCCGGAATAGCCGCGCATCACAACTTCCCGATGGATGGACAGCGACCGAAATAGAAACCGCTCCAAACTAGATTAGAGCCCTTTTAGGAGTTCAATACACACGAGACTCACCTATTTAACCGAAATTAGGCAGGATGTCGACTCAAAGGGACGGACGGGGGATGAATCCGTGAGCGCGCCGGGCCACGGCCGCTCTGCTTACCATTTATCTATCGAACGAAACGATTGAGGGGAAGGAAACAAAACGGTATGCATTTCTTTTTATTCAATTATCAAGCGACGACACTGCAGCGCGATCACCCGATGATAAGTAATACGCCTGCCCATAACAACGTGGCGCTAGTTAGGATGATTTGTATTGCACCACATTGCGCTCGTAGCCTGAGACGTAAGATCTCGAGTCTAGTCCAGTTACAGCATTCTTTCGTAATATGTATGCACACTGCTGTTGGCCTGCAACGGTAGCTGACGTGATACCTAGTTAGACAGTCTCCGGCGACAGCGAGAGACCTACTACCAATAAGTTCTATGTTAAAATTATAGGATAAATACATTTCAATAAAAAAAAAAATTAATGATGACATCTTATGTAATTTCTGATTTGTACATCTGTAGACAGGGAGTCCTTAGTGTCCGTGTGACACGGAGCATTGTTGGTGGGCCAACAGTGTTAGGGCTCGTGTGAGGGGTCAGTGCCGGACTCGGCGCGCGCGTTATGTTCTGCTGTTCGTAATCAAAACCGTCGGGAGTGTAGAGTTCATATCGAGGCGCCCGCGCTTGCGCCTGCGCACGCGGCCGCCGGCGGGCGCTCAGGTCGCCATTCTGGCTGTGGGTTAGACGGTGCGTCGCTCGGCCCACGCCGGGATCCTTTATGGTCATCGGCCAGTGGTCATTGCGTCCAATTAACATGCCTACGTGGCCGGCCCACTTTGTCATTATGTGGCCGCGCGAAAATCTTCCTGCTACTTGTAAAGACAATACGAATGCCGGTTTGTAAACTTTGGCCATTTAGCCGCGCTTATACCTGTATCGTTAATATGTGTAGCCGCTAAACAATTTAATGATTTCATTGTTAACTTAAATATTAGTCTGTGTGCTACTTAGCTTTTCGAGTACACTTCGGTAAGACCCAATTAAAAACTGATGTAATTAGGTAAACAAATGAAATAAAGGTTTAATACGTTCACTGTGCTTTTCTCTAAATGGAATGTAAACTTCATTACAACAAAGCCTCACTTCCCTGGAGCAGCTGCCCAAAATGAGCCTGGGCCTCCGACACAAGAGAACTACAACAAAGCTGTCGGGGTGTAATATTATCTATAACCTAAGCTTGTTTTGGTAACCGCCGCAGATTCCTTCACTGTTTACTAATGGAGATAGTAAACACAATTATTATTTAATAATAGCTGAAAGCCTTCACTTCGAGTATTACTGCTAGCTGTTTACGTAAATCGTTTGTTTTGGATAAAATGTGATTATTATTACGAAAAACACTGACATCGCAGGACAAAACATGACTGATGGAGTGTTAAATAGACGGTGCTGTCGTGTTGGTTGCGATGCATCTGAGATGATGCGGTCAATTCCACCTGATCGGCTGATCGGCATCTGACCCCACTGCTTGAAGCCCACCTTCCGCCCGAGTGGCTCTTCCTGCGCGTGCGCCAGATGGCGGCACGTGCGCGGCAAAAACGACACTCCGCTGTCATAGATCAACGATGCGTTTGGAAATTAAACGATAATAAACAAGGCAACGGCGCTCCTTTTTGGTCCGATAAATATTTCATAGAGCTTTTTTTATTTAAATTAAGCGACCAGACTAACGAAACGCTCACCTGATGCTAAGTGACACGCTCGCCCAACGTGGCCCTAGTTACGATGATATACACTGCACCACATTGCGCTCGTAGCCCGAGAGGTAAGATGTTGAGTCTATTTACTCCAGTAATTACACTAGTTACAGCACTCTTTAAACCAGAACACAGTGATGTTTGTCAGCTGCAACAGGAGCAGCGGTAGTACCTACTTATATGTTCTCCGGTGACAGACAGCTGCCATCAATAAAGCGTTTGTGTATTGGTAGTTCTCACTGGTACCTGCAGCCCTAACTATGTCAATTCCCAATAAAAAGAATGTTTTCGATTAGCAAATAGCTTTGGCGCTATTTTCTTGTATAGCGGTGGTTCAATATCACGGCATCATCACTCATTAAGTAGGTATTATGGAAATCAATACGTCAACATGGATACCAGTTTAGTTGACTTCGCGGACGACGGTGTCATTCGTTTGATCAAACTCCTTCCTACGTACCTTGTGGGACGAGCTACGCTATTATTAAATCGTTGAAGATAAAACGTATTTACTGTGCATTGGGTGATGTATATCAATTTACCCGGAGGCACCATAGCTAGCAGTGTTACTTTCAGACAATAATCGGAATTCTCACTGAATGTGGAATTGTGAACTGGAGAGCACTTGCAGCTTGTTCAACAGCATTGCCAATACGCGTAGAGCCGATATAAATTGTGACAGGTGTTTTCGTCGGGAGTCGATTACTCATGTAGTGCTCCGATTCTTTATATTTATTTTTATAGCACCGATCGTTATTTTGGTGACAGTGTTCCATAAAAATAAAAACTGTTTAACCGTTTTTTATTCTAATCGATACTACATTAATATTCTTCTTGTGCTCCTCCATCTATTCAACATTGGACACCAGTTCCGTGAGTCAGTTTCTGTTGCGCGTCCGGGGAATAGTTGTGCGACGCTCGTGATGCTGGTCCATTCGTTGATGTTGTGTAACCGTGCTTTGTTTCTGCGACCGATCTTTCTCTTTCCTCCACTTTCCCCATTATTCCCATCTGTAATTCAGTGTCTATCTATACCTGAATGTGTGTTATTACTATTATATTAATACATCAACATTATTATCACTTTTTAAATATTTTGCTCATTTAAATATACATTTTAGTGAGAAATGCAAAAGTTGGCTGCATGCGCTTGAAACCTTGGTCTTTTTACGATGAATTTGAAAGCGAAAAAATATAAGACGGAATAAAAGTTTAATATTTGTAAAAGGTGTATAATTACCAAGTTTGCTCTGTTTGTAGGACAAATGTAATAAGATGTTATTAATTAATGTTTAATTATTATAATTAATATTAAGTTTAAATATGTTTATACGGATCAAAACGAACTGGACAAATATACAGTCTGTTAAGAAATTATTACGATCTTGATCAATTATATTGTTATAAATAGTGATAATCTCATTGTTTATGGCAATACTGTACTTATAGTTTTAAAAAATAATACCGAACAGTTATTATTAACTAGTTATGATTACTTGATTCTTAACTGTTTGAAATGATTGTTTAATGAGACGTTTATATTTTTAAGAACTTCCCTCGATAGTTCATTGTACCTCCAAGTAGCTGAATTGGTGTTCTGTAGTTCTACGAGTCTCGATCGAGGTTATTATTTTGTTTAAATAGTGAAATTTTAACATTGGTTTAATTTGGAAATTCACTTCAAAGGTCGCCGAGCCTCCAAGAGGACGGCAAACATGATATGAAGTTTATAGAGATACTCTCTGCGGAACTCGCGAAATGCTCTGCATGGCACTCCAGCACGCGGCCTCTCAAACCTGTTGCACTCCGGGGGTGGCCTAAAAAACCAGCGGCGAACGCACGTGTCACCTGGCTTTTATCACGCCATTGTCTGATCAAGTGCCCATCGGCAGGGTGCACTTGCTGTTAAAATCTTGATTGCCCGAACACCAGCTTTCTGATGCATTTTTTTAAGTAAACGAATCGCCATTTTAGCAGTAATTTTTTATATTAGCCTTAATGCGTTTATTCGAAAACCTCTGCACTCTGGTGCACTTGCAAGGATGGACGATGATGAGCATGTAATTACTTTAAATATTTTCATATTGTTTTTTAACCGATAAAGGTTTATTTTTAGGTTTTGCATTATTATCTGCCACGCTGGCAGTGTGGGATTGAAATATTGTGTGGTAATCATTTATCAGCGAACGACAGCTCGGGACAAATGGAGTGGACGATAAGTTTAATTACAATTATGTTGCGATAACCAAAATAATGTCCCCGTGGGCGGTTTGTGATTACTCTTGCCGCGTCTCCGTACGTCGGACGGAAAAATTATTTCCGGTGTGTGAATTTTTTAAATTCACCATTTTTGTAAGACGGTAATGTGAATGAACTGTCATAAAAGTCACGATGAATGTGGCCAAAGGTCTTTTTATGGCGTAGATAATGTGCGTCTGCAGTCCGTTGTGCCGCTGCGTGACGCGGCGGAGGATGATGCACTGCCTATTGTGTGGGAATTGATTAAATTGATTAGTGTCGATCTTTTTTATAGGGAATGTAGCTGAAAGACAAAGGGGTTCACGTGTCGGTAATTCATGATGATAATCAGGGACACCGGGGGTACCGCTGTTAAATTGCAATCTATTTATTAAGTTGGACTCCTTTCTTAAGAGTCCATTTGTAAATGTATCTCTACCTCTAGCACACGAAGTAAAGGAATACTTAGTACTTCCAAAACAACTGAACCGATATGATTTTTTTAAACGTGACTCGATAAGGAGATGGCAGGGGAATTTTTTAAAGATGGAAGATTTATAATTCCTTTTTAAAATCCTGTTAATGAAATAACGTAGACTCGAATTGAGCTTCTCATCCGATTGGATCGGCGCACCGCCCAGCACCAAAAGTGACGTGAGGCGGCGGAGCGAGCGTTTTTACGAGCGACTAACTGGAGGTCTTAGTTATGGGACCCGTCGGTGACATCAATGCTCGCGGGCACACGAATATGGTTCGTGCGATTATAAAAAAAACCCGGATAATAAGGTTACGGCCCTGCGTATGTCACTGCGCCCCAGATATGCAGTAAATATGAACGCTTTATGTAACGCGCCACTCTACACATGCACACCAGAAACATCGCAAAGCTACTTACATATACGTACACATATATATACACACAGAGTTAACATACATATTTAAAATATATTTAAATAGCGTAACCTTTATCGTTGATGAGTTTGTTATATTTTTTGTTGGTTAAAATAATAGAAATGCACCGTTACAATGTTATTGGTAGTAATGCTGCCAAATATTCAGAGCGTTGCATTGTGGTGGGCATCTATCACTTGCCCAAACATACACACTGCGCCACGTTGCTCTCGTCGCTTTGGAACATGGGATGTTCAATTTCGTTACTGTAGTAATTACATTAGCTGCTACGCCCTTCAAACTGGAACACAGTAATGTTCGTATACTACGCAATAGGCGCTGCGGTGGTACCTACCTAGACGGTGTCACTACCACCAGTAAAAGTCCTGTCATTGTTACAACTGCAAGGCTTTGGTCTGCTGATCGTTATGGGTCCCACTATCAGATATTAACCTGAAAAGAGCAGATACCACACTTCGCTGTTAGGTAAAAGGCCGCGAAGCGATGCGCCTACCTTGTCGCGTTTACAAATACTTGAAAAGTAGAAGGAATCGGGTCGATAGTTTTTTTATAATTGCAAATGACAAGCAGCCGCAACATCAGCGCCGTCCATCTCGGAGCTGATTGAAACTTAGTTCCGCCGAATTAGGCGCGTCGCCGGGGCCGCTGCCGTGACAGTAACGAGACAGAAATAATTTCACTGGAAAACAACGGTCCTACGAGATGGCTGCCGTCGGCGCAACGTGGGAAGTCTTCTTTTGTCGGAGGGAAACTACCGGAAGGAAACCAGCGCTTGCGTCAAACGCGCGGACCATTTATTGAAGCTTGTGTGAGTAGACAATCGCCATCGAAATATTCCTACCGTTGCAACGAAAATGTCAAAGCTTGCAATGACCGCGTAATGTGCACGATTACGTGGGATTGTTGCTGCGTGCGTGTGTGTGCGTGTGCGTGTGCGCATGTGCGCGTGTGCGCGTGTCTCGGGTGCGATCTCCGGCGATAACAATCGGATGTGAGAGCCGCGTCCAATTAGCGCACGTTGACAACGTTGGCAGGCGGCGGGGGATGGGCTGCTGTAACCGGCCTACGGGCTACCCCGGGATTACTCTCGAAATATACGTATATTTCTAGTAATTTAAGATCTTTTAATAATATATGATTAAACACTAGCTGTATGCGACTTGAAGTACGATCGAATTCGGACTCTGATCTTATTAACGGTAAAACTATTGCATTTGAGTTATCGCTGCAAACACTTCAGTCGAGTGACCTTTAAAAGGAGGTTATTGCTGGTAGGTCGCTATTGCCGGAGACCGTCTAAGTACACATTACCATGTTCCGTTTTGAAGGGCGTTGTAGCCAGTGAAATTACAGAGGTAATAAGGCACCATCCTATGTCTCAAGACGACGTACACAATGTAGTGTAGTGTAGGGTACATCGTCCTAACTAGGGGCACGTTGTTATGGTCAGGCGTATCACTTACCATCAGATGAATATCGCGTCCTAAGCTATGAAAGGTTTACTGATAACTCGTACAAAACAAATTTGTGATTGATTTGGAGATAAGAGTAGAAGAATGTTATTTCTTATGGTAACTAAAGATGGTCTATAATAAAAAAAAGAAAAAAAACTTCGTTCAATATTATACTTCCTTGTTAGGTAGTGCTATAATATGTATTGAAAATGATGTAAGATCTCATGTAAAAAGAAGAGTAAGTGTAGAATGAATTTAAGATGATCGATTTCGACTCAATTTTACAATGAAGCCGTGACACACAAAAGATATGCTTTCGTTCTAAGACGGTAAGTTTTAAGTAATTAAAATGGCGACATTTGTTGTGCAAGGCTATCGCGTGGTCGCGTCTCCATGCGGGCTTGGAAACGCTAAACGCTTCATTACTTGCTCTGCAATCTCCTTTTTGACTCGGTTGCTACATTACTGCGAACATCTTATTCAAATTCTTTTGTAAATATGCTGATCACGGCGGTAGATAAAGAATTGACATCATCATCATCGTCGTCACCAAGAATTGACATATACTATGTAAAGTACACATAAGTGGTTTCCCAAAAACCGTCTTTTTTAGGTGGGTGTTCCGGGGCAAGTACATGTCTTGGCGGACTCGTACCGAAAACTTTCACGATGTTCATCTCCGACGTTGCTTTCATTAACAATTGATGTCGCACATTCTACGTGGATGTTTTGACTCACAGATTCACCTTCGTCGAATGAAATCATCTCCAAGAAAGTTGCTTGGTTATACCTGAAAGAAATCTTTTTAACGTAATGTAAAAAGTGACTACTTGCTACGAGAGTTAGTAATCATCACTCACATTAATTGAACCTCATGCTTACTCCTTGCTATTGTATCGTTAAACCAATAGGATATGCTCTTAAGGTAATATTAACCGTATTTACAAAAATTTGAAGATTAAGAATGAGTTCGTGTATTATGATGCATCGATATGCGTCGGTCCCCCGGAGCCTGTCCCAGAGCTACCACTGAAGGTGTTTAATAATCTAATTATCTGCCATGCTGCTAAAGCGTTGTATCGCTTGACAAACTTATTCCCTACCTTCATTGAGAAAACGAAATCCTTACACAAGATGGCGAAAGTATATATGTTTTGTAAAAAAAGTCGAATTATAAACTTCGGAAGTTAAGCTCGTGTAGATATGTTAAGTTGGCAACATGTGTCGACACTGGCCGAGGGCTGGCGCGGCCCGATCGCGAGCGTCGTAACTGGAAAGTATCGGCGTGATGCTCGCGCCTCGTGTTTAGAAAACTGTGCAAACAGTGGGCCTAGAGATGAATCTCTCACGATGGCGGCCCGGGCGAGATTGCCGGCCGCGTGGGAGACGTGCGCCGTAAAAGGCCTGCTAGCGTCACTGCAGCCCCACTTGGCGATACCGGTGGGCACGCGGCGCGCAGCCCGAGCGTGCGCGCGCCGCCGTGTGCGCGCGCTCTCAGCACACGGCGTCGCCCGCGGCGGAGCTGCGCGCGCACCCCGCGCCTGCGTCCGACGGCAGCTCGCACACGCGCGCACCCGCGCACAAACAACTCGCGCTTCGTATAAAGCCGTATGACGTAGAGCGCATTATTCGCTTCTCCCGGCGACGGAGTTTCGGTCGAGTGCCAATAATTTGGTGTCGTATCGTCTCAATGGATGGCGGTAATTCGGACAGTTATTTTATGGGTCGTTTTTTAATCATAACATTGTTATGCTTTTTCTGTTGGTGCTCGACCATAATATGTTCTTAAGACACATTATAATTTTAGTTGGTAAAGCGCACATATCTAGAACTAAACTATACTCTCTGCTCTTGTACACACTTGTATTGCCACAGAACGGGAACAGCGCCTCCACACGCGACTAATTGTGCCAATCCTCAAAGAAATATAGGCAAAAACAGCGTAAGGGCTATAAGAAAGGAGAATGTGTCATAATTAATATCACAAGAACTAACTTCAAGCAACGAGTGACAAGTTACATAAGTTTTCATAGGGATAGCAAAGACTAGACGTAATAATCTTGATCAAGCAAAAATGTAATTAAAAACAACGGGTTTCTTCCCTGATTTCGGAAAAGCAAAGTCCGACGTATAATAAGCAGGACACAGATCTTCGACAAACATCTCTTATTAGTGTTATGATCCCGATGATGTAACCGAATGTAATGTAACAGCGATGGATTGTGTACATGAGATCACTTCATTGAAATTCTGTTTGTAAAAAATGTTGCTTTACAACGCTACTGCCAAAAGCTTACAATTTTTATAATTTGGGGTAAACTTACGTCAATATTAACTTGATAATTACTGAAACACGTTTAAAAAGCTGTGCTTAGCTCTATGTTTTACTTATGCTTGAATCAACAGTTGATTGAATTTCGTAAATAGTTCATAAAACACAATAATGTCATGAAGGTAGATCGGTTGCTGTAGACTGTTTAGCTTGGTATCAGCACGTTGCGCACGGCTGTGCGAACATTACTCCGGTTTGAAGGGCAATGCATGTAGTGCACAAATTTTAACATTCCAAGGTTGTGAGATAATGAGCGCAATGTGTTTTGCCATACAGACAGCTACCCCCTTATTGTTCTAGACGTTCGTTACGTTTGCCGCGGGGTGGTTCCCAAGTATAATATGGCGTAGTACAAAAACTATATTTTTCTTTTTTAATAACTTCTGGTTTTTGGTTTAAAGGGCAGGAGGAAGAAGAAGAAGAAGATTAACTTCTGGTTTTGTAATCTTCCACTATCCTTCTCTTCTTTGCTACATTACACATATGGTTGTGGAATCAGGTTTATTTTTATTATCCTCAAAATGGTCATCAATCACATGGCACTCGTGCATGTCGTTTGACTCTACATTCTTTCATCTACTTGGATCTACTGCCTTTAACCAAAATGAAGAAAATCGCAGTGATAATTAGCCAAGGTGGTCAGGCGGCCCCCTTTCGTGACCATCGCAGTCTATTCTTCTGTATCTCTGTTTTGAATTAATATTACAATGAAATTGGGAAAATGCACTAATTCCCGAGATACAGATCAAATTTCTAGTTCAGGAACTTGGACTTCAAGCGTCGAAAATTTTTAAAACTGTGCAATAATATGTATCTTTACTTTATCTCGCCGGCGACATCGCGCACACCGACTCTGTGCTCTTACACAAGTCTAAACGTAAAGAAGCAATCTAAGAATAAAGATGGCGTAGGCCGGAGTTACGACACGTCACCTGGAAGGATGTGATTACAGTTTCCCTAATTTTCTCGTGCCAAAAACTCGAGCTGGTGTGAATCATAGTGGACGCGGCGGCGGCGCAGTAAATCGGCGGCATCCTGCTTACAGCAATTGCCGGCGCCCGGCGCCCGGCGCCCGGCCGCCGCCGCCGTCGCCGCCGCCGCCTTCGCGTATTCAAGTATTCAATAATCCACTTGACAAATAGATCGTTCAGTTATTTGTTTGCGGTATTAGTCGGTCGGTCGTGTGCAAACGCAAACACTACGTGTGCGCGCTTGCCCCATTGAACCAGCTCGGGACCTCAAATTGGGCACGCGGCTCGTGGCCGTAATTGCGCGCGGAGTAATCTTCGCTTCTATCGGTGCTCTGATTTTATCTTTCAGAATACGTTGCCTTCAAAGAAAACCGGCGGCTGATTACTTAACGCTATAAAGTAATTTTGTTTCTTACTTATACATTGTTCTGTCAAATGTTACTGTAAAAAAATTGTTAACAGTACAGTCAGGCACTACAAACAAATGTAGCGATAGCAAGGAAAGTCTCAGTGTACCAGACGACTTCAGACTTAAAGTGTTAATAGTCCCGATACTCTGTAATTTAGACTTAGCCCTTCAAACGAGAACTTAGTAATATCCTTATACTACTGCTTGTCGGTATAATTTGATGCTTCCTAATCAGAGTCCAGTAACAGATACCTATGTCCTCCCCGATAGGTGATTTCAACAGTCGGGTCACATTCCTAAAATTCTGTAGAGAGGTAATAGAGGGAGATATAAATAGAAACAAGCAGTAAAAGATAAGAAAACAAAATAGGAAAAATGTAAGCAGAAGAAAATAAAGAAGTGTGTGTTGTTTTTATTTAAGAAGACGTATAAAAGAAGGAAATAAAATAAAGGAATATAGGAGAAAAACAGTTTGTGTAAAGAAAGGTATGATAGAAAGTGGAGAGAAAGAAGAGAAAGAGGAATAGAATAAGAAAATGATAAGCAAATAAAGAGAGAAAAGAGTAAACAGGGCCCCAGCCGCACAAAACTGGAGGAAACGCTAAAAAAAATGGATATGTATGTCCTTAACGGGACGGTAACATATGATATAATACTAGTTTTATATAAATGGCCGCAGGAAGGTTTAAGGATCGGTACAATTATCGTTAGGTGAACTCTTTGCGTCTGTAATGAGTAGGAAGCAGGTTTAGGACATCAGTGGGCCCGGGAGTGTGAGTTCTCTGGTACGTAGCTTTATCATCATCACTATCAGCCGATAGACGTCCACGGCTGGACATAGGCCTCCCACAAAGTTCTCCACATCGATCGATCCTGTGCCTGCCCATCCAGCTGCTTCCCGCAACCTTTCTCAGATGATCGGACCACCATCAGTCAGCCCGGGAGTGTGAGTTCTCTGGTTCGTAGCTTACGTGTAACTTATTGTTCGTAATGTTTGTATATTAGTGATGTAACTCGCGTAGGGTTCACCCCTTAAGGTTTGGCCCCCGTGGCTTAATGTACTTTAAGCATTAATGGAGTTACAGCAGCAATTTCGCAAAATTACAATAATTTACGGGTAAGTGTAAATGACGCTCACGGGTCCACTTCCTCGCAGCACAGGAAGTGCGCAGGCGCGGCGAGTTTTCCTACGTTCCGCTCAACGAAACGGTGACCACAAGTCATAAAATGTCACGGATGTTTATGTTTTTTACCATAACAAAAATGTTTGGATAACAGGCATTCAATATTATATTTATATTTGGCTTTACGGCTAATTTACTTTAGTTACAACCTGTGCCTATGCATAATTCCGGTTTGGTATTAGCTGCGTGACAACGACGCTTTGTCTTTCCTTCTATTTTTCACACTGAATAATTGGTAATAAAACTTTCACCTCTTAGTGCATTTTATGTTTGCGGTGAAAGGTAGATGACCAGCGTTTTATCTATTTGTGTACAAAAATATGAATAACAAAATTAATTCAGCGGTTTACTTGTGAAAACTTAATAAACCCTATCTAATTCTAAATAAGGAGAATTGCACGGTTTAACATCTGTGTGGGATCCAGATCTAGACTGAGACTGTTTTATTGGTTAATATAAACGAGAGTTTCCAAAAATTCATATTATGTGAATTGTTCATTATTTCCAGAAAATTTTACACACAGTGAGTATGAAGTATACAGTGCAGACGTAACTCCTCATCCGGCGGTTAACAGTTGTTTACTGCCTCCCGGTGTCGGTAGTAAATACTTTGGGTGCGGTTCCAATAAAACTGTTGGTTATTGTGAGCCGATGGATCTGCTCAATGGTACATTGGTTTTACTACTGCAAGCTCACAAATTTTCCAGTTTGCTGCTTTTGTTTTTCACTGGATATACACGGCGAATGAGTTTATTTATTTAGCCCCAAAGTGGAGTAAACATTGCGGGATTTAATTCTCTGCTACATTTCGCGAGACTATTTGGAAATCCAAATATTAATAAGAAGCTTTAAATCGATTTTTTCTATTCAACATTGGTATTTGGGATAGGCATAATCACTGTAATAGTTCATCAGAGGAGCTGGTGTTAGGTTTCTTTATTCGTATGCCGTCATGTCAGTGTCTATTGGTGGCATTAAATATGAGTATATTAATTAATATCCTTGTATTCTTGTTTGCGAGGCAGCTTAAGTAGTAAACTAACAGGGGTAATGGGACCCGTTATCAAATGTTCCGAGGCCATAGGCGAAATATAGTGCTGCGTTTGCGCAGAGGTTAAACTTGTTATTAGGCTGTTTATCGTTGTAAGGTATTTTTTTAAATTTACTTTGATATTGTGTTTTATGCTCCTTATTTAATTACAATAGTAAAATGCATGTATTCAAAAACTAAGGTGTTTCGCGTCTTGTCCCATTAACAACTGTAATCACAGTAAACTGAGCGATTGGGCGTCTCACTTGCGACGCGGTGGAGACACATCGGCCCACCCATTCATTGCCCGCTATCCAGGTCAAGTGGACCCGCGGCTCGCGATCTAGATCACCTAAAGTACTTTATTGTACCTTTGTCTGTGTTAATGACATAACAGGACGAGGCGATATAGGCTGTAAGATTGCTCCATTCAGTTCATCGTTCGAGTTAAATGATAAAACAGTATTCACAGTTTTTATCAAAGCTTTTCTAAATTTTTTATTTTGAAATACTTTTTAAGAACATGAATATCTTATAATGATGGGATAACTGAATTCTTACATTGTTACCAGTAATTGAACCTCGGATCATCTCTGATACAGGTTATAAAGAGAAATGCTTCACTATCTTTTGACATATTGCGTTCGGAGCCCGATTTAAAGATTGCGAACCTTTTGGGAAAATGAACGAAATGTCCTTTCTCTTATAAATTTCACAAGGAAATGTGAGTCCTTTTATTTGTGTGATTCAAGTGCTTTGTATTATGAATAACATAGATCTTATAAATGTATGATGTAGTTTTTGGTATTTACTTCAGACTAGACAAATTTGGTCGTATGTAGGCGAGTTATATATTAACGGCATTAGAAGTTGGACGTCTCGTCCAAAATTTAGTAATTAATGGCGTGTGACGCCCAATCCTTAATGCTGATGAAGAAATCTATCGGTCTAACAAATCACTATTGTTAGAAGACTAGTATAAAAAATGTTAGCACTTTCTTTCTATTATAATATTCCGGTCACGGTTTTTACGTATTATCAGACAATTTTTAAATCTAGATCAATACTCGATCGCGACAGAGTTCAATTTAAAATAGTTAAAACAAGAATTTGTACCGACGCCTAAATATTTTCGTGTTAATAAGTAAAGTTGTGCACTAATGGAACCGAACCAGCTTTGGTTCGGCGCCAAGGCGACAATTAACGGGGATTGTTCTCTTTCGATTATTTCTTTAATGTAATCTAATGAATTTTCGACGGTTAAAACGGTGACGCTTTCGCCATAGATACAGCGCGGAAAAAAATTCACCAAGAGCCATCCATTACCTGAAACACGGAATTGTATCTGGTGGTGTAACGAACGCAAAGTTACCGTGAAGCGACCGCTCCCGCGAATCACCACTTCGTGACGAAATAATGCTGTAAATGTATATTTAAAACTCAAATTCACACGCCCGCAAACAAAGCGGGACCACGGGGGGCTTCAATGCAGTGGCCGGGGTGCAGGTGTAAAAAAGGCAACAAGAAAACTCCTCGTACACGCTTTCGCACGCCGGGCCCCGGGCGAAGGATTCATTGACTATCCGGAACAATACTATTTAAAATAGTCGTAAATTTTTTTTCTTGTCCTCCGCTTTTGTCATTTATTGGATAGTTCCACGAAACTTTACTACCGCCGGCCCCCGCCAACCTGTTGTCGCCTCCGAGCCGGCGCGAGCGTCATTCACCAAACTCGACACCTCGCCCGCGCCCGCACCCGCGCCCGCGCCCGCGCCCGCGCCCGCGCCCGCGCCCGCGCCCGCGCCCGCGCCCGCGCCCGCGCCCGCGCCCGCGCCCGCGCCCGCGCCCGCGCCCGCGCCCGCGCCCCCACCTGCGCCCGCGCACCCACTTTTGTTTCTAATTACTTGTTCTTCCCTGCAGACTGTGTGAACTGCAGGACTGTGGGAAGATTTCGCAGATCCTTCTTACACAATTTATATAAGCCTTTTTTTTCCCCTTTAAAAAGATATCCTCAATTGTTATGTAAGCGTACAAATAACGTCCCCGTATTCCCGGCAGTTGAGGATAGGACTAATGTTTTCCCTGCCTCTCGTATAATGTGACTAAAGGTCTTCAGTTCCGGGAGCTTTAAAAATAGGGATTCTCATCGCCCACAAATCGATTTTTTTTAAAAATATTATTAAGTAATTTGAAGTAGTCGTAAGTTAAATAGACAACGATATATTGCAAGTATTTTTACAAATTGTGAGAGTAAGATAAAAACTCTTCTGTAGAATTAAAAGAAGTTGGAGATTCATTCAGGTAGGGGCAGGAAACATTCCTCGGCACATCTGGTGGGCATTAGGTCGCCGGCGCCGAGCCCGCACAATGCTGGGACCATCGAGAGCTTTGTCCTGCTAAACTTTTGCTCCTAACCATTGTTTCAGCGCGAACATCTGTGCTCGTCAACAACAATAGCTGATTATTGTTTTCGCATCAACAACAATGTAGACACAAGCAGGCGATTAGGTGTTATGGATGGGCCGTTGAATGCGCCTTTACACGTGATAACAGGTGTTTCGGATTTGTGTTGCACCGTTAGCGGGAAATATTAACTGTTACTCTTAAACGTAAACCAATTTATATTTGTTTATGTCTCTGCCGCGTGGACGTGCTCGGTACAATAACACAATGTTATGAACTGAAGAGTCACGCGAGGAGTTGGACGTTTACTTTGTGTATGTGCTCATAGCACAGCATCGCGGTCTTCATCTGCTGACCGGCAACTGGACGGCGCTCATCCAATCGAAAGATGGTGTGTACACTATTGCCTAGAGGTAAGTGTCCACTACAAGGAATAAATACCACACTGCTCTTAAACAGTGAATATGTAGAGAATACGTTTACTGTGGTGTAGGTCTCTGTAGCTGTACCGTAGGCACCGACGCAGCTCCTATTTCTACACCCAAGCAGTACTGCGCAAATCTTATTACATTCCGGTTTGATGGGCGCTGTAACAATCAAAATTACTGCGATATCGAGACTTAATATCTTTCGTCTCAAGGCAAGCGCATGGTGATGCTGTGTATAACCTACTAACAAGTGCCACGTTGGTAATGAGGAGGTGTATTCTTTATAATCAGTTGAACATCTACCTCGTTCTGTCAATCTTATATTTTGTAATCTATGTACTATGTTTACTAACCCGTCTATTTACAATTTATCTAAGCCATTGTATTTATTGTTATACACTTAGTTCCTATTGCTTACTGTTACAAATACCAACCTTATTGTATACTATTTTACGTATTGATTACCACTGCCTCTTATTGCTTTGGACGTTTCTTAACAAACATTCCTTTCCGGGATCACACGCGGATAATTGGTTCTCTTATATATCATAACATCACGTTGAATTGGTGCTCCAGTTTAGAATTAGGGATAACCCTTCAAGCTCCGAAGACCACACCGATCCAAAGGTCATATGTGCCTAATCGCGGGAGAACACATACACATCCTTCAGATTATTAATTCTCTGTCTTTGTCCCTAATTTTCATCAGTCCAGGAGATGAGTTTAGTCTGAAATGTACGTCCGGTGAATACCAGGTTGTGGTTAGGGACGGTGAAGTAGTAATGGCGTAATGCCGACTTCCACGGAAACTCGATTCACGCACATATTTATCATGCATCCGCTACAGCGGCAACCCACCTCCGCATACTCGATACGTGACATTGCAAAGTGGATTTTTCTTTTTAACCTCCGTTGAAAAGAGTTAATGAAAGTTGTGAGTTTGACGCGTGTATCTTAAGATCTGTACACGTTCATACCGGCGCACGCTACGAGGAAGGCAGTAGTGTACACAAGTGTGTAACGTGTATGCACACAACTTTGTTGTCGTTGGAGGTGGTTTGGTAAATATCAAAGCAAGGCTTCGTGTCCTCTGCGTAAAAGAGTTGAAAAGTGAGGATATTGCGAACAGGTAAGTAATTTCTTGTTAGTTTTTCAATTGGTGTTATTTATCGGCACAACTTTGTGTAAATCAAATTGTTATTTTCAAAGAATAACAAGAAAGCGAGCAGACAGACAGTTTTCATTAAACAAACTAAGAGTTCCTCACGGGATAATAGAAAGAAGTTACATGGGATACAAACTTAAAATGAAAGTAAGAAACAGTAAAATTAGAGAAAAAAAAATTAGAGCTGAATACGTAATTCTACAAATAATGAAACTCGCACTGAAACGGGAAGGACGCTTGCAAAGAGTCAACGATGAAAGATAGACGAAAGTGGTGGCAAACTGGTATCCATTAGATAAGAAACGGAGAAGAGATAGACAACATCAGCGTTGGAATAATGATACGACAGGACTGGTTGAAAAATATGAAACAGACCAGCTAGAAATAAGAGAATGGAATCGATGGGTGGGTCTATTGAGATGTCACTCTTCTTACACATCTCATTCCCACAATCCATCCACACTTCCTTCGGTTTTCCTCTACCTTTATAACCATCCACATTCATTCTCATTACTTTCTTTGTTATATGTCCTTCATCCCTCCGCACAACATGCCCGCGCCACGCTAACCTCTTGCTCCTCAATTTCTCTGTCACTGGAGCAACTTTCAGACTTTCTCTAATATACTCATTCTTAATTTTACCCATCCTCGTCACACCACACATCCATCTTAACGGTCGCATCTCGTCCACATGTAATCTTCTTTCATCCGAACCCTTGGTGGCCCAACTCTCGGCTCTATACAATACGATAGGTGTAAAAACCGATTTGTAGATTTGTCCCTTCACGTACGTGTGTTCGTATGTATCTTAGACGTCCAACTTCTGATGCTGTTAATATACGAGTGTAACTGCATGTGGTCCAGCGAACTTTTTCTTTGATGTTTTGGGATTCTACTTGAGAGTTGTTTGTGCAGAAGGTTTAAGTAGTAACATTTTAAAAGGTTTTATTATAACTATTTTCAATGAGCGAATCGCTCCACGCAGGTATTTGAAGTCTCGATTAGTCCGCGACATTGTTTTGTATTGAAACAATCGCGGAATCATTAACTTAAAACAGGTACAGTCTATATTCTTATGTTTTTCCTGCTGAGGTGTTCGCGCGCTGACTCACAAGGCCGTCCGCGCATTCCGATGCACATTTTCACTGGCGGTAAAAAAATTGCTTTATGCCGGATTCAGTACATTTAGAAGGTAATCTGCAGTGAAATAGTAAACGTTGCTGTTTTCCGAACTAACTAAAACACACATTGCGCATACTTTGTTTAATCGGTTCGGTCATTTCCGCGATCAACACAGAGACACATGTTTGATCATCATTATTAATTTCATCCTCAGTCCAGGGACAGTCCAATAATGTATAAAGGTTCTTTAAGATTTAACGATACACTAATAAATGTTTGTGCTAAAAGCAGACTTTGCCAAGCTGTATTGAACAAACATAATTTCGCTTCAATTTGAAAGGTGTGATTTCCGCAATGTAATGCTGTGTAAATATCCGGTACATCATCTCAATGTTATGTACACAGTTATTACTAAGTACCAGGTCGCGTCTGTCTAATCGCATTGTGTTGCAAGAAAACTATTTCTGAATTAGTTAGTCATTATGTTAACATACTCGTAGTCTATAAGCACTATACTCTTACTAATCTGATATGGAGTCATGGTCTGAAATAAAGACTTGTTTATTATTGCCGCTGTCTATTGCTAGGTAGATCCCAAAGACTTCGCCGTACCTTCGGCTACACCAATCTAGTCTCAGCAGCCGCCCTGCACAGATCGTCGCTTTATCTGGTGTGGGGATGTCCCTCGTCGGAATATCCCGTATACATGAAAATCTCATAAATATTTAATATAAATATCTAAACGATTCACTTAAAAATAATTACGGACGTACTTCCGGACGCACGCTGGAGTTTAGTCAATGAGGCATGACTCACACACGCACGCGCACACGCGCGCGCTCTGCACAACCTCGCGTCGACTCTATCTACGTTTCCCGCGCAATCTAACCAACTGTCAGGATGACAGCTACCGTTTTTAATCTCCTACACCAACCAGACGCGTGCAGTGTGTCCGTACTATCGTAGCTATTAAACAATTTATCATGAATTAATTTTTAAATCCCCCCGTCGGAATTTAGTAATGAGCTAGTAATTCACAATTCGTTGCACCGATTGTCCATGTTGTTGCATTTAGATGATCAGATCGATAGTTGTTACCCTCGGTGACACGATTCTTTGTGGTATTTCGAAATGACGATGGGATGTTCAATTCTATTTTAATTGAGGCAAAGTGTTTTTGTATTCTTCATTTTTAAGCACTTTTGCACCGGCTGTCTGTACTTGCACAAGAGTCGATGGCCAATGGAAACAACTAACAATGTAACACAGATTACACACAGAGATCATTTGAATATTTTTTTATTTTATTTAGATAATTATTTGTCTACTTTTGATGCATTTATTAATTGTCTTAATATGTATATACATTCTTTTTGTGTTTGCCACATATAATATATATGTCATATAAGTCACCCTCGTGTTGAGGGTAGGCCTGTGCCTCAACAGTGGGGACGTAAATAGGCCGCTGACAGATTTCATATATGTAATGTAGCGTAAAATCTGGCAATTTTAGGTCGTTGAGCCATCTAATATTAACTGAGCTCACGGAAGCCCTATTTGCTTATAATGTGACTGCGTGCTTGTGTAGAAAAAACATATTGTTTTTATGAACTTTGTCTAACAAAGTGCAGATTGATAATAAATATAATTCCTAAGGTTTGTTACTAACGTTACCGGTAACCAAGCAATAAAAATTGTTTAAATTATGTAAATGCGTTACCACCACCGCTAGAAGCATTGTTGACCTAAATGACTGTTAAGTTAGAAACAGAAAGTTACGTAAAGTTTACGTGGGTGGACGTAATTCTGGCTCTCGGCCGGGCAGTAGTTTAGTAACAGTAACATACTCTATTTAGCGGTGCTTATAACAAAGGTATTATGGGCTAGATTTGTCTGAAAGAGTTGTTCTCTTGTGTGTCCTAAATAAAAGTTAATTTGTTAAAGTTTTGAAGGATTATTGCCTGTAATCAGGCGACATACGGCAAATTAATTTTCATTAATGCCCATTTTAATTTAGGCAATCTGTGTAACGGTTTACTTGGAACCGTTCATTTCTAGAAATAACATCTCAATACGTAACCGTTTCCTATTAAACTTATTTAGAGGAAAATGGGATAATTTTGGATACGAATAGCTTTATCCTCTGCAGCAAGATTCAGGCTCAGTTGAATACCATTTCTGAATGGAGAGTACATTACTTTGCGGAAGCATTCCAAAGTTTCGGCCAAAGTTACACAGAGGCACGCCTTGGGGTTTAAGCAGGTAACAGTCTGCCGTAACTCTTTCAAGGAAGGTGTGCTTGTATGTGAATTGTCATATAAGAAAGTTGAATTCTATTGCAGTTCCTATCATTGTCGACAAGTCAGTTTAATATACAGAGCGTCGTAGATGGTGGAATTATTGGAATGATGAGGTGTATAAATTATAGTGAAGAGTTTATTTGCGCTAGGAGCTCTGATGAGCCTAGATTTTTTGGTCACAGTGATTACTTACCACCGGGCGAATGCTCTGTTCGCTTTGTCGCTTTACAGAAGTATTTGCGTATATCCCCGCGTCATCAAGTTGATTTTTATATTATTGCACAACCAGTTGTCACTTATCCGATAAATGTTGCAACATTTTAACTGTTACGTCGAAATAGTAGCTTTATGTTACCTAGGTTTTTAAACATTTTTTTAAGTGTGAAAACAAAAGAAAATTACCAATTTTAAAAAAATGAACCGGATGAAAGCAATATTATAATATATGCGTCGTTTTTCCTCCCTCATTGTAAGCTCTTAAATCTAGTATACTTTAGGTATGCTGATCTAGAACTTCCTTGCGAAGATTAGTACTCGAAGTAGTAACAACTAAAAATTAGTGTTATTTCCACACACACCCCCCCCTTCTCCCCCTACCCCTCCACTAAACGGTTCGTTCAAACGTAGCGCGGTTTATTTAAAATGCAAGGTTATTTGTTATTCCATTACAATCTTAGCCCTAGTTTGAATACTATTTAAACGTCAAACAATTTTAATAGTTTGCGATAGGTCATTTTTCATTTTTCTATATTAGATATAACTAAAAGATTTCCACCTGTACAGAGACTCATGACGATGTCTCTGGAGCCACGAGGACTGCACACTTAAAATTTGGTTGGAATAATCCTTTTGCCGAGTATAGGGCAGCTAAGAACGAATTTCACAGAATTCCTTCTGCAAAGGGAACCTCCCTGTGGGGGTGTTGCCGTCAACAAAGCGGGCGGGGAGAGCTAGTACTCATATATACATATAAGGTTCTCGTGTTGTGTAAATTACTGAAGGAATTTTTGGTTAGCTGTTAAAGTAATCGAGATTGTAATAATGTACAACGCCGAGATGTACTCGTACTCGTAGTGCAGTGTACTTGCATAGTATTACAAAGAGTATTACATTTGGATAAGATTTAGAGAAGGACACTGAGGATTGAAGGAGCGACCAAGAAGGAAGATGGTCGCTGTAAGGAACTAGAGTTAACATCAAATTATTTATTTTGAAAGATTTCACGCAGCTCGGCTCCCATCCTATTGGTTAAGACAAGAAACAGATACAATCGAGACTGTTGTCTGAGAGTGGCAAAATATTGCGTAGCTGTGACGTCACAGCCACCTCACTCAGACTCGTAGTGGTAACTTTAGAGTTGGTCATCATTACACTCATCGTCCACGTAGATAAGATGTCAACTCTCGTTACTCCAAAAATTTCACTAGCCTCCAGCATCCTTCAAACCAGGCTAGTGAATATCATTCTTTTATCTAATTTTATGCATAACTGTGAAAATTAACCGTCACAGTGTGAAAATAAGAAGACATCTTCCGTTTGGACAGTTACTGTTAACGTTAGTTTAATTTATTGTCATAAATTGTTACAAATGACGTAAATGTTATAAAACAACTGTGAATTATTATTTTTTTATAATTTTACATTAAATTCAAATGAATATTGTCTTTTATATTTACTAAACGTAGATATGTGACTTTGGTGGAGGTTTACCTCCAGCAGTCGCACGTCTGTCGGTTGAGGATGTAGACAATTGTGATATGACGACGGTGGAATACTTAACCTTCCGTTCATATGATATTGCCAAGGAGGCCGAGGATGGCGACGCTCGCCCAGTACGAGTATGCTCCGGCTCTCATCCGTTGGCAGCGTTTTAATGCAGGACCTTGTAACCATCGTTCATTCGTTTTGTATTTCCTTGTCCACTTCCCACTTTATGTTTTCTTCTTTCATTCATCTTACTCTCTTCCCCTCTTTTATTTTTAAAATTATTTCTTTCTTCATACATTCATCGCCCCTCAGACTAAACTCCCCGCATCTTTACATTCCAGTTTTCTTAATTTCTATATTATATATTTTTTTCTTTTTTTGTTGTGTTGAAGTGATTTACACACCCTTCCGTAGTGTCCGGTGGAATGAAACACTGTGTGCAATGATTATCCACGCGTGGGGTTGCCCGTAATCGTCGGCTACGCAATCAATAAGCGCGCTCGCTGCGTTCAGGTGCGCGCGCGCAGCGTGACGTCAGCTGCGGCTGCGCCGAAACCCCCACCCCCCGACCTGCTCCGCACCGCACCGCGGACCACACGCACTTCAGCGTCTAACCCGCTAAGACTCCAATCAATCTTCACTATTTACGCTTTTTGAACTTAATTACACAGTTCACTCTATTGTAAGTAGCCCTTGTCGTCGTTTATATGCATCACTTACTTTAATGTAACGACGGCTACCCCTCAATGTTTAACCGTCGGCCAAAATGGAGAAGTAATAAGTTTAACGCGTTTACACCTGCACAGCTCGTTGGTTCTTAATTTTGATCTGAGAGAATCAGATCCTGCGCGTAGTTATAATAATACAAAAAAAATATATGTGGTCGCTTGGAGATCATCTATCTTCTAATGCTTCACGAAAATTTAAAAAATATTGGCTAAATAAGACTGCAGTTTACTAAGCTCCTGCACGGAGGAATTACCTCTTGCTGCGCTAAAAGTGGCATGCACTCGTAACAACGATGTAAGAAACGAAGCCGTTGTGCAGTAATTGGGGTTGGGGGCGACACTGTTACTGAACGAACGGCCGCTGATAAAGTACCTGCAGCTATTTGAAATTAATATTAATCAATTTAGTATTTTAATTAGTTAATATTGTAGTCGTCAACACAAATTTAACACAGGGTGAATAGAGCATTACTTCATCATCATCATTTCAACCGATGAACGTTTACCATTACCTATTACTAATTAAAAGTATTTCGATGTTATTCCTTCCTTACCTAAATTAAATTAAATTTTCTATTTTTGTGTCAGGATATGATAATTATGTAGATAGAGAAAAAATTTATAAAAATTGATTTTGCTTATGGGATAAGTAAACTAACGTAAATTTATCGCTAACAGGTGAACAAGTGGTTAACTTCACCTATCAAACAGAAACAAATCCCGCTTTGAGCTCCACGCTTCACCAGGCCGGGAAACCCTTCCCCGCAGGGTTGTGATCGCCCTCAATAATTAATCACTGCACTATTAACATCCATAATGATTTAATAGCCTCGCGTGACAGCCCTGGCTGAACCACCCCTCGGTAACGTTTCCAGCGACGAGGGGGCTGATTACAAAATTAAGTTTCACCGTTAAAGGGTGACATTCGAAGGTCACACGTGTAAAGGGTTGTGTGGATATTTGTTGTAAATATTTTGTCACACGGCTAATTATAAACGGCTTTCGGTATTTAGAGTGACGAAGGGTGAGGACGTAGTTATCTATAATTAGTGGTAGATTATTTAATGAATGGTTCCGGAGGGTGTTAGGAAGGGTTAAGGTACACACACATTAGTAATAGTCCTAATTTTCATTTAAATGTCTAACTACTTATTGAGTATAAGCAGCATTGTTTCATAGTTGAAACAGCGGCAGTAACTTACCATCGCGATTCCTGACGATATACTCGTATACCATAAACATGTCATAACGATTTGTGATCACCGATCATATGGTAGATAGACAGTAAACAATAATACTGTGTTTCATTTTGAAGGGTGCTATTGAGAGGTTACTGCGGAGTTAGCCCTGTAGTCTTGGCCTATTAAGAATAGAACTAAGATATTCCTTGCCTGCCGTACAAGGTGGCTAATCATGACACTCGGGTTCGTGGGCTTTGACGGTGGGGGTCCTCAGAGCTCAATAAGCGAATCTCAGGAGGACCGCAAATGCATGGTGACCTTGTATTTGCCGTAGCACAGTGAGGGTGCTAACGAGGGCTTCGTCCTTCCGTGAGATGTTTTAGTCAGAGTGCAAGGCAGGCACCGGTGCGTTTCGTAGAGATCCCGGAGCTCCTCCTAATGCACTGACGGAGACCACCAAGGGGATTTTAGTGGTTAGAAGCGCCACATAACCTTGCCTTCCTCCCAGAAGCAAGGTATCTTTTAGAATTTTCCCCGCGATAAAAAAAAGGTTACTTCGGAGTATAATGTATGAGTAACGAGCGTAATTTGGTTCACTAACATCGAAACCAGCGAGCTGCTCAGCGATTTATAAACCTTTTACAGGTAGAACCTCCTGCTCGGCTTCATTGTGTACAAAGTGGTACCATAACCCTTAACTCTTATGCCAACCTCGTGCTGGTGTCGCTCGTCCGTACGCGGCGTGTGGGAAAACGACGCGCGAATGTACTTTCCTCCACCTCGCCGGAGACGGACTTTCTACGAGTATACCTCTTTGTTTGCATCGCGAACGACCGCTTGCAGTTTTGCACATCCAAATTCGGTGATCGGAGTCTCATCAATGCTAATCACTGTCTTGCGATGAACGGTGAACAGCGACAATGATGAAATTCTGTACAAGGGTTCGGCGCGGGCGTTACCCACCTCTATACGTTCCTGCTCGTGTTGTCGTTATTTACAGAGATGATCACTGATGTGAAGGTGTCTTTAGTTAAGGATTGCACAGGAACATAACCGTGTTATAAAGTTGCTCGCTGGCCCAATGGTTAGAGCGTGCGGCCTTCATTCCGAAGGTCGCGGATTCGAATCTCGGTAAGTACCGATGACATTAATATCTAAGTTATGTACATTTGTGAACTTTAGTAACAACAGCGAAATACAAACGGTGATAGGAAACATCTTGAGGAAACCTGCACATGAATTACGATTAATTCTAAGGTGTGTGTGAAGTCACCAATGTGCATTGGGCCTGCGTGGTGACTATGGCCCATCGCCTTCGTATTGAGGGTAGGCCTGTGCCCCAACAGTGGAGAAGCAAATTGGCTGTTGATGATAACCGTGTTCCGGTTTGCGAGGCGCAACTTAATGCAGCTTGTTTCAGGCAACAAGTGCAATGCGATGCAGTGTGAATATCTGTCTCCTCGTGGTTACAGAGTGTCGCATAAATTTTTGATTAGTCTTTACGTTTAACTGTAACATTTCTTAACTCTAACTGTTAATAATGATTTTGATGGTTTTTTAATTATAAAAAGACTGTTTGAGAATATTTCTGTTTAATGAAAACAAACCAATTCAGAGAACCGATTGAGAGTTAACAGATCTATTCTACTGCTATAACAAGTTTCACAGATTTCAGTTAACGGTAAGAACAATAGTCAATTGTTAATTTATATTATGAATAATGTGAGGATCGCACTTGTCTTCGTGCTGGATGTTGTGAAAACATCGGCGGGGCCCGCATTGCTCGAGCGGCGACTTCCTCGCGCACCTTCCCTTGCAGAGCTGTCCGATTGTGAAACAGTATTGGCAAAGAAGGCGCGCTGAATGAATGATGGAAAAACTCGCAGACGGCTCCATTGTGGGATGATATCTGTTAGCTGCATCGTTTTGTTTTGCCGTTTCCTTGCTCGTCGCTTCACACCAAAACGAACCTTATTGCGTATCGTTTAGGGTGGCGATGCTGTGCGCCGCGCGTGGGAGAATGTTTTCACTTACCCCTTAAGTTTCTTCCTCCTCCGTATTAAACACGACAAAACAATATTTCAGACACGGAATTTTAGGACTGAATTTGTTCGTAATAGCAGTTTAACTGATTGCATATAGTTTCTAACATTAAAGTTGCCTTTTTGTTTAATTACCGGTTTCATTTAACAAAATACTAATGTATATATCAACAATTCGTCATCAGATGCCTGTTCTTTGTACTACATAGCCATTACGCCCTTTGCATTTGCTACAGTTTAAAATTATTTGTTTCTTTGTTAAAACGTATTTCTATAGTTCTAACATTTTATAGTAGATTTCGTTTTACTATAATATACGAAATTAATAGAACAAATAATGGTTGCGGTAGACAAAGGCGCTGACTTTAGTTTTGGATAATAACTATACTAATTTTTATGCTTAATTTGCATATGTCATGCTTAAGTTGTCGGTTAGTTCTGTCCGTGCAGTAAACACATTTAATGATAAATAAAAGATGTGGGAGTTCATTCAAAAACGTTTAATCTCTCGGTGTTACAAAATAACTTACAAAACGTCACAACAAACCTCTCGTTAAAGTTACTTCCATTTTGTACATTGCTCGGTGTGCGGTCGGAACTGATTAAATACATTATTTGTACGAGAACAGCTCTTGCCAAGCATCAGTCTGTAGTACGAGCACAAGGAGGATACTCAGATGCGTAGAGGGCAGACATCTCACGCGGATGTTAGTGTTCTGGACGATTGCGTCTCCGTCACTATACAATAACATTAATGCGCATAAGGTATTATATATATCGAATATAAATTCATGTTAATAGTGGCAAATGTTCGGCACCTTAAGGTTTTGGTACTGTAGTTTTATATAAACTCCCGTCTAGTGTAGATACAGGCTCGTCAAGGTCGCCCATTCGGAGAGGAAACGCAGCCAGTGCAGTGCAGTGCAGTGCAATGCTCTTGGCATTATAAATCGCGCGCACTGACTCTGTCTTACAAGTTATAGTTGTTTTTTAATCGGACGCAAAGTAATAACATCAAGTAAATGAAAGGGTTTTAAGCTACGTATTTTAAAACGGGAATTACCTCGAACAGCTTCCGCCGTCATTTACAATCTTACTCATCAGTAATATAAGCTTTTCCACAAAACCTTATTTCATTTATGTAAATGTAAAAGATAAATATATATTTCAAAATATCCATTCGTAATTCACACAAATCTGTAATATTTGGTTACTTATCTTATTACTACATCTACCTCTGTAGTCAGTATATAGTATCGTTATTTATATATTTAAATAGAAATCATTATTCAGGTTTTGTCATTGTCTCACTTTGCCGTGGCTTCAAATGATTTTGTTAACGCTCGTGACGGATTTCCGTTAATGTTTTAGGTATACACGGTTTTCAGGTAAAACAGAAATCGTGTTTTTTCATCAGATGAAAGTTGTCTTCAATAAAGAGGCACGAGACCACTGAACAGTTTTCAACATAAATATTTATCGCTGCGATACCGTGATCTTAGATTCAAGTTAACCATCACAGTGCGAGGAGTGTTCGTTTGTTGCGTTAAACGTTAAGTGTAAACAGCACCCGTGCCGCTGGGGCACGCCTTGATCTATGACAAATGTGACAAAATGTGTTTTTCCAAACGAATAAAATGATCTGATCCTCGGCCGTTCCGAAATTGGCCGCGGTAAGTTATAGCACTAAGTAAGGCTTGAAAAACTTGAGGGCTGTGTACAACATTCGATTATTTACATACAATATCTGAACACAACTTAAGTTACGATAATAACACAAAATAATACATTTGTACTTATTTGTCTTTATTTTACACAATACAAACAATTATAATTAAATCTTATAGGTTTAGTGGCAAATTGGGACATGTCCTTACGGGTCACGTGTCTCGCAAGCCGGCCGGCCAGCGGCACGCGCACGCCTTCCTTACTCCGGTGGCCGCCAGTGGGCAGTGGGCAGTGGGCAGTGGGCAGTGGGCAGTGGGCAGTGGGCAGTGGGCAATGGGCATCGGCTTTGCAACGGTTTAACATACATTTTGATTGCATGCTGAAGACGCAGGGTTGTTCCAATGAATTTAGTGCGACGTTCTCTCGGTTGAACTCCCTCCAACCCGCAGGCCGGGTTTGGTCTTCAGGCGCCGTTGCGTGCGCCTGGGGCCAGCGCTTGTCCGAGCGCTCGTTTGTCGGAATGGGGTCAACGGTCTGTTATAATTGTTCATTAAGTTTTTCGGCCGCTTCGCTTTGTTTGTTCTTTCGGTGAGTGTTTTACGATTATAACTGAAATAAATCCGGCGCCGGGTCCGAGCGTTGTGTCTGCCCGAGCACTGCCCGAGCATGCGCAGCGCCGCGCGCTCTCTTTCTATTCGTTTTAAGGAAAGAAATGCCATACCATAATGGGTATGACGGTCCAGTGCCCGCGTCACAACATTTACAAAATATTGCTATTCTATTAGCCTCACGTTCGCAACAAATAAATTGTTAGAGTACATTTGATGGTGCGTCTGTTGCGCGACAACGTTGTTACGTACAGGCACCGAGCACTGCCCGCAGCGCAGAGTGCGCCGGCGAGGCGACGGCGGACGGCTTTCGTTAAAAGCCCAATAAAGTTAATGCTGACCTCACGCGTTGCCGCGTACGGAGTAAGGGTGCTTCATTGGACACCTTCATCCCTTGTAAATTTTTTCTGAGGTTGAGCAAGACACTGAGTATTTTTTTTTATTAAGGAAGACGAGTTTACTTAACTATTCATTATGATACTATGGCTTTATGTGCTACGAAAACTATCAGTCAGTCTTTCGCTCGGAGGTTGACGTCACTATAGGCAGCGCGACGCGCAGTGCGCGTGCGTGCGCGTGGGTGCGCGTGTGCGCGTGGCGGTCATCACGTGATGATGCAGTTCTTGTCGCGGGGCGCGCCCGGCCGCCGGCGCTCGCGGCGCTCGCGGCGCGCGCACGCCACCGCGTCGTTGGGCACGTACGAGATGCGCACGCCGCCGTACGCGCGCCGCGCTGGCACGCTGTACGACTCCGTCGACGAGGATGACGAGGAGCACGTGCTGCAGTAGCTGCTCGCGTCCTCGTCCCTCGCCCGCTCCGGCCTCCGCGGCGACTCGTCGGGCTCGAATGCGCGGTTGTCGTCCCCGCAGAACCGCACCGTCCGCCCGCCGCCGCGTGGCTTCCCCGTCCGCCCCGCCCTCTTGCCATCGACGACCGTCAGCTCCGGCATCGACGACGAATGTCCCGGCGTGACCACAGCCTGCGCCTCCACGGGATGCGGCGGCTTCCAGTCCTCTGCCTCCTGCACTTCTTCCGAAGTGGGCGTTGGTTGTATTTGGTGTTCCGTCATTGATTGTTCCAGCCGCAGGTCGGCTAGCGCTCGGTCGAGACTGAGACACGCGTGCGGCGGCGGCGGCGGTGGATGGGGCGGCGGGGACTCCGGGCCCAGAGACTCGCTCGGCTCCGAGTCCACGTCCGCGTGCGGCGAGGGTTCCCTCGGCGGCGAGCCGCGCGGGGAGGTCGGCGACGGTACTCGGCGGGTGCGCGGCGTGCGTGGCGTGCGTGGCGTGCGCGGCTGGCGCGGCCCGGGTCCCGAGGAGTCGGACGGCGTGGGCGGCTCACCGCGCGAGCACGCTATCGAGCAGTAGATGGCGCCACGCCGGGGCAGAAAGGGGCGGCCGAGGAGGCTCGCGCGGCACGTGTGACACGAGAAGCAGCGCTCCGTGGCGTGCCAGTGCTGCCCCTCGTGCGACATCTGGCCCTGGTCGACGCCGACGGGTTCGCCGCACGCGTCGCAGTACTCCGCGAAGCAGTTGTCGAAGCAGGGCAGGCAGTAGGGTCGCGCCTCGCGCATGATGTACCGCTGCCCGCCCAGCTGCCGCGCGCACTCGGCGCACGCGAAGTGCTTCATGTGCCACGCGCGCCCCTCCGCCTCCGTGCACTCGTCCGCCAGGATTATCTGCGCAAGAGACAATCAACTCAGTCACCTTCAACATGTTGTAGTAATAAGTCATGGTTGGCGGTCTTAACAAATTGTTATTGACAATCTTTAGTTTAGTATTAACACACAGCAACAGTTACGAGAATGAACAATAAATGTGGGGGCATCATGAGCAGGCGCATCGCCCACCACCGGCATGAGGGTGCACTAATCGTGCTGTCTGATGAAGTCAATAAAGCTGCCAGTATACAGGTAGTGCACTAGGCGGGGAGAGTTTGTAGACTCAGTATCGTTAGTATATACCTATTAATAAGTCCATATTTAAGGAGGGAAGAAGTGGTCTGCCATCGTCACCGCCGGCGAGGGCACGCGGCCACGTCAGCTATTGCACAATCGTGTTACGTGTAATTAATTACAACGATAAGGCAGATAATTGGGGCGACGGGGCGCCGCTGTCGCGATGCGGGGTGCCGTCGACCGCGCGTCCGACAATGGCCGTGGGAACGTTTCCCACGCGAGGTGCGGCCGTTTGTGGGCCCAATGCTCGTTATTAATATTTTGAAACGGTACCACCGCGAGGTGGACCGCGGCCGCGAGCAGTCGACGACCGGCCCCAGCCCGTGCGCGTCGTGAAGCTTCGTACATCTGTCGGCGGCAGCACAATGGACTTATTGGCAACACCGTCTTACATAATGAAGGGTGTCGTAGCGACATTATTGAGGGGACGAGGCAACATTTTATGTCACAATACGAGTAAAGCTGAGAATCGTCAAAACAAGCGACTAATTGTTGTGGGCAACACCTACCCTCGCCGCGACCTGCTTCTCTGCTTATTTCATCGAACTCGTGAGAGTTGAAGGAAGTTCCAACTACTAGATAACAAATGGCTGAACAAATAGATAATCGGGTGAGGAAATGATCTGTCAAGTGGAAAATTTACGGATCATGTGAATTTTCATGTTCTGTAACATTTTCGTCATCTCCTCGTCATAATCAGTATCCCGGTCTATGTTCAGAAATAGTTTGTCGAACAATTCTACGAGTTAAGTAATATTTACTTTTCATGATAAGGTCTCGGCAACTGACCATATCGAAACCGCCAAAAAACAACAACAACATATTTCGAAAGAGTTTTACATCGAAATAAAGATAACAATCATTAAAGCATACAAATAGACGAGGATAAAGAAATATTCTCTATCTATACATCATCTCCCGACCCAGATTCCAGCGCAAAGTTCACTGACATTGCACAAGGCTCCCACCGCGAGCAGAATGAACGGCAGCATGGGAGACGCGATCTGCATCCGATTGCAGGATGTGGTATTGTTTAGACGCAGTCTAGAACGTGGCGCATCTCATTCTGCCAACCTGTTACTAAGCGGCGTTAAAGATCAGTGAGGAATGGGGGCATGATGACGGAATTGTGTCTGTATACCAATTAAAAGAAACGATAGTTTATATTAGTTAGACATGACGCTTGCACGATTAAGCAGAAGGGGACATTGTAGCAGTTGGTGGAAATAAATATATATAGCGGCAATACTAACACCGAGCGGTTTGTGTTTCCTGTAGATGCAGACGGAGCGCTAGGATAAAGGAGACGAGGCCCGGTATTCGTTTGTTGACGAGAGCCTGAATACGAAGGTGCGCGAGTTATCACAAACACGCACAATGTATACACAGTTTAAAAACTCTACAAAAACTATAATTGCCGAGCGTTAAAACTCATAAAAGCGATGAGGAACTCAGATACAGATCTGGAGCCTGCGAATCGTTTAGTTCTATTTAAACATTTCCAACAGGTAATATAATCAAGAGAGTTAACTGCTTTGTACGTTAAAAACGACTGTCACGTAATAAAAGTTAGAAACAATGGGTCATAAAAAAAATAATGCCATCGCGGAGCCCCATGAGGAAGTGGCGCGGGCGGCTTTCAAAGCATTTCAGCAACCACGTGAAAACCTTTGGGAGGGAAAGCAGCGAGTCTTACAGCTAGTCCATGCACGGCTGATACAAACTGTTATTGAATTTTTTACTCAGGATTTTTCGTTGTCTATGATCTATCCTTGTAACGAGGGTGCCTGGTTTCCACAGCAGGAGCGTGTAGATGCCCTTGCCACGTACGCGGACCCCTACAGCCAAACAACGCGGTGCACAATGAAATATATGAAAATTGTATCTTGCTATGAGAACAAATCCTATACTCGTATAATCTGTATTATTGCATAAACAGGCAAGCGTGTGTCGCCAAATAAATGAAGCCGTGACCAGGCGGAACCGTTGGCAACGGGGACCTCATTTAACGGTAACTGATGACTGAATGATTTGTCGCTGAACATTGGTTGTTCAGGTAGCCTTAGGGGATCGCTGCACGAATCAAAATTAGACTTATGGGGGGTGAATAGTAGCAAAGGACACTGGATTAGTTGTTACTGGCTACATGCTTCTATAATATTCAACGAAATCCTAGATCGTGTTACTTTGTAAACAAAAGTGATGTTAATTTAATCCTTCAGGAGCAGCCTTCTCAAATAGATATTTTACAAGTCGGATATTCAGCCTAGGGTTGAAATCTAAAGCTGTCAAGAAGTTATTCAGTTGCAGTTGCGATGCGGTGGGGGTTGTAAGCACTGCATTTCCGCTGCGCCGACCTTGTTTGGACCTTGGTCGCGCTGAACAGCAACTACCCGGTGATAACCTTGGTAATATTCCAACTGATAATAAGTTTCGATTTTTTAATCTACTTTGACCATTTTTATATTTTGATGCCAGTAGAAGACGTCACAACACTGTTGTATCTGTTCAACGTGAACACGAAAAGTGAGCTGATTGGTTGGAGTCGACTGTGTCGCAGTAACCCCTGCGGTTAATAAATAAAAAAATAATATGTATAGGAATGTGTAATAAGGCTCGCGTGAGGTACGGACGTAAAGATTTGGAGCTTATCGAGCTATCGACACGCGACGCCGGCCACCCATCCACGGCCGCCGGTGCATCGACGATAACGTAGAGAAATTCAAGTGATGAGCATTAGACGCCATTGAACGAGCTCGGCTCCCAGGTTACGTACGAAGAGGTTGAAGACATCGCCGGACAGGTTCACAGGGTTCGCCAATCACTCCGGAATGTTTACATGACTGTCACGATTGAGATTTTTTTATGATTTTACACGCGACATGACACGCGGCGTCCCTTAAAACATTGTTTTTGCTTGTTACTTTATTTTACGGGATTACTTTGATAACGCAGTTAAATTTGAATCCTACGTCTCTTAATTGTATGTTTTTATTATATTCAATGTTTAGATTTTTTTTAAATAAACTCGGTACAGAGTGCAGATGTGGTTAGCAGTAAGCATGAGAAGTAACGATGGCCGGTTCCCGACGTCTGTCTTACACTATCCGCTGCAATTTTAACCCAGGGAACATTTATAAGTAGCAGTACAACAAACTCAAGTGTAATGCGATAATGGCCTCCGCCGAGTTCTGCCCCGTCACGACAGCCGCAACCGTCGTAATCTCTATATCGACCCCTCTTCACTGAAGAGGGAGTAGATAGCATCGATAGCAGCGCTCGGGGCCGGATATTGGCCCACTGTTGGGCGATTAAGTGGCCCGCCGCGCGGAACCACTTGGCGGATTATGGAGGGATGATATTATTTGCCAATGTCATAAAATGTTAATAAGATATTTGTTTAAATTTTTCCTTTTATATGCACCATTAGTGCAACGTTAAAAACAACATCCCGCACAAGTTGTGTATGTACCCTTCCTGCATTTATTCGGCTTTACTTAGTGTATTTACATTGTGTCAAATCGTGCTGATTGCCGATATACACTTTACTGGATTATTTCCGTACCTTTGTAATTTACACCACCCACCCCACCTTTAGACTAGAGAAAATGGAGCTACAACTACACCGGAGGGAATGTAGAAGAAACCTAGGCTGTCTGTATCTATACGAGTATTGGACAATTCAAATATGGCAAATGGAGGGTAGAAGTATTATTATGATGGAGTACGATCTCGGCTGCGGCACCTGCTATCGTTGTTTAAGCCACCATTCCTTCAATATCCTTCTCTTGATATGGCTTCAGCTGGTGTGCAGCTTATCAAAGGAAGAAATATTTCGATTATAAATTATTAAGTGTACTACGACGATAGATTGCTCCTGTGGCCAGCAGACATGCACAAACCATTAAAGTATGGTTTCCGACTGTGATGACTGAGTGAGCTAGATTCAGGAAGAGTTTTACTGCTGAAATGCATCAGAAGGTATCATTACCCCTGGTACCACCGAACTGGTGGTTCGTTGTGCATGCGATTTGAAATGTTTTATGTAGATCGAGGCGGCAAGCGAGCGGCGCGGTGCTAAAGTGTACTACCCTCCGATTTGCATTTTCGCGGTGGAGCGGGGGCGCCGCTTCCGACCCTGCTGCCTAGTAATCGTCTCGTCTTTATTGTCGGGGGGTGACCCGGGCCGGCGGCCGGAACCTCCACCGGGCCAATTCGATAAGGCCGGTTGATTTATGACCCACCAACTGTTGGGGTCGACGACCCGTGTACTTGCTCGACTGTCGCGCATCTTGTCCTGTGCTGGCTGCGTTAGTGGTCCGAATTATTTTTGTTAACCTACTTAAAGTAAGCAACAGACTAACCGGGGTACGGTTTAGTCATTTTCTCCTCAAGTAGCGTGCTTTAATTAGAAAGTAGCTTTTTACCCTTTGGAGTTATTGTAAAAGTTAGTAATAGAATGTAATGAACTTACCTCGTCGCAGGCGGAACATCGTGGCTTGAGTGTCTCGGCGTGGTGCCTGCCGCAGTACAGGCGGCCGTCCTTCCAGAAGTATACAAGGTCCACCAGCAGCTCCTGGCAGCCGGTGCACACGAAGCAGGCGGGGTGCCAGCGCGCCGTGGGGCCCGCCCTGGCCGCCGACACGCACATGTCGCCCGCCGACATCGTCTCCTCACACTGCGGAATTACATCCGAGTTACAATCGTGCCAATACAAAATTACCACCTAACCGTCGGACTTACTACCAAGTATAGTATATTTGTAACGCCAAAGACCAGTTCAAAGTCCCCACGTCAAGTAGTATACTAAAATATAACTTTGTCGGTCCTCCCTCCCACTTCACATATTTCTGCCCGACTTAATGGTTGTGTCAACTTAACATTTTTTGATAACTTCATATGGAAAATACAATAGTTAAAGTAAACTTAATTAATGTCGCGTGTTAACGCTTGTATTGTAGTAAAATGGTAATCCAGTAACCGATCTGGTTTGTAGCGATAAACTTTGAACGTTTCTGATTAGAGCAACGGACTGGACCCTTGGGGGTAATTATTTAATTCCTATGTATATGTGACCCATGCTGATTCCGTCTCTTATATGAAAAACGTAAACGCATGTTAGTCGATAAGAATAAATATATTTTTTGAAAGTATTAGAAACTTTGTATTTTACATCATCCACAGCATAGGATGTTGTGCTTTGGTCCTTCCCAGTTTCATCGGTGAACATGTCATCAAGTACTCTGTACAGATCACCCACATACCGGTGTAATTCATTTCCCGCAGTTGACACGGAAGCCAAGCGTTTTGTTTCAAGTGCAGCCAGCAGTAGTCCAGTTGTGATTGGAGTGCGACACGGATAGGAATGCGTGAATCAACGGGCACTCCGTCGGAAACACAACAGTCGGCTTTGTCTGGATTCCAGCGCGGTGACGCCGCCGTCCATTGTCGCGGCGTGTTGTTGCATTAGAAAGGTCACGACGATTCTCACTCCTATTCATTCTGCCGCCCGCCGCTCGCCGCCCGCCGCCCGTCGCCCGTCGCCCGCCGCCGTTGGACAATCGGCTGATTGTATTGTCTTTTGTGCGTTGTGAAAGATAAGATAGCTTTAGATCAATAATAAATACGGTTGTTTAC
This sequence comes from Ornithoptera alexandrae, assembly GCA_029030555.1. Lineage (NCBI taxonomy): Eukaryota > Metazoa > Arthropoda > Insecta > Lepidoptera > Papilionidae > Ornithoptera > Ornithoptera alexandrae. Next base: position 318,458 of record JARDVY010000077.1, on the reverse strand, counting down.
GGAGACTCCGTCGCAATGGCCTTGGGGTTGTAATGTTAGCTAAATATCTTGTTTGTGGGGCGCCGCAGCAAGCCATAGTGTATGCTCAGCTTCTATATCATGCTACAGGCCTCCAGCTATAGGGTTTTAGTCAGTTATTTTAATTTATTTAGAACAATCTCTATAGATTTCGGCTTGTAGGCATTAAAGAACTGAGCTGATGCCTGTCCTAAAGCCATGCTTAGGCCAGTACCGACAGGAACCGGGGCGTTCCGTAGGAAATCCGGATCCTTTTTGAGGCATCGAAGGTAATCATTGTAGACTCCAGTGAAAGAAAATACCCTTTCGTTCTCTTTGAAAGCGAGGAGTGGTGGCAACAGGATATAAAATGTTACCGTGTTACGAGAGTTGCTCACCTCGAGAGCGGCGTGTCCTGGCCAGTGCCGCGGGTTTTTTCCAATATCCGTAACAGTAGCACTATTCGTGTGGTTCTACCTTCAATATAATACAGTGGGGAGACGAAGCCCATACTATTTTATATTCTAAAGAGGTGATTGTTTAACACTGTCTGTAAGGTTAAAGAATTTCTAACCAACAACCTAGGTGAGGATATATAACTCAGAGTCACACAGCGGGCGCTGGAGAGGGCAACACTTGGAGTATCTCTGGGTGATCAAATCAAAAATGAGGAGATCTGCAGAAGAACTAGAGTCACTGACAGCTCTACGAGTCGCGAGGCTAAACTGGCAATGGGCAGGGGACATAACTCGTAGAACCAATGGACGTTGGGGTCTTAAAGTGTTGGAACGGCGACCTCGCACCGGAAAGCGCAGCGTTGGCAGACCCACCACCAGGTGGGCAGAGAACTTAAAAAAATCGGTGGTAGTCAATTGATTCAAACAGCGCAAAAACGTGGTTTGTGGAATGTCCAGCAGTGGACGTCCATCGGTTGAAATGGTGATGATGATGATGAAGAACCAAGGTGAGATATTAAAGACAGAGGAAACAGGAAAGAAGATATCTAGAACAATTAAACGCATGTACCTGCGTAACGCACATATAACACCATTGTTCTACAAGGGCTGGCATCTTTAACCAGGTCATGAACAGTAAACGGTGTAAAGCAGCCGTGTTATGAATAATTGTATCACACTCCACTTTGTCCCGGTGGACACGAGGAATCCTTCCGTCTGCGCAGTGCGCTGCGTGGGCACGTCCACGGAACGCATCGCGAATATGTCGGTCGCAGTGAAAAAATGCTCCTTCCGGCAACTGCAGGTAACATTGTTACGTTATACACTCCAAATTTCCGATTAAGTAACCAAAAGTTTCGATAATGGAGCTAATCAAACTATTACTATATCTACTATTTTGATTCTTCAGAGTTAAATCCCGTTACCGTATTTCAGCGGCTACAGCGCATTATATGCAGGAATACAGCCTCCTCCAAATAAATAAATTAGTATCTGCACACTGCCAGTCAGTCCCCGGCAGCCTCCTGTCCACCGGGACGATACGACGTTATTAAAGACACTAACAGTAGTGTCCTTAAAGGAGACAGTAATACCTTTTGGGTACTTGCAAAAGATTTAAGTTATTGCTTGGTTCCTGACGTACATGATAGCGTTGTTAAGGCTTTCATTAAGATCTTAATAACGGTCCAACAATGTTATTTTCATTTACATGTGAGAAGAACGCTGCAATAATTGGTATGCAGCGATATCAGACGTTTCGCACAAACCGTTAAACATTTGGAACTGCTAATGGATGCAATTTAATATGAAGATTACATCTCAACGTCGGGGTTTGCTTTCGTGCCGGAATCAGGTTATCATTTACCTTTTTACAACGCAACGCGAACGCAACGAAGACCAGTAACGTTTTCCAAAGGTGGTTAATGATAAGTCCTGCTTATCGATGTAGTTATTAGATTTGCGATGCAGTTGATATCTTAAGGCAGTAGTGTCTTATAAAAGGCCAAAAAATTCATCATGACAATACATTTGGTATGAAATAACATAAGTAAGGGGTTCCGGCCAATATTTTACGGAGCCCAAGTTAACCTCACCTTCTGACCAACCCTCCCTAGGCCATCGTGGTGGATTAAGGCCCAATTCCTCTTAACGAACTCGGTGGAGGTCTCTGAGGGGACACCTATGTCCAGCAGTGTACATCTATCTATCACCAGCCGATGACAATGATGATAAACATAAGTTATACCTTTTGTAGATACCTGCATTTTCAACTAACGCCACATTTTTACGCGGAAATCGAAATATTGTGGACTCCACTAGTTTTTACATAAAACATCAAATTTTCTCCGAACCCCCCAGAATGTACACCAAGTTGTCGTCAATATAATGTATATCAGGCAACACTGTTACACTGTTACTGCTCAACTTACGCAAGTGCTTACGTTTAAATGGATCTCGAATAAATCACAAGTCGTCGTCTAGTGGGGAACGCGAAACTGCTCGTTTGGGAAGATATATAAAAGTGGCGCTGGTCGTAGAGCCGCGCTGGAGCTGAGCCAACCGGAATAATGGTTTGCGTTTTATGAGATCGGCGCGGAGTCCCGGGTCGACGGCCGGCTAACGAAATTCAGCAAGAGAATTCACTGAAAAAATGTATTCTTCGACACAGTAGCCAGTTTAATCGAAAATGTTGCACCGACGCGGCCTTGCGCCAGGCGAGGGCAAACCTGTGCGCGGGTGTGTACGCGTGCACGCATCTCCATCATTTTATTTAGTTATTATATAGAAGACAATGCTTAATCGTGTCCGATCCTGAGAGCATGAGGAGCTATTTAACTAGTTAGTAAGATTTCAAACAACAACAAAGCACAACAAACGAGAGCAGAAGAATTGTCAATCATTTTCGGTGCCACTAGCAGGCCTGATGATGATTGGACGCGAACCAACGTAACGTTTAACGTCTCTTTAACTTTTCATATAGGATATTGGCTGTTTGTACTTGATAATCTGTATAATGGGGAAGTCTTCCAAGTCATAATTATCACTTATACTTAATAACTTATTTCATTTTGCCAAAGTTTGCCTTGACACGGACTTCCATTACGGTAAGTTATTGTTATATGAAATTCGTCGAGTTAAGAGAGAATATTTTTTCATCCATACAAAAAGTAAAAGTTAAAAAAAAGTAAAGTAAGTACTAATAAAAGTTTTTCTTACTTTCTTTATTTCCATAAAATTTATTTAGTTGTTTCTTTTTTATATTTCAGATAAAATTCGTAGCTTCCGTCAGACATGTTTGTGCATTTGAAGCGAAAATTCACCGTTACAAATCAACTACTTCATTGGTTTCCGGTTTAACTTACTAGTGTAATTAAATGATTTCATCAGTATCCTCGTTATGTATTTTTTTTAATTTGATATGCAACACGTACTTTATATATCTAGTATGTTCATGAAATATTGTGTGTAGTCCCTACAGAACTTATAACCTTCTATTTTTTTTATATTCCAGATACGGCAACCTGATCTGCGTGCATAGACTTCAATGAGGATCAACCTTGAAGATCCTGCTGCTCCGTGAGGTATGCCGATGGCGCCGAGATACCGATCCGTTACATTTCAAATGCCGGATGCACTCGAATGCGCAATGCCGATCAATAAAAGCGATTCACTCGACCATCGAAGGTCAGCGCAGCTCCGTGGGATCCGCGCAGCGTGCTGACCGAGCTATAAATGCACCACTAATTGTGATTGTGCATATCTTTATTAAACTCATGGCAAACGAGCAACAGTTCCAACTGATAACAAATGGTGTGACATTTCCTTATACAATCGTCGATTGCTTGAATACGTTAATATCAGAAATTCTTCAAGTGATTGCCTTAAGCATTGTTAAGTTATTACCCACTTAGTTATAAGTCATCGTTAGATAGAGAAATATACACTTACATGATCATGGTAAATGTTTTGGCGCGTTACGTTTCATAATATAACTTGCTTGCAGGATATAACCTTATATATAGTTTAACAATTTTTCATGGTGTTTATTATATATTCCAGCAGCAGCAGCAGCAGCAACAGCAGCACGACAGATATAAAATAAATATACTCGTATATTGGCATGATATTGTCCGTGATGATAAGAAGTTAGTACAACATAAGGAAGACATCAGGACTTGGTATTTGATTCAATATCCGCTATTGCCCTTTTTCCATGACACACGTAAGACGTTCATTCCTTCATGTTGTGAAAAGCGAAGGATTGCAACAGTCTGCCGGGGTCAGTGCTGCTGCCCAGGTATTATCTGGCAGTCCGTTAAGAGAAGAGGGAATGGGCTACATATAGATTAGTTCGCTTTACCACCTGGACTAGATCGGCTTTAATGAAGCCGGAGCGGTCGATGGACGTGCCCAGGTGTGCTTATGTCGGAGGAAACAATATGAATAGGAGTGCAACCTTGGTGCTGCCTTATCGGTTTAACTATTCATAGCAGCCCAATTAGGCAGCGTTATGAATGAGAGCTGCGCCTGGGCCGGGCCGGGTCGGGTCGTGGTGGGGCGGGGGACAGCGCGCCGCTCGCTATTCCGCGCACGCCCACTACGGATATTCAGGGAGCACGGCCCGCTTCCACATAGCTGGTCGTCTGCGCGCGCAGACCGCCGCGCCGCCGCACGCGCTGAGTCACGGACGCGCGCGGCGACGGCCCGATTGATAAGCGGACGAAGCCCGAAACCATGTATTTGATCTGTTTCCGTACATATCGCACTACAAGCAACCACCGGTCATGCGCTGAATAGTATAATTGGAAACTAATTTGTAATTCCTCTATTGTCTCTCATATTGGAATCCTTCTTAAACTACGCCTTCCCTATAAATAGAACGTTAGTGCATCACTAAAACATTAATCTTTTCCCTTTTCAAGTGTCGGTTAAAATTGTGAAAAAAAAAAATGATTCCCACGTATGGAATACGGGGTATTATGAAGGTATAAATTTTTTTATAAAGTGTAACATATACACGTACGGAGGACGTTAAGTGTCGTCATAAAAAATGTTTGGTGCGCAGGCGCAAGCGCGGTGCCGATCGTATGTTTGGACCGAATCGCGGTCTCGCGCAACTCATACAACGATCAATGGTGACGGGGGCGCCGTGTGTTTGACTTTCACTGACATCGCGTACGTGCCAGACGGGATGGGCGGTCAGCTGAGCGGCGGAAACAGGACGTGACGTCACGGGATGTTATCATAGGTTGCTGGTCTATTTTAATGCAGGCGGCGTCGGAGCGCCGGCCGCCGGCGGCGCGCGGTCACTTGCAAATATCTACGTTCACTTCCATCGGAGCGCCTTAAGCTGTCTCCACGCAGGGAAGCGAGATGAGGAGCGGAATCTGGAGCACCCTGTAAACTACTTACCATCTCGTTGGGAGGCTTGTTAAAATTTATTGTTGACGTATCATTCGCAGACGTACGTATTACTTGGCCACGCCATCCCACTGGAGATCGACTTCGATCCGAATAATCAGATAATGTAAATTGAAGCTCCAGGCAGTACTTGCACGCGTATCTCCGCCAACTACAATGTATTGCAGCAGTACGAACGTGTCACAGTATTTTCAAGTTCAACATTTGCGGAACAACAGGCACTACTCGTCCGTCCGGACCACACAGCTGGCGCGCATTTGACGAATGACTACATTTGCCTCAATCATTAGCAAAAAACCTCATTAAATGTAAATCGGGATCTTTGATCAGTGCTAATTCGCTAAATAACTCGCCGTGTGGCCCAAATCAAACAGCCACCAGTGTGCGGCCGCCCCCTGGCGATTTGAAAAAGATCCGACCGAAATTTTTTATTTGGTTAATGCTCAAAGCATAATTAAGGTGAGCTGTGCGCACTGCAGCCGCCGCAGTCTCCGCGGGCGGGCGTCAGGAGGTGGCGCGGAGCTGGGACCTGAGCCCGGCCCGGCCCGGCCCGGCACGACGCGGCGCGGCGCAGAACAAACGCATCGGCAACGTAATGACAGGGTGTAACCTGGTGCGGGCTCACCCGCTGACGAGCGCACACTCCGCCCGCCGGGGAGGCGCCGCGGAGCCGAGCTGGACCCTGAGCTAATTACGTGATCATCTTTTTACACGATCTTAAATATATCAAAACTTTACAATATTTGTGTTGCAGTTTGAATGATGCTGTTGCCATTTGATAGTGTGCAGTAATAATAAGCAGTAATATGGTGAACTGACCGCCGACCTTCGCTAGTCGGAGAGGCGCCTTAAGAAGAAAAAGAATTAATGAAATTTTTTGTTTCAGAGCGTTACGCGTAACGTACGGTTTTTTTTTTATTCTCTTCGGTAGGGGAAATCCTCATGGATAGCCATGGGCCCGGGCCTTATGGTATGCCTGACTCTGCTGAGCACTTGGCTCAGTAGCCTACGGACTAAAACCCCCTTCCGTTTTCTCTCTTATCCTCTCTGGATCCGCTTGTGCATTACTTCAGGGAGGCTTTTGCCTTTTATGTTATAGCTTCTTGTCTATGCCTTTCATCTTTTTCCCTTACTCTTATTATTTCCTTAAGCATTTCCGCATATTTGTCCCATCCTTCTTTACTTTTCGTTATTCTTTCCATCACGTTTTCCGCTCCTACTTTTCCATCGTTTTCTTCCGTTTTCTCCCTCACCTCTGCAAATTTGATGCATTCGGACAGAGCATGCTGTGCTCAGTCTATATGTTCGCAATATGGGCAAGTGTCAGTTTCTGCTTTCCCTATTGCATGGAGATAGGTGTTAAAAACTCCGTGACCACTCAGCGCTTGTGTTAGCAATCTTTCTACTTCTCCATGCTTTCTTTGTATCTATTGTCTGAGGTTGGGTATGATTCTTCGAGTCCACTTGCCTTTTCTCTCCTTTTTCCTGTCTTGTGCCCATTCTGTCAGCGTACGCGAGCGTAATGTACGGTGTAAACATCCTAACTTTACAATATTGTTGTGTTACTGACATCCGTGGAAACATCGGTCGGTCAATTCCCGACAGTAACATTCCACGGTTGGGGTCACCGTGGGCCACGTCTGTGGGTGTTTATGGCGAGAGGACCGCGTGTTAATTACGGGGGTCCAGTCCAAACAGGCGCTCGTGGAAGCCTCCGTTAGATTCCACACGGGAGTCGACAAACTCCACTCGCTCACCCCGCGCTAGGGTGGCCCCTCTTACGAGTACGTACAATGTAATGGACAGTCAACTGTATTTCTTGTTGCTTTTAATCATTTGTTTTTTTTGTAACATCATTGCTACATCTCCTCTATAACTTAAAAACTTGATGGTGAGAGCTTGGTTATTGGTACTGCAGCTGTATTTCTTTAATATCATATTAAAAATAAAACTTTTGAAACAGCCCTGATGTAAACAAAAATTTGTTGTAAACATTACATGATATGCTAGACTGGATTCCATGTAAATTGCTGCTAAGAATACTCTTCATCAGGTCACCTTGCCACGAGGTAAGAACAACTTATTAGCCTAACGTTTAAAGTTATGTCTCTTTTCACCGTGCCAAATACTTTACTTATCCTAGACGAATATAGTAATTAACAACGAAATAGGGGAAGGGGATGTTTAGTGGTGACTATCAACAGGCAGAAATGAAAATTGCAGGAATGTCCGGCTACAGAGGTGAGGCTGGCGACCCTGCGGCTGAGTGAGTTTCCCACAGCGTGTACGGATCTCACTCGTTTTATTGTACCCCCCGGCGGTACCTGCGGCCGCCCGGCGCGCCCCTCCGCCACAAAGCCTCCGCATCCATCAGCAGCGTGCTGTTTGCCGTCCGCACACAGCCCACTGCCCACTGCCCACTGCCCACTGCCCGATGGGGTACTTCTCGGAACGAGTAGTAATGGAGCCCGCTGCGAATCCGTCACGTAATCGTCATTTCGGCAAATGAAGCAATCTCCATGCACAAACAAAACTTGCGCGTCTCTCTGTCCGCACTTTACATTATATATTACTCTGCTTTTGTATACGATCTACATACCATTCCACTAATGAGAAAACATCCATGGTAGACATTTAGATTATCAGCCTTGTTGCCTTAGTTCTGGAGACAAAATATTTGTCATTGCTGTGTTTTGTATAAATGTTAGGTTCTGTGCACTCTTCAGTGACAATCTAACACTTATTAAGCTTATAAAGTAACGCCAAATTAAATATCTAGGGTAAATAGTCTTAGCATTAGTTAATTCAGCGCATCTACCTGCAAACACTAGCTGGATACGTTCTTTTGTTTGTGATTCCGTTGACAATATTTGAAGTGTAAGATCATTGACGAGAAAATCATCTTTATATCATATTGTTTATAAATTGTGAATGTGTATCTAAGTTATAACTTAGCAACGAGCGGGCGCGTGGAATTAGTTAAGCGCTGGTCCACTGGACGTGTGGTAAAAAACGAGGATCCGAATTCGAACCCGGAGGTCGCGCGTGTGGGAAAACCGTCGCCGTGAAATCACTGCGCCATAACAAACCATTGGTAAAAAATATACGATCTAAGTTGTGTTGTTTACTGCGTCACGACACGAGTACGACACGATTCTTATTCACAATTATCAAATGACGTATAAACATGATTGAACTTGTGCAAGGGCACATCTTAGCAATAGGATGTTTGTGCTCAATTCTATGGAGCATATTATAGTTACCATCAGGTGAACTGCTCCTCTCCTGGCCACATAGTACGCAATGCAGTAATAGGCGATAGCTAGGCGCGTTGCTAGATGCATTGCACACGGAACTACATTGCGCGCTTTGCTTTGAGATACACATAGTACGATTCGCCAGCCAAGTACTTCCACTGTGGCACCGGCAGACAGACTGAGGATCTATCCACTACCAAATAATTGTTTCTGTCCAATCTATTTCTTCCTCCAACATGTACCAAACTCAAATGCTGCATTTTTATTCACTTTAACTTCTAACAAAATCTAGCTCTGACTTCGAACAACTTTATCTTTGAGATTTCTTTTGATTCAGAGTTTTTTTCCAAAAAAAAAAACGCGTTGAAACCTCGCGCCGGCGAGCTGTAATTAAAAGCGCCCAGCGATCCACTTTTTGTGGCGTGCACCATTTTTTTGTGGTCCTGGAATCTAATCCAATTGGTCATTAAGACGTTTACTAATTGATTGGTTTAGTGTTAATTTATTTTAGTTAATTTTAATTGAAAAACAGTTTTCTCCCCAAAGATCACCTCATTGCGACCGGAATCCACCAGTGTACGTCTATCGGCTGGTGATGATGATGAACAACAACTTTCCTGACAGTGGACTGATTTCGGCATTCTGTAGAAGAGGGCATGATTTCCAATAGCTAGACGCGTAACGTTTTAGTTTTACTCTTAAAGTTATTCATGAGATGACGTAACAGTATATTGACAATGGCCACAGAAAGAACTGCTGCTTTGTACTATAAATGTTCTTTCTCGATTGATTCAAAGATTCGCCGTGGGTAGAGGAGAGAAGAGGAGCTCTGGCAATGTGGTGATTATTATCAGTATTTATAATTTTGCCCCTCACTCCATTAGTGAAAACATGCTTCCAAATAAAAGCGTCCACGAAGATACGAAGCAGTAAGATTATACTTAACATGAGACAACTATATAAAGAAATAACTATTATTTGTATAAAAAACTGTTTTATTATAATATTATTTGATCTGTTAATTTGAACTTTGATAGAGGTACATCTATATATGGGTACTCTGTTTCGAGCTAAACCAGAAAGATTCCATTGTGGACAAATTATAAAATATCATAATGATCACAAAATAACTGCTTGGCTGGTGTCGGCGGGCGTGGGCGCGCCGCTTCGGAAGGATCCATTAAAACTTCAACGACCCCCCAACCCTCCAACCCCCCGGCACAATCCGGCTCAAGTTCCCGCAAGTTTCCTTTCAAAGGGATTTATTATTCCTTTGCTCGAAGGATCGTTACTGCGACCTTGACATCTTTTCCATTGAAATGAATTCTTGGTATAGCTTTAATCGGAAGGGTAAAACATGAAATCCAGGTGACGGCGAGTAACTCCTGGTCTAGGATAGACTGCGGCATCACCCACCAGCCCTTTGTCGCTTTCGACTTACGAAGGAATTGTTTTCGTTATTAGAAACTAAGTTAGCAGTATCTAAACTAAGAGTTAAGGACTATGGACCGGTACAATTGGAATATTTAGCTAGAATGTCAAGCGACGTTTGTCCGTAGTGATGTGTGACGTTACAGTGTAACAAACGATTTGTTACAACCTCTGATGTGATGTGACTTCTTTGTAGCGTTACCTTTTGACTAATTACCTACGCTTCACAGAATGAGCAGTGTACCCTTGAATGAATACAGGCAGATGGAATGTATCTGGTATCTGGAAGGACAGGATGACTGGTGACGTGCGGAGACTACATTTTTGTGCAATGGAGTAGTGCATATACAAGGCGTGTCAGCACGAGTAGATAGGAAACGTTGAAACAATCAGTGTTCAAACAAGACATCGGCGGAATGTCGTCACGGTGCCGTGGGAGTTTTCCTCGGGATTCCGTTAATACTATCTTATCGACCGGCCGATAAGTTTGTTTGCGATAGCTCTCATGGGTTTTCCTTTTGTTCCAACAAACGAACAAGTACTGCGGAATGGCCTCAGGGCCTCCTCGCGGCAGAGTTACAATCAGAACCATCGTTATTCCCGTTGCTTGCCGTGGCCGAAAATTTCATTTTTCCTTCCGTTAGTACATTTTGTGTTTGACGCGTTGGACTAATCCAAAACAATACACCAAACTACTAACACTTTCTGCTGCAGATGAAAAATAGCCCGACTAACAGAAATGATATCCGGGGTCCTACATTTTGAAACCTTCAATTTTTGTACAATACACCAAGCAGTATAAACTCTTACAACTATCTACTCAACTAGGTATCATTTTTTTACATCTTTTATGCAATAGTTTGTGGAATTTAATGATGTAAAAAAAGCCTTTCATAATTACATTTCAGCAATTCAACATCGCTAACACGTCCAAAGTATCGGGCGAAGTCAACGCATCGACTAATATCAGTAAATAGCATTCTCTAAGTATCAATAGCATGGCATGTTCTATCGACGCTTTCAAATGTTTACCAGAAGCGAGCTTTGGGTCCACCGGGGCCGCCGCAGCCAGCCGCCGGGCCAACAATGGGCCCCGCGCCGCCCGCGCCGCCCGCGCCGCCCGTGCCGCCCGTGCCGCTCCGTGCCGCTCCGTGCCGCTGTGTGCCGCCACCTAATCTCCGCGACTTTGCATTCCTCACATAACTTTTTGTATGAAAAAAACAATCTCATGAGCAGAGCCCGCTCTCCGCACTGCAATGGGTTCCGATGCATTTTGACATCGATTTCCTCTCTTTAAATTTCTACTGATAAAATAATCGTGCGCTGAAATGTAATTTACTGCTTGAATACTTTTTTCATAATTAATTCGGAAGATTAAATGTTATATAATGTTACTAGTTTAGGTTTAACCGTACGCACAGAACATAAGCAGACTAATAACGTGTTCGCTTGACCTAGATTTCTAGATCAAAGATTCTAGCAAATAACGCGACGGCAACGAAAGCTAACGACTGTAACGAATAGTGTTTTATTTAGGTCTTAAATTAATATTAGAGCTGCATACGATGACGTGATTAAGGATATTTGAAAATATAAGGGGTTATTGATGAAATAAGTTGTTTCCTTGGAAACTTGGAACTGATAGGTGTGCGCGCAGACCGCCCGACAGAACCAATCACAAACGCATCCCGAGGCACTTGTTATACAGAACCCGGACCGGCTCCGATACAATAATGCTTACCTATGAATAATAACATCAAACAGAAAAAAACTATTCCGTGCGGTGCGAGGACACCGACAGGCTTTGTGTCCTCACAATGCCGTGGTGTCCTCTTGTGCTGGTGTCGCGCCGTCCAACGCGCGTTTCTGTTCACCATCCATCACCGCGTTGTCTTGTTACGATTTGTTTTTATTTTATCTATACCTTGTATACTATTCATTGTTTTCTTAGTTTTAAATTAAACAATCTATTTTTGTAAGATATGAAATTTTTCACTTCTGATCACTGATCTTGGTGCTGGACAGGAGGTAGTGCAGACAAACCGTTACTACAACCATTAACTTCAGTTACTTTCCTTATTTTGTTATGTGTGTTGTGGAAATACGTCGCTCTGGTTTTTTTTAAACTCAATACGACAATGATTACCATTGGGCGTACGCGGGGGACTTCTCCATAGCAACGTCCCGCCGAGCCCCTGCGGCTCGGCCTTCACCTTGGCGTAGTGACTCCGTCTGGACTAACCCCACCCCACTACAGGCTTCGGAGAATGTTGATCTTTTCAAACTCAACGAGTCCATTGAAGTTTAATAATTGAAGCACTTCACCGGCGGCCGCTTTGCAGAGGTAATGGAAAATGTACGGAGAGGTCCCGTGGTGCGCGGCACTGCGGAGTGGCGCTGGTGGGGTAGGGGGCACGGCGGGGTAACTTTCTGGGGCATCTACTTTATAAGGTGACCCTTTGAAGGGCGTCTTTTACTCTCATTTTGATTTGTTTACAAGACTGTTTATGCTCCAAGTGGGGTAATTGATTCACTATTGAATGTAGTCGAGGGGAATACGGTCGGAGAGTCCGATATGTTTTTGCGGGTATTACAACATACGTGTATGTTGGTTGGGGATGTTTTTGTTTATTTAACACGTATAGTTGTATTAGAGTTGGATTTAATATAAAGGAGTTTCGCATCATGTGAAATATCTGTATGTATTAAAGTGTTGGAAGTATAATGCGGTGCGGAGATTACGTATTATGAATTGTGTGTGACCATCGGCCCAGCGCATGATGACGAGGCGGCTAAAGGACCTTACGGAAGAACAAAACAAAAAAATGAAGACGATGTATGATAAAGTGTAAGGGTGGTTTTTTTCAATGAATATTCTATTGAGCTATTAGCATAAGGCTGTAACAAGCTGCGAACGCGGCGCGGGCGTGGCCCTCCGTTGAAGAAACTAATAAAAATGCAAACACAACTTCAGAAATTAAAAAACGACCTGAGCGTCTGCTGCGGCGATGTCTTATCTAAATACCTGGTGTAATGTCATACGGCGGTTCGTTTTGTTTTCGTACACTCTAATTGTTTAAACATTTTATATATCTGTACTAATAACCCTATGCCCAACAATGAACGTCTATCGGCTGATGATGATGATAAAGATACTTATAACCAGTTATATATATATATATATATATATATATATATATATATATATATATATCTGTTCGTCACTGTAGTCAACTATGTGCTAGTTTGACAGCATTCGTCTCCATTGTTGCAAAGTTTTATTACTTGTGACATGTAGGGGTAGTTTGCAGAGCGATCTGCTTCTTAACAACCTGAACACCTCGCATTATCAAGACACAACGAGAAATTGTATTAAAGTAATACCAATACCAATATGTAAAAATATGTTTAAATGAAACATTATAAAGATAAAGCACGTCTTACTTTTAGAGATTGTTCACCATCAGTCGATTGCCGTCCACCGGCACAGGCTTCCGCCGAAGTGTCCACAACGGTCCATTTAGATCGTGTCCCGTGCTTCAAGATTTTATCGTTTAATAAGAAATAGGCAGACTTTAAGAAAATCTCCTTTTGTTTCGTATATCTACTATACATATACGTAGAGATATTTTCGAATTGCAGCCACGCAACGAAAGGTTCGAGTTAATCTACTTTTGGAGCCCATCTCGGGTCTGATTGCATAAATTCCAAACTACATCGTTCCATCTGCATTGTGCGATGGGATTGCTGTACGAGAATTTATGTAGCGGTTTTGGGTGGTCTGTTCTGCAGTGCATCGGAGACCCATTTCAAAAAAATTTATATTTATTTATTTTGGGTACAGGCACGCGGTGGGGCTTTAGACATATTCATTGCGAAATCGCCTAGAACTTCGTATGTACACGTATATGATGGATACAGCAATAGCATACTTTCTGTGGTAAAATCAAAAATCTCCTTCAATATGAAGTGAGAAAGAGAATAAAGCTTATAAAAGTTATTTTAGAAATTTTCGTTTTACCGCATAATAACTATAGGTGAACATATTAAACTAGAGACGGAGGGGACTGTACCACGCTGATGAGGAAGGATATTAAACTTTCTTTTCTTTTAAAAATATGAAGTTCCTAAAAAATAAATCCTACTTTATTATTGATAACTGGTAGTAAGATGTAGAGCCACGTCACACGGTCACAGTCAATATGCAAGCCATCATCATCAGCCGATAGACATCCACTGCTGGACATAGGCCTCCCCCAAAGATCTCCATGTTTGTGAGGGTTCATATGAGGGGATTGCAAGCCATCGCTAGGTTCTATAACCATAGCGAAAGTGAATTTTTTGATACATTTGAGTATCAATCTGTTTTATATGAATGTGATTTTTGCTGTTAAAACTGGTAAAATGAATTAAGCAATTATTCGTTCAAAATAGTAGCGTGTTTAGACATTTTTGTTGTCCTCTGCAGGGACTATAACATTTGTTAAGTTTATAGCAAAATCAAAATATTAATGTTTGGTTTTTGTGCTGAATCCGAGCGCCGAATTAATTCCACTGGGGCCCCACACACGTCGGTGCAGAGATCATGTGGAGGTCCTTCACATCGCAATATTGTTTCGAGAGATGCCGCGTCGGATACCAAACGTCTTTATTTGCATTTATGTCATGAATTTAAAAAGTTAAGTTTGTCACTTTACCATTCGCCCAAACACTTAAAACCTAAGAGCGGACTCGACTGCACGCAATGCTGTTCTGGTGGCACTGCAATGTAGGCTCGTGATTTATTATCTGGAAACGAACTTGTCAGCTGTCAAGTTTATAGCATTTCGTTTTGTTAATCAAATTCATGCGTGTGATAAAATAATAAAATAAGGAAAAAACTAAGCAATAAAATGAGAAAAAACGGAGAAAACAAATTTCCCAATTGTGCTTTACGTATTACGTAGAGGTACGAAATGTTCCGGAATATTCACGCGATGCACAATTGCAACGTCCGCTGCACGGAGCACTGGGACAGTGTGGAGGATTTCATTATCAGGCACAGTGTTAGAGATGACATGTCCACGGGAAGTGTGCGGCAATTACTAAAGGATATACCTTCGGTCATGTTAGACTCACATACAGGTGCGCGAGACTGCTCCATGAGCGAGAGTTTGTCGATCTAATCTTTTAACATAGTAGTCATTCAGTTTGATAAATCTCCATTAATGTAAATGTGTTAGTTATATCATCCTTCGCATACGTAAGTAATCGAAGGCTATCAAACGTAATAGAAAATGTTTCTTTTTAGTAATATCATAGAGTATTTCATTACAGACAGCGAAAACTTGATTACAAACAACAGTATACCTAATTGCCAATACGTGAAGGAAAATGCATCTAAAATAGTTAAATATATAACGAAGCTGGACCAGTTGGCGTATCAACACACGCAACAGTTGAGGAGAGAGAAGCAAAACAGAGATTTAAAAAGATTCATAAATTTTTTACGACACAAACATCTATCAGATACAATATCGAGGGCATCTTTTCAAAACGAGTTATGGCCGAGTTCTGAATTTAGTGATACTTGTGATTACAAATTACTGTGGGATCTATACAGAGATTTAAACGGCTTGGCTACGGAACGGAGAGACGGGCAACCTCGGCAAAATATGTCTGAAGTGATGTCTTTTTACAAAGTGTCTTGTGAAAAAATTAATGCAAACGTAAAAGATGTCAAAAAACCTTTATTTGAATCTAAACTAATTTGTTATCCTACGTCGTCATCATCGTATAAACGAATTACCAAATTGCAGAGAGAAATGGGGCATACTAATTTATGCTCCTATTTAAGCAGTGGTACAGCGGTGAATGTACACCAGGGGACGGTTTTAAACTATCCAAATTCACGTACAAAAGAAGTCATCAGAATACCTTCACCCTTAAAAACGTGTCAACAATTATCACTAAAAAGTAAAACAAAATTCCATAATACAAAACTACCGGCAAATGTAAGAGAAGGACGTACTAATGATTTAAATAAAACAAAACTTAAAGAATATAATAATAAAAAACTAGTAAAAGAGGACCCAAATTGTCTTCTTGATATTGAAAGTAAAATTGACAAATTGGTAAATTCCATAAACTTACTTATAGCAGAAATACAAGTGAAACAAACAAACATAATAGAAAAAAAAGCATCGACGCCAAAAGTATTTATAAGGAGTTCAACAAACGAAATAGATGCTCTAAAAAACGAAGTAATGGGAAAAAAAAAGGAATTAATTGTTTCAAACAGGTTTATGAATATCATTAAGCCTAAATCGTTACAAAGAGTCGAAGACGTAGTAAAATTAGGTGAAAATAAATTAACGGATATTAAAACAAAAATTACAAACGACAAAGAAACTAATACGAATGGCAAAGCAACATTCGCTGAAAAGAGCTCTGTCGGATTTACCGTGAAAATACCTACTTCCGAAAAATCTGTGGAAGCAAATGAACCAATTGCCAAGCCAGAAACTAAAGCTTATGCCAGTAACACAGAGGAGAAGTCGACGACTGCTCCTAAAGTTAACATTGATAACACCACCAAAGGTGAAAATACGGAGTCCCCAGGTATTTTGTCGCTGCTGAAGGTGTCCACTGCGACCGTCGGGCAGCTGCTCTCGCTTATGTCCACCATCGACTATTACTCTTACTTACCACTGTTTCAAAGCCCACGCAGCAGCGACGGCGGGGAACCTCACTACGTTTGCAACATTTGCGGGGCGGACTTCGGCAAGGCGTCGCTGCTCAACGACCACATCAAAGGCCACGACTTGGGTTTCGCAAGGTAACGACAAACCTTTTCACCGAATGTATCATTGCAATGAATTAATCATAGCTGTACTATATATGCACTACCAGAGATAAGTTTACTCTGGACGCGGCTCTCTTTGGATATTGCTATTGTAGAAATTTCATTTTAGTCGTCAAAAATAAAGGAATTTTAAGTAAAATTTCTTCTATATCTCGGCCCATTTCGACCTCTAGGTTTCATATACTAAAGCTTTTACTCTCTCTTTACCTCTGTCCTGCGATAAATCTGTTTCAACAACATTTCGTATTCATAATATCGTTTCCAGGAACTGCTGTGCCTGTCAGCGCATATTGAACTCTGAGAGTGTCCGTCGCGAGGAGTTGTTCGGGTGTCAGTACTGCGGGCAACGGTTCACGCGGGCGTACTGCCGCGAGCTGCACCAGCAGGGATGCGCCAAGCGGCTCGGCGTGCCGTCGGAGGTCGCTTCCGGACTGATACTGCTGCGATAGAATCACTCAACTCTCTACTAAGAGAACCATTAACAATTTCAAGTAGTACGAGTTCATCAAAAGTAGCACACGATCCAACGAAGGTGGCGAGCGGTCCGCGTGCCCCCCCCCCCCCATCCAGTCGTCCGTGTACTGTGCCCGTCCGTTTTGTAATGTTTGTTCGTAAAATTACACGTTTCAAAATGATTACAACAATGAGATTATTTCCGTTCTCATAATGTCATCTACACAATAAGGTGTTTTTTTCTAAGGACGTGCGTCCAATTTGGGTGGACTAAATGTTTGCTTAAAGGATACGAGAAGGGATAATTGGGCGGCGGGACTGCGGGACTGCGGGACTTCGGGACAGCGGGCGTAGTCAATGGGCCCTTTGTGCCCACCGGCCTATATCAATCACGCTTGTTTGTCAGGACCCGAGTTGTGTACGTGAAATGAGAGATGAACCCGGCGAGTCGTCCCCGACACGAGGCCCAGCGTCGCGTCCCGTGCGATCGTGTCGGGGTCGTGTCGGGCTCGTGCCGGCGCCGCGCCGCTGCACTACCTTTAATCGCACGTTATACATTACTGCGGTGAGCGTTATCGTTAACGCTCAAATCGCATGTCGCGGGGTTCTAGATGTTTAATCCAGTTATTCAGCATGGTAGAGTTTATTGGTGATGATAGATATTCCTGTTGACAGTTTCAAAGTTTTAGTGTAGAATAAGAAATGTAAACTTCAATGAGCCCCGCGCCGGCGGTGAACTGCTTGCCGTGCAAGCTGAAGGTCACGGCGTTGCTGTGTTCGTGTTATGTTATTATTTGTATTGAATGTTTGCGCGAACCTGTATCAACATTTTAGGATCCGTTGTCACTTAACACCGCGTGCTACAGTTAACGGTACGTGTATAATTAACCTCACTGGTACACCAGCGCGAGGTCATATACAATCGTTCCTCGTTATTGTGGCTGTAGAACGACGGGCTTAGGAGGGATGGTTTGATGAGATGAATGATATAGATTGAAGTAATGTGTTTCAGCAGCTTCTCTCTTCGAATGGTGCATAACAATGAAATGTTTAATCCGGACATGGGCTTTTTCCGGACGACGATACAATGGATTCCTGATAACAAAAAGGGCCCGGTTTGACCGGCGCTGTGTCCTGGCGGAGGCGTAAACTCAATAATAAAGTTTGTGTTTTGTTTCCTGCAAATCCGCACGGTGTGGCGCGCGGCTCACTGGGATGCTGCGCCTCTAAACAAATGCGCTATTGTTGATTATGGACAATAAAAAACAACAATTTAAAACTTATAATACGTTAGAGCAAAATTACAATAATTCTTCAAAAGAATAAAGTTACTAGAAATTGAGACAGACAAACAGTACTACTGCACAGAGTACGTGTCTATGTGATGGTAAGTGGTAGATGGCATTAGAACATACCTATGTTTCGGTTTGAAGCGACGAGTGCATGGTGCTGGTTACTTCCTTGACAGGCAAGATGTCTACTAACAGTTAAGATAAAATAATTATCTTCTGTTTTAAGAAATACACCAGTAAATGCTCGCAGTATGTAACTATAATAGACCAATGCATGACAGTTAAAGCAGCAGAAACCTTCACGGGATCACATTCAGAGTCTGTCTCATACATGTAAGGGGCGTGCAGTAGCTCTTGGTGGTGCACATTGGATACTGGCATGGGCATTTGGCTGAACGTATGCTCGTAGAATTCGCTTACTACAGCAGTTGTTCAGTATTATCAGTTAAAATTTACAGAAGAGTAGCTTTTTTTTTAAATAAAAGCACCTGCTGATCCCGCTGCCGGAAATAGCGCGAAGTTTAAACATCAGATACGTCAGCAGCTGTTCTTATGCATGTTTATAATATAAAAAAACCACTGACGCTTTGTGCCGGTCGGTTCAATATTTGTGGACGCAGGCGGCGCGTGCGCGTGCGCGTGCGCGTGCGCACTGATAAGCACTATCGAACTATTTGTTCAAGCTGCGCGCACGAAACATTCAGCGAATACCATTGTCAAGGGCGCGTCTGCCGTACACTATCCTAACTACACATGATGAATTAAGCAAGCTTAAGAAAACCGATACATTCTGCTATCAGACGGAGATAATTCAAGCATTTGATAAGTACGTTGTTTATGCGCTTGTGTATTGTTTTCAATTACATATAGGTTTATGGTGTTACGGTCGCGGGGTACAGTTTCTAAATATACTAATTACATGTAGCCTTGATGACTGACGAGCACGCAAGGAAGGATCATTTGAAACGCGTGTAGCCTGTAACGCACTGACTGATTGTCCGATACCGGAGGGCGAGGGCGCGGGCCAGGGAGCGGGCGCGGGCTAGGGCGCGGGAGCGGGCGCGGGCTAGGGCGCGAGCGCCGCTTATTTTACAAATACTTGCTTATACAGTTATATATTTTGAGTATATATATATATATATGAGAGTAGCCCGCTGGCCTAATGGTTGGTGCGTGCGGCCTTCATTCCGATGGTCGCCGCTTCGATACTCGGCATGTGCCGATGACTAAGTTATGTACGTTTGTAAACTTTAGTAACAACAGCGAAATACAAACGGCGAAGCAAAACATCGCGAGGAAACCTGCACTTGAATTACAATTTATTCTGAGGTGTGTATGAAGTCACCAATCCGTATTGCGCCCGCGTGGTGACTATGGCCCATCGCCCTCATATTGAGGGTAGGCCTGCGCCCCAACAGTGAGGAGGTAAATTGGCTATATCATCATGTATGTTGATATATCACATATGTAACATTCACCATGAAATACTGTAAAGTATTTTTTTAAATATTTTTTTTAATAGACTAGGCACGAGATTATCGTTACGTTCACCGGATAGTAAGTGACTCGCCCCCTATTGCAGCGCGACGCTAGTTAACGTATACATAATCGCAACTCCAGTAATGTTACTAACAACAGCGTCCTTAAAACACAGTAAATTTTGCTCACTACCATTGGGCAGCAGAAAATTGGTTTAATTCTACCAAAAGTAATGTTTGTAAGTTTGTGATGATACATTCTGCTGATGTAGTTCGGAAATGAAGTTTCCAATAGAAGTAATTATACAGTAAGAGCAGCGAGCATGCGACGCGCTGGTGCAGTCGGAGGCAGTGCGTCAGTTTCCCCTAGGAGCGGAAACCCATGCAAATGCGGAGCGCGTCCGCCCGCTGTGCCGCCGGCCGCCGCACCGCGCCCGACCTGTGGCTGGCTACACGTCATCATCCCACTGTTGTCTTGATCCATTGACGTCATGATTGATTTGCGGAATCATAATCACCGTATACCAAAAATGGTAAGTAGTAAACACTTTCCGCTGGTGGAGCTTGCGCTGACTACTGTAGCCGCTGTCGCCGGGACGACGTACAACATGCTTTGTTTACTTTTCAGCTAATGTTGTTGCTGGTGTATATATTGAGGAAAATCTAGAGATACTGGTACACTTTCATTACGCGACGAGGCGAGCGGGACGATCACCTGGTGGTAAGTGATACGCCTGCCTATAACAACGTAACGCTAGTTAGAATGGTATACACTGCACCGATTGTGCTCGTTACCCGAGACAAGATGTTGAGTATCGCTACCCCAGTAATTACACTAGCTAAAGCTCCCTTTTAACCGGGACACAGTAAGAATTGCACAGTACTGTTTGGCGGCAGAAATAGGCGCTGTGATGGTATCTACCTAGGCGGTCTCCGGCAACAGTGACTTACCACCAGCCACACTGAGATTTTATGGAAGACATTTAAAGTGTCTCTCGCTGGTGGTTCGCATGACAACGAGTGTCGATCCAGTTGGCTCGTGCCTCAACCCCAGCTTCGTCTGGAGCGTCATAAAGTCGAACACCCAAGATTTTGCGAAACGTGTGCACTTAGGCCGGTCTGGCAGACTCCGTGCCTAGAGCTTATTTTCTCCCGGGTCTATGTAAAAGAGAACTAATTGTATATATTTATTTGCCCTCCACTTAACTTCCAGACAGAATCCTCGTGCGGTCTGAATGATTTGCATTTAATTATCTTTTCTCTAAGTTTTAATTAAACTAATGCCTTATTCGGGTAATCGTTAAGGGATGCGATATATTTAATTCGCGTTGACAAATGAAACGATACGTTTAGCGGTATCGCACCACTTTATCGGCGGACTAAACGCATAATAAGCCCGCGGCGGTGGTGACCACCGGAGCATCGCGACGGCAGATAAGGGCTGGTGGCGCCCCGAGGTATTCCGACACGAACGTGCGCCCGCGCAACGACTAGATGCGACACCGCACGAAAGTTGGACTCGTGTAATCTCTTTATGATTCATCTTAAATGACCTAAGACATCACATAAGATTCTATCTGTGCCCATGAAAAAATTATTTATACTCCTCTCCAACCTGTACTTTCATTCAATTGGATGAAAAATGGAGTTCTCAATTTTAACATCCAATCATGTTATTGAAATGTTTCACAAGGTTCACATCCTGCAGCGTCGCGAGTTTGTTTCGCTTACAATGATTGGAGATTGTGATGGGTCTGCAGGAATAGTAGGTGATATTTAATATTGTGGCAGACCACCACCAACCACGCTCACGGTTCCGCTGGTTCATCCAGCAAGTGAACCGGCGCTCCTTGCGGGGCTGCGCGTTTTTTTTGTCCGACCTCGGGACCGCCGCTAAGCGACAACCACTGTACTTCATTCTGGGAACAGGTTCATTCGGAAATGTTGTAAATTATGGATGCGGCATATTCAGTAATTAAGGCAAGACGTTCCACTTCACCTCCGATAACGTTGACACTATATCCCCGGTTTACATGATTTTAACCTTTTCTGTTGTTATAACTGAATTTACATTTATAACATTGTTGAGCTGTTCCGAGATGATTAGTGCGCACGGACATGAAGTTTATGAAATATGTTAATGATACATTGAACAGAAAGCAATATGACATTTTTAATAAGCTTCCAAGGTCTAGTTAATTCCGGATGCAGCGTTTGATATTTGCGTTCGTCTGATGTACTTAAGCAGATTTAGTATCACTGAGCACAGTCGGCGAGCAGCGCGGGCGCAGCAGACGCAGCAGGCGCTTCGCGCTCCCGGCCCCGGCCCTGGCCCCGGCCCCGGTCGGAATGCGACGCCGACGGCCGAAACAAATAAAAATAATATATAGAATGATACGTTATCAGATCGGGCACCAGATAATGGATTGACCCATTTAACGTGTGAATCATTCATTACGCTCGCACCACTGCACCCCGCGCCGGCTCCGGCCGCCGGGGTCCGGTTTCCGGGGTCCGGGGTCCGGGCGCCGGACGCAGATTTATGTCGGACCCATAAAAACAATATTTCTCTTTCCCTCTGTTACCCTGTGTATTTGTTTCGACAAAGGTTTTATTAATCTAAGATTACATTTTGATGATATTCTGTTTTCTGATTCGTTTTTAGGCGCGATGGGTGTTAATAATTTCGACCTTTAAAGTTACCTTTACCATTAAACTTAGTAGCCGCAGTCTGCTCACCAACGGTGGACCTAACAGGAACCTGTCCGGCCGGTGAATCTACAGTTAAGGTAAATTCGGAGACGGAATCTAAGATCTGATCTGTCTCCGGGAGCTCGCTCGTTTGGCCCGCGTTGCTTCTGGGTAAGCTATCGCGGGAGGAACTCTTGGCCCAGGTGAGGATAAGAGGTTAGGTCGGAAGTCACATCTATGTTTCCGTTGTGCCCTATTGATAGATTTAAAGGGAAGTTAACCATCCTTACGAAGAGGCTACATTGTGCGGGCTGCGATAACAATAACGAAAGAGTACAGCAAAATTTCTTGTGACCCTGCGGATCAGTGGCATAACAGGAACTACGTGTAAATGTAAATCGGTATCAGATCGGCCCATGCAGTCGTTACTGTTGCGGGGACAGAGTCGGTTTATTCGTACAGGAGATGAGGAACATGCGGCAGACAGCAAAGTTGTAACAGTTCTCGTATTAGTAAAAACATTCCAGAGAAATATCTTTGAAATATTTCTTCTTTCTTGATGCAGATGCACATGATTGGAGTACTGATATTATATATAACAACAAAAGTGTTAGATGCATAAGTCTGATGCGTGGCTCTCACCGCAGCTCGCAAATTGCGGGCGCTCTGATCCCTCGCCGTGGAGGCTGGCGTGGCGTGCGGTGTCAGGTACGCAGGCAGTGCGATTGGGAGCCATTAAAACCATCACAATGCGAATTGGGTACGAATTAGCGTTCAGATGAAATCCCCCCAATTTGGCGGGCGTGCCGTGATTTGGGGAATTACGGCGTCTACCGGCGGCGTCTGCCGGCCGCCAAATTGCTTTGTTTACTTCTCCTGACCTTGGCAAGGTAGAATTTTTAATATAATATATACAACTAAATACCGATCAACTGGACAGACGGATTACTTGCAGAGGAATGAGATTTACCAAGACTAGATATCGCCGCACTGCCGTTTGGAGGACGATGACGTGCACCGTGAGGTAAAGAGTCCGCACCTCGTCTAGCCCTACTCCGCATTAGATAATGTTGATAAGATGTTTAGTGCAATTTTTAGTTTTTATTTACTAATTGGTCAGGAAGTATGCTATTATACAATATTGTTTACAGTGATATCATCAACTAACCTGTACGTTGTACACGTTGTATACGATGTATGTACGAGTATATATAGTTATTCACCCCGACTGCTAAAACGTCTTTTTCACAATAAATCGATTCGTGCTTGCATATACGAGTTAAAATCTGCACTTGCGTGTGTACAATACAACATACGTGCATTAGTTAGCACAACACGTGCAGTAACATCCCCAATGCTGCTTATAATGGCGTTCATCAAATCGACACGCTAATTTTTATAATAAGCCTCCTCAATCCCGAATTCGCTTGCCGTGTTGTAATAAAGCTCGCGGGGTGTAATTTGCGAGCTGGAAGAATCCGCGGCGGAACCTCTTCAGGCCAGCACGGATAAAATGGCTGCAACACATTACAGGATATTATTAAATATAGTACTATATACACCAGTTCACGAGATGTTGCTGACAGAATTACGATTAGTTTGATTACCTTAATAATTTCACCAGCTCAAGCACGCCGCGCCTGTACTCACTTCTACACTTGTATTATATTTTCTAACCACTGCCATTGGAGTTCTTATGCTATTTCAATTTATTGGGGCTCACTTCACTTGCCCGTGGAAATAATATCAACCAACTTGGTAAACACGCTGCTCTATACCAACGAGAAATCAGTGACCTCTGTTAGGTCACAGGCACCCGTATTCTAATAAATAATTTGTGCCTACGACAAATTACCCCCTTAACTTCGCCCCCATTACTCCCTCCGCGTTCTAACCTTCAGCACGCAAATTTTCTATTCAATCGAAAATCGTATTGTTTGTCGAGCGTAGAGCATCATCTACATCATTATGTAACATGTGATGAAATAAGCCGATCATTGACCATTTTTGGAACGATGAACACGTACAATTACGTGTTGCTGTTTCATGTGGCAGAGATGATGGAAAACACACGGAAAATAGCGGAGGCCCTTTATTGCTCAAAGTGAGTTGGTTCCCCGGCGGGCGGCAGGCGGCGAGCGAGGCGGAGCGCCCGCGCGGCGAGCCTTCAAAAGACATCAACGACACGGTACCGGCGGCAACCAGACCGGACCGGACCGGACCGGACAGCACGACGACTGCATCATTGTGTGCGGAATGTCCGCGCGGCGAAATCACGAGTAATGGGCCGCCGCGCAGCCAGCCGGCGTGACCTGGAGGCAGGTGCGCGCCGGCAATCATGGCACTAAGTCGCCCGTGAAATGGACGAGGAAGGGCACGCCGAGTGTCTTGAACTCGCGACTCCTCCAGGGGCGTAATGCGCCGCGATTACTGGCTGCACTTCCACTCGTAATGGGCCCCCTTTGAACGAGCGCGGGGTAAACGATATCAAACTATACATTCGCTGTAATTTATTATTTCATTGTCTCGCTCGGAGCTTTTCCAAATAACAAACAAAACACGGTATCTTTGTTTTCGTTTAATATACTGTTTTCAATTCAATTACATCATATTGCGTAATCAATCACAAGAGTATGATATTTTTGAAAAAAGAAATTATTTCATTAATAAACTTCAAAGAATGTATAGTACTAATAATTTTAGAGGAGTATAATTTTAATGTACAAAGAAATTGGCAGAGCACAAAAATACATGAAACCCTTGGAGCGAACTCTAAAGCTAGTGCTCCACATTTGTATGTTCATGAAATAAGAGTTATTGAAATGTAAACAACAAACAGCTACACAACAGTTACGCACAGCAACGTGCGGACGCACTAACAAACACCCGAATGAGAACTTACCTGAAGAGAAAAAAGTATTAACAAAGAGTACAATGGTAACCTTAGACACCGTAGACTGCACCAGATGGCGAGCACCGGGTTCAGTTCCAATGATAGATGAAAGGTGCAAGCGCCGCTCCAAGGCCCAACTGTTATCACTGAACCAAATGAAACCAATTGTTGCTGAGCCAATTCGACGCTTGCGGGGACAACTTAGGGTTTACATTCCTGTTTAGTTCCGTAGGGTGGTACAAAGTTCAGATACGGTACAAGGTGTTGACGGCTTATGGTACGCGGGGAGAACAAAAAAACCGCATCAAGTAACAGTTTTCAAGCAAACAGTTAATGTGCCTGCTGCGCACCCGCAGCGCGTGCCCCGACCACTGTCTTCGCAGCCCAGGTTCTTTGAGACACATTGGACATTTCTTCCGTATTTTTTTTTTTCATAGGGAGGATCCGAATTTTCAGTACTCGATATGCAGACAATATATTTATGTACAGATGTAGATGAGAGCTTCGTTAACAGTGCATAAAAGGTAACTGATATTAGCGCCTCAGCAGATGCATACCTATTCTTTTACTTTAATCATTACTTAATTTTGATGTTTTACTAGTCAAATATCTTTTTTAAATTCCATGAAATTCTGCAGAGCGGATTATGTACACAAGTTCAGTTCAGACGCTAACGGGGCGCTGGGGTACCTGCCACTGCAGTCATCAGGTGAAGTGATCAGGTTACAGTTTCTACTTTTGATGCGATGTACTTTTTTCAGCACTGTAAACGTTTTTTTAAAACATGCGCGAAATCATC
Organism: Ornithoptera alexandrae; assembly: GCA_029030555.1. Classification (NCBI taxonomy): domain Eukaryota; kingdom Metazoa; phylum Arthropoda; class Insecta; order Lepidoptera; family Papilionidae; genus Ornithoptera; species Ornithoptera alexandrae. The sequence continues at coordinate 291,945 of JARDVY010000077.1, read as the reverse complement.
CCTTATAACAGCTCTCGCTAAGTTATCGTAGTTATAAAATTAACGTTAGTGGGATTTGTTTTATAAAACGGGTCAAAACACTCTGGAGGATTCCCTTCCTCATTTTGTTGGAGAGAATGTTAGAAGAAAGCAGCGTTTATGTTATTAACGACTGATTGTTAATTTCTTGCATCGGAAAGTATTGGAGGTTTTGGCATGTCAGCTTAAATTCGCCTCGGGGGTTGGGGGTCCCCGCCGGTGGTGAGCGGGGGTGAGCAGGCCCCGCCAGCACGGGACGTGGCGTGCCAGCTAAGCCATTACTCGTACCGATGTTATCGAGGTGGTGCAGCGTACCAAATTAATTTATACAGACTTAAATGAATAGATTTTTTTTAATCTATATAACTAATCTGTACGGGGCGCAGCGGGGTCCGTGAATATAAATACCGAAGACAATATTTATAATAAGAAAGTAGGAATGCTTTCTTAGATAAACGAGAAAGTTCAGCGATTGTTTAGCTTACTTTATTGTAAATATAAAGCTGTACGTTCCAGGCGTCGAAACTTGCGTTAGCTTTGATTTAACAGCACTTCCGTTTGTAGTGATCTCGGTGCGAGGCTGTTCGGAAAAGTTAATCAGCTGGCGTTCACCGAATTTATTATAAGCAGTACGTATGTCTGTATCTCTGTGTATATCTGTCTATCTCCTGATTTTATAAAAATTTATGTATTTAAGTTAGGTATTAGTATATACTAATTATCGGCTATTTCTATGTAGATAGTTAGTTACAGCTAATCGTGTTCCGCTCCTGTCTGCGATTCGTTTTATATACATGTATTCAATACAATAACAATACGAAGCCTGGTTTCGATCTGTAGTTTAGAAATGTAAATATGGATTTAATGGCGACGCCGTGAACACGCAAGGGCTCTATCCAGGCCATGGGGCGAATTATTTGATCATAATCTTTAATGGGACAATCTTCAGAAACTTTCCATTTCGAGCGTGTTTTATTAAGTGAAAGCTTTTTAGGATTTTATATAAATACTCCAGATATATAACTGCAGTAAATAACCTCTTATAATGATTTAAAAAGGGGTAAAAAAGTCTAGAGGGAAAGTTGGACGGTGGTATTTTTTTGTTACTACCTAAAACAGTACTACTACACAATTTTTCTTAAGAGGTGAAATATTCTTGTAGTTAATAATGAAAACAATAAATATCACCCTAACTTAACTTATTTACATCCTTTACCTATCACCACGCGCACCAATGTCAGTAATATCATTTTAAGCAAAAGGTTTAACCAAACAACGGCTGCTGTTAACATTACCCTGCATACGTTTAAATTGCAATAACGAGGCCGCGGCTCCGGCCCACGCCGCCCCACCCCGTCCCACCCCGCCGACGGGAAGTATAATTGGCACGAGACCACTCAAGGACTCCACTGAACCGTCAATACAAACTCACAAAACCGGAAAAACATTATGGCGATATAATTCTGTTTATATTTGTACCATACGGAAGCCGAAAGCTGCGCCGGTTTTTCTGCGGGCGACACCCCAAGCCACGTGTCTGGAGATTGTGGATCTAAAATAAATGCGGTCCCGGAGGCGACCCTCGCGGCACACCTGCCCTCGGAGACGCGGAGACGTGCTCCGAAGCTGCGCCAAAGTGACCCTTGCACTGTTCCAATAAGAGGTTCCGGTGCGCGCGCCCGCCGCGCACATATTTGGCAGGAAGAGGGTGTCTATTGAATTATATTTAGTCGTAATCTCCGTTTGGATGCGATCAAACAAACGATACGCGACAAGGTGCTGGCGCTGGAGCCGGCTCCTCTCCACTCCAGCGGCCCGCGCTCCCGTAATCGCTGCACCGTTCGCTTTTTTTGTCGATTTAAACACGAATTAACCGAACGGCCAGCCTCCTGGCAACGCTGCCAATCCAACTGGATGTTAACGCGGTGCACTACAAACTCTTTTAGTGTTACACGAACTTGTTTGGACACGTCACCGTGACACTACACAGTTGATCAATGCACGAATGCACGAAAACGAAAAACAGATTTCCACGAAACTTGTGTCTGCGTACTTCGTGTGCAGCATGCATGCTGTAAACTGTTGATCAAGCGAATGAAGTTGAAAACATAAGTCTACATAATCCTCTTTGCCTAAACTGTGGATGGATTCAGTAGTCGGTCGCGGAGGGGTGCGCGGACAAAAAACTGTTCCGAGCCAAGCGTGGAGCGCGGTGCGCCAGCTGGTGGAGAGGGCATTGACTCCTTAATAATTTTTTTGTCAGAAATCGCGACCCCCGCAGGCGGCTGGAAAATTATAAGAGCGGTCGTGTTTAATTTCGCTTAAGTGGGGTAGTTGCGGTTAGGGCCCGCGCGCGGGAGGAACTTGCCGAATAGCCGCCGTTTAGTGCTCAATGGCGCTACTGAGTGTCGGAGATTGCTCCTCTGCACACCACAATGTAATTCGCAAATTATTTAATCGCCTCACAGGGCTAGCTTCGTCATCTGAAGCTGCATTATCGCTTGACATCTTGTGAAAATAAGGTCGAGCTCATTGTCGTTGAAGAATTAGAACTGAATGATAACAAATTATTAGAAACACATATATTTATGTTAAAAAAATTAAAAAGTTTTTGTGTTGGCATCAGTGTCAGCTGCTTTATTCTTTGAGACGCCACAAATGGGACTTTGCCGGGGTGTGGGTCTGAGTACGTCGGTCTACATACAAAAATTCAGACTAGAGATTCGCCTACACTGAATAGTCTCATTACTCTGTAGTAAATAATTCTTACATTATAAGACAGTTAAAATGAACTAACAACAGCAAGGTCCCGAGATTTTTTGTTAAAATAAAGATTTGCGTGCAACCAACGCGACCCAAAAAAGTAAGAACCCGCCCCTTGCAAGAGGACGCGGCGCGCCCCCGTACGCGACGGTAATTGTACGTTCGGGTACAGCCGCCACGACCACCACCACCATCACCACCACCACCACCACCACCACCAGCAGCAGCAGCACCGTCACCACCTGCTCTGGCGCCGCGAAATGTTATGATATATTCCACATAGCAACATATACAAGTTAAAATGCTTAGATGTCCTTACTTGTTCACCCCGTTTAACTGACGCGCCATACGAGAGTTGGCATTACATATTTCCTGAAAATCAGTTCCGAGTTAAACTTGCAAGTGAACCCATGCTTTACTTGTGATCAATCTGTATAAGTTAATAAACAATATTCTTTTTAAATATTCTTTCACACCCCACCCCCGTAACAGGACCTCCGCGACAGACAGGTCATACAATGATATATCGAAAGTTCATTAACTGCTTTGTTAATTGGTAATGTACTTAAATGAAACAGTAATAATTTACTGCTGGTAGGTTCTCCGTTGCTGGAGACTGCCGAGGTAGGTACCTTCGCAACTCCTACTTCTGCCACCAAACAGTATTTCGATTTGAAAGGCGTTATAGCTAGTGAAATTACTGGGGTAACGCGACTTAACATCCTATGTCTGGAGGCGACGAGCGCAATGTGGTGCAGAGTATGTCATCCTAATTAGCGCCACATAGTTATGTCACTTACCATCAGGAGACGCCTTGTTTGTCTCGAATCGTATGAATAAATAAATAAAACAAGTTTACAGCTACCACTGTGTATCAAATTCGGCTCCGGTTACCGCCGCCTCGCCGCGCCGCCGCTGGTAGCTCTGTAGTACTTGTGTGATTACGAAACAAATCAGTGGTGGTCACCAGGTGGCGGCGGTGGCGGCGGCGGCGCACAAACAGCGGCAGCTGCTGCACAGCTGTGCGCTCGTGCGCACGCCCGTGCGCAGGTAGTTGCTCACATAAGTAGCAGTGCGCGTGCGATATGGTGCGCCTGCGCCTGCGCCCGCACCCGCCGGACAGGTCAACAGTTATCTTTATAACTGTTGACTGCGTTACGCATGCGCCAGCTCGCCCCCAACCCAACTGATAATTTTTAAGTTACTCTCCGACACTCGTATATGTACAAAAAAATCATTTTTATATAGAGAGCAGATAGTCCGCTCCAGACAGCAACCATTGACCTAGATCTTGACATGAGGATACGACCCTAGAGAGAGAGTGAACCACAATTGAATTGCCCTATACAATTTAAGTAGATCAAGATCGGTTCAGCCGTCACTCCGTTACGATGGCACGCGCCTCCACACGGCGCACTGTATTTCGAGTGACGGTGAGCGGTCACCGTCCGGCACGCCCGTGCCCTGCCCCAAGCTCTTCCTCCACCACCGTCCCACCGTGCCGCCGATGCCGCGTAACGAGCTTGCACTTCATACCGCAGAACCGTTACACCTGTTGCAGGGTGTTTTGTTGGACAGTGCACCAACACTTACTATAACGTTTAAGTGACACGCGATTTCTTTGACAAGGCTGTGTACCTCAGCTGTTACACCAACTATTCAACACGAGGACCTATTCATTTGTAGAACACGGACTCCTGTGCACTTGTGCTCGTTGCAATACGACTAAACAAGGTATTAAATCAGTGTTTGCACAGTAATGGCTGGCGGCAGGAAACCTGCTGCAGAGAGTGTGGTTTAGGTTCCACGATGTCAGCGCATCCGTTACCGCTGTACATTTTGTGTGCCCCTGAGTATATAGAGCATATGCGTATGCATGGAACAGGCTTTCGCTCATCAGCAAGCTGTTTAAACAACATAGTAAGCAAAGACACCATAACCTAGAGCAACACAAACTGCCGGAGGCGCGCCGCGAGCTGATCCTTGTAACTGTCGCCGTCGGGGTGCGCGGTGAGCGGTGCGCGGTGCGGCGCGTGCGCGTGCGCGGCATTAAGCGCGGCCCATCTGCCGCGTAACCTGACACTACTTACCATATGAATTATGCTACTTCCGAAAAAACCTGCCCCAAACCAACCACTCTAATACCGACCTTAAGGCCACGCCACAAGGTGGGCTTGCTGGTGCACTGCTTCAAAAACATCGGCCAAGTGACGGATAATGACGTTGGAGCAAATTAAACTTTAGCGCGCATGTGTTAGGGCATAGTTCCGCTTGTCGCAGCGACACGCGATTCTATCAAGTCATCCGGAATGAAGGACATATGCGCGCGCAGCTCTCCGGCACACACCAGATGTCGCGGCCGATTCCGAGACGCGGAGGATCGCATTTTTTGCACTAGCCGATGGTTCGATTCCGTCCTAGCAACATTGTCGGCCCAATAACCTTATTTATAGAGGATGTTATTTGTAATTGCTTTCATGCGCCGTCGGCTCAGCGGCTCCGGTGACTCTGGTGATTTCGGTGGCTCCGTGGCTCCGTGGCTTGGGGCTCCACGGGGACGCCGCGGCTTCGACGGTTTGTTTCGGTTTAAAATATATACATAGTCTACTTCAAGCGCAGTAAGTTATAACAAACCTTTATATGAAAAGATCAGGAGGAACATAAGGGCTCATCTTGAGTGAACACCATGTGATAACTACATTTTTCCGTAAACGTCATAGATGGTCGTGTACTGGTGGCGTTCTCTAATGATACCGATTGCAAACCCCCGCCTGTGATAGGGCCTGATGACTTCGACTACACATATATATGCACAGTTTAAAAAAAAACGCAAATTCTTATTTTAGCTATCTTTGTATGACTTAACCTGCATCTGTGTCACATCGAGTAAGCCCCTGCTCTGTGATCATCCGCCGCCACGAGTTGTGCTCCGGTAGTCATTTTACCCAGAGACTACAAAATAGAATGTATATAAACTGGAGGTGGCCGCGGCGGCGGCGTGCAACTGCACCGACCGGCGGCGATTTGTATGCCGCGGGCGACATCACTGCTTTCCATGTGTCACCGGCGTTTCCGCCGCGAGACACCTTTGATGAGGCGTTCACCGGGCCTACTACGAACGCACGTTACGTCGGGGTTCACACGTTACCATCATTTAAACCCTCTCGAAGCTGGAATAAGTGATAACTGATGTGTACCGAAAGTTAGTATCGAAAGTACTTAATATAGAACGATGATTGGTGTCGGTTGGACAGCGCGGCTCGTGCTGGTGGCTGCGTGGTCGGGAGGTGAGGTGGTGTGGCAGGGTGCGTGGAGACGTCGTCTGCGCATCTCGCCGCTCGCCGCTCGCCGCTCGCCGCTCGCCGCTCGCCCGTACTGATCCGTATACCCGCACAGACCGGTCACAATACAGAGTAACCAGCTGATAAACTAAATAATAACTAAACTAACTTTAAACGTCTGTTTGTCACTGATCAGAATGTATGCGATCCATTAACTATTGCACTGGTCATTATAACGATTCAATGCTGCCACAAAGACAGAAAGACGTGACTTCCTTGTGGTAATTAAGTAAGTTTAACAGCGTCAAGGCCCACAATGGATGACGAGTCCGCGCACCTGACCGCTGGCTTGTATGAGTGGCGCTGTTCATTAACGACGACTGTCGACGTGCTCGCTCCGGTGTAGATCGGCGGCTGACCTCTCGCCAGACGGATAGATCTTTAATGTATCATGTTACCAACAAAATCATTACTTGTGCATATTATTACATTCCGAATATTGTTAAATTAATATAATGTGTGTGCTCTGTGGCGCGCTGCTCTGTGCGGCGGCGGTCTGTAGGGGGCCGGCGCGCGCGCAGTTTATTTGCAAGCGCGCGGCGGCGGTGGCGTCGGCGGGTACGGGGATGGGTACGGGGACGGGGAGTTTCCTATGAATAAACTCGCCGCCGTATTGTCACTTCCTTAATACCGCAATCTAGATTATATACTAATCAGTTGTAGCGTTTCATCAGCGCCACGGGTACTCATTGCTGGCCCGACACAGAAAGCGGCTCGCGATAAGCCTCCCCCTTCTAGTCGCACCCCGTCACTGCGGCACACATTTAGCTCAAGTGACGTATTAAGTTATATTCAGCTTTTAAAATAATTCACTGCAGGCATTATAACTTAATTCAAATATTGCTTGTGTGAACTTTTTGTTCCTCCGAGATCTGTGAAAATCTTATTCCGATGTATTTCAATGTTGACACTTGGGTTCGCTTTGCAGTAGGGCCGGTGACACACAGAGCTGAGCGCAGCGCGTTGGAACCTTGTCTTATAGCTGCCATCGAACGGTCTCCTGCCTGCAGTGCTGCAGACGTAATCAGAGCACTTTCCATTAAAACAAAATGACACCTTTCATTCATCAAGGAATATATTGGTTTCACACCGACACGGTTGAGGGAAACACCGGTCTCTTTAACATCTGCAGCATGTTCAAAGTTCGTGTTGTTGCACTCGGATTTACGGCGGTCACTCGTAACCGCGTGACTAACGTTACGTCCAGTCAGTTCAATCTTTGTCCACGACTTCCCCAGCCCGTGGCGGGGCTCCGAGTGAAACTTTGGCAACGCAATCAATACGTGGGAGCTTTTCATTTATCTTTTTCCACACCAACAGCTTTAAGCTCGCCTTTCACTGCTGTAATACTTTTTAGTGTTAAGTGGGAGATGTTCAAACAATAAACAAGTTGAAGTAACGTGTATTTAAGGTTAAAGTGTCAGACATCATATACATACCAGCCTTTCTTTATCCACTTTTGGATGTAGGCCTTTGCCAATGTCTTCCATCCATCAAATGCGGCTCAGCTTTTCGCATCCACCCACTTCCGACCGCTCCGGTGATATCGTTGGTCCATTTGGAGGAAGGGCATCCTACACTTCTGCGACCTGTATGCAGCATCCACTCCAAGACTTTCCTCCCCAAGTGTCAAACGTTAGTATTAAAATGGAAAGTTAATAGAAATATGTAAGTTCAGGATTTTTTCCTCTATCGCGTGGGGCTTGCTGGTTGTGGGGGGCTAATCGTTATAGCGGAGATATTAAGCCTCGATTGTTTCAACTCTCCGTCATCAGCCGTGAGCTAGCTGATGGTTACGAAGGCTGCGCCTCGCGGAGACAAAACGATAAATTAATTTCACTTTAATCGTGCGAACAGATCGCTATCGGCCGCCGCGTACTCACACTCCGAGTGATTATTTTGCATCGCGACGCAGTTTGCCATGAGGACCAGCCGAACGGAGTGCAACCTGAGCGTTCGGAGATTGTTTTTTAAATGGCCGACACAGGTTCAATTGTACATGCAATGAAACGAGGGCGAGGTTCACACGGCGGCCACGACGTTATAGATTCAGACGGAACAGGACATCTTGACTATATATTGTTAGTCTGCACAGCAAACCTGGCGAGGAGGGTTTCTTGTACGCGAATTAAGCAAGATATTGGAGGATCGCTCGCTGGCTGGTGATGCGCCTGCTCGTTATAATGCGATACTGCTGAGGATGTTTACGTAACACTTAATTGCAGTCACGTTAAGTGAAATGGTAGGTCGGTAGACGCGTAATGTTTTGCCAGTGCTGAACGTCAGCAACACAGCACCATGCATATAGTCCAGCATTTCTTCTGTCCACCCTGAATTCGTTAAAACCGTGAGGATGTGGTAGCCTTTACTGCAAAGCGACGGGTGCAATTGATGCAGTGTATATAATTCTAACTTATGCATGTTGTAATGTAATGGGCGGGCGTATCACTTACGATCAGGTGAACGACTCGCTCGTTTCGTCGCTTTGTTGAATTAAAAAGAAATACTCCCCCATCATCCCCCCCTCTGCATGATTTCGGTAAACTAATATTAAAATGCACTTAGCGCTAAATATATCCGCAGACAGTTAAATGCAGTGCGCTGGAGCATTCTGCAATAAAGTCACTGCGATTTAATGTACAGCAAAGATACCATCAACTTCATAGTGCTGATGGAAACCAGATTCAAGTAGCCCGCTTCTTGCATGTTCATAAACGATAATGCAGTTCACGATTGGAGTAAAATTGTGAGCGGATAATTTATATCATACCCGGTGAGCCTTGTCCATACGAGCGTGATAAGGATATAGCATCCTCTACTTTGTGTCCTCTCAAACCAGTCAATTTAGAAACATCTAGAATCGGAGACCTTTACTTCTGAATGTATACTATTAGCTATACTTTAAAAATAAACGTGAAGCAAATTTGAACTAACGAAGCAAAAGCATCTAATGCTTCCTCTTGCTGCTCCCCGCTGGCGGAGGAGTCGCGGGCGGTGCCGGGCGGTGCCGGGCGGTGCTGGGCGGGCGCGTGACGCTCGTTCGTCCGGTGAGACCTGGGTGACAGTTGTTACATTCGCGGCGTGTTGCGGAATCGCGCGCGTCTCGCCGGCGTGACGTCACTGTCGCGTGGCGCCGTATAAATCCGTCAGCCGCCGCGTCGGCAGCGCCACGTGACGGCGTGCGATTACTCTGTGCACCGCCGCCGCGCGCGCTGCACCTGCTGCTGCAGTAGCCGCAGTCACAACCAAACAACGCTACTAGAATTTGGAACCGGCGTACAACCAGTTAGAAGATATAACCACCGTCCTCAGCACCTGCACCGGTACAGACCTACCACCAATGTAAACCGTACCTGCGTTAAGAGTCGACACAACCGAAGAAGCAGGTTTGTAGAAGAATATGTGATGGTGGATGCGAGACACGAGCGCATCATCAGAGGCTCGTAGAGATCTTCATCGCGCGTTTGTTATTTATATTTGGTTGTGGTGTATCTTTAAATATAATATCACTGCTTTTACAGTGACGTACACAACCATAACATCACAAGTAACCTCTGCATCATTACTTTCGCCAGGGTTGACGTTGTTCAGTCAACGTTCACGGGAAGGCAATTCGTTTGTATTGAATATGAATGATGTTTGATTGCTTGGTTACATCTACATAACTTCTGATCGAGTAGAAAGCGAAGGCCGTCGTATGTGTTCATTATCATAAGGCAGTAATCAGGTCGGAAAGTATTGAGTAACGTTGTGCCGAAACTCCTCGGCGGCCCCGCGGGGACTCTTCAAGGACAGAAGGCACACTTATAGCAAACTGTTGTAGGGATGGGTACCCAACCCAGTGTATATATCGATATATATACGATGAATTGAAAAGTTCATCAGTATCAAGAATTTACCAGCTCACGACTGTGCCCATGATACTTCTTACTCCGCGCAACCAGCTCGTGTCCATCCACACCACTATATCACAAACTGAAGCGAGCACAATATTCTTCCGTAATATATTGGTTCATAACAATGACGTATCAGTTGAGATGTTTACTCAACACCGCAGTAAGATCCCCTGTAGTAAGCTGCGGCGCTCACAGGGATCATCATCATCAGCCTACAGACGTCTACTGTTGGACACAGGCCTCCCCCAAAGATATCCACATCGTATAGTTCATTGAGGGGAACTGAGCCGTAACTCACCACGCTCGCCCCGTGCAGGTTAGTGGGTGGACAGAGCCTCGCTTATTATTTAGCAGGACCACCGCGTGGGGGTGAGGTTTACTTGGGTCTTGTAAGATCTTAGGCGGAATCCCACCCAGGGTACAAACCGCTATTTGATTTAGAACATTGTGTAAATGTTCAGCTTCATAGTAGTACAGCTCGCGGAAGAAGTGTCCCCTCCCTGTGTTACGTAAGTTTTTATATTTTCTGAAAATTTCCCAAGGGTGGGGTGGGGTGGGGTGGGTCGGGGCGGGGGTTGGCAATGCCGGCAGACAGTTGAACGGCCGCGGCGGGGCCAAATAACTCCATTTGTTTTTGCTTACGCCATCAGCATCGTGATTAACCTTTGGCATCTCCCAGTACTCTGTCGAGTTAGACATTTCCGAGTGCGGGCAGTAAGTGGCGATAACTTTAATTGAATTAAATTTCTACCCCGGCGCGGAGTGGGCTACCCCAAGGCGCGGGTCGCGGGCCGTCGACCCCGTGGGCGCGCGCCATCCGCGCGGAGTATATTTGGTGATTTACCTCTCCTTGATTGCTTTTTATTGGCGATATGCGATCGTAAAACGACTAATAAAATATTTATGTGCGGTATCGCCATATCGGCGCGGCACCCCGGGCTACGTAGGTTCTCATTAATGGACTGGCCAACGCGCCCCCCCTCCCTCTGCCACACCACGCCACACCACGCCCCACTGCAGCTCCAACGCGTGTTGGTCGGAACTGAAGACATGCGAAGTACGTAAGGATTGAGTGTACTATTCCTTATCGGTTAAAGCACGCGCGATTGGACAGTGCACGTACCTGTAGTGTGCACATCGCGCTGTCCCACGGCGAGGTGCAGAGGTTATAAGGGTAAAACTAATTATAAAACCATTTTACTGCTAACCGCAGCGCCGTTTCAACTAGAACTAGAGCTAGAACTAGAACTAGAACACAGTAATGTATGTACGAGTATAACCAGAAAACAAATCTGTTTCTGTTGTAACGTAAACAGTACTCGAAATGAAACGGAAATCAATCAGTTGCATTCTATCAGAGAGACATTTTAGAAGTGATAATCTGTTAAAACAAATTAAAGTCTAATTTAAAAAAAAAACAAACTAACCCTCAACCCTTCCTTCTCAACACTTACAATGAAAGGAAGTAAGTAGGTTTAGGGGCTCTTTAATTATTGTAACAACGTTGTTTGGCTTTAAGAGAACCGGTAATGTGTTATATACGAGCAGTTTGCGTGGTGGAGTCACAAGGGGATTGGCACCTGGTTTGTGACCAGGTCCAGCAGTAATCCGGTGTCGAGTATACGCTTCGTACGAGTCTCTTCGCCTGCCACTAGTGCGCAATCGGATGCGTGAACTGGTTTCAAAATTAAATGTAGTTGGAGAATGACTGGGACGATGAGATTTAACATCTTTTGTCCGCATTCGTCCAGTAGCAGGTAGCGCCGTGCGAGCCTCTTGCCTGGTGCTTATATTCACGGTCAGGCGCGTTACTCGCCATCACGTGGACTTCCTGGTTGCGCTACTGCCTCGCCCTGCGTCACGACACACAGTACGTGCAAACCACTCCATCGCCGACGTAAGCGCAATAATCGGTAATGGCCGCTCGTAACTTAAATGATTGCTCTCCACTAAACGGTCTCTATAAAGCGTTTACACGCGCGCACATGCGCACGCGCACGCACACACGCGCGGCGCACTATCGCTTTATACGTTTATTACTTTTTCATTGGCATCAAACAAAGGGCGAGGCCGCGGGCGCTCCGAAGTAAAAAATAAAAAGAAAAAACTGTAAGGGCGGAGGTCGCGGGCGCATGCGCCGACATATTTGAATTTCGAATCGGATGCGAAAAAAATCATACGCAATGTGTCGGGCGCACGCGCCGCCATGTGCCCGCGCACCCACGAAAAAATATTTTTTACCCACCCCACACCCCAAGCGGAGATAAGCGGAGGAAAAAATTAATGTAAGCATAATATTGGTAGGCGGCGGGGAGTTGAACAAAAACTTAACACAAAAACTGCTCATTCGGAGCTGGTGTACGAGTGGAGCAGCAGCCAGGGGCGGTCGGCGACGCGTCCGCCGCCTGCGCAGGCGATCGGGCGAGTTCACATGCAATCCCACTTGGAGTACCTCCTCCGCATGAACAACACTCACTTTCGCAACTTGCAAACTTTATTAAGTTATTGTTGTGCAGTATTTTGTCAAACAACTTTAACCATTCGACTGTCTCTTTCAATAGAAGACGTGCAGCATGAGCCCAGCTTCTATTTCTTCCACTAAATGATCTCCAAGACTAAATGAAAATATCACTTGGAATCAGACTTTGAAACTCGTCACATTTGTCTCGTTGAACTTGCCGTGGTTTGGAATGTAGCCACAACCAGTAGTCAATGGTTGGTGTGTACACATGAAGTGGCCGTGGCCGCGGCCAGGCCGCTCGCCGCTCCCGGACTCGCCGTGAGCTCGGGAGACGAATTACCCAAGGATTTCGGTGCATCACAACCTTCACTCAACTGTTCGGGAAGTCTGTTCGCAATGCCTCCGATACAACGAAGGGTAACGGCGTCAACATTGATGCCGCTCCGCGCTGCTGCTGCTGCACCGGAGCTCGTCGGACAGTCAACAAACAAAGATGAAGACCTTTCGTTACATCTTTTATGTATATTTCGGAAGAAAGTATTTCCAACCGTAATCCAATGTAATGATCAATGTTTCAAAGATGATCAGCTCGATTTCAGTTTCTGTTTTGAATACTTTTAATTTTTCATTTGTTTGTTTAATTGAAAAAAAATTCAGTTTGGATATAGATGCAGTCGCAGCCCTGCATGCACGCGCGCGCCGCATCTGTCGCGCTGCAACGCGCCCCGATGCCGACTTCGCGACTACCCCCCGCACGACCGCACCACCCTCTCACCGCCGAGTTAACCCCCAACTTGAATTAGTTATAAGATAAGAATAAAACTAAACATCGTCCCCGCTTCCCAAAACAACAACGGTCCGCGCGCGCATGCGCGGTACACCAGTTATTATTTCGAACAGATTGCAACGGCTACCCTCACCACCAGCACAGGGTTTACTGCAGCTATTTTTTTATTTGATTGTTATTTAATAAAGGAATGATTGAATGTGAAGCTGAAATTAGGAAATATTCCGGCAGAATAACGGAACACTACACTACGCTTAAAGGAAAATATAGGGAAATACAGGGAAAAGGGGTTCATGGTAAATGTGGTGATGAGGATCAGTTGTAAATATTCGGAGGAACAATATAGATATAAGATGCTGTATTCGGAGAAGATTAATGCTTTGCGACCAATTTGTAGAATAAACACGTTGAGACAACGGAGCTGGACAACAGTGTAGGCTCGTGCCCAGAGCAGCCGCTACACAGAGACAACTATTAACTGTGATCATCACGCTTTTACTTTATTCCGTGTATATTAGCTTGGGGAAAAAGTTTGTTCGCATTTTTTAAGAAAATTCAAAACATATTTTAATACAGTTTGTTTATATTTAACTAAAGGACGTGGGTACCATTCTGTTTGTAACTTGTTGCCGCCATCTTGTAGGTAGCGACGGGGAGGTGGTCCCATTGATATAGACATTTTGGGACTGCTGATCACAAATCCGCGACAAGTGGTTTTGGCAGTCCTTTCGTGATGTTAACCTGACACTGCCTAAAGAATTCTGAAGAGACCGAAATAGCTGGAAATCTGAAGGTGCAAGGTCAGGACTATACGGCGGATGCATTATCACCTCCCAGCCAAACTCTCTTAATTTTTGCTGAGTGGCTAAAGATGTGTGAGGTGTAGCGTTATCATGATGGGACACCACACCCCTTCTGTTGATTAATTCCGGCCGCTTTCTCTCAACTTCTTACTTTAATCTCATCAGTTGTTCGCAGTAGAGTTCAGAATCGATGGCCCTGCCTGGTGGTAACAGCTCATAATGAATAATGCCCTTCCAATCCCACCACACACACAGCATCATCTTGTTGCGAGTTAACCCGGGTTTCGCCACAGTCTGTGAAGCCTGACCGGCCTTTGACCACGACCTTTTCCGCACGTTCTTGTCGCACGTGATCCACTTTTCTGAGTGGAGCTGATAAGCTTCTTCAACAATGGTTCGGTTTCAGCTACGTCGTAACTACGGATATGCCGATCTTATTTCGCTTTTTCAAAAATGGCATCCATTTTATCCGTAACAGGGCGACCAGAGCGACCAGAGCGACCAGAGCGACCAGAGCGACCAGAGCGACCAGAGCGACCAGAGCCATGTGCATCTTTGGCATTAAAATTTCCGGATTGAAAACGCTTAAACCAAATTTGTGCTACACAGTGCACACAGACACTGCACTGCACTGCACTAGCTCCATAAACATCGCAAATTTTTTTCGCGGCTCGCGCTGCATTTTTACTTTTTTTCTAGTAAAATTTTATTACGTATCGAATTCCTTCGTCTTGACAGTACGAGAAACAAATGAAAATCACACATTTACCTAATTTGAATTTGGAATTGTGCTCTTTCAAATTGAAACTTCCAACGTCACCAAAACCCGCCGCACACCAATGGTACAGCCAAACAGGTTTCATTACAGTTCGTACACACTACACTATAATGCGAAAACACTCTTCCCCCCCAACCTAATATATGAATTTAAATAATGTTACGATTGAGCGGTGTATCACAGAGTGAAGGAATCTGCATCATATGCACTAAAGGGTCCCGTCGCCGGGGCCCAATGCAATGCAAGCGATTAGGCGACGGAGTAACTTAAAGTTTACCGCGCACCGATACACTTACATTAACTTTAAAGTATCAAGTGATTGAGAAAACTGCAGCGGATCTCCCTGTGTAATGGCGAACTTATACTTTATGTACCGATTCAGTAATAGCTGTCCGGGCCGGTCCGGACGACCAGCACCGGAAGTAACCGACCACGTGGCGTACAGTCAAAACTGAACGCCCGCCGCCGCGCAACTACGGCGGTTAATAATAATTGTACAACAATCGTAACTCGTCTCCACGGCGGTGCTGTAAATTAGCGGCTAGACTTCAAGCGAACCAACCTTTTCTTACTGCACCTAGGAAATCTAGATTTAATTATGTTGTTACTGAAGAAAATTACAATAAAGTCATTAAGCGTTAAAAGAATAAGAACATGACCGCGCGGCGGCGGGACGCGGACCTGGTGGGCTGGCTACCAATTCGCAGGGGGAGTGAGGAAACAACGTAACCTTGGTTACATAAATATTATAGTTTTTCGGCACAGCCGCCGCGACCGCAGCTGGTCCTGCACCACTGCCGCGACCGCAGCTGGTCCTGCACCACTGCCGCCGCCGCAGGACCTCGGCCGCCAGTGCGGCCAGCGTAGCACCAGCCCACTGTGTGGACTAAGTACACACCTTCGGAAGTGCTTTGGCCTTTTCTGTACGAATTTTATTTTAACTTAAATGTAAACAATTTGAGTCAATGACCTCTTAATTGTTTACTTTTTGTAAATTAGTCGAGAGAATAGTTGTTAGCTTCCTTTCCACAATTTACTAATCGTGTATGCACTTCCTGGTGTGAATAAAGATTATTTCATTTATTATTTAGTTAACATGACGGCAGCAGTGTATGTAATGCTTACTGTACAGTTACTGACTAACGAGGTGGGCGGGCCGGGGCTGGTGCAGCCGCCGCAGGCATCCTCTCCTCACGCGCATTCCGCCGCGCTAAATATAGCGGGCCCATTCATAAAGCAGCTGATGAATGGCCAGCAGCAGGCGCACACCAGCGACCCACAGGACTACCGACGAGTACGCGAGCGGTTTGTGCAATAACTATAATCTGTATTTTATCATTTTCTCAAGGTTCAAGTTAGGTGCGAGTGCAGCGATTGCAGCGAGTGCAGCGTGTGCACCGGCCGGCAAGTGTGGACCGCGCTGCCACGTCACTGGCTACCGACACGTACAAACAAACCAGAAACAATGTTATGCAATAATAATATATCTCGTAGACCCTGGATAACCGTATACTTTATAACGGTTTGTCTAAGTTGGATAATTGTTCATATAATCGTTCCGGTCCAGAAATACGATTAATTATAATTATGTTTATTGGCACTTAATGTAACAACTCGAAGGCTCCGCGACGACGAAAAGCTCCGCCGCACAGCATACACACACACACACGCACACGCACACACACACGCACACACACGCGCACACGCACACGCACACGCACACGCGCACGCGCACGCGCACGCGCACACGCACATACACACACACACACACACATACAACGAGAGCACTCTCACACTCGCTGCTGCGGTGAAGCAGCAGTTCAAATATTATGGTGATAATGACCACCAGGACTTGCGATCGCAAGAGAAAAATGTTGAAATAATACTGTTTTACAAATACATAACTCTTCGTGAACGCGACTATTTAAGTATTATGTTGATTTCAACAAAGGTTACGTTATTGGCGAGTAAACATAAATTACAAGATACAATGAAGGACAACAATGTCCAACTTATTGTTGTTATGTTATTATCCCTGATGACCGGCCGAGCGACGTCGACTGTTTGTGACGCCTCCATTGTCGTGAGTAGTGAATGAAACGATGTAGGAAAACAAACAGCCCGCCGCTTGCCGCCCGCCGCCCGCCGCAGCAGCACAAAGCACGGCCTGATTCTGTCCCATATAATCCGATGAATGCATCGGAGCTACCTGCCGACTTCCCACGCCCAAACTAGACAACCGAAAAAATATTTACGTGGAACAAAAATCATTTTCACACCTTCGAGGAAAGACCTTAAAAAGATTCTTTTATTGCAGATGTAAAATAATAACGAACACAAATGTACAATGTTCATTAACGTGAGTGGCGTCATCTAGACCGTGATGAAACTAAACATTGGTAACAGCGCCATCTGTGTAATATATTGTGAAGATATACAAAATTTAATAACTTCTGTGAGTGGCGACATCTCGTTAAACGTAAAACCACGTTGAGCTTGTTTGTAAAGATTACCAAGACTATCTAATAGATGTCGGTAAAATAGTCAAAAACCGAAAGCCGTGCTAAACAACTAGAATAGTTTTTACAAACAAAAATAGACAATACTCCATACATCCCATTAGAAAGTATCGATTTTATAAGATATTAATTACCAATCTTTAGTTGTAAGTAAATATTCGCAGTAACTGATCTAAGTCTTCCAATATTGAAATACAATAAAAGCGCTTATCAGATCGAGAAGGATTGAGCTTCAACCTCAGTTTATGTACAAAAATGCGTTAAATTTAGTATAATGTTCAACGTACACAAGTAAAGAAAATCGATGAATAAAATAATTAATTGTTTGTCTAAATCACTAAACAAACGAAATGGTAACGGAACTCATAGACATGGACTTGAAATAAAAAAATTCTTTTTCATATAATTTAAAGAAACAAATCCTGCTATTAATCTTTTTTAGCAGCTGTGTAATAATACGGTTATTTAAAAAGTTATGAAACAATATTCAGCTGTGTGTAACGATGACGTACCGCGTGTTCATTCGTTATTAGTCTTGCGCCGTAACGTCGGCGTGTTATTAAACTCACGTAAACTTGTGTAAGAAGAACTCGAACAAATTGTGAACAGCTGTTTGCGATCCGCCTCCGCAATAAATCCTCGCTCGCAATAAACAACTCGACAGCGCCATCTGTCGGCGCGCGCTCGCCACTTGCCGCGCGATAAATCACGGGCGAGCACGCGCGCGGGGCCGCCCGGGGGATGTCACCGAACCCCCTCCACTCATTAAATACGTACGTGTGATAGATGGGGAGCAAGTAAAACTTATTTCGTAACGAATTTGATTTTAAGCAAAATGAAGAGGTGGGATGTAGCGGTGCGTGAGTCGACGTAGAGACGACAGCCGGTCTCAATTGTTCAACTGCCCCGCGCGCAGTAGCTGTGTCCTGAGGTGTAACGCTGATATACGAGTATATGGTTTCGATCCCACCCTGCTAGATGCAAATGCATCTCTGCAGTCCCGCCGTCAACACACGAGGGACAGAATATTTTGGGCGAGCACGCTTTCGTACGTTTCTTTTATTGTATAGATTAGCACTTGACTACAACCCCACCTGATGACAAGCAGCAATGTAGTCGTCGGTGGTAAAGAGCACTAATGTAAAAGCAACCTATTCACTCCTCTTTTAAAGACTTCCGTGTGATACTTGGACGGAAAAACTGACGTCGGCAGACTGTTCCTATCTTTGGTCCTAATGCGCGAGATCTCGACAACGTAGGTATGAATGCCTGCGCTAAGTCTTATCACTTACCATCACACAAAATTGAAGTCCATCGTTACTCTAAAATGGCAAAAGAAAAATCTGTCTATGTAGAAATAATGCGTAATGTATGAAATGCAAGAGACGATGCAGAGTAATTCTGGTAGTGTGGCGCCACTGCCTTCTGTCCGAGTCGAAATATGAAAGGATGCCGCGATAAACAACCCCCCGCACAGTAAACAGCGCAGCTAATCCATTAGCCAACAAAACAACTTGCGCACGCTGTTCCTGTGACTGAACTCAGGAGGAAATATAAATTATAATATCATCACCGTTTGCTCCATTGCAT
The DNA here is from genome assembly GCA_029030555.1 of Ornithoptera alexandrae. Lineage (NCBI taxonomy): Eukaryota > Metazoa > Arthropoda > Insecta > Lepidoptera > Papilionidae > Ornithoptera > Ornithoptera alexandrae. The sequence goes on along the minus strand of JARDVY010000077.1, from coordinate 272,989 downwards.
CTCGTGGCGAAGGGGGAATATAGGGATATGACATCCGGTCAGATCTGTTTCCGGTATGTTAATGGTGACGATGCTCGACAGCTGCTTCCTAGGGACGAGAGTCTACATCGGACACTGCTCGTCCTTATAAAGATCCGCTACAGATCCTTACGGTGCAAAAAGCTAATCATCACAACATTCGTGTGTCCCCGCGAGTACTGTTGCTGCTGCGGCACAGAAAGATCAGCATCGCGTTTTCATTAACAAATTATACACTTTAGTACACTTGTGAAGATGTCGATAATCTGGAAAACAATGGATGACCGACACAGACTGCCGTGGAGAGAGTAAGGGAGTACGGGGAGGGCAAGGAGGTAGGGATGGCAATTAGTTATATCGAAATGGTCCATGAAATATGTTGCGAGTCGGTGTGCGCTGCGGTGTGAGCGCTCCAACACCCCCACCCCCACCCCCACGCCCACGCCAACCCCGCTGCAGTAAGGAAACCAAAGAAGCGACAAACGACTGTTTCTAGTACATTAACCACTAATTAGTAGGCGGGGGTGCGGAGCTTTATAATTTACAAGTCGCGGGCACGGCACGGCGGGTACAGGATACAGCTGCGTGACGTCACCGCTCCCTACCAACACCCGCCCTACCCTTATGTAGCTCTGTGTGTATGTACTAGACTTCATATATAACAATGGTTATGTTACGTCATCATCATCATCATCATCATCAGCCGATGGAGGTCCACTGCCGGACAGGCCTTCCCCATAGATTCCGACATCGATCGGTTTACAGTCAGCATAGCTCTCGGTGTCGCCGGGCACTAGGAGCCGACGTTTGTAGGAGTTCATATGGGGGTTACCGGGGGTGTAAGGGGTCCCGCACAACGTATGGGATCCAACCCAACCTGACCTGCTCGCGGTGCAGCCTACTAATCAACAAACGAGGCTCTGGCTCCCGCTAACCTGTAATGGGCCACCGTGGTGGGAAATTGCTTAACCCCCTCATATCAAATGTTTATGTAATTCTAAGTAACTTGAACAATGCTTAAGTACTTTCAAGTCCCTGTAACATGACTTAATTCGGTCAAGTTATTTATAAAATACCAGTTTTCCTCCGATTTTTTAAATAATTACTGTGAGGGGATGATATCACATATCATTTTAGTATTATAATATTTTAAGTCACAACTTAAGATATCTTACGTAAACTTAGCCCCGGACTTCTGGGAAATGGAGACGCGGAGGAAAAAAAATCAGTTGTAAAATTCGCCCGGAACTTTGTCAAATAAAACCGGCGGAAGTGTTGGGCCCGGAAGGGTGGTGGGGGGTGGCGAGCCCCGCCGGAGCCTGTTTAATTACGGACAGGTTCAGGGATCATACTTCCGGCCTAATGAATTTTAACTGGACCAAGTTCGCTCCCCCCCGTAACTTAAAAACGCACGATTTTGTTTTTTTTATTAATGATTAAACATTACTGTGTTCTAGTATGGAGCGCGGCGTAAGTAGTGACATTACTGGGGCGTCGAGACTACGCGTTACGTCTGAGGCGACGAGCGCACGGCGGTGCAGTGTGCATCATCTTTCCACATAGTCAGCACATAGCAGCTTCTGGTGCTGCTGGACTGGTGTCATGTGGAAGCTTTATTTGAATATATTTAATGAATGCCATACTGTAGCGCTGGGAGGTCCGCCACAAGGTGGATCGGTGGTCTGATGAAGGCCGCGGGAAACCTTCGATGTTAAACGGGAGAGGTCAATGTACAGCAGTGGATGGTGATCAGATGATGTTACTACGTAACTTGTCTGAAAACGCGTCTGAATGTAGAATGTGTTATGTACTGCTTCCGCATCAGTGCCTCTTCTGATCACAAAGTATCTCCACTCGTGATGAGGAGAAGCCGTGTCCAGCTCACAGACCGTCGCCTGTCTACGTTAATAAAGAGCTCGGCTTGTGTCGATGCAGTGCTTCCCACGAGTGGGCATGGCGCACCACTTTCCGTTACAGCACCGCTCGAGCTACCCCTCTTATCTGGTTAATATACGTACTCCGCGGTACCCTCACCCCCTCCTTGCTTCCACGTTCCTGTCTATAACATTCTTAAGTCTATGTTCACGAAAACAATTCAGACCGACATTACTATACAGTTGTATATATGTATGTGTATGTGCGTCCGGTACGCGCTGGCATTCCGTCCGGCAGTACACGCCGGTGCAGTGTATCCACTGCGGCAGACGCGAGGGTTCCGTATGATTTATGTGCCGCTGAATTAAAATGTTTGGCCGCTGGGGGTTGCTTGTGTAGGGGGTGCGGACGGCAACGGACCCGGAGTTAAACAAGGCCCATATTCAATATTAAACTAAGTAATTAAATGACATTATTTTTTCTGAACCAAGCGACGGGACGGGCGGGACGAGCGGGACGAGCGGGACGAGCGGGACGTTCGCCTGATGGTAAGTGATACGCCCGCCCATAACGTGGCGCTACTTAGAATGGTATACACTGCACCACACTGCTCTCGTCGCCTTCACGCATAAGATTCTAAATCTCGTTATCTTAGTTTCACTAGGTACAACGCCCGTCAAACCGGAACACAGTAATGTCTGCACACTGCTGTCTGTCGGCTGCAACAGGCGCTGCGGTGGTACCTACCGAGACCTGCCAGCAGTAAACCAACATAGTAACTAGATACATTATGAGCGGACTTATCAAAATGAATATGGAGCTCATGAGCTTTTCAGTAACATGAACTAATACTCCACCTGTTGCGCCAGGAGGTGCTGGTACGTCCACTAGAGCTTATTGTCCGCTGCCACCGGACAGTACGTATAATTTTATTCAAGCAAAAAGCAACCGGACAGTGGAAATAAATTAGTTGTAGTTGGGAGTTTGGTCAACTTGACGTCTGTCCTCAGAATAAAGAGCTGAATGTAGTCTGTCAGCACCAGTACTGCCAGAGACGGGCGCGAGCAAGAAAACAAGTATGCTCTAGTTGCATTTATACAAATTAGTAATTTGTAGTCTTCGGCGAGTGCGGTGCTGATGACCCTCGCGGCTCTTAGCCGATGTACAAATAGTATACAAGTTTCTCTAGACTAGAACTAAGGTACATTTGGAGCAGTTCCCTGGTGTTACCAGGGAAACGGTTTCACATGAAGATAACAGTTGTTTACTTCTTTACAGATGACAACTCTTCATCATTCCACCTGCCTGTGGGCCGGGAAGTGAAATGAGCTTCAATTGACGAACATTGGTGAGTACATTTAAAATGGTAGTTGTCCTGAAAAGTTACTAAAGTCCAGTAGTACTAATAGTCTAGTGGTGTGCAACACTCACCCTCTCGCAGGGCGCGGGCGCGTGCAGCTGCCTCGCCTGGCCCCTCCCCAGGGCCTGCCTCTTCCTCTGTGCACTGAACAGCCTCAGCTCCTTGCGCTCCTCGTCCGACAGCGCGTGGCAGTACCGCACCTGAAGTAACACAACAGGCACCTTCAGGATTACAGTTGTAAACGATTAACCAGATACGATAATTGAATTCCACGACTTGACAAGGGAAATACTTCTTGAGCTGATACTCATCATAAAACTGTGGGTTCATACAGACCAGTTTACATTAAATTCAGAAATTGCAGGAGTGGGTGAAGGGATCGAAAGGATGGTCTCCGTGCAAGTACAACTCACCTCGTTGTCCTGAGGAGGCAACTGCTGCAGCAGCTGCTTCAACCGGTGCCGCTCGCCCACGCTGTTCACGTACGGCACCTTGTCCTCCGGTATCGCCGAGAAGTACAGGTGCACCTGCAAACAATTATACTCCACGTACATTTCCGGCTCTCTATTCAACAGCACCACGAGTGGACAGCGAGAATGTCATGAAAGAATTATCTGAATAAACCAGTGGAATAGATGATGACGTCTGCGTTCAGCAGTGGACTGATGATGGCAGGTGATACCTAACCGTCGATGAGGCTTCAAAAGTTGATACTGGTCAGCTCGCAGTACACATACTGTAGGTTATCGTGAGTGAGATTGAAATAATCTGAACTGCTGGTTACTGGCTCTCTGACTGTATTCCGTTCTATAAGGACATCAGAGCATTTCCAATTCTTCATGTTAACCAGCTGGCCTGTAGCTGCACCAGCTGTTGGACGCGACGATATATCTACAGCTAAGCAGAGATATTACTTATAGTTCTGGTAGCTTTATAACATGATTTCTCAATTTTCTCATTGTGACAAGGAGGCGTAAAACTTACCATCAGGTGGAACACCTCGCTGGACTGTCGCTTGAATGAAAAGCCAGGACATAAAAGATATTCACATGTATAGATGCTGTGTCATCTTATATCGCACAGCTTTGAAGATATCTTTTATTATATTAATGTAAAGACGTTCGCGCAAGGGGTGGGTTTGATATTATTAATGCGACCTTCGCAAACCCTTATACCGCTCCCTTATATTAATGTCTGCATTAAACGGAGACGAGGCGGACTAATGAAAACCCTACGTGAGCGGGGTCCGCAACACCGCGCCCACCCAGCGCGCCCCCGCTCGCTGCGGACGGCGAGCGGGCCCGCCGGCAGCCAGGGCCTATGCACAGGCTCCGGCATCATTATTGATCTCGCGTCCCGATACTAAGGTTTCACACAGGCTGCGTGCGGACGGCAGCCACCCGTCAGCTCTACATCATCAGGTCGCCGCGGGCTGCGCGCATGTTACCTTACGCGCGTCTCTAAATGCACTAACTAATATATTGGCGCTGTGCTGCAGCAGGATAGGCGACCTGATAAGTCCTTAGCCAAGTGCAATAACTTTCTGCCGATCTAGTTCAAGGAGTATGGTTACTTTTTTATTTAACTAGTAACTTTAGTGAACCACGGTTCAACATTGCCTCTCTGGCAGTCATCTTATATATCAGGCGACTGTTTACAGGAGCAGGTTTAGTAACAGGTTAGTAAAGAAATTACATTTCCTTCACAAATATCCTGCGAGACCGCGAATGGTTCAGCGCGCTCGACCAGAATGATCTGGTTCTCATATGAGGGTAGGTAGCCAGAAAGATTAAAAAAAAAAACTCTACAAATGTGGCTATGAAATCGACCCTAGAACTTCCAACTCACATGCCCAGCCAGCCCCTGCAGCACGGAGCTGGATAGACAACGGTAAGCACAAGTATCCGTGGGTTGTAAATATTGGTGCAATCTCCCAAAGCTGAAGACATCCTCGCTCCTCGCACTCATCTCATTCCAATAACTATTTCTGTGCCTACACAGAAATCTCTTAAGATTGCATTTATTAATTCGATTTGCTTTTGTGGTGACCCTCGGCAAAGATGCAACGCCTCTGGTATTCCGAGCTGTACGTTTAGATGTATTGTTTTTATTGCGCAATGACACGTTGCAGGTCACCGAGCGCGCGGACTGGCCTGCTGGTTCCAAGTCGGCGGCCTTCACGATGGAACATACAGAGTGTCAACTCGTAAGTATTGCGAAATCTATTATCAGGAACCGGACGTCAAGGTGCAGGCGGGTGCAACTCGTGTGTAACTACGGGGGGTAGTGAGCAGGTTGCAAGCGTAAGCCAGAACATTGGCGTGGTATGAGGAGCCACTTGTGAGTCGGCGGCGGCCGGCTCATGTTTAAGTAGCGGTCGGCCCGGTGCTGATGCGGAATTCGTGATTCGGCAGTTCCCGCGCGGGGCTGGTGGCGACGGGGGTAGCGTTTGTTTTTATCGTATATCGCTTATACATTCATCGCGGCACAATGAACCAGGAACTCATTGATTGGAAATTAACAAAGAACTGTAATCAGTACTGGTTGCTGTGGGTCGTGTTACTGGGCAGACAACACAGCATCCTGATATGCAATATCTGTTTGGAGCATTTGCATTAATTCTTGAGTAAATATTCCTCGTCACGGAATGTCTGCTGGTGCGTCGCAAACGAATGAAGCCTCTTCAAATTGATCTTATAAAAATAAGAAGCGTGAGGGAGGGCCCAGTTAATTCGCTGCCCATTTGCGTAAGCACAGCTCCGTTACCTCAAGTGGAGGAGCAGGGCGAGGGTGGCGCCCGCCCGCGGGAGCCGTTTTAATTTTTTGCTCCGTTGCTTCCGGTTCACGCTTCTTATTACTTTATTTTCGCCGTAATTATAGACGCCGGACTCTTACTTGGTATTCAAAGCATTAAAGTTCACGAGCGGCGGAACACGCCAAGGGGATGGTGAGGTACGGTGACGTTATTCCGTCCGCAGCGGAGCTCACCACTGTGCTCACCGTCGCGGTAAATCGGTTAATGGTTAGCGACATCATCATAAATTGCAGAGCGCGGTGTCGAGTCCCGGTCAGGCTCCCGGCCACACAGAGGGCAGCGGTACGGAGACCTATAGATCTAGACACACGATCATGTGCAGGCAATCAGTGCTGTTCTATAATATTTATTCAACGCTATTCAGCGTACTACGTTCGTTTGTGCAGACTCACGCGCACATCTCATCACCACCATCTAGAGATGATTACGTTACATTTCCTGACGTTGTTTATAATGTATAAATAATGATAGAAAGCTTAAGTGGCGCATTATTCCAAGGCGTCCGCAACCCTCGCGCTCCCCACCCCCCACAGCAGTAAACGCTTGGTGATGACGCAAAGGTAAATTATGGGAATAATTTATCCCATTAAATATTCCGAACCGGACACTTTTATATGCCACGTTGATTTGCTTGGAAACATTCCTAATAATAGATTGTTGTTCTGCTGGAGTGCATGCGAGATATTCTTCTATCACTGTATAGATTCTGATGATGCAGACGCTTGAAAGCCATAGCGACTCTTACAGCTCGTCTGATGCTGGACTCGTGGACCCGGAACCACGGCCTTGTTTCTATCAATAATCGCACACCCGCCACATCCGGACTGTTAACGCGGAAGTCGCGGCGCAGCCGGAAAGTGTCGTCGGAAACGAGTAGACTTTTGAAACAATAGCTTTGTGGTGGAAACAAAGGGTTGAAGAAGTGTGACGGGGCTGTCTCAAAAGTCTATTGTGATGTGCGCAACACAATACGATCAGGCCCCATTGTGGACCGGGAGCGGGCGGCGCGAGATCACCGGTAATTCCACGCAATGGGCCCCTTGTTCCGCGACCTGAATACGCGATCCTGCGCGCGCGCACCTCCACGCGAGGCCGCGCACGGAATACTGATCGCATACAATAATATTCCCCACATTAACATATTAGCACATGTGTACATCAGTCCAAACTGATACACCCAATGGCACGTCTTCGGGGAGGATTTCTTTGGACGCTAAAATTCCTTAGTTTATATACAGCACAGCAATAACAGCTTAGGGCTTAAGCTTTAAATTGTTAATTCCTTCGTAGATGGAGAAGATAACAGCTTTACTTCGCGAAGTTTTAATTAAGTCGTATTTACAATAGCTTATTTAATGAGCAGCTCACCTGTTCCGGCCGCAGCCCCGGCGGGACCCATGTGTACTCCTCCAGGGCGCACCCGGAGTCGTCGTCGCTTTGCGAGTGCCGGTGGGGGTCTCCGGGTTTCATCAGTCGCTCGGCGTGTTCCAGAAGTCCCCTGAATTTGCCCTGAGGTACCGGATGGGGTGATAGCGACATGGCCGACTGAGGTGATTGTGGAGACTGGTAACTTTGACCTGGTTGGTCCAGTTGAGACACACTGTGACTGTGTAAAAGGTTGTATTCTGGAAAATTCTGGCCCGACGGCGGTTGACTTCTCCTGAAGTTCGGATACGAGTAAGGATGTGGTGAATTGGAATGGCTAGGTGCGGAGGAGCCGCTGTGGCTGGGTTGTGGTGAGGGCAATGAGGGAAGAAGGCGAGGTGAGGTAATCGGCGACGAGGGCGCCGGCGGCGGCGGTGATGACGTCTGCTCGTGCAGCGGCGGCGGGGATGAGCTCGTCGGCGACACCACGCAATTCCGGCAGACAGGTCTGAAAAGGAAAACAAAAGCTCAGTGACAAATCTTCCCTAAATACTTCGAAACACAAAATTAGTAATAAGAACGTTTTGTAAGACTTCTTGTAAGATTGATGAATGCCTGACTTCTTCAACTCAAGAATCGTACGGAACGCGACAGAACAAAAGAGTAAACTTTGACTCCTGTCTGCGGTTACTGTCGGAACCTGTGCCCGTCCAGCACTCGGCCGGCAGGTACCCGTGGCCAGATCGTGACGCGTCCGCCGGGGGTCATTGTTGGGCGCCGATTGATTTATCCACTCCAAATGATGCAGCAGTCGGCGCGCGATGTTTGATTAATGTTGTCTCTTGGAGGGATCAGATCCTATGCGTCTCTTAACTTGTGCTTTATTAATATCACCATTTGAATAATAGACTTGAGGGTTTTTTTATATGATAACCAGTTTTCTTATGTACATCGTAATAAACAAAGTGACGGTATTTTAGAATAACGTTTTAATATCGATGTTTCTTACGTTGTAAATACCACACAAGCCACGCAATGTGACGTACAAACTGTTAAGCAGCAAGATTTTTTGAATCAAGACACAGTCTAGTGCACTATGTAAGGACTAATTTATGGCAAGAAATTGTCTTGTGATGAATCACGAGAACAACATCGCAAGCTATAATTTGTACCCAGACGCACCAGTAAGTATGTTTACGCCTTCAGGTTTAGATTAAGATTAAATAGTAATCTGTACCACCATAATTTTGTTTCGCTACAGCGCGCTTCAAACCGGAACTCGGTAATGATTACACACTTGTTTGGCTGCGAATGTACATGCGTACAGGGCACAACATTGTCTCACGCAGGACATGTCGCTGACCGCGCTGGCCGCGCTGGCCGCGCTGGCCGTGTCCCGTTGCGGCGCTTGTTTTGTTTTGTTAATGACAAAACTTAGCACCGAACATAACTTTTATATTGTATTCTGTGATCGCTAACCTTCTACATTATACAAACGGAACAGGTTTTTTTTTGTTTGAAGGGTCGCGATCAGGACAGTAAAGCTGCAACACCATTAAATCTCTTCAGTTCTTTGTAGCTTATTCAAGTTGAACACCATTTGACGCGCTAGTCGCCGTTCAAAGGAAATCCATCTAAATTTAACTTTAGCTGGTATCAGATGTAAACAACAAAGTAATTCATGTTTGAACATGTTACACAAGATTCGCTTCGTGGAAAGCCGGGCCGGACGGCTCCTAACGAGTTTTCTATGCAATTAAATACCAGCGCATTAAATGCTGGTGCTGCTAAATTAATTGCCCGGCCGATCGGAGATGGAGCTGCACGCGCTGCTTTTGATTTTAATCGTCCGCTAAATAATTGCAATAATTGCGGAATGCCGGCGGAGGAGCGCGGACGGGGCTGATGGTGAGTTCTGCTTGATGCCCTCTCGTACGTACACGCGCGTACATGTGGGCGCGACTTGGTGCTGCAATCTTTCGTAACATCAATGTAACACTTGTCAGACTATCCTCCAGTTTGACAAATAATAGGTGGTTTAGACTTTACTTACAACTTTTAATCAATACAGTACAATACAATGAAGTATATACAATACTCTAGAAATGGTTTAATACCAACTATCCTCGCGGTCCGCCAGCTAACCCCGCGATGCCTCCCGACAGACCGACGCCATCTTGTCCCCGCGTCCATTCCGTGCCGCCATATTTTAAATGTTGCCAACTTATAATTAAAAAAGTAATGACACCTATATTAAATGCAATAAGTTTAATAAAATTTTTGCTAACGCTAACAGAATAATTTATTATGTATTTTTGTATTTACCGCGATTTGTGAAATAAAATATAAGAGACTGGTAATTGACAGTTCCGTTATGTTGACAGTTTGTTATTTCCGCTAAAAATCAATTCGATAATAATTAAATTTATCATTTAATTAATACATTTAGTTTAAATAAATCGTATTTTTATATTGTTCTTGTAATGATAGTGTCAAAAACAAAATACATTTGCATTAATGTTATATAAAGATAAGATAAGTGATATTATCGATCGACAATACAATTTGCTTAGTGCGGAGGTTTGCTGTGGTAGCTGCACGTGCTAGAGTTTGGTTACGGCAGAGAGGTCCATGCGAGCACATTTCCACTATCTTCGGCTTATGGGCGTTTAGTCCATAATGGGCAAAAACAATTAAATTAATAAGCGATTGCGTTACATCGCTCCCGGCAAATATTCAAGTTATGTTAAGCAAAGCGAAGTTAAGCTTGTCCGCGCGCACTCGCACTCGGTATGCAGCACGGCACTGAGCACCGAGGGTATGTGCAGCGGAGTCGGCGCGCCACTTCGTCCATTAACACTTAAATTTGCATAGAGTTTACGTTCTGTTTTTAATTTCAACTGATTTTTAGATTCCCATCTATTAGAGGGATATTAGAACTTGTGTCCGCTGAGCTGTCTGTGTGTTGCCTTGTTGCATTGTAACTCCTCGAAAGCAGCTCCAAAGCAAATCATACTTAGGATCGAGCGCGAGTCCTTAAAAGCGCAAATACTTGTTTAGTTATAAATTACTACTTGCAGACCTAGTGCTGTCATATCCGTAGGCCACGTAATTGCCCTGTAGTTTAAGACTATTAAGAATAGGACTAAGTTGTGCCCTGTCTGTAATAGGAGGCGATAAAAGGGCCTTCCTGTATCGACTGTGAAGTTGGAGGCCCTCATTGTACACTAAGTCCGGGGTGGACGTGTTTATCGAGACGTAGTGTATGGAGCCACTAAGGAGTCCATAAGACTGGAGTTCCCCGCAACGCACTAGGGATCACCACCGAGAGGTGTTTTGGTGGGTACAAATCCATCGTAAGCTTGTTTCAGTTTAAAGCAGGGCATTTTTTAACAATTTCTCCCCGATAGAGAAGATTATGTGTTATCATTCTATCCTCTTATACTATAGAAATATAAAAAGAGGACAAATTAATGAGCTAATAGCATTGCAATTACCAGGTTCATAGTACTCCGGGTTGATTGGAGCCCTATCGGTAGATGATCTGCTCCCGGATAAACGGACGCCGCATCAACCGCCGGCGGCTGCACAGCCAGCAGACCAGGTCGAAGACATACCGCCGCCGCCTCTAAGTCGCCATGCTTAAACCGAATTGCCGCATCGCCTACTCGCTATTCTGCAGCTCACACTGACAGTGCAGAGATGATTTCCCGCCACGACTCGAGGAGTAAGAGGCATTATATTTTTATAACATATCTCCAAAAACAAACAGTTTAAAAAAAGTATTTAGTCAAGTACCGATCACGACAAAATTAGCAGCCATATGTGGTCATGGAGAATGTTCGCTTCGCTATTATAAAAACACTTACTGCTGGTAGGTCTCCATTGCCGGAGACCGGTTGGTGAAATACCACCACAGCGCCTTATACTGCCACCAAACAGTAATGTGCAAACATTAATAATAATAATAATAATTCTAGGCAAACAGACTGCACCCAAATTTATAACAACCGGAATTACTTACACGCTCCCTAAAACTAAAAACCCAACACACCCTTCCCAATATAGACCAATCACATGCCTGCCCACTATATATAAAATATTAACATCGGCAATCACAACAAAAATTAATTCACACATCGAACACCATAAAATATTAGCGGAAGAACAGAAAGGCTGCAGACGAGGCCACAGGGGATGCAAAGAACAACTGGTTATCGACTCAACCATTCACAGATATACCGCGACAAAAAATAGAAATCTTCATTGCACTTGTATTGATTACAGAAAAGCGTTTCATAATATTCCACATTCTTGGTTCATACAAATATTAAAAATCTATAAAATAAACACAAACATGATAATCTTTTTAAGCAACATGATGAATCATTGGAGAACGACTCTTCAGATACATGATACTCAGAACAATATTATAACACGAGAGATATCTATTAGGAGAGGTATTTATCAAGGTGATTCCCTGAGTCCCTTGTGGTTTTGTCTTGCCTTGAATCCTCTCTCCCGCTTACTGCAACGTAATGGGATCGGATTTTGCCTCAAAAATAATGCCGAAAATACTATTATCTCACATTTAATATACATGGACGATATAAAACTATATGCACAAACTGAAAAAGATATGAAGAAACTAATAGAAGCTACAACAGAATTTAGTAAAGATATTAACATGCAATTTGGATTAGATAAATGTAAAACACTTCACATGGTCCGAGGCAAGATTCGACCACGCAACTGTAGTATCAACAACACAGACACAATTATGGCAATGGAGCCCACGGATCTGTATAAATATTTGGGGTACACGCAACTCAAAGGTCCTGACCATGTTGAAATAAAAAATACACTCACCACCGAATACAAGAGAAGGCTTAATGCCATATGTAAGTCTCAACTTTCCGGTAAACACCTCATTAAAGCTTGTAGTACCTATGCCATCCCTGTATTAAGGTACTCCTTCGGTGTTGCAAAATGGACAAAAACGGACATGGAACGATTAGAACGACTGACGCGCACCACACTTACAAAACATAACAACTTACCCCCTAAATCTGCAATAGACAGACTTACTATAAAAAGACAAAATGGAGGAAGAGGCCTAATAGATATCCAACACCTTTGGCGAAAACAAATCAATAACCTGAAAACATTTTTTTACACAAAATCTCACACGAGTAACATCCATAAAGCTGTAGTTATGAATGATATCAATTACTCACCACTTATTTTGAATGAACAAAAAGACACAAACTACTCTCACAACGACGACCCGCAGAAAAAGAAAATTGAAGACTGGAAGAAGAAAGTCCTCCATGGTAGACACCCACATGATCTGGAACAATCTCACATTAATACTCTTGCGTCATATATGTGGCTTAAAATAGGTAATTTATTTCCAGAAACAGAAGGATTTATAATCGCGATACAAGACCAAATAATCAATACTAAAAACTACAGAAAATATATAATTAAAGATCCTGCAGCCACTAACGATAAATGCCGTAAATGTCACACACAATCAGAAACCATTCAGCGCATCACAGGAGCTTGCACAACACTTGCACAAACCGATTACACTCACAGACATAACCAGGTTGCAAACATCATTCACCAAAAAGTAGCAGTAAAACATAAACTCGTTCAGAATACTAACGTTCCTTACTACAACTACACACCGGATGCCGTTCTGGAAAATGCAGCGCACAAACTCTTCTACGATCGCGCTGCACTCACCGATAGGACACGAACGATTCATTGCAACAGGCCCGATATAACCCTACAAGATAAGATAAATAAGATCACGTACTTGATTGACATTGCAGTCCCCAACACACACAACATACAAAAGACATTTGCTGAAAAGATGAGTAAATATGTAGAACTGAAGGACGAAGTAGCTAGAATCTGGAGACGAGATAAAGTATATGTCGTTCCCATAGTGTTATCCACAACAGGTGTTATACCGCATCATCTTCTCCGCAGCCTCAAGTTAATAGACTTACAAGAATCCCAATACATAACCCTACAAAAAGTTGTAATTTTAAATACTTGTAGAATCGTAAGAAAGTTCATGCAAGTAGAGGATGAGTAGACTAACACACTTCACACTGCATTTACTTGGCTTGGGCCCGTGAATGCAGTTATTACCAGCCCAAAAACTGAGGAAAAAAAAACCCTTCACAAAAATAATAATAATATATCATTTATTCCCACAAAATAACAAAAAAAAATACACCGTAATACAAAGAATTAAAATAAAACAGAATATTAAGCTCTGATTTGATTACGTGGGAAAGGAACCCACCCAGGTCATGTTGCAGCCTACAAAGAGCGGAACCCTGATTTTCAGTGGAGCCTAAAGATATTAAAAAAAAACACTAAATTACATTACATTGTGAATGTTCAGTCACGAAATCAATTATATAATTATGTTGATAAGCCTTAATAAATAAATAAATTACTGTATTCCGGTTTGAAAGACGCTGTTGATAGAGTAACTTCTGCAGTAACAACTCTAATATCTTGTGTCTCAGACGATGAGCGCAATGCGGTGTAGTGTATGTTATCCTAACTAGCCCCACGTGGTTATGAGCGAGCGTATCACTGACCATCAGGTGAACGTCCCGATCATGTCGTCGCTTAATTGAATAATTACAAACTCGGCTACAGTGTACGGACAAGTGTTAATGCGACGGCCCGAGTTATCTAAATAGATGGAGATTGTTAGCTGACGATGTGATACAGCAGCATCAGGATATCAATCACATTATTAATATATTCTTACTGAGAGAGAGTTCATCTCGTATAAACTAACTCACTGGATGTACTGGCTTTATATTTTTAGCGATTTAGTAGTACCTATATTAGTTTAAAATATATATATATATATATATTTAAATTAGTTGAAACTATATAAAATAAAACCAAGTTCTTATGTTAGAACCAAAGCACGGGATATACAAAAGTAGCAACAAGAAACTACAGCAACGGTCCCGTGGTACTGGTGTGGTCATTAAGGACACTTTGAATGTAAAGGACGTAGGAGAAGGTTGTGAACAAGCGTACGCAAGTGCCATTCGTTATAGCGGCGGGGGTGCGCGCCGGCAACCCTCTCCCACGTATTGTCACGAGATTTTATTACCACACTTTATCACCTCGGAGTACCTCAACTTGCGCACTTACAATGGCAATACACATTGCTAATAAACTACCGGTGCACGGTGCACGGTGCACGGTGCACGGTGCACGGTGCACAACCAGCTCCACGCCATTCCAACATAATACTGTCGGTGGAAGTGTTCACTTAAACCTTACTTGAAAGTAACCGTGTATCCGGAGAACGGCTGTCCCGCGAGTCCGCAGGGTGCGTTGTCACCGTTTGTTGTTTATTACGCGTTATGGTCCTAAAGTTTTGGTTAATGAAATAGTTATTGCTGGAAAAGTACGCGCATGTTCCTGTTTGCAGTGCGCTGCCCTGCCAGTTAACCATTTTATAGCCTTTAAGCTGGACAAGCTTAAATCGGGCTTTCCACTAAAAACTGCTTCGAACTAAGCTGACAAACGGACCCACAAGTAACTACTTATTAACGGAGGGGCAGGATTGAATACAGGTAGCACTGCGACATCAACTCTTTAAACTTTTTAGCTCTAACTTAAGAACATAGATATAGGAATAGGAATTCGCGTAACCCTGAGTACTGTTCTATAGAACGTTTGGCTACATTCAGGCTTAAGATTGGATAATCGTTAGACATAAAATGATCACACACTCTACATCTCGTTTCACAAGTAATGGGTATTCTTAGAGGTTTCGTAAACAGTTGTCGCCGAAGAGTGCTGGACATCACCACCACCATTAGCCGATAGACATCCATAGCTGGACATAGGCCTCCCCAAAGATCCCCACGTCAATCGGCCCTGTACCGTCCATATTACCGTGCACCAGGGGCCGTCGTTCCTAGGATTTCATATGGGGGGATTTGGGCCACTTCCCACCACGATGCCCATACGATGCAGGTTGGTGAGAGCCAGAGCCTCGTTTGTTTATTAGCAGGGTACACCACGAGCAGATGAGGTTGGCTTGGGTTCAATGAGCTTTTGTTCTGCTTTTTTAAAAACGTACTTTTGAAAGAGCAGAGAGGATAATTTAAATACCAGAGCGGCATTCTCTGGAGGAACACCTTTAACATCTAAGGCAACAAAAAACCCAAATACAACGATTTACTGCGATTTGTTTTCTACAAAGCGTCTTTACCTTAAGTAAAACTCTTTCCCCTTGTAACCTGGACCATACGCCATGCGGCAGGAAGCGGTCGCATAACGAGCTGTTAATTATATAATTAGTTGAAATAAATCCTTGCAGTTACTCCTGCAGTTGGGATTACCCGCCGGGGTGCAGCGCAATGCGGGACCCCTCCATTAAACGCGGTCAAGTTGCGTCAAAGAGAAGCTGCGTTACTTAGTTGCAAATATTTTTATGTTATTATGCACATTTGTCCACTGCTACGTGGCAGTCTATCGGTTGATGATGATGATGATGATGATGATGCTATCTGTAACTTTGATTGATTGATTGCGTGTTGCGGAATCGAAGCGACACGGGGAGACCTATTTCTATCGACCATTGAACTCTGCACCCTTCTTACTTACCTTATATAAAGTTATAGCAAAACATATATTTTTTTATATTAGAAATAGGTTTTGGTACGTTAAGATATATTTTTTCGGAACAGCTAGAAAATGCTTATTAAAGTAAGAAAATTATCTATCAATGGTAACTCAATTATGATGCACAACTTTTCTTTGCCTCATAATTAAGTTTTTTCAGCACAGCATTCACTCCATTTAAGTTAGCTCACTTTCATCTTAAAGCTGTGAAATGTGATGTTATTCTTGCACGATCAGTTAACACTTCGATTGTTTTTTTTTGTTATCGATGGGGTAATCTGTACAAGTTCATTATGATTTGTGCCCTTTAAGAGCCCGTCGGTGATCATCCTGAGTGCGTTGCGAGGGTCTAGGGAACTCCTATGGAATGCATCGGTGCTCCTCTGCACTATACCTAAACACGTCCCAGAGAGTGCTGTAACCCTGCTCCATACCCTCGCATTACTATGACATATACGTTACGAACTTGTATTTTTCATCGTCCCAGGGCTAGTTCAGTGAACAGTGAATACTGACATCTTCCAAATTTGCAAACCCGAAAATCTTTTTAGTCGCTTTCTTCAACATGCAATGCTTACCTTAGCTCGCGACTACAGGACAAAACTTCAATGATACCAAGGCAGACGGTCTCCAATAACAGAAAATTACCATCAACAAAAACCTGGCCGGAAATGAAGCAAATCGGTTGGTTATAGCTACTCAGACGACAGCCGGTAGCTGCCACTGTGTGGTCTTCCGGTGCACGCCTCGCCGCGAGGGCTGCTGCTCATCCGTGAAACTGTAACTTCATACCGACCGTACACCGGAGCGTGACCCGACGCAGCCATTCTTTTTCCCTTCACTAACTTGTTGCTGCCCACCCTCCTCCCCTTCCGCACGGACAATTCTAATATACACGAGTGCGGGGCGGGGGCTTGTTATGAGTGATGAGCCCCCGACGCTCCCACGGAATATTTCCTGAATATTTCGGACGGAACGAGTCACGACTCTACTCGTTCTCATCTTCCGTCGAGAGCTTTATCATTCATCGTCGACGAATGCTCCAAGCAAGCACCAAATAAGATAAACTAACCAAATAATGTGAAATTTGCTAGAACAAGTTGTTTTCATTGAAATAGCTACAAGATACAACCAGCAATGCACGAGAACTCAGGACTTCATGAGGCAAGGGGATATTGTACTGCGACGAGCATACCCTGGTTGATCTTGATTATAAAGATATTTTCACCATACAAAAGATTGATAGCTGTTTAACTAGAAAGATAAAAAAAAACTAGCAAATGTGCGAGAATATATTTGGATGTGTAGGTAGGTAGGTGCGGAGCTGTCGGAGGACAGAACGGTCCATAAATCACTGATTGAATTGCTCACAAGTTTCCAGCTTCCGAGCGACAATGGCCAAGTGGCCGGGCGGGTGATCTCTTATACTGTATACGAACTCATACAAATTTAGTTTTAAATGGCTATACTTAAAAACTTAAAAAACAACTTAATATACCGGCCCACGGCCGGTGTTCAGTAAACAATGCAGATGTTTGTATGCCGTGACACATACGTGGTGGACATGCGGACAGCTTAACGCGACTTGTCATGATAAACATGCTAATGGGCAATATGTTGGAAATTTATTGCAATACTATTGCTTTTTTATAACTTCATTTATACGCACGCAGCTAAGTTGCTAAGTTGCGTATAAACTATTCCTTTTTACGGCCTGCCGAGCGCGGGCGTTCAGCTCCCATCGATCAGTTCTTCGTTCGGATAATTGCTGTATATGTAACATTTTTGTAACCGCTCCAAATAAGCACGAGTCTGGTATTTGGAAGTAGTTTGTCATCATGATCATCATCATCAGCCGTTAGACGTCCTCTGCTGGATATAGGCCTCCCCCAAAGATCTCTTCATTTGTAAAGGTTCATATTGGGAGAGTTGGGCCATTTCCCACCCCGCTGGCCAAATGCGAGTTGGTGAGAGGCAGAGCCTGGTTTGTTGATTAGCAGGGTGCACTACGAGCTGGGGAGATTGACTTGGGTCCTATAAGTGATTGCGCGGGACTCCTTACACTGATGATAGATACAAATAATTACTTTCTATCGAATCTATTTTGTATCCTTTATAATTTCTTTATAGATGGAGCTTGATGGAATATATTCAAAAAATTTACCTATTTTACTTAGTGCCTAAACTTAGTTTAAGTTACTAAAGAAAATTTACGCTTGCGGTTTAAACGGAAAACGGTAGAATAAACGTAGTATGAATGGTAGAGTACTCGTGTGACCTGGTTATTCTGTTCATAGTCCAGAACAAATGCTACGGAACCCGCTAAATGTTGTATGAGTATTAGGTAATTGGTTAAACGCAAAAGAGAGTGCTTTAATAATAACCACCCAGAAGATCTTGAGCAGGATGACACTATAAACCCACCGTTTTCCGTCCATATTGTCCGAGTCTTTAAGGCAGGATGAGTGAGGTAGAGTTGGTGGGGTGCCCATAGATACATTCAAGTGTGCGCGATGTCGTAAACAGGGCAGAGCTGATGTCCACGGCTTTATTGGAAGTACCGGTTGCGAGCGATACCTCGCGGCGAATTGCCACCCAATAATAATCCGCTGCAATGACGAGTTCGACAAGTTAACATAACTTGTTACAAATCGCCCGCCGCACGCCCGCCGCACGCCCCCCGCACGCCCCCCGCACGCCCGGCGCACCCCCGGCGCACCCCCGGCGCACCGCTGAAAAGTAATTAGATGTCCTTGTAAGGGTTCAGCTCGTGAGAACAGCACGCGGACGCCCCGCGTTACACTCGCGTACACACTCGTACAGTATATTATTGCTTTAACGTCGTGCTCTGTTCCTGTCTAGGAGTTTACGCTGCACGCTGCACGCTGCACGTTACGGTGCTTGCGTACATGGTGCTTTAATAATTCGATACAGGTTGTAGTTTATTTATTTCCATTTATGACTCCTCCACCTTGGAAAATAAATATGATAATCATTGGATTGGTCCTCGCGCAGGCGGTGGGCCTGCTGCGCCGCGCCCGGCCCCCGCCGCGACCAGGCGGCAGGCCAGGTTGTCGTCTCCTGACACATTACACGTCGTCCTAACTATTTTGTAATAACATAAAAACAAAAATAATGTAACTTAACCAAAACATAAAACTAATAACCTCAAACGGACATCGTTACACTACGGGCCCATCGCCGCGCTGAATAGAGATGCATCTTAAATATCTTTTTATCCAAAATCACAGTTAAGGTGCATCTCTGTTTGGGCGGCCGGTTAACCGGTTATATTTACTTTAACCGGTTCCGCGTACCCGTACGTACGCGTGATATTAAAATACACTGATAACAGTTGATGATATTTATTGCTCTGTAAAACAAACCCGACCGGGGACAGCGACCCGGTCGTAACGTGCGGGACGTTATTATCTTGTTTATTGTGAATTTTTATGGCAGGCCGTTTGGCGGCGGGCGGCGGGCGGCGGGCGGCGACGACCTGCCGCCTCCTGCAGCGGGCTGGCCTACAGCTTCGCGTCAACACGAGCCTCCTTCGTACGTATCTGCGGCTTAATTGTGTCTTATGATAATACCAAATTCTGTCTCAGTTGCTCTTTATCCTTTTTTGTATGTGTAAATCCAGATAAGCTCGCGTCTGTCAGGCGAAGGAAGCGCTCGCGGAAGTCCATTACCACGGCATGCTCCGTGTCCCCAAGCTGGTGATAGCACTAAGGTAACGGTATTTCATCTCTCGCACATAGTATATATAGCTAGAGCAACAAGTTATCCAGCATCTTAATACTAAATAAAAAAAAAACTATGGAATTTGGAAGGAACTTTATCTTGTATCGGAGAGCTTCGGACGGAAATGGATCGCGCGTTACGGGTAATTAGATATGGTATTCGTGGATAACGTTAAGTTCGCGACGGTACTCCTCCATTCACATCATCAGTTACTCGAATTTTACGTCGCCGGCAGCACTTTACGATACCTAATGCGCATGCGCACTGACCTCTTGCTAGTTACAAGTTTATGAACGTTTAAACTTAAGAGCTGTGAACGAGTCAAATAAGATATCAACTGCGGTCTGCGGGAGATAACGTTCCGCGTTACAATAAAGGGTTTTTTAATTTATATCATTTCAAGGTACTCGTATAAACCTGTGCTGCTGCACCGAGCTACCTTCGACCCTGTCCCCACTCCCACACGATCAGTTCTATGTTATCGACACAGTTAATTGAAACGCTAAAAGCCCCCGGAACTTGTGTGAAATAAGTATATGAAATAAATGAGATGGGCGTGAAAGAAAGTGTTGAGAAGCGGATCTGTGCCATAGGGGCTTTCATCTCGCAGATGTAAATGAGATGAGGATACTTACGGAAGCTGCGGGAGACTGCCCGCTGCGGTCTGGTGCGTACATACCTAGTATTAAAGTATAGTCAGCGAGTTCTTGATAATTTCGCATTAACTCTTACGAAATACACACATTTTTTAAAATACGACAGAACTAGCGTGATGATCACCAAAAGAAAAGAGAGGATGGTGTATCGACAGACACACGCACTTTTTTTTTCAGTAACTTCAGCAATCGGTCATGTACACGAGTAACTTTAATCAGATAAGAAGTATGTATCCACGTGACGAGTGCACTCTCCAACGCGAACGCCACTCTTAAGTCATAGGTACGTTTGTTGAGGTATCCTCAAGAGGTATCTTTTTAGGCGTCCTGGGAAACTGCGCGCGAGGCTGGATTGCTCGCTCGTTCAAATTCCTGGCTAATCGGTGTTGGTATCGTCTTGATACGCATCCGATTTGCTTTTTCAGTGTTTTCATTTCCACAGTTTCCTCCTCCTCAGCTATAGTACGCAAAGTAGTACTTTGCATCCTTCGTATAATGTTAATTTTTGAATCACTGACGCTGCCCACAGTTGGACAACACACATCCATATTGGTTTCAGTATTAAATTGTAGATTAAGAGTTTATTGTCAACTTTGAGTTTATCATTTCGACCTGACACCGACAACGCAATGTAAACCACGTCGGACACAGATCGAAGTGCATACCGTGACGCTTTATTTCCACTATGCGGTGAAAGGTTCCACTCCCCCCCCCCTTCTCGCACACACGCACAGACATGTTTTCGCAGTGTGAAAGTTACCTGTACACAGAAATTTATAATTAACCGAAAGTCACTAAACAACACTGATAGCAACAGTGCCGCATCTACCTAAACGAATTTCTGCAAGCTGCTGGATCGATCAAGCACTGGTACTTATTGATCGCAACGAAAATCTCATTGCAAGTTTGGTTTTGATGAGCGATCAGTACATACTGTGCTGAACGTACCCCCACATCAGCGCCGACGACACACGCACACGCACACGCAGAAGAGAGGACCACGCCAACTTTATAGAGAGAGACACGCTAAGTAAGACGAACCGAGTTATTTAACGATAATCGAATATTTATATCGAGTGCGAGTTTTATCGAGTCGCTTAATGGACTGCCACAATCGAGATCTCGCGTTCGTAATAAATAAAATCGATGTTTAATAAAAAGGTGGGTTGTAATGTGCCGCCGACTGTACCGCCGGCGGTTGTTCCTCTTTGAATGCACAAAGGTCGGTCACAGTCTGTTAAGCAGTGACGCGATCCGATTAAAGCGCAGTTATACCCGTTCCCGATTTTAATGATAATCATTTGTGTGCGAGATGACGAATTCAATCAATACGCAGTCAATGAAAGCCAAGCTATGTGTTGGGGGAGCTCTTCGTGTGCGGTCCAATCGTGAACCGTGGAAACTCCTTGTGCACACCTCACATAAGTGTAAGTGATCTTTTTGTAGCTCCTTCATTTCCTCTTGTGAGTGGGTGGTCCTGTCATTCGTGTTAATGTTTCATTAACAGCACAGACTGATGACTTATAGAAAATCAAATATCAAATCAGAATTTCATTCCTTATAGTTTATGGGTGATAACCCTGGTGATATCACGGTGTTCACAGTCACTAATACACTACTTGTCTCTACAAATGTGAACCTGTATGTTATACTCGAGTAGCTTAACTTTAGAAAAGGTGCTAGCATATTTGTGTGTCTGTCTGTTTTATATATAGACACACCCCATCATGCGTCAGCTCGAAGCACTTAAATTGGTGAAAGATACGAGCCATAACACTTGTTCAGATAAACAAACAAAACGCTAAAACATCATTTTTAAACCGATATCGATCCGTTTGTACCCTACGATGCCTACTATAGATCTAAATAGAACCTTGCGCTGAGGAGGTAAAGGTATCTATAAAAGTTGTTTTCACTAAAGTAACTTAATTTCAGATTAATTAAGTGTGTGCACTAAGTATGCACTATACACTATACACTATACACTATACACTATACACTATACACTATACACTATACACTATAGACTGCTGAGCAACTTGTCGTTGTAAATTTAAACAAAATTAAATGTTAAAAAACAAAACTGTGTAATCGTTTAGGGTCCGTACCGAGTGTAAGTCGGCTCACACTTAATATGCAAATAGGGAGGCTCAGGGACGAGCTGGCCCGCGGCAGCGTGAGGGAGGGGAGAGGGTGTTGTCGATAATTTGGTTAAGTGAATGTGGAAATTAAAAGAAATATGAAACTGAAGCAAATTTTCATCACAAAGAGTCGGCAAACACGAAACCTGACCCCACCGGCGAACTAAATAACGCGTTTGTATAATATGCATTGCGACATTCAGGTTGACTTTAACTTGAGTCGGTGGAAATTTAGACACCCCTCAAATACAGCCTACGTCAGATCATCCAACTAATGAATCAGATCAATATTCGCGTAACGGTAGATATTAAGATTTCGTGTTGCGAAACTATTATTCGTTATCGACAATGAAAAGCCGTAACTTAACGCAGTAACTTTATATGTGAACGACTTAACTAACTTTATATTAGCGAAGTGAGTTGTTTTAACGCTTGGAAATTTTATCACAATCAAATAACCTGTCCGCTCGTTATACCTTGTATATATTAATTAGTATTTACAAGCGTAATCGTTTAGATTAAGTTAAGTAAATAAAAAATAACTTATTGCAAAGATATAACGTCCCCGCGCTATTCGCACCGGGCAGCCAATCATTTGTAGGGTGGTAATGTATCCAGCGCACATATATGCTAATGAGTGGATTCTGCCGCGCCCATTGCTGGGCAGGATCTGAAACGGAGCCGCCGGGACATTCCAACCCGCCACTGGCTTACTGATACGTCTGAGGCGCGCCGCGACCCTCACGGCAAACAGCGTGCATCATGATGCAATGCACACACCCTCCCTGATGTAAATAGTTTATCGTTTTATCTAATGTAAGTTTAATCACTCAAACGACACCGTTGTAACTTTGAGCAGTGCCAGTTCTGCAATTGCACATTATAATCGACTAATAACTCGGGCCCGCTTCCGTTCGCGTAGCGCCCGCCGCCGGGGGCGGACGCGCCCCTCT
Organism: Ornithoptera alexandrae; assembly: GCA_029030555.1. Lineage (NCBI taxonomy): Eukaryota > Metazoa > Arthropoda > Insecta > Lepidoptera > Papilionidae > Ornithoptera > Ornithoptera alexandrae. The sequence continues at coordinate 249,377 of JARDVY010000077.1, read as the reverse complement.
TAACGCTTTGTTCTTTACATAAATTGCATGACCACAACATAGAGCCGCCATCTGCGCGTATCTCGCTGGACATCTTTATACTCGGACTCCTCATTGTCACTAATCACCGATATAAAAAGCCTGCAGTGTCCGCACCCCTGCCGACCTGCACGAACGCACTCCGCCGCAATGTTTTTATTTTACTCGTAAACCTTGCAACCTACTGTAATCATTATAACTTGAACCAATAAGTTTATTTTTGATTGCACATTAAGTATACAAATTATTTGCATGCCCACCCCCGGCCCGCGCACCGCTCCCCGCCTCCGGCGTCCGGTCCGCGCCGTCCGGTCCCCGTCGTCCGGTCCCCGCCGTCCGGTCCTCGGTCCCCGGCGCTCGCTATTGAAACAGTTTTGTACCTCATTTAGACCTCACGGGGTCACCCTTTATGTTACATTAGCTCACAAGTTAATTAAATTAAGGCTTCAATTGAAATATTCGACGTTTATGAGAAACTTGAAACTGTAATATTTTAAAACGGTAAATAATTTTTTTTAATAACATTTACATTCAACTCTTAAAGAAGCATTTTCTTTACGTCTCCTTGAAGTACGACAGGTGTGGTAGTAAAATAACCCAAATTCCCGTTTCATTGTCACCACAACAAATTTCCTATAAGGTAAAGAGGTCTCCTCTGGTTTCTTTGGTTCACTATATTCTCACAGTTAAAACGTTCGTGCGCATGGTCCATACCGCGAGCGCAGCAACCGACGGACCGTCCCGCGTTCCTCTCCCGTCTCAGGCTTAAGCGAAGTGGACAAACAATAAATCAACATTTAATAACGACTCTACATACGTTGTCCATAAATCCTAATCAAGCACACCGCCCCCTCGCCCCCACGCCCCCCGCCCCCACGCACAAGGCGGCCCCATGCATCAAGTGCGTCAGCGAGAGGCCACTTACATATTTCGGTTTGTATACACTAGTAACTTTGACCACAATGAAGTGATGCCAGTTCCAGTACAGGTATTCACAAGTAAGCTCCCTGTGGAGGAGCACCGCCAACCAGCGGCCACAGACTCGCAAGCTGCTGTGTAATTGCAGCTTACGTGCTCGGGCTGTTTGCATATAAATTGAATTTGCATGAAGTTGATATCAGGCAAATTAAAAGTGAAGATTAAGATCCCGACTGGAAATTACAATAAAAAAAAACAGACGCGAACTGTTCAACGTGTTGTACACGTCGCGGCCGGATTAAAGGCAAACGTTTAAGTCGACTTTATCGGGCGGCGGTGGCCCGCTGCGGAGCGATCAGATAGCGGACGGGCACCGACGCGCGCGCAGCCTCGCCACACGTCCCACTTGCTCCTGGACTCCTAGCGTCAAGACTGCACAGTATCTCCGGATACTTATGGTACTGAACAAAAATTATAAACTTTTATTAAATTATTATAGCATATTAACTTTCCTCGTTAATTATTTCATATTAAACTTGAATCGAGAAACACTACCCCGTGGGGGTTGCCTCCAACGGCTGTGCTGGTGTTGTTCACAATGACAACCTTTTTGTTCACTGCGATGTTTGGTGAAACGTAAATTAATTCGAACAGGTATATTAGAAAGTAGAAATTTACGATGTTTACGCGAGCGTTCGGCCTTATCAGCGGCGCCAAGTTCCGCGAGGACCGCCGCGGCAGCTGATACTTGGTGCATATTGGGTTACCGTCAATATGTACATACATAATGCGGTTAGTTAATCAGTATATGCATCACATAATATGCAATCAGTTTACGGTCAGGACAAAGCAGAATACAGTTCGGGAACTCCCCGCCGCCTTGGAAAAGAAAGCTACTACCAGTAATGATAATGTCCGGATTATTTGATTGTACACTTGGTCACCACGAGCACGTAGTCAGTGGCTGAGGAGTTACGTCTACCTGCGGCAGGCGTCGCGCCACCTCCATGGCTCCGCCAATTTTCGGCGGTACATCTGAAACGCAGCCATCGGATGAGGGCACATCTCCCGGCGCTGTTGTATCAGGAACCTTCTTTGTTTCCTATTTACAGACTACAGCACCGTTTCGCGTCACACTTGGAAACGTCACGACGATGCTAATGAATTTTAATAGTTGCCTCGTAACAGGCCCTGCATCCGGGTCCACGAGGCCAGTATCAGATGAACTGTAAGAGTCAATGTGACTTTCAAGCGCTTAACATCTCCAGAAAACAGAAGTTGTTCCGCACCGTACCGCTCGCAGCGCGTTCTTATATTCTTATCTGTCGTGTTTGTATCAATAATCGTTGGATTCGTCATGATTCTACAGCCGACCAGGGCTGGGTATTGCCCGCACACGTTCGTACAGAGCAGTCCCACACTGCTCTGATCCAGTAGCTTCACAATCAACCTGCCATGGAGTAAGGTAACGAATACATATTACAAAAGCTCCTGCGGCCAAAACCTGGATACTTTTTGTTTTAGACTTTTGGTGTGTTTATATTTTTTGAAGCCACATTGTGTATCCTCGCACCGGACCCTATTTTCCGAATGCTAATGACTATATTTACAGGTCAACATTATCTGGAGACATCATCAGAGCGCTACGCTGCGGGCTGCGGAGTCGGACGGCATCGGATCTTGATGCTATTACATGACGGAGTTGTTTTATCGTCTCGCTCGCCCCCGGCCACGTCGCCCATCGACGCGAATGGGACAAAGATTAAGCGATAGAATCTACAAACCGTCCGCGTAATTATGTTTTTACGAGCGGACATTATCGAAACGAATCAATTTGTACAAGGTCTTACCGCTAATGGAGGCTGTCGGGACTCTTTCAAAACTATGACTTGTTACAATTTGTTCAGCACGTCACTCTCGGGAGCGGAATCAAACGAGTTCACACGTTTAACACAATTATTGATTTGTTAATTAGGCTCACACTCTTACTTGGTGATGGCGAACTAGTCTCCGGTGAAGAACGGGGACATAATAATAATATAATTCTTTATTCAGATAACATAGACCCAATAGTTAGTTGTAGTACAAAAACTCGACTCTTAAAAAACTAATGTTAGTGGGACAGACAAATTACTGTGTGGGAATTTGCGGACACATTGCCCACTGCATCATTGGTATAAAGCAGTAAGCAAGCAAGTGCTTAAGCGATAAGCATAGACTTACAAATGCCCAATCATTAATTATTCACATGGCTGTGTATTTGCGAGTCTGGTTTACTCAAAATACTGTTGGTGCTGTTCCACAGCCTGCGCATCAGTGAGGCAGCTCTTTTGCGCAAGATTGGCATGAACCCTGTCAATGCGCGCCGCTGCGAACGTTTGCGACGCACTACAGAAGCGGGGCAGCCCCAACAGCGCCCTCAACGCATTATTGTATTGCATACGCAGAGCACTAAGCGACTTCTGGGCAGCGTCAAAGCACACCCTGCTCGTATGAAAGCTCTGACAGCACGCAGTGAACAATGTAATGGAGCAAACCTGCGGGCCAGCACATTGCCCCTCACCGCCAGCGCCCCACGCCTCGCGCCCCACGCCTCACGTTCTCGTCCAATGTCTAAATTATCTTTAAGGTCATCGACAAGGTAGTTTCTTAGGTATTTAAAATTATATACCCTTTGCAAGGGTGAACCGTTAAGGCTAATTTCTGGTACGTTCTCGGGTATTTTTTCAGGATCTGCCGGCGGTCTTAAATACCAAATATCCACTTTTGTTTACATTGTAGCTTAGGCCGTCACTAGCCGCATAAGATTCATATATTTCTAGGAGCCTTCGGAGTGCCCTCACCGTAGGGCTCAGCAGCACCATGTTACCCGCGTAGCTTATGTTGTTTACACACACACCATCCATGCGGCATTCCACATGTGTAGTGCTGAGCTCGCCGATGAGCTCATCTACGCACAGGTTGAAGAGCTTCGGCGACGACAGCCGCCCTGCCGCATCCCGCACTCCGACCCGTACCACTCCGACAGCGCACTACACCAGTGTACACTGCTTCTCTGGTTTGCGTACCAGTATTGGAATATGCTAGTCAATTCAACTGGGATGTTTCTATCCCTCATCCTCTGCCATAGAACATCGTAAGAGACTAAGTCTAAGGCCTTAGAGAGGTCCCAGAAACATGCGTACACAGTAGTACTTCGCTTAGTGTAGTAGTGGAAAGCTTGCTTAAGGCCCAAAATGGCACTTTCAGTAGAGAGGCCAGGTCTACAGCCAAATTGTCCGTGATGAAAATGTAAGCAATCGTGAAGTTGAGGGTTAAAGAACCTGTCCACCACTTTAGCGAGAACATTCGCCGGTGATATTGGTCTATAATCAGTTTTGTTGTCAACATCTCCTATATAAATATCATCAAAGGTTCATCAAAGAACAAGGGATTTTCCGTAACGTAGTGACTCTGGAAGAGAACAAAGTCCTCAGACCGTAGCTCCTTTAAGGCATTGTTCAAAGTTTGCTAAAACTTGTTTCAGTCGGACTCAACTGTCACACAGCACACAGCACACAGCAGCAGCTGGCCAGGTCACGCGACGCTACGGTTGTTGGCGCCGGTGCGACAGACGTGGCCTTTCTGTTAATAACTTGAAGCAGTAATACTTTTTATGAGACAAATGCAAAGCAATGCGTTTAGTTTAAATGGCCGACCGCGTGCCGCCGGATACACGTCGATAACCGCGATCGCATTAGCAGCACGAGGCCCGTCGCCCGTAGCGATCGCGTAAACAAAAAACACGATCATCGATTCGGATGTTGAATGCAATTAAAATGCAGATGCCCAGTCCGCGGTTTAAGGTATGGCAGCAGATAAATTGGCTACTTGCCCTCGATACCTGTCGGACGCCGTTTAAAGATATCGCATTATAAAAGGCATACAGTGCATCCACAAGCGGGCGCAGTCCGCTGCGGGACCACCGGCGGCGAGCGGCGCGGCGAGCGGCGCGGCGAGCGGCGCGGCGAGCGGCGCGGTGTATGCGGGTACGGGCACAAAGCGTTAAATACTTTGTAAGTTATAAACAAGTATAAAACTTAATATAAGAGTGAATGTTAATGCATTGCTCGTAAAATGGACCACATTAGCTTTTTTATGGCACATAATTAAAATTTTAAGAGATTTATTTTAATTGATAATAGTTTTATTTTAACAGAACTAACTATACCAAGTCGCTGGTTAGTAAATAATATAAGTTCATTAGACCATCTGCCGGGGCTGCAGCCCTGCCGGCGCGGTGCCCAGCCTCGACTGAGAGCCAGCTCCCGCGGCGGGATTTTATTTGTGGAGAATATTCCAAGCGGCAGACGTTGCCAAGGGTATGTAAGGATCCGCGGAAGAGGCTTACGTCCAGGACTTGCACGGGTTAATGATAACATTCGAAAAGTGTCACAATCAAATTTTATTTGTCTAAGCAGCGAATAAACGGAATGTTGCATTTATTTGGTGAAGCGACGACACAAGCGGGACGTTTACCTGATGGTGAGAGATACGCACATAGTAGCGCGGCGACAGTTGGCGCGATATACACTGCACCACATCGTGCTCGTAGTGTTGCGACATGAGATGTTTAGATATCAAAGAGGGAGAGTAAGGAAGAAGAGAAAAAAGGAAATAAATTAGAGACTGTATTAAAGAAAAGAACGAAGGCCGACGACGAAAGACGAGATGTCAAGTCTCGTTACCGCACTGTCAGCTTGGTGCTGACGCTGGGAGAGAACTCTATTTAATAGATCCTCATTATATAACACACAAAGAAGACAAAATAAATTAAAAAAAATCACAACAAATCGTAACTTTGTTATGTTGTTATGATCTCCTGTTGGTGACACAGGTCCGTCCCTGATCTTCACTCCTACAACTTCAGGGTCGTTCCCCTCCAACGGGTTCTCGCCTTGTCGTGGCGGAAGGGCTTAGTAACCATGGCGCCCAACACGGTGAAGCTAAATGGAACCGACCCGGCCGGCCCGCGGCGATGGCTGGCCGAAGCGGCCGCTCCAGATTCGAGCACCGGTTGGATAACTGGAGCTCACCGGAGCGGCCGGGAGCTGCAGGGGCGGCTGTATGCTGCCCTAGCGGACAGGCTGCAGGGGCGGTTTCATACCGCCCCTTGCAGCCGAGGTAGGGTCGCGGAGGGAGTTCCCTCTGCGGCCAACTGGTGTCGCACCGGCGATGCGGTGGCGGTGGGGCCGCGGAGGAAGAGGAGTGTCGGTATTGCGAAGCGCCGTTCTCCCTATCCTCCGCGGCCGTTGACAGGTAGCGGCGGGCCTAACCTCTCTCCGCCGCGGGGAGCCATGCCAGCGCATGGCCTTTGGGCGACGGGTTCGGAGGAACCGGTCGCCCGCGCGATGAAGTCGAGGAGGGGGCGCGCTGCATGTTGCGGCGCGCCCTGGAAAGGGAGGGTTCATCGCTCCTTCCCGAAGTGGGGCCGCGCAAGCGGCCAGCGCCGGCAGGGTCGCAGTTGAGTGCGCACCCGCGTTCCCGTGACCCTGCCATCATGGCGATGAGGTGGAACATCGTGGGGGTTTTAGTCGGTGCAAGTCCGATATAACCCGTCCTCGCCTCCGCTAGGACGGGTATGCGTAGGCATTTCCCCCTCGTAAAACAAAAAAAAAAAAACTTCAGGGTCGTTGAAAGGTAAACACAACTATATCTGTACAGCACTTCCAGGGATAGAAATGTGAATTGTCTACTGCCGGTAGACAAATGTAAATGACACACGAATCACCACGTCGAATAGACGCGGGCAACGGAGCTGCATCCAGTCCGGCGGCGTGTTAATTGCTGATGATGCAAGAATGTACCGATCGATACCTATGTACACCACAGCACGGTGCAGTCCCGCCGTGAATATCAACGCGGTCGCTCGCAGTCAATTCTTCGCGTGGAACTCGACTAACACCGCAACTTAATTCACAAGTAATAACTTCCGGCCGACCAATCCAAAAGATACCGTATCTAACATCTGATCCAGTTCCTAATCTGCTGCTGCCCGTTATATATTCATCTACCTGCCTGCACCTCGCACAGCACGCCGAGATTAAGCAGTCCTGTATTGCGTGACCGACTGCATTACAGTTTAATTAGTACAACTCGTTGTTAGTTGTTAGTTGTTAGTTGTTATTGATAATAATAAAATGACCTAATTAAAAAATTTCGTGACGTTGTATTTAGTGAAACGGCGTAACTACTTATCTGGTGGTATGTAGATGTGCTTGCAGCAAATGGTAACGTGTACTGCTCTGGATTAATTAAGGAATAACTTCTTCTTTGAATGAAAAATTAACCAAGTTTCATTAGTTCAACTGATAACTAGCGATCGTAGGTTATATAATTAATTACTAAATTAACAGAACGGGTGATACTTTGCCACGGAGCCGTTAGTCTGACCAGCGCATCAATCAGCCTCGGATCCGAGTTAACCGGCTTCCCCTACTCCGCCTCTTCTGTGCATAACGCAATCAATTGCGTCATACAACTGATTATATTCAGTTGCTAATGGATGTGGCAACGCCGAGGTGACCTAGGAAATCTGATCACTACACACAGACTTTCATATTTATCGACGTGGATGTCACGCGGACCTCACATTATCTAAATGTAACCAGCTCCTTGACAATGTGTGTTTATTGCACTAACGACTAACCGTCCGGCTCAGTCCCAGCCCTGTAGTCTAGGGCTAGTAAGAATAAAACTAAGGTAAACCCTGCCTGGCGTAGAAGGCGACTAAAAGAGACACTGTGCTTCGCGGGCCTTGAGGATTGGGGCCTTTATCGTTCAACACGCGAACCTGCGTGGTACAACGTATGACTCAGCTATGGTGCCTAGGAGCGTTAGGCTCCTCCTCATAGACGTGTTAACACAAAGTGATGCAGACGACCAAGCGAATTTTAGTGAGTAAAAAAGAAGGGTGTCTTTCGAAGATTTCACCCCCGGAACAAAACAACTGTCCCGTTACTGTTCAGTAGGACATTTGAATTATTTGAAGTACTCACAGAGTCAAGTGAAAGAACATATGACGGCTCCGATACTCATCTGGAACAAAATAAAACAAAACAAAACAAAACATTATAGATATATGGATAGAGAGGAAACTGCACTCGGCCATGTGAGCTGCTCAAAGGTGTAACTGAATGCTCTGATGAAGACGTGTTAATGTAGAGCCGCGTAATAAGGCTCAGAGTCACCCAAAGAGCAATGGAGGGCTATGCTCGGGGTTGTTCTGCGCGATCCAATCAGAAATGTGGAGATCCGCAGAAGTACTAAAGTCGCCGACGTAGCCCAAAAGACTAGCTAGCTGCTAGACTTAAGTGGTTGTGGGCAGGGCACATTGCACGAAGGACCGACGGCCATTGGGCCAGTGAGGTCTTCGAGTGGCGCCCGCTTACCGGTAGACGTAGTATCGGGAGGCTCCCCGCAAAGTGAACTAACGACCTGGGAGATTAGCGGGAAGCCGCTGGATGCGGATCTGATCGTTGTGAAGATCTTTGGGAGATGCCTGTGACCAGCAGTGGACGTCTACCGTCTGATGCTGATGATTGTTAATAAATTTCGCGAACACGTGTTCACATTCACTGTTTATAATTGTCCATATAAACGAGTAGCTAGTGCACCGGTAAATTCAGACAACGAGGAGACGGAATTGATGAGCAGAAAAACCCGCGCCGTGACCTGGTCAGGTTAACCCGAGTAGGTTAGCGGCGGCTGTCGACTTGCACGAGGTCGTCACGTTTTAATCATTGGAAATATGGGGCCTTATGTTGTTAAGCTTGATAATAGTCCTGAATGCCTGTTGTATATAATAGTTAGCAAGTTGCTACAAGAAGATACCACCATCATTACAGCAGAAATTGGGCACCACATGGATAAGGCCAGTGGTGCTCAATGCTCGTTGTTAATCGAAATTCTGTTTATGAGGGTTTCGAGAGAAATCATGTTTGACAAGTTAATAATATGCCATTTAATATTCTTCCTTTTTCTTTCTTTTCAATTCTTGCTGAACCCTCGCCATTTAAACGTTTATACATAGAAAAGGTATAATTGTAAAAGCGCGGGGGTGTAGTGCCTCACTAGACGTATTGCAACCCCTACGCAAACCGGGAAACCTCCATGTGAACGACACGAATTGAATGTTGTTCACGTTACATAAATAGTCGCATTCCACTTCAGGTGCAGTCCCATCAGTCTACTGCAATTTATGGCATTTTGTTTGTAATTGATTTGTAAACCTTTCCGGTGGTCGTGCTTGATGTAAGCTCCGAGTGCAGACGTTAATGGGTGTAAAAGAAATGTAGAGTGCGGTGCACGCAGCCGCGGGGCTGGGGCAACTGTACCAGTTGGAACTTTTATGAACCTACTTTTATGTCGCCCGGAAACCATATACGAGTACAATTCTGATGTAAAAACGCCGCCGCAATGTACGGCCGCCCGAGTGCAGCGCGCTCGCTAATGCAATGCCCGGCAGCAGTGTTCGCATTCAGGTAGCGCCGGCTCAGCCCCGTCCGGGGTGAACCAAGAACTAAGAACAGATATCACTAAACACGATACAAAAGAAAATGGCGACGCAACTACACCGAGATGAAAATCGCGATAACATTGCAACGGTCTACTTTCTTCGTCATGACTGCATACACAGCACAAGTTAATATCACTTAGATGAACGCAGTGTGCAGCGCCTGCACAAGGACCAGTTCCACTTTGTTGGTAGCACTAAATAATTTAAGGAGTCGTGTCATTATCGCCGGCGACGGAACCCGTTTTCGATAGCTTTATTCCCTGATATTATTCAGGAGTATCTCTCTCTTTTCAAGTTTATGACGGGCTGCACATAAAAGATGCGCGGGCGCGCCGCATCCCGCCGCGTCCCGCCGCGTGGCTCCCCCTTCAGCGGAAGCGGTAGACGTTGGAGTTACCTGATCAATCTCAGCATTATGTATGCGTAATTGAAACTGTCGAGTGTTTCGATATAAATTGTTTTTTGATTGTACTTTAATTCGTTACTAAAATTCGCCGTTTCCATTACCCGCGGTGACGTTGATTGATATCGCTTCAAACGCGTATACATTGCGTAACAGTTTCTACTTATTGGTATTTTCTAGTCGTAACATTTTTTAATGTTGTGCTTATATCGTTTTTCATGATCGTGCGTTGCAGAGGCCGCCAAATTAGTTCATCAACCGTTGTTAAATTTTGTGTATTCGAGAATTGGTTTAGATCAATTTTTAATTTGAATATTTATGAAATCCTTCCAAAACAACAATTCAGAAAGTATCAGTTTCGATATAAATCAGCATTTAAAAGACACATTCTCCGCCGAGTTCATCAAAAGCACAGTGGAGTCGCTTTCTATCATATATCATTAAATTTAATATTTAAAACAGTTTCCTCAAAACGAGTTTTCAAAATATAACTAGACGTGAGTCAGTGAGTTAAAACTTGTGAAGGTCTTGGAGAGTCTCGCGTTTAACCAATGGGACAATACGATGAACTCTAACGTAAATGTAAAACAAACCAGACCGAACTCGGCGGACACGCGGACGGACAGGGGCGCGCGTTGTTCGCGTGCTCGTGCTCAGAGGTGTTCCTCTATGCAAGTGTTGCCCGTGCACACCCACACGTGGTGCGGTGTGCAGCGCTGCCGGCGGTGGTGCGGTCTGTTCGACGACCTGCACTCGTTCCGGGTACCCGCTGGTCACGCGGCCGCTCAGCTTCCGCCAAATCTAAGAACCAGTTGCCGCAGCGCCTCTCTACTCGTTGCGGAATGGCTCCAACCAGTCAGTTCACCAGCTTATCTTCTATTTGCATATTATCGCTGACGCTATACGTTTCTCGGAGATTGAACATATTCCAGACGTTATCAGATGTGGAGGTACATATTTTTTATACTTTTACACGGAATAAGGAATTAATCTTTAGGTATTATCAGATAATTGTGAAATAATATTTAATTACTACATTTTGACCCCAATATGTTTCCGTCTAGAACGTTTACGCTGAATAATGCGGAGCTGGTCAGTTCGCTTCGGCACATACTTTGAGTGGTCCCGCGGAGGAGGCCAGGCGACATGGGAACGTCAATTAGAGCCAACGCGAGGCTGATAAGAGCCCATTGATATAGCGCTGCATTCAAACGATATCGCTGCACAATAATTAGTGTACTTTCATTGCGAGCAGACCGCCGGCGGGCTTTCTGTCTTAGTGTTGTGCTAATGTGTGCACCAGTGAGGTATGCACACCCACGCACAGCCGTAGACTGAACCGCATTTAGCTTATCTGATGGTGAGAGTGGTTTCACTGAGCCGCACAGGAGTCAGACAAAGTAGCAACCGTCTACACACGTCCGCGTTACAGGCGCCGTTGCATTAACAATCGTACTAGCCATAGCGTTCGTCGACCCGGGACACGCTGTGCTTGACACCAGGGAGTAGCAGACTACCTACCGGGCACTAATTCTGTAGGTATCTAGGTCGCACTAGGAAACCTGTGAACATCCCACGAGACTTCTGCCTTTCAATTAGAAACATGGTTTATACAGACACATTATAGCACGTAGCGGACTGACCGGAGTCTAGCTGCAGAAAATGAATCCCGTCATCCATCTGTACATCTAACGGCTTGTAATGCTTTAGTACACGTTTGGCAACAGCACTGCGATCGTTGGCAACAAAGGAACTGTCCACGTTTGGTCAATGTGCGGTACCGGCGGACGGGTACCTGCCGACAGCCGCACGCGGCGGGGCCAGCACTGATAGTGGCGCAGTGTTAGTTGGCGCAGCTTTGTTATTAGTGCCCACAAGTGAGCTGTGCACTGTTGGGCAAGTATTTCGTTACACCTAAACTTAGTTAGTGCAAGTGAGACAGGAATGCCCCTAATTATCGCCCACTCGTGACTTTAAACGGATGGTCCTACTACTAGGCAAATAGAGCATATTTATGTAGGACGAGGTGTAAACGTACCAAGGTGTGAACGGACGATACGGTGCCCTAGTAAACAGTGTGCTACCATACAGTAAACTTTGTAATAGTTAACTGCCTCTAGTTTTGGTTAATCATTTAAGATATAAAAGCGTGATTAGTTTGGTTGGGAATGTGAAATAGAAAACGAGTGTTAACCAAATCAACACCCAGCCCGTTTTATCTATTCCCGCAGTAATTTGCAAATTGTATGTCTAATTAGTGCAGCAGCAGTAGTGAATTTAATTCAGTGGCCCTGGTAATGCAGGGCCACTGAATTAAACTCATTTGCGTAAGCAGCCCGCTCGTTAGCACTCGCCGCTCGCCGCCGCACGCCGCCGCTCGCCGCCGCTCGCCGCCGCTCGCTGCCGCACGCCGCCGCACGCCGCCGCTCGCCGCCGCTCGCCGCCGCTCGCTGCCGCACGCCGCCGCACGCCGCCGCTCGTCGCCGCACGCCGCCGCTCGCAATTACCATTCCGTCGAGCTCACTATTTCTAGTTGGTGTTAGGAAGCGGCGGTACTTAATCGCCATTAACGCCTCCGCCTGTCCCCGCGCTGGTGCACGTTTCCCAGGAATCCACTTAGAGCGCCAGCGAGCATTGATCACACACTAAACGAAGAGAAGCGATATCATGCAGCCTCCGGGTTTTGTTAACAGATTTAAAAGATATGTTTTGCACAATGTGATGACTGCAACATTGATGTAGAAACTAAATAGATAATATCACTAGCTACAGCGTCCTTCAAATCGGAACACTACAATATGTGCACGCTAGTGTTTGGCGGTGGTAACAGATAGTCACCATGACCTCCAGCGACGGCTGGTTACTTGCCTGCAGCGTCACTATTAGCTGCCGCACCGGCGTTACTCTTAACAGTTTGATGGTGAGGTAATTGTTATTGTTGTTTTGAATTATGACATCATAATAAATCTTTACGGAAGTTAGCGACGTTTGTCATCTGGCCGTGGGTAGCGGGGGCGGAAGTGAGGAAGTGGGGGAGGTACAGGCACGGCACCTGCTTTTACTCGACGAGTTAGTGGAGTCGGCGCGCGGTCGAGCGCTCAGCAAACATCGCTGGCACACGGCTACTGTGAAATTCAACGGCGCCCCCTTCCCGCGCCACCCGCGCACCGCCACCCGCGAGCCCGTAGCGCGGGGCGGTGCGCGGCTGGCGGTGCGCGGCTGGCGGTGCGCGGGGGGCGCGGGGGCGCGGCGTACACAAACACGTCGCACGCAAACGATTCTCAGGAAACATGATGAATGGTAAGTGCGGTTTGCTTGCCGACGGAATGTTATAACGTACATACATCTTTTTTTTTCATGTCCAAGAATTTGATATGGGACCGACAGCTCTCGTCACTTGCACACCAACTGTCGCCTTTCCCGCCCACTAGCCTCGCACAACGTAGACCTCGCCGAGATGAAGGGAACTTGAACCAGGCTGCATGTAATGATTAACTTCATGAAACTACAACAACACATCTAGGTATATCGGGTATCGGGTGGGACCTTGTGCGTGGGACATATAAGTGTAAATACGTTGTTGTATATATTGTTGGGATTATTGGAGATATTACACCGTCGATCATGTAGAAGTAACTGCAAGATGAATGGGAGCGGGTGGGGCGGGTGGAGCGGGTGGAGCGGTTAGTTTTAACGAGTCCGCGGGTAATGGCCGCGGCCGGACGTTTATCGCCGAAGCCGCCGAGTGAAAAGTAGAGACGTGCACTTAACAATATCGTAAATCACTGAAGGGCGCGGCTGCGATTTGCGCCGGGGCCAGTGCCACCGGAGCTCAGGGGCCGCGGCGGCTGCCCACAAATGGATCATTTTCTGCTCGGCGGCTTCGCGACCAGCAGTGTAATTATGTCCGTAGCTCGATTATCCAGTAAACCTTTGCAGGACCGCCGCGAGTCCTCGGAGCCTTGGAGCTTCCCGCCGCGATCGATGAGCTTTACATGTTTCCAAGACATTATTATGTCAATAATATAATATATAATTATCTTGAAGTATTCGAGCGGCAGAGATACCCAGGGACATATTCAACCTTCCAACTGGTTTCTAGTCCAAGTGATGAGGATGAGAGAAATAAATAATGATATTACGACATTGGGACACATTTATGAAGTGACTTCTTATATTTACACTAACCAAGTACTGACGTAAACATCCGTTTACGTGACAGTGTGAATATCTCACCCCCGCCCACCCCGTGCAGTCTGGACGTTATTCATTTTTATTTTTTTTATGTAACGTTATTCATAAATTTTTTTTTCATTATTCGAAGCTGACCAGTAAAAATTGTTGATTCCTGAACAGTACTAATTGCGAATGCGCCGGCGCATAGCTGATCGTGAGATGGTACTTTACTGGGCTGTGAAAGGGTTCAACAGGAAGAATCAGCAGCGGGTGTAGTGCGCTGCGGTGGGAAACAGTCCACGGGGACATCACACTGTTAGGGACCTAGTATTTACCACTTGGTGGACAAAATGTTACTAAAAATAAATAACATTTTCCATCATAATCAAGTTCAGTTATTTTCAAAAATATTTTATATCCTGCACAAATCGTGACGATGAGCAAACAAACTTGAAAGAATGCATAATGTTCAAGTTGTCTGACAGTTTTTGTTTTACTTGATGGATTGATGGACTTCCGTTGCCTGTCAGCAGGCTCCGTCTCCGAGGGAAGCGCGCCGGCCGTACCCTGTAACCATTAAGTACAAGTGCAACGGAACTGGAGTTTAGTAATCTGAAACTCTGACGTTACTCCGCGGCTGCGAACCCCATTAGCCTCCGTCCGCGAGGGTGGTTCGCGTAACGGTCGTTCGCGGCATTAACGTGAGCTGAACACCCCGCCACGTGTCCACCTCTGACATTTAAATGGCAACGTTCTACTCATTTACTGATTCGTAATGGATACACGCGGTCTGCGCACCAGCCTTAGGGTAGTTACATAAATGACGTTAGCGCTTGGCGATAATTCCCCCCATCTGTTAATTGGTGAAATTAAGAACTCATAATAAACTGATAATCATTGTAATTCTTTTCTTAAACACACACTTTAATTATTGGAGAATTTCTTGACGACATATACTCGTATGTATATTAGGTAGTCTCCGCCCGCTCTGCTGGCTGTAACCCGCTCTGCTGGCTGTAACATCCCCGCAACTCCCTTTGGAGAAGGAATTCTGTAAAATCCATTCCTGGCTGACCACTAAATGGCACAAGCGATATCTCTACCAAATTTTTTGTGTTTACTTGTACTAGTGTCAAAGATCTCGTGAAAAGTCAATGAATCTCTGGATATCTCCTACGTGTATACATATATTTTACTTTACAAGAGTTTACACTAAAAACTGTACAGATTTTCTAAAGATCAACGGACGCTCGTTATCAGTTCTCCAACTTTGCGACCTCGACCACACTTTTTGTGGAATTCACGAAACTAGATTTGTTTCGGTCTGTCGACGCACCGCTGTTGTTTTGTTGAACATTCCAGTAGCGAGCGGCGCTTAATACAAAAATCCGAACAATGTTGTTGTTGAAGTGTTCTTTGCGCGCTGTCGTTAGCACTGAAGAGGGATATCAATGTACGTGTAACGAAAACAAGGAGACTTTCAAACACTGTCTTCAATGAAGTCGTTAAACGATCGCGCCGCAGCTCGCACACGAGGTCGGCGAATGCTTGGCATTACGCTCAATTAGAGAGGATTCTGCCAATAATAAGATCATAAAGAATGTAATATCTCTTCATGTAAAAAGTATCCTGATAAACGTTAAGGACATGTCTGCTGCCTGTCGCGATCATGGCAAGGAAACGTACACGCAGTCGTTAAGCGGCGAACTTTTTAAAGAAAAAAAAAGAACGCACGAACAGATGATATGAAAGTGTGCACGAAGCTATCGTTCACAATCGGAAGTTCCGACGGATGTTCCCACGGCATCGAGCGGGGCGCCGCGCAATGTCGTGTCGTGTCGTGTCGTATCGTGTCGATGTCGTGTCGTGTCGTGTCGTGTCGTGTCGCGGCCACTCACACCTATAGATGCGATAACACAACATGTACGTGTGTTAGAGGAGATTCCAAAATACTGGAGTATCACCATTATCTTCATACGTTACACAGAATACCGCCCCGCCGCGTGCGGTGCCGGTGTCCGATGAACTACTTTGGGAAGGATAGCTTTGGCTGGGAAATGGGAAATGGGAAAGGGGAAAGGGGAGTACTAGGCACTTGAATTGTGGTACACTGGGTATATTCAAAACGTATAAATGAAAAAACTTGCTGATAATGTCGTTCAACGCGAACAGTTCTGGGGACGATAAACTAGTTGGAGCTGGTATATGATGCTGCGCGTCGCATGCATTCCGGCACCGATATGCTTAATTGAAACAAATTGCTGCCGGATAGCGTGGCGCGAGGATCCCCCGAGCAGCCGCCGGAGGAGCCGCCGGAGGAGCCGCCGGAGGAGCCGCCGGAGGAGCCGCCGGAGGAGCCGCCCGAGGAGCCGTCGCGACAGGTTCAAATAATTTACTTTCCGATCGAGTTGTAGGAGCTGTGCGATGGAAGAACTTAATATCGTGTGACTTTATCATGGACATCGAAACCGTTAGGTTGGCACGGGTCGGGTGCGTGCGCGGCCTGGTGCAAGCGATGGCTGGTTCTCCGCTGGCTGGACGTTCCACCAGCCGCACTAGTATACGAGTGCCGTTAACTACAAAAGTAAAATTATAAACGCTAGAACCTAACGTTTAGACTGGGCCCAGGTTCCCCAGTGTGGTGGGATTCCGGGTGGAGTAATTACTGCGCGTGCAGCGTGCAGCGTGCAGTGCCGGCGTGCCAGCGCAGACAGTACTCGCCGGCTGCAATTTCATCCAAATTGCGGAAGTGAGTAACGCTCGGCGGTGGCGAATATAACAGAATAATATTTCATTGCGGAGCCTGCGGTCCAGCTGTAGACACATTAAATTGAATCACGCGAAATTGTATAAAAACATTGTCTATTGCACCTGCACGAGAGCTTCCTGCAGGACGGCGGCTCGCAGAAGTGGGCCTTTTAACATCTGATAAAGGTGAATTTACACATTTAAATACTCACTCGTTACAGGAAGTCGTCGAAGTCTGGGACACGGTGACTAACGTTCTGGTGGTGGTCGTCAGCCTGTCGCCCACACACTTCTTCCTAGAACACTCGTCCAACACTTTGTCTTCTCTCAGAGGTTCCAAAGCTTCCCTAACTTTATTGGAGGCCGTTTTCACGGTGGACCGCTGGAACCTTAAGTTGGCTGTCGTCCTGCTGTCCGTGCTGATATCCGTCTCCTCGGTAACCACGGCACCTCTTTTCGTTTTGCTCACCGTTTTCGTCGTCTTGCCGAACACTCCGCCGTTCCTGTGAACTTCTTCTGTACAGTCTAACAGTTCGGATTTAGTTTGCAGAGGTAGTCCGTTCTGTAGCATCGTGTCTATCGTCTCCGTATCCGGGCCGTCGCTGAGGATATCGTTCAGGTCGTCGTAGTTCTGTTGTATCGGTTGTCTTCTTTGGTCTCTTCGCCACATCGATTCGAAACCGTAAATAGGTTCCGTCTCGACACCGAACCTAGCTCTGTTCCCGTTGCCGCTGTCCAGTTCGTCCGGTGCCGGCTCTATCTGCGAGCTGTAGCTGTCCTCAAAGAACTGGTCGGTCAGCTCTGTGGTCTGTGCGCCGGTTCGTTTCGCGTCGCTCTTATCGAAGTCGAGGAGGTCCGAGTTGATCGTGTTTAATTTCCTCTTGCCATACAGCTGCCTGTAGTACTTCTCCTGGTCGCCGTACATCCAGCACACTTTCCACCATTGTTTGCACATCAATATGTTCGCCGAGTTAGACGACTTCACTTGCCTGGTCGCCGTTGTGGACATTTTGGCTATCTCCTGGCCGTCCGCGGTAGGAGCTGGAGGCGCGATGTTACGCTTACGCCCGGCGGCTGCGCACCTCACGTGGTTCAATCTGATTGACCACGATAAGATGTAGTATGAAAAGTTTCCTAAAGAATGTGGTGGTGGTGGTGGTGGTGGTGGCTGCGTGCTCTCTACGCTTCAAAAATAGATTATGTTTAGTTAATATGTCCTGTTGTGTAACTTGTGCCTGTGTAAGTCTTTATGAGTATTAAATCGCGACGTTTGCCTTGCATACACTAATAGTGCCATGTCCAAGTTCTAGTGTTTTGCGCTAAACACTAATGCATCTAAATATAAAAGTGCGCGAGCGGTGCAAGTTGGTTACAGTGGCTGCACTCACAGATCATTGAGCCAGCAGCCATACAACATTTGTACTTATATATCACAAAGTTTTGTATTAACTTGGACAGTTTGCTTTGGTGATAAACACACGAGAGTCCGTTTTCGCGCAAGTGAGACCAACTTGAACGTACTTAGGAACAACTGCGGCGTGTGCGGGCTCCGTGTGCTGAAGACTAACGTTGAAATTAGTTATGGTATATAGGTTTCGTACTCGGCTGTATTTAAAGGTTGTGCCCCGCGTCGGGCTATATCCGGCGCGCAGTGCGCCGGGCTCGGCCCGCGCCGCTGCTGCCCTGTGCACCACATTAACTACACGTAATTGCATTTTGCTGAAACATACCGTACCGCGAGTTCATTGCGTCTTTATATATTCTACTAATTATGTATAACTTGAGTTTTTCATGATGAAGTTTGCGCCGCTAGTTCTACTGATAACTATTGCAGCTTCATCTGGCTCGGGGCTCGCTGATCTGGTATCCGCGACCTAATAACTTGAGTTGAACATCAATCTGCGGTATCTGTTATGTTCTCCGCGTGCCGCACACCACGAAACGCTGAAGCGATTTTGTTATAATTATATTTTGTTTGCGAGCTCACTCGGTCGGGAGAGTTCCAGGTTTTCATTCGTCCAAAGATTTTAATCCTACTATCCTCTAAAGCGTACAGGTTATTATTTATGCTGATCTTTTCAGTACCATGTAATTTTAAAGAGTAATCTAATCTAATAGCAACATAAAGGCTAAATCTAAATGTTTATAATTTATAACTTGAGAGGCCTAATTTTTTTGTTTTATATATCCGATAGAGTATCTGATAATATATAGAATATGTTATATTATCCTCCAATAAATGCTGTTGTTCCGTGCGCCGCATTAAATCTTTGAGATGGAGTGGCTGCGTCCAGCGCCGATGCTATCTGCGGCGCGCCGCTGGCCCACGCCCAGCTGTGAGTTGTAGATCCAGTCGACAGGACATTCATAGACGTCTGGGAGTAGCGGCCCCGCGCTACATTTACCGACATCATGCTTAAAGCATTGGTTCTTGCAACCCAAAAACTGTACCGACTATGATAAGAAACAGAAATATTTGAACATCAGGCGATGTCCGCAGGAACGCTGGTGCCGTTCCCCAGCATACGGAGACGGAGTGTACCTAACCAGTCCCCGTAGGAAGTAATTACACACCTCTTGGATCGTTATTTTTACATTATTATTAATCTACACAGGTATAGTGCTTTTAGTCACTTGACCGACTGGAACAGCTGACCGGAACCTACGCCGGCGCGCCTTCTCTCCGCCCCCTGATACATCTAAAGTGATAACTTGCGATCAATATCTGTTTTGTTTCATTTATTAAATATTCAAAATTTATTAGATTTTATATAATTGTTCTATAATTATTTTTTAGTAAATTATAGCAACTCCTATAAACAAGCTTCCTGTGTTGCTTGTTGAATTTCAAGCTTTTCATGTCGGTGCTTAAGCAGGTGTTTTCGCTTAGTCGATATCTCAGGGTGTGTATAATCGTACTTAAAAAACTTGAGCACGGTTGAGTTGTGCAATTTCAAGTTTATACTTAATGTATTTTTAATGAAAATAACGATTAACAAGTGTACCGGTGGGACTTTACATCTCAAAGTAATAAATGTTTCGGCAAACCCGGTTTTAAAAGCAATTTGCTGTTGAAATTAACACAAAATACGAGAC
Organism: Ornithoptera alexandrae; assembly: GCA_029030555.1. Classification (NCBI taxonomy): domain Eukaryota; kingdom Metazoa; phylum Arthropoda; class Insecta; order Lepidoptera; family Papilionidae; genus Ornithoptera; species Ornithoptera alexandrae. The sequence continues at coordinate 229,461 of JARDVY010000077.1, read as the reverse complement.
TCGCGGAAACTCGCTCCAGTATAGGATCAAGGAGTCAGATCACCAACTCGACTCTAATAGATTATTTGCTAACGCGAAGTGGAAGCAAGAAGTGCGTGGAGATGTATGTATAACTTCGCAACGGACGGACCAATTGCACACTTGTTTAGTGACCGGTGCCGTCGGCAGGTCCTGGTCCAGCAATACAGGATCACAGGTGAAGCCAGACCGCGAGCCGGTTGCCCGCACGGGTTGCGTGCGCGTGCAACCTTCCCTAACCGTTAATACATTTATAATGCGTATTATTGACCTACAATGCGCCCGCGCTGCGACATGCAAGCGAGAGGAGGCCTCGCCGCGCCCCGCGTCCCGCACCCTCCCGCGACCGCCATCTCGCTCGCCCGTTTAGGACCTGATTGTCATGCTAATGCATGCGGCGCGCGCACCCCCGCACCCACCCCCGCACCCGCCCGCACCAGCTACTGGCAACACTTCGGTTAAACAACTCCCGCCCGACACCGTTTCCGAATTCGCATTTTTTATCCTTGCTATGTGCACAACCAGCCCGTCTCCCCGTACACGCGGCGCCCCTCACGGAAGTGTCAGGTTGTCTATTGATCTATAAAACAATGTTCATTCGATCTGTAATTATAACATTATCAATTTTCTACAGGAGAACTTAGTTCCTGACTCTTGACTTGGCTCCATTAACTTGCGACAGTTAAGTAATAACAATAACGCATAGGCACCAAATAAACAAGAGTAGATTCGTTTTTTCATTCCACGATTTCTACGTACAATTTTACTTGGACACGGATACACTGCTTGCAGTTGTGTTGAATTTACGCGTCTAGCCCCTCTACCGTAGAGGAGCTGGACGTCGACGCTCACATCCGGCCGCTGCAAGCGAAGGATTTACTTCAGGAACTTCACGGTGTAAAACACCGCACATGATAATTAGGAGGAATACAATCATCATCATGAGCCAATAGACGTCCACGGCTGAACATAGGCCTCCCCAAAGAACTCCTTGTTGGAGTTCATTAAGGGGAATTGGACCCCGGGCCGACACGCTGGCCCAGTTGGTCGGTGGGTTCCAATGCAACTGTGGTTGGGTGGGAATACAATAACGTCAGCTAATTTCAATTGAGACGTACTTCCTGCATTGTACGGCAGTGAAAATAAAAGATGCTATCAAATTAAATTGGCAGATAGCCTCGATATAGCGGAAGGGCAGTTTATTGCTTTAGATAAAACACGCAAAACATATTAGCAACAAACACAATACACACGGATGCTGTGTAGATATCTCAATTAACGGCACTTCGTTATATATACTATTGCATGTCGTTCGGTTGCCCGGTAACCACAGTATATTTATGACTTCACTGTTACTACATCCCCGTCGTTATTAAACGTTTCATCTCTCGCAACGTCGGCCGCGCCGCCGGCGACCGGCTCAGCCAGCCTCCTGTTCATTACTACATTAACCTTAACTAACTGAACGCTGACGAAGTCCAACTTGATACAGTGGTGCGCTGTTTTGTTTCGTTGGATTATTTACAGGTGGCGCCTGGTGGTTTTACGGATTGGAAACCTTCCTTATGCAAAACACGTCACAGGTCTCCTTTACTAACACTAGCCGGAAGTGAGAGCACCTAGCTCGGCTGTCGGTGGACAAACATTTGATACTTCATCATTTTGTAAAATATTTCATCTCTTTGTCTCGAGATAAGCAAACCATCCACATTATGAAAAGTTTCCTGCTATTTTTCAATAAACGTAAAACAGTTCATTCGCTTCAATGTACGGCTCTTCAATTGTGGAACAGTCATGATTAATTCAAACGAGTACAACTTTAGGAGACACTACTGCATCAGGGTGTACTCCGCCCGCTGTAGCTGAAAAGCGTACAACCCGGGCGGCCGGCGCAGCTGGATGACGAGCTATTCCTTTCTCAACATTACATAGTTCGACATATCCATAATCCGAAGGAGAGACAGGGTCGCGTCACGCGCCGCCTCGACCCCGGGGATGGGGCTCATTAAATATCAATTATCTGGTAAAAATAAAAGCAGCGCATGATGATAGGGGGGAGACGGGGTCGAGGGTGCCGCGGGGTGCGGTCCGGGTGCCCGGGAGCGCTAACCCGAACAGGTTAATCGGAGCACCTTTTGTTTAGCACGAGTTTCGTTTGCTTAACACGGTCGGTAGCCTCGGCGCGTTTTGCAAAAAATTTACCTAACAGTTTTTATACTAATTAGGGTAGACGGGAGGCTGCGCCCTGCGGCAATCTACTTCTCAAATCGTGCCTGAAAATTACTCCAATCGAAGATCCGGGCCGCCAGTCTGCGAGTGTATCGCGTTGAACTTTTACGTATTTAATTTGTTAATTTGTTATACATTTGGAAGTAATTCTGATTAAATTGTTTCCTTTGTGACTCACTAATAACAAAATGGAGTAGTCGGTAGTAAGGTTTCGAAACAAAATATTTATGACTATCACTTCCGGTAGCGGTCCGCTGTAGGACTCATTCCAATACATATAACTTATAACATCACTTTAAATGTATACATATGTGTATTTGTTAATATCAAGCAATATATATTTATCAAAGAAACTAAACTGCAGTAAAATACCATTTACCGGAGTAAGGGTTTAAAGGTGTAGGGGTATGAGCTGCAATCTATGTCTTACACGTGTGTAATAGTGATATACTAATCGGGTATATAATCGGGTACCGTATCCACGTTACTCGGCCGCGTGACCTCATCGAAGCGCCAACTTAACGTAAACACGTAACCAACGATCCCGCAGCACCGGCACCACCACAATCCTAGTGCAATTAACCAGTTCCAAGGTACCTCATACCAGCCGCGCACTAGCAAAGAAACGACGTCTCTACTCATATAGCAATAACAGCTGCGCATTCATCACCTCCTCACAACGCCTTAATAACCGCCCGGGGATAGGTCCGGGTGTAATAGAGCCGCTGCCCGGTACCTCGCGCCAGGTACACGGCCACGTCCGACAGATTAACTAAAATGTTACCCTTGGAACCTTTCACATGTTTATCGTTATATCGAAACCATCAGCCGTGTATATATATTTATTTTGAAGAGGAAATCTTTCCGTATGTCATCATCATCATCATCAGCCAATAGACGTTCACTGCCTGGACATAGGCCTCGCCCAAAGATCTCCGCATCGATCGATGTACCACCAAAAATAGCGCTTGGCGCATACTTGATTGATGTTCGCGGGAATTTTATTGAGCTAAAGTTATCAAACGCATGAGGGTCGCTTAAGACATTACTTAGCCGGTAGGAGCTACGATACAGACTGCAGTAAGCGTACTGTCTGGTTGTTGTCACATTGTTACGGGATAAACCTTTTATCCCGCATATTTATTGTTATCAGAACGACGTCATATCACTACCGCGGTGCCGACGCCGTATGGTATTTGACGCTTTGCATGAAACCTTTCTAAAGCTCGAGGTAAGTACCAGGTGAGCAGGCGGCATCAAGATACCGTTTTACCTAAAGAAGTATTGATACAAATGGCATAGAGAAGTTAAGCGGTTGGCAATTGGCAAGTCGGATAGGTCTGCGCAGCGAGTGGCCCGCAACTCTGTGACTAGTCCTCCCGTTATTCACAAATTGCGCACGCGCCGCCGGGTCGCCACGCCGCCGCCCGCCGCGCCCCGGACGCTTTTCACCATTCACACAACGGCATGGACAACACCAAGTTTTACTGCGTGGATAGAATTGTGGTATTCAAGTTGTTACTTCACCCTGCCCCATTTACTCGCAGCCTGTTGCAATACATCCCGCGCTGAGCTCGTGCGCGGAGCATTGAGGAATTACGTAGGCAACATTTATAAAGTGGAAATCTAAACAAGCAAGTCCATGATGGAATTTAGGAGTTGTGGATCTTTAACTCTCCGTTATCCGGATCTATCTACCCGACGGAATGAACTATTAAAAAGTTTGTGGCGCAAGCCAGCACTACTCTAGACCCATTATTATTAGTACTACATATAGAGAAACGGCGAAAGACCTAACGGGAAAAGTAAAAGACAGTAGCCTCATGGTGGACTGATTTAGGTACCACGGTGCGGCTGAACCGATGGCATCTTAGCATTTTATAGGTGAAGATGTTTTCTCTACATTTTCATATAAATTAGCAGATAAATATTTATTTCATGACGTCATTAGCAAACCGGAAAATGTAACATAATGATGTATGAACCTACTCGCGGCGGAATGCCGCTGGTGACCTGTTTTGTGAATTTATTTGAATCACCTAATCACCAGGAGCCACACGTAAATAACCATTTACCGGACCGAGACCGGAAACTACATTAATTTATTAATGAACCAATGGAAATGTTTCATTATAGATTGACTGTAAAACGTGAAGTTTAAGGTTTTATTGTGTATGTGATTTATGAATCATGTAATAAAATTATACTTAGGTTTCATACTACACATTTACCAAGTCCATTTTATTGTTATAGAATTTTTTTTTATTCCACGAGACGACTACAACAATTTGATACTACTTCAAATATCACGCTATTCCACAAACGCTAAAAGACTAAATTACTTTATTTTCCGATGATCCTGACGATACATACTACAAATGTAGTAAATACAAAACATGTCTTTAGACCATGGGTTTATCAATTAAGGTGGATATAAACAAAACGTTCATAATCACCACCATCAGCCGAGAGATGTTCACTGCTAGGCACGACCTTCCCTCGAAGACAAACGTTCACCTGCTTGTAAATGTCTCGAATGGAAACGATAACATCAGAATTCGTCAATATCTCGAGGTTGACTGGTTTCGGTAATAATTGACTGATATGCGGTTATCAGCTGAGTGATAACGCTCAGTGCAGTCGGGGCATGGCACGGGAACGAGATCAGCATAGCGGCGAGTGCGATGCGGTGGTGCCATCCGTACGTAGCTTAGGTTCCGGCCGAGCTTAATGTATATTTATATATACGCGGATAAAAACCTAACGGACCGTTTGCTCGGCGACTGCAAAAAAACCGTAAATTCGCTAATATTTAACGAGTGGACGCCTAGGTTTAATGAATACCATTCCAGTGCCGGTCCACCTCTCGGCCCTAATAAGCGCGCGCCGGACGCCTTGTACGTCGCGCGAGCTACCGCTGCGCCGCAGCCTGCGCGCGCGCCCCTGCCTAACTTATAATGCAATCTTAAATTCCCAGAGTTTTTCCCTGAATAATGAGACCAGCTCCTATTCACCCGCTCCGCTTTTAATTGCGCAATGTTATTGTTGTTTTTATACTAATTTGCTCTTTATTGATATCCCATATTATTACTATGAACTTTATAGCAATACGTGAGCCGCTCGAAAGGTCTTCACGCATCTCCGCTGTGCACAAACGGCTGCACCGGTAAGCGATTCACGCAAAACACTTTTCAGTCCGATGACAAAAGGTACATCGAAAGCAGCGCTGAGAGCGTTCCCGAGGTCACCCCGCCGTGAGGCCACATCTAACAAAAAAGGAGGAAGCGTACAGGATGATATACAGCACCCCATTATGTTTGTTGTCCTGAGATCGTAAGTCTCGTTACTCCAGTGACTCCACTAGCCACAGCGCATTTCAAATCGGAACATAGTAATGCTTACACAGAGCTGTTTCACGGCAGAAATCAGAGGTGGTGGCCCTAAACGGTGTCCGGTAAGTGAACTGGATCAATCATTCACTTAATTAGGCACTTGATCGATAAATATATATATATATATACAGTGTAAATTATGTACTTGCGTATGTGTTGATTTTAACAGAAAAGTTGGTCTGCGAGGTAAACAGCATAACTTAATGTTTACGATCGTTCCTTATTTACATAATTAGACATAATTTAGGGAAAAATAGAAATATCTTGAATGTAATGCTAGCAAACTTGAATGTATTGAATAGCATTTACTCCAGTACTTTACCTGACTGCCATTTTTGCTGCATTGTCAAAAATAATGAACTTTGAACGCTTGTAACGTAACAAATATATTATACGTATTATACGTATTATACGTACACAGTCTATATAAGGCGCTGTATTGATTAAAATAAAGCAGAAGAAATAAAGAAAGCATTACAGCTAAAGAGAGTCTTTTAAGTTCCTGTTAAAGTTCGCGGTGAAACTCTTGCATGATTAAATCTTGATTGTTTTTAACCATCGGTTTGGGGGTTGAAATTTAATAACTACTTTCTGGTTTCCGTTGTGGATAGTTGGAAACTTTAATGTTAGCGTTTCTATCGAAGGCGGGATAATAACTTTGCAAGTTGCTGCAGCGGTTGTCGGCTTCTCCGGTTTATGAAACTATCCTTATGCATTAAACTTGTGCCAGCGCTGGTACCTGAACAGCATTCATAAACACGCCGCTGCGGCCGTTTTTATGTTAATTTTATGTTTTGAAGATAATTTTAAGTGCGCGTTGACTTTTAGCATTTACGCGCACATTCCGCGTGCTGCGCCGGCATCCGTCGGACCTGCTGCTGCTGGTGGCTCTTAATGAAATCTTGCACCAATAAATGCTGCGATTACAGAGGAGGCTGACTGCGAACGTCGTGAGTAAGTAAACATTGGTATAGTTATAACGTGATACATTACAGTATGATACTTTTTAATGTATGTACACTCTGTTTTATTACAATTCTCAGTAAGTTCAGAGCAAAAAGGAACGCTCGTTAAATTATTCGTCCGTCTTTCACAGAGGAGGTTTCAGTAATAAAAGATTGTCGATAAAAAGCTATTGGATAAAACTTATTTAATAAAGAAGTATTAAATTAAACTTAAGTTTATTTAACTTTCGTCTGGATACACGTATAAAGAATATCTTCTTCTCGTCAATTTGAAATATATTAAAGTTTCTCAAAATATCAATAATGTAGTGTTAAAGTACGCTGACTGTACCTCGCTATTTTCAGCGAGAAAACGTTCCTAGCGGTCACCCATCCATCACTTGCGATGTAACGTCAGTTGGAGTGATTTTATCCGCGATTGGAAGCCGGGCCCCGTAACCCGCACCGCCGCGTGCGCGATACGTCACAAGGTGTGTGTGCACTGCGCAGCTTGCTTCCGATTGATTCCAGTAGCACGTAACGAAGTTTACCATTAAATATTTCGTTTACTATATATTTATAGCTTGATTGGGGAAAGAATTATTATATTCACGAAAGTCGTACAAAAGACACTCATGTGTAATGGGCACAGCTGCTGCTTTAGCATCGCTGCCAACGCGCAGTGTCGCAGGTAACAGTATAAATTGAAGTGCTGGTGATGTTTCAAGCGAACAGCACAATGTGAAATACTTAACGGGCCGCTCGCGCGCCGGTTGTAGCATAATGAGAGTTTACGGGCGGCGAGAATGTGCGGTTTCACCGGTGCCCACGCATCCACGCACCCCTGACAATGCCGCAGATCCCTAACAGGCTCATTCTCATCGCGTCAGCCACGTCGCACAGCAGCAGACATTACACGACAGCGGCTTTTTAAGTGCAGGCATTATTTGTATTTGTTAAGCCCTATGTATAACACTAATATTGGTTTATGCAAAGTGATCGACGTTCGTTTTGTAAGTATTAAAAATTATAATAAATCGATAGTTACCGAATTTTATATGAGAACGTAATATATAAAAAAAATGTAAAATTTTTCTTTCGAATTCAAAATTAGAAAATTCTACTAGCGTGCGGCCGTTGTTTCCCGAACGCCGCAGATAAAGACATCAACGCGCGTGCGCCGCACCCGAGCCAGCCGCAGTGGCACTTCACGACATTTAGGTATTGTTAATAAAAATAAAACATATAAAGAATAATAATAAGAACAAGTATGATTTTCTCTTTTATGGACAGTATAACGTATACACGAGCGTTAAACGCCACTTACTCAACTAACAACAAACCTCTCCACGGGGAACCTTTGATTACAAAAGTATTAGCGTTGGGTGTTCCGGGCACAGCATCGGCGCGTTGCAGTAACTTTGTGCTTTAATCTAATGGAAAATTTTCTGGAGGTTTTGTTGTGATTAACCACTAACGTTAATAAATGAACCCTATCTTTAGAAAGCGAGTCCTTCGAAGTTGGTGCTATGAACAAATAGAGAATAAAATATTTACTACAGCGTAAGAGGAAACATTACTTTTATATACGTAATCAATATAATAATGAATTATTGTCGATGAAAACAAATGTTTTGATACAAAGTTCATTACAATGTATTTTTTTTCTCTCAATTTATGTACCGGCGAATCATCAGTGTGGTATAATTGTTCCGGTGTTTTTCATAATTCCACATTACAAAATAAGCAAGTAAGCAGGGGTAGGGGCACGGCGTCATACAGGCATTTGGAGAAAGCAGAGGCAGCTCGACACCGGACGCAGGTAAAAAGTTCGAGCGAACTTCCCATGCGAATGTTCACGGAACACGGTGCGGCCATTGTCAACCGCGTTCTGGCCGCGATCCCTCCCACTCCACACCACACCACACCACTCCACCGGGCAAACTGTGCCGCATTTTAGTTCTGTTCACCAGAACATAGTGCAACTTTTTTTCTAGTAATTTGTTCAACTATTCCATAGCACTCGCGCCAAATCACACTTACTTGATTAATACATTTGTCGCACAAAACTGATGAGCTGGTAGTCCTCAAGATTTCCTTTGCTACTACTGTTTTATTTTCAAATTCTGTCTGTACTTCATGGAAATGTTAAGTGACAGGCTCAGTAAATGGGTTTAATCATAACTGCATCTAAATCTACAAGTATATTATAAATATAAATTTCCACATGTTGCAGTTGTTCCACTGAGGTCATCGAATGCGCCGGTGCCCGCAACTAACATTATCACCGTGCAAAGTATACCGTGCTGCCGACGGTGGACCCTCGCCCGCTGCTTTGCTTTCAATTATTCTTGCTGAAGCGTCCGTAAATTATCAACAGGAGCCGGCGGGTTGCGGCGGGTTGCGGCGGGTTGCGGCGGGGTGCGGCGGGTCGGTCTCGCCGATGCCAGCCCGCGGTATCGCTGTTGCTATCGCACACGACTTCATCAGCGCCGGCTCCGCAACTTAAAGAGTGCGCTCCCCATTTTCAAGTACCAAACAAAGTACAGCATATATTAGTGGAAGTCAGATTCAAATAAAGATAAGGATAAGGAGAAATATTTAGAAGTAAACTGTTATCAATTTTTTTTTGTTTTGTTATAAATGTATTGTATATCACTATATATCAATATTGTAGCTATTTATAGAAAAATCCGATATTGTCAACGATAAAAATTCCGAACATAAAAACCTTTTCTCGTCCCTCTCTCCCCCCCACCACCCCCCCAATCTCACTGCAGTAGTATTACAGTATATAACTGACGCGGTGTTGTATCTAATGGCCCCATAACTACATTCGTATGAACACAAAAACATTTACAATTGAACTAGCGGACACACCGATACACTCGCACGCGGCGGAGGCGATACATATATATATATATGTATGTGTGTGTGTATATATATACACACATAATTGTGTATGGATGTGTGCGACTCTCATATACATATATATGACAGATTTGTTAAGGTGTGCGAGTTCTGTTTGGACACGACTGGTGCCCAACAAGCGTCCGAAGCGTCCGAGTCTGCTGGTGTTGCTCCGTTACCATGGTAATTCCGCACATAAATACGTGTGCGGCCGGTGACGCCGCTCGTCGCTGAGTAACGATGCTCTCACAGCGTACGCTTCGAGTTAATAGTATGCGGTCACCGCAGTAATAGTGGAAATAAAGCCAAGGAACGATAAACCTTCTTTTCAAGTAATTACTTTAAACTCGTTAAATATTGGTGGTGGCTGACAGCGGTTTAAGTTATGCCCTCGGAGAAACCTGTATAATTAAACTAGGGCCGGACGTCGCGCCGATGCGGAGGGTGTAGCTCGAAACATTTTTTATACGCAAACAGCTCGGTAGCTGCGCACACGCCGTCCGGTTTGCACGAGCGATTGTACTCGGGATGAACGTATGCAAATTGAGTAATTACTGCGCCGTCGCAGTAATAGCTTATAGTGTTCAGGTAAACGACGAGAGGAGCGGTCGACTACTTGTTCTACGCTGCGCCGTGGCGGTCCAGCGCCGCTTAGGACGGTCACACTACACACTGCACATTGCACACTGCCACCATGTGGACGTCGCATAAAGTAATAAGTTTCGTTACCTACAGGTCCACTTGGTAGCCAGCACGTTTACGCGTCACTGCTAGGCGACAGATGAGGGTGTTGCGGCGGTATTTAACTAGACGGTTACCGGCAGCAGGAACTTACCATCAGTATAACATTAATTTACTTATTTAATAATATTCTGTGATACAAATAAGCAACTAGTAATGAGTCAGTGTAGGAGCGAGCTAGTTTATTATCAATTTATTAAAGTCAAGAAGATTTTATTAATTTAGTTAAGTAAAGGAACTACGTTGAAAACTTATTTCGTTTAGAAAATACAATTTCTAAGTGATTTTCTATAGAATTGTAGTTAATTATACAAGTGTACTGTGGTGTGTGAGAGCGAGGGACACTGGCGAACAACAGAGCACACATTCAAAGAGAGCCGGCGAGTGTCGCATGCGCAGTGGTTGACGGGGGTTTGGGCGGTTTTAGCGGCGTTATTAACATAAGGAAAATAAAAGAATTTTGGAAAGTAGCGACAGAAAACTGTTGTGTAGTTTATCTAATATTAAATAAGTCAGAAGAGGGTGGGTGCCGCGGGAATGACAGACGGAAGACATCGCCAGAGTGTCGCTCGCCGGGCGGGCCAGCGTGGGGCGCGTGGGGCGTGGGGTGCGTGGGGCGCGTGGTGACCTGCCGCGTGTACTGATCGAAAGCGATTGCACCAGGCGATCGAATTTAAAGAGGTAGGAGTTTAACATGACAACGAGCTGGCGAAGTAGGGTCAGACCGCAAGCTTGCTGCCGCTGCAGCCGCCCCTGGCCATAAACGTTAATTACTACACGTACGCCCGCAACGACGCTGCGTGCAGGTGTCCGCACCCGCCGCGACCCACGACCTGACCTTATTACCATACTCCGGCTTTCAACTGTCTAGCATATCAGTTTGTTAGAAGGACGGGAGTCGGTGCGGGAGAGGTCAGTCATTTTGTTACCACTTTGATGGTCTTTATGAACATATATGCTGGAGTAATATCTCACTCAGCGGATTGTTCTTTCAGTTTTAATGAGACCGGAAGTATAAAGTGTCATGATTATAAACTTTATAATGTATATAAATATTGTAATCGCCGGTTCTATACGACCTGCTGATATTGTGATACCTGATGCAACAGTGAGCGCAGCAAAGGCGTGAAGAGAGTGCAGCAGTGAAACATGCACTAGATGTACTGTTAAGTAGTGTGATAGTGCGGTGGTGGTTTTGTTTTATTCCAGGAAGTGTCGAGTGGAGAGGGACGTTCGCTTGATAGTAACGTGGCGCTATATATTGCATTGCATTGTGCTCGTCTCCTTGAAACATGATGCTGATTCTCGTTACCGCAGTAATTACACTAGCTACAGCATCCTTCAAACCGAAACACAGATAGTTTTTACTGTACTGTTTATTGGCTACAACAGGTGCTGCGGTGTTACTTATCTAAACGGTCTCTGGCAGCAGAGATCTACCACTAGCAAATGGTAACGAAAGGCGGAAATCCTTACGTTGGTGATCTCCGAAGCGCTTTGCGTTAAGATACCAGCGCCATCACACCGCGCGTAACGTTTACATGAATGATTGCTTACGGTACAAATATAATTTTGTATATTTATGTATAATAATGTCCCGGCTTCGGCTCAGAGTTGCGTGATTTATCTGTTTATATAAATTGTATGGTTATATGTTACTTTTGAATCTGTGCAAACAGCTGTGTAACTGTGCAGTGTGTCTTTGTGTCAGCGGCGGCAGGGGCCGGCGGTGCGGCGCCGGGCGTAACCATAGCAGCTCATCTCTTACGGAAAGCTTTCCCACGCACTCTTTTATCTCCAACAATGGGCACTGTAATCCTCTGCTGTTTCACTTTCTAAACACACGCGGGCACCGCGCGGCCCCGGCGCAAACAACAACACCGCGAGCACACGCAGGTACGCGGGGACCGACGGGGAGACGGTGGCGGAGGCGCGCGGGCGACGGCGAGCGCGGCGCGTGCGCAACTGACGCGCCGGCAGCGCCGCCCCGCGCCGGCGCCGCCCCGCGCGCCCGCGCCCGCTAAGCCGGCGAGCTTGCGGGGCGCCGCGGGGGGATGGACGCCGACGTGATGCCCCCGCGCCGCGGTAATTCGCCGCTAGGTGTTACCGCGGCTGTTACTTGGGAACAGCAGCCTGCTTATGAATGACGCCGACGGGCCCGCGTAAAGCCCGTGTATGGTAATAAACGACGTTTGCAAATTTATTGTAATCGTAACTCTTGTTAATTGCAATTAACGCTGCGTGCAATCGCGCAGAGGAAAGTTTACATAATAGAGTACAAATTGCAATAACACCAGAAACAACCTACTGACAGCTGAGCTATGAACGTCTGTTAACCTTACTCTCCTGGCTTCTGCCGTAGTTATATCTAGGCCTTGTATACTTGCATAGAGTTCATATATCAATCATTACTATTACGAATACTAATAACGTGATCTTAATAAATTGAATACCATCGGATAACATTTAATATCAGCCAGTGCTCACCTTCCTGTGCACCAAATGCTCAATCAAGATAGGCTCAACTGGTGCCAAATGTGCAGAGTGGAGTCGCGGTGCAGACGAGCGGAACTCCCGTGGGCCCGCGTAGGAGCCGAGGAACCTGCTAGGAACTGTGTCACGCTGCCGGAGCGGGGCGCCGCTATTAATCGACTAGTAATTATAAAATAGAAAGTAGTTGGAATTAACTGTTCTGTCAGATTTTATGGCTTGCGCTACCGGCCTTGGAAGCCTCTATTCAGGTCGATGAATACCTCGTGTATCATTCATCATGATGTAAACGTTGATGAAGCTCGTTATAAATTTGTATGTTGAAACATTAATCAATATTTTTTATTTAAATCTATTAATTTCAAAGGATAATTATGTTATAATAGTAAACCGATATTTTAAAAGGAAAAACTGTAATTGAAATAAAACCTCCTCCCCTCATCTTACGAAATATTACCAGCAGCAGCAGTAGCTCTAAACGGAACAGAACATGCAATAACAGCCGCAGCTTCGCAGTACACGTCTGCGAATGAACTCCGTTGGGTAAGTAAGAGGTTAAGTTAAAAAATAAGTTTACGACGATGGTAAGAAAAGAAGACCTTAGAATATTCACAATTGCGACATGCACATAAATAAACGCTTGAGTTTCTTTGTTTGGTGTGAAGCAAATATGTATAAGTAAGTGTATTTTACTTATGTTTATTGTCCAGAATATTTAAATACTCATTCATTTAATTAGGCCTTATTCTATTACAAAAACAAAAAAAAATACGTATAAGTTAGCATGATGCTGTTGATTCCCTATGCGATGAGGGTTCACCCTTGGTTAACAATAATTATCATCGGATCAACACAAAAGTAAAATTAATATCTTCGATCATTTATGAAAAAAGTAATCTGACCGCTGCGGCCATCGCCAACTTAATTAATGTCCTCACATAAACTACTGATCAGCTCGTGCGTACACACGCCGCGACGTGGCGGGCTCCGAGTGGTTCCCAATTCATCAAACAATATCCGAGAGGAGGGAGGGTGAGGGGCTGTCCGACGGGTGTGTCGTAGTGGTGCCCGTGCGGGGCGGGGCGGGGCGGGCCGGGGGTATCATTTGCTACCCCGCAATCATCGTAATGAGCACACGGCCAGGCACATCCATGCTACGGCCTCACGATCTAATTGTATTGAAACATTTTTGTTGTTCAGTGTTCGCCGCTGAATGTGGAAATTGTATGCTATGAGTGTACAGGACTCTGAATCATCGGGATAATCTCTGGTGAGAAAGCATCACACGCGACGCGACCTTCGACGCGTGCCTTCCGATTAAATCAGCCTGGACGATTAACTGGTTTCAGATATTAACATAAATTGCAGCCGTTCAGGTTGCGAGTGCCTGCGACAATGTGTTCTTGAACGGAAGGGAACCCACACACATATCGCCGCGTTCCTCAGTTCAGGAGTCGCGGTGCAGCGGCGACCCGGAGCCGTTCCCGTTGCGAAGGGACCTCGCGCTCACTCTCCCGTGCGTGTTCCCGCTGAATGAAGTAAGCAGTAATCAAGACGATTCCAACTGGAGCTTAATTAAGTACACCGTAATATTTGTATCTCACTTTGAAAACCATCCCCCTGCTTCATATCGACTCCTTGTCTGCTGTAAAGTTCTCCCTGCGCCATATCGCCATACGGTTCAATAAACAGGACGCATAGGTGCTAACATGCAGCAGCCTTATTTAATCAATACCGAGTTAAATCTTAAAATTTGTTTAACCCTTCCCGAAGAAACGTACAGACAGGACTTGCAGTCGTAACCATCGTGTTTTAAGGTCAAGGGTATACCGATGCTCTGGTGAGGACATTACAATCCAAAAAAAAACATGTATGCCTGAGTTCCACCTTCTCACGAGGAGCAGGTGATTTTACATATCCTCTAAGTGGGTTCTAGCGTCAAGCTGGTTGGAGGTGCACCAAGTTTGCGCGTACATAGAACTATTTCTCCCTCGGACAGCAAAAGAAGCAATTCAAACGGGGCCGAGCTTAATATAGAGATCATTATTATGAAATTGCAAATGAAACTTTGCGGTTGTTCGCACAGACAATGGGCAATGATTTACCGGCGTGGCCACCAGCGCCAGCCCCGGGCCCGGCCTCAGCGGCGGCTGCGGCTGCTGCGGCTGCGGCGGCTGCGGGCCCGCATCGCGCGGCGCGCCGCCGCCGCCGCAGCGTTCCGTGTCCGCGGCCGCTCGCTCATGTAGAGAGAAATGATTCAACCGAAATTAGTTTTATTTCAGCGATTATTCGTACACACGTGTAATAACGTATTTATTAATAATTTGCTTCAAAACTTATATTCTTATAACAAACAATAAACAGCGCTCGTCCGCGGTGCAGCGTTCCAGAGGTCAAGCTTTAAAGCTGCAACAGTTTCTTTGTATATCGTAACAGTTTCATAAAAAAAACTGTCATTATAACGAGTTATAATATGTTATTTATTTATTAAATCTACAATCAATCATACACTAATACATCCACTAAAATATACAAAGAATTTAAACAAGAAATCTTAGTAGATGATTGTTAAGAAGTAAACGCGGCATTCACTAATTGTACTCACTGTTTATGTCTAAGATAGGTTAGGACAAACAATAAAAGTAATTGCAGTCATAAAGCAGTAAGTGTCAGGTTTGAAAGAGTGCATCACTTTACGAAATGTATATAATGAGTCCGCATGAATGTCCACAAGTTTACTGCAACAGTTATTATGCTTGCATAGCCTGAAAACTGGAGAGTTGCAACGAAGCACAGATCTCCGCAGTGGCGGCGATAGAGGAGTAATAGTACATCTAGGAATTCTAATAGGTACCCTAATATTGAAGCTGGATAGAAGTGAGGGGCAGTCAATTTTATTGTTAAACAATTTAAACAATTAATATTCTCTAAAGTGTAAAATCTCTACGACTTTCTAAAGATGTTATCGTAAAGTAGTTGAGTCCATCAGTATACGAAAACCTCTCCAACTCTGGCGATGCTTCTAGCGAGGTGCCAAAGAAACCTCTTTTGAATTCGCTTCAGCCTCAAGCTGAGTGGCAAAGCGAGGACACCAGACTGTTGAATAGTATTCAAGAATAGTCCTCACAAGACAACTATTGTATAAGAGTATGTTACTAGACAAATTTTTGAATTATTTAACATTTTTTAATAAGAACCCGAACATCTTTAAAGATTTTTTGATATTAATGTCCACAGGGGGAACAAAAGTCTACTTTTTGTCAAAGGCGCCTCCCAAATACCTAATTAGCTCCAGTTTCTGAACGATGTGTCCTTTCATTCCGTACCGATATGTAATAACATTGAACTTTCTTGCAAATCGAACCTGATAACATTTCTTTGGATTTAGCAGCATTCGATTGCGTCACGCCGCGTGTGAGCCTGTTTAACTCCTGTTGTAACAGCAGACAGTAATTTTGGGATTCAATGATCCTGTAAACTTTAAGTCGTCTCTATATCTATACATTAAAAGTGAGATGAATACATTAAATAAAATAGGACCGAGATGACAGCTTTGAGGCACACCTGAACTAATTTCACAGGGAAGGGACTGAAAACCATTAACGACTACTGAAAACACATGTTTATCCAAGTATGACATAACCCACCTGAACAATGAGCCAGTGAACCCATAAGCACAGAGTTTTAAAAGCAAAATATCATTTGGCACTGAGTCAAAGGCTTTGCTGAAGTCAATGCCAGTTATAAATTCTAGAATATTCACACTTCGAAGAGTTCATTCCACATCCATTGTTGAAGCTACTGGACGTGTGTTCTGCTATGTTCACTACGAGTGCATCTTTAGAAATTTAATTTTTACCTGAAACAAAGAAATGTCACCGATTAGTGGGGTAAGGCAGTTTAATTGTGGGACAAGGTATTAGGAGCTGATTTTGATCATATGATACCTCCTCACCTGTCATGGAGGCTACGTATGTAAGCACTTAAAAATAAATCATACTTTAAACAGTGAACTTGTCAGAAGGCTCTAAAGGATGGAGTCTAAATCCTCGTGGGCCTTAAGTGCGACATGACGAGGTCGCAGCGACGAACCTATCTACAAAGTGTATTTCAGCCGGCGGCGTACACCGCTGGCCCCTTTATGCCATAAAAAGGTTTCAGTTGACTTGAGGCTTATAAAATGCGGTCAGGTAGGTACGACCAGCTAAGTTGATTACTTATATTGCAAAAGAGCCAGATGAACCTACGCCGCGCCTACGACTTTCTCTTTCCGTATTCTTAGCAATTAACGATTCTAATTCAACAAGCGACGTAGATTCGATTCTGAATAAGTTCAGAGTAAAAACGAAATATTAAACGTTTCTACAGATCATACAGGTGCGCGTTAAACTTGTATCGGCCGCCCCGGGCCGCGGAGGATGATGCACGGCATCGGTTATTGAAAGGCGGACCGCCCCTCCGCTCACCCCGTCCCCGGGCGCACCTTTTGACCTCGCGTCAGGAAGAAATTATATTTGAATACCACCCAACCGCTCAGCGAGGAGCAGCTCGGCGGCACCAGGACATGGGCTCCAGCTTCCCCAACGTAAACGTAATTGCTCTTTAGATTTATACGGATACGAAGTAGAAATTATAATTTTAATGAATTTTATTTAAACCGAACTTTAAAGTTATCGAAAGTAACCCAAAAGTAAGCAGTAAAGCGAAAGCCACGCTCTTAGCTGGCCGGAGCTGCGCGGTGGGCCAGCGTCCTGACGGTGTGTAATGTGAGGAGCCAACCGCGCTGCAGCATGCAACGCAATGTTGGGCCGATCTATGTAGCAGTCCATCATTAAGCACTGTTTTTTTTATTATGACTAACAAACTTTCTTTCGTTTAAATGAAAATATTTTTTCACGTTATTTTTAAGAATTATTGAGACGAAACGTTCCATCGAACTCCTCGGAGAATGTCCTCAGCGCGTTAGAACGAGAAGCGCGCCGCCGGAAATAGTTTTGCGCGTGTGTTAACGCTCGTCACTAATTCGTAACGGTTTTAGTTTCTCAAATTCTCTTCACTTAATTTAAAAATAACGCCAACCGAGCAAGATGTCGACAGAAGCACACGTAACTTAAAGTGTGGCGTGCCAACGGCATGTGACAGCTCCGACAGTTGTCTGCTGGTGATGTAAATAAACAAAAATGAAGGTGTCTGACCAATGTCTGAACACGTGTAGCGAGTGTCACGTATTTAGAATTGTCCGCCATGTATATGTATATATATATATATATACTGGTAATTTATAGTACATTGCTGACCCACCAGCACGCCGTAATGGTGGCTGATTGGCATGCAGTGTGCGTATCCTGTGCCGGCAGCCAGCAGCCGCCGCCAGCTGTACATGGCCCGCTACATGCCTCTGGAATGCCGGGAGTCTATTCCGTGAGCTTCACACTGATTGCGAGTACGAGGATCAAGTTGAGCCTCTGTTTCACCCCACCACTGCTACATTAGTCATGGCATCAGTTAGATATCAACGTTATGATTGAATGTACGCCAGTTCAAATATTATGCACGCACAGTGAAACGTTTTCTGTGAAAAGTGTTCGGGAAGATATTTTGCTACCGGTGTGGGAATTGTTCAAGACTCATTGAATTATCCGAACTTGGTGCTGCTGCCATCGAAGCTTTTCGACCATCAAGACAGTTATTGTATCCATTATAATTTCAATATCCTGATATTGAATGAAATAATATTGCGTGAGGGCCGCCGGCTTGTTTATATGCAAATGTCCACCAGCGGCGCGCGGCTTCGGCACGAATCCGGCGCGGCTCCGGCACGACTCCGGCGCGACTCTGGCGCAGCTCCGGTGCGCCATCTGGCGCGAGCTGAGCGCCGCCCGCCGCCCGCCGCCCGACGCCGCTTTCTATTTTAAATTACTACCAATTTAACTGATTACCAGTAAGTTGCCGGCCGTTAGTTATTTCGAGATGTCAATAAAGTTAATATATTTGAAAGTAATCCATCGGCGCTGCGGAACAACACCGCCACGGCTGCTCGTGTCGAATTAGTACAAAAATCTCCACAACCACGACCCACCAGCACCAGCAGCCTAATGCTACTAGGTAACGGTGTCCGCGGTGTGACCGGCGTCTATATGCTGTCGCCGGGTTATATAAAAACAGTTCAGCGCGCAGCTCTGACAAATAAATCATTTATCAACTTCAAGCCAGTAAAAGTTGAAATGGACATGCGGCCAATAATTCTGTAAGCGGATGCGCACGCGCACTCGGGTACAGCGGACGACGTGGCGGACCTCGCGGCGACCCCCCGCCAAGTAGTTTACGTGTCATAACAAAATCCGCGTACAAGCGATAGGTGAGCAGGACGGTTCCCTGATGGTTTGTGTCCGCTTTCGCTACTTGCCCGGTCAATGTAAGCAATAACAGTGTATAGTTAAACGCGACGTCCTTTAACTTGGACAGTGTAATAAATCCGCTTAGTAAAACGGTAGTTTTTCACGCCAATAAAAGGAGCGTAGCTGCGGAATAATCTGACGCCTGCAGTTTGCAATTCAATCCAACCCGCCGCCCACGGCTCGCCGCTTGCCGCCCGCCACCTGCCACCCACCGCTCGCCACTCGCCACCCGCCGCGTGCGCACGGCACAACGGCTTTATATTGCGTCGGCTCTCCCCTCCTCACCGCCCAACCCGGCTCGTTCAGCGGCGGCAGCGCTATAACACAGATCACTATATA